>JAHZTW010000001.1:50797562-51100498 GCA_020283515.1 Alliaria petiolata
TCCAATTATGCTCAAAACGTAGCTGAACCTGCAAAGACTCTAATAGGACTCTAAAAAGACCAAAAGACTCTATAAAAATACTTATATCATGGTCCAAAAATGGGTAAAAACCATGATATATCAACTCCCGAGACTTAGCTTTTGCTTGCCCTCAAGCAAAACAGAAACTAAGTACAGAGTCGAGGTTTGAAAACAGAAACAATTAGCTATCCTTCAGAACGCCACAATGGTTAACACTCTTGAATCCACGTGCTATAGAGCCAACCTTATGTAATATTTCAGTGCACTTACCACAAGCTTAGCAATCTCCCAGTTTGAATCCAGATCCTTTCCTTAGTGAAATTTCGAACTCTAACAATGGTATGACCAAAGAAATTTACAGATTATTTCCCTTCCTTAGTGCCTGAACAAGACATTCTTTGTACAGCTCTCCTATTTTCTCTTCCCTTAGTCAACTGCTGCCCATTTTCAGGGTGTTCCAAGATCTTTTAATTGACTTTTTCTTATTCTTTTGAAGTCTGGAATAGTGCTACTCTTACTTGTGTTCCTTGTGAGGAGACATGTTTATGAGCTCTCACTAATATTGTTCCTTGTGAGGAGACATGTTCATGAGGTCTCACTAATATTGTTCCTTGTGAGGAGACAGGCTCATGAGGATCTTTGCACTATTCCCTGACTTAGACTTTTTCATTCTTTTCTCAAGGGAAGATCAAGGAGAGACAGCAACTTGGTTATCTGTTCAGAGCTGAAAGAGGAATCAAGTTCAATGAATACCAAGTTCTTAACAGGAATCTGAACTCTCTCTGTTAGAATGATCCACTTGTAGCTTTCTACTTAGTAAGACCTGTAATTAACTACTATAGCAATGGTCCTTCAAGTGTCAATGTATTGTGGTTGAGTTCTTTTGAAAACTGAAAATTTCAACTGATTTTGACTCAACAAAACAATTTTATGACTAACTCAGTTGACTGTCAAAACAAAACACAAAGTCAGTAATCACCTCCCCCAGACTTAAACAACACTGTCCCCAGTGTTATCTAGCCCGAAGTTGGCTAAAAGAAAGATTAGAAACAACATAAAAGACCAGTTCGAAGACTTACCTTCGTCTGCGCTAGGTGTCGATCGACACTGGTCTATGTCGTGCCTAAGGTCTCTTATTTTCAACTGACTGAAATTTGGACTTAGTAAAACCAAAACAAAATAAAAAGAAAAACGTACCTAACAGTGGGTTGCCTCCCACTCAGCGCTTGTTTACAGTATTAGCTTGACTGTGTCGGGGTTCAGACATCTGGCGGATCAGAGGGTGGCATTGAATGCTTCCCAAACGAATGTCTCCTCATCCATTGTGGAGTATAGGCAGTATGTGCATGAGATCGCCCAACAAATTGAGGAACAACAGTAGGGTGAGACTTAATTTCGGGTGGGACACTTCTTTTTCCTGCAGAATCATCAAAAGAAACACCAAGCCTTCTACGAGAATCTCGTGGCTTGCATGAGTGTAAAGCAGTTTTTGAACCTTTTAAATGCTTATTGAGAGGATCATGAGGTTTGGAATTGATTCCAGGAAATGCATACCTTTGCTTTCTTCGAGGTTTCTGTGTTGTAGGATGTGGAGGCAGCTGTTTGACCACATGTGATGGAATTGCAGCATTGTAAACAGCTTCTGGTGTGATCCGTGAAGGGTGTCGATCGACACTAGGAGTGGTGTCGATCGACACCAACTCTGCAGCTCGAATCTCTGCACTCCTTCTGCAATTCAGCTCTGCAATCCTTCTGCAATTCAGCTCTGCAAGCCTTGCCTCCATCACAAAAATGTCTTCCTCCATCAACTTGGCATGATTCGAACATCTTCTCTGCTCATAGTCCTGAAGAGATGATCAAAAACTATGTTTTCACTCCAATCCTCTAGCTCCACAACTTTCTCAAAATCCTCATCCAATGCTTCTTGAACAACCAGTTTGTTCTCATACTCTTCAGTATCAAGCTCCTTGACATACCCAGCAGTAATGTCATCCGAAATTTCCATAATTAGATCTCTATCCATGGAAATTTCTACTGAAAAAGCTTGGCCATCGATGGTGGATGGTCCTCTTAAATTGTCCATGTCAAAATTCATGACAACATCACCCAAATCAAGCTCCATTTTCCCTTTCCTCACATCAATGATGGCACCAGCTGAAGCCAAGAATGATCTTCCCAGAATAAGAGGATCAACAGGTTCTTCATCATATTTCAAAACCACAAAGTTTGTGGGAATTATACAGCCTTCAATCTTCAGGGGAACATCTTCTAATACACCTTATGGAATTCTCTTTGATCGATCAGTTAGGATAAGAGAGATTCTGCTTGGCTTGAAGTTAGTCATTCCAAGTCTAACAACAAAAGAGTATGGTATCAAGTTCATACTTGAACCTAAATCACAGAGAGAATGAGGAAACCTTCCTGTTGATATTGAGCAATCTAGCACAAAGTTTCCTCGATCAGGTAACTTTTCTGGAATCCTCCTCTGAATCACATCACTGACTTGTACAGAAACCCACACCTTCTTCTTCTTCCTTGGAACTATGTTCAAGAGAATTGCATTCATGTCTCTGGTAAGTAATGCTCCTTCCTTAGGACTCACACCATTGACTACTATTCTCTTGACATATCTTCTTAATGCAGGTGAGAGTTGGACTGCATCAACTAGGGGTAGCTCAACAATCAGCTTACTCATCATCTCTTTGCATCTGGCTTCCTCTCTCTCCTGTTTAGACCTCCTAGGAGGTATGGGATAAGGTATCTTTGTCTTATACACCTTTTCCTCTTAAGGTTTGGAAGGTTCAGGTCGATCCAACGAAGTCTGGGAAAGGTGTCGATCCAACGAAGTCTGGGAAAGGTGTCGATCGACGCTATGGTGGTGTCGATCGACACTAGCGCTTTGTGTTGACTCTTTCGCGTCATTTGGACTCGATGTGTCGTGATCTTCAATGGGTGTCGATTGACACTCTTAAAAATAGTGTCGATCGACACTGGCTCCGCAGGTACACAATCCCCATCTTCAATGTCTTCAAGCTCCTTGAATTCTTTAGTACTAAGACCTATTTTCTGCACTGGTGGAAAACTTCTTTCACTCTGAATCGTGATGGCATTCACATGGTGCCTCAGATTCACGTCCGTCTTTCCAGGAAGACATCCCTCTTGTCTCTTCAAAGCTCCAGTAGTTTGAGCAACCTGAACATCCAATTTCTTCATATGAGAGTTCAGATTATCGATCTTCCCATTCAAGTCTTGGTACAGTGAATCTATCTTCCCGTTGAAATCCACTGTCATCTTCTGCTGTCCTTCTAGAATTTGCTCTATCATGGATTCCATCTTATTTTCTGCAGGAGGCTTCTAATATGAAGAAGAACCATAAGTCCTTTGGAAGTTGCTGTTCTGGAATGGCTTCTGGTAAGAAGAACCATAGCCTTGCTGATTGCTGAATCTCTGTCCTTGAAAACCAGCTCCATTGATGTAGTTAACTTCTTCTTCCTCAGGCTCAAAAGTCTCTAATTCTGCAAAGTGAACTTGCTTCTATCCCACCAAGATGTCTAACTTCCTGTTAACCTCAGCTATATGGCCTCCTCCATTTGCACCAGCATGTTGTTTCCTCTCAAAGTCTGCATTCTTGGTGTTGTTGCAAGAGGCCAAATTCTCTATAAGCATCATTACATCTTCTGGATATCTAGTGTTGAAGTTGCCATTGCTCGCAGCATCTAAAGCCATCTGGTACCTCCAGTCGATTCCTCTGTAGAAGATTCCGAGTAGTTGTGGCTCGCTGAAACCATGGTGTGGACAGTCTCGCTGATAAGCTCTGAACCTTACCCAAGAAGCTTTGAATGCCTCAGTAGGTCCTTGGGAGAACGTAGTGATCTTCATCCTTAAATCTTCAGACCTTGCATCATCAAAGAAATTTCATAAGAATGCATTCTTTGTGTCTTCCCATGTGGTCAAGGATCCTGGATCCAACTGCTTTAGCCAGTATGATGCATCTCCAGCAAGCGAGTAAGGGAAAAGCTTGCAGAAAAGATAATCATAGGAAACTCCATTAGCTTTAATGCTTGATGCCAAGTCCTCGAATCTTTCAATGTGGTCCATAGGATCTTCATTGGGAAGACCATGAAAAGGATGCTGAGCTACAAGTGTGTAGTAGGCAGGCTTCAGCTCGAAATCATTCCTCTGGAATGCAGGAGGACGGATCGCAGCTCTATTAGCATAGAACTGGTCTGGTCTTTTGTATTCACCTAGTGTTCTTCCGCGTCTAACGTCTGCATGTTCTCGGTGTTGATCGACACCAAGGTTTTGTCGATCGACACCCTCTGGTTCTGCGACAATAGCCCCGTTCTCATCTATTTTCTGGCCTTGTGCGTTCCTTTTGTGCCCTTCCGCATCGAACAGATTACCAGCTTCATCTCGGATTAGGATCATACGGCCAGTTATCGCGATTTGCGACTGGTGTCGATCGATGCCAATGTTGGTGTCGATCGACGCTCTCGCAAGTTTCCGATTTGTTCGTTCTAGATGTGCTAACACCTGGTTATCAAGTCTAATTAGCTCCTGATCCTTGTTGCTCATGGTATTACGATTAAGCATACACCCGAAACAAAGAATAAGAAACTAAAAATTAGTAACCAAAAACAAAAATAAAAACTTAGACAAAACTCTAATATTAGAACTCTGTAGGCAACAAATCTCCTTCCCCAGCAACGGCGCCAAAATTTGATATGCTCTCAAATATACCCTAGAGCTACTCTCTCAAATTAAGAGATCAGTTGTAGTACTTAGGGATCGAATCCACATGGAAGGGATAGTGACACAGCAAACTTCTAATTTCGAATTAAGCTAAGTGAGAATGTAAAACTAAAAGACCGAAAGGAGTTAAAAACGATGTAAATTCAGGAGACGAAACGCTAGGTTCAGGGAAATTCTCAGGTGAATCCAAATTGTAGGTCTAGACAGAATGTTAGGAATTATTAAGCACTGTTCTTGAACTCGAAACACTAATGTAAAATCAACCAACTCTCGCTGCGAAGATTATCTATGTCTAAACCCTAAAATTCCAAATCTCTTTACAAATTCAAACAATTAAGACAAGCATTAATATCAGGTTCAATTGTTCACAAAATTCATAAACCAAATCTCTTTGCGAATAGGTATTTTGCTCATCTAACATTAGTTCAGGCAATCAATAATACTCTCGCATCTATTAATCAACTTAAGATCAGATTCTAGGTCGCGAAGTTAGAATAAACATTAAACACAAATCCAGATGAAGAACTCTAATGATTTTATCCTAACAATTCAATTAACCTAACAATTCATCAGTCACCTTTGAAAAACCATAAACCTAACAAGCAAACTACTCAGACATGATCAATGAAACATAAATCATAATTTGAATAGAAAGCATAAAAAAAATCAATAGAAAAAATAAAGGAGTTCCAAATCTGCTCTGAAGGAGTCTGATTTTTCTCTTCAAAAACTCTAAACTTCTATGATTCTTAAAGTATGAGATTATGCCTAAACAATGGCTTTGACAACTATATATAAGGTTAGAAACACGAATTGGGCACTCTTGCAAATAAGGAAATCTCCAATATATAAAGTCGATCGACATTGTTCATCCTATCTTCAATCTTGACTTCATCTCTTTGTTGTTTCTTTCACAATGCTCCAGAATGATCCAAAATCTCCAATTATGCTCCAAACGTAGTCCAACCTGCAAAGACTCTAATAGGACTCTAAAAAGACCAAAAGACTCTATAAAAATAATTATATCATGGTCCAAAAATGGGTAAAAACCATGATATATCAATGATACGGCTCTTGATTAATCTTGCAGCTTCTAACGGATGGGAAATACATCATCTGGATGTAAAAACTGCGTTTCTACATGGTGAACTGAAGGAAACCGTTTATGTGTCTCAACCAGAAGGCTTTGAGAAAAAGAAGCAAGAAAACAAAGTGTATAAGTTCAACAAGGCTTTGTATGGGCTAAGGCAAGCGCCGAGGGCATGGAATGACAAACTGAATCAGATTCTCATGGGATTCGTATTTAAGAAATGTTCAAAAGAGCCATCGGTCTATCGGAAGGAAGTAAGGGGAAATCTTCTTGTCGTGGCAATTTATGTAGATGATTTGTTTGTTACAGGAACAAGTGTGCATCTCATTGATGAGTTTAAACAAGAGATGACTTCAAAGTTTGAAATGAGAAACCTCGGGAAGCTAAAGTATTACCTCGGAATTGAGGTGTGTCAACACAAAGGAGGAATAACGTTGAGTCATAAAAGGTATGCTCGAAAGATCTTGGAAGAAGCCGGGATGAAAGACCGCAATCCAGTTCACATTCCAATGGAGTCCGGGTTAAAGTTAGCCAAGTCTGAAGCTGAGGAGGAGATAGACGCAACTTGGTTTAGAACGAACGTTGGCTGTTTTCGTTACTTACTTCATACGAGAGCAGATCTGTCTTATTGTGGGAGTATTAAGTCGATATATGCAAAGTCCTAGAGAGTCTCACAGAGCTTCCATGAAACAGTGTTTAAGGTACTTACAGGGAACTACTGCACTCGGGCTAACATTCTAAAGATCAAAGTCGAAGATACCAAAGCTGGTAGGTTATAGTGACAGCAGTCACAATGTTGATCCAGCTGATGGAAAGAGCACAATGGGACATATATTTTTTATCTTGGTGGAAGTCCAATCACGTGGTGCTCGCAGAAACAAGAGACCGTGGCACTATCTTCTTGTGAAGCTGAGTTTATGGCAGGTACTGAAGCTGCGAGACAAGCGATCTGGCTTTAAGATTTGCTTGGTGAAGTCACTGGCACGACGAGTGAAAAGGTTGTTATTAGGATTGATAACAAGTCAGCAATTGCTCTCACAAAGAACCCGCTGTTCCATGGCCGCAGCAAGCACATTCATACTCAATATCACTTCATTAGAGAGTGTGTTGAGAATGGACAAATCGAAGTTGAGCACATCCCCGGGAATAGTCAGAAGGCGGACATTCTGACGAAGGCACTTAGAAGAATCAAGTTCAAAGAAATGAGGGATCTCATTGGTGTGAAATACTTGGATGAAAATGACTTCAAGCTTAAAGGGGAGAATGTTGGCATAAGCTTGAAGTTAGCTTGAGCGGGAAGCTATCCTAATCCTAATCAAGTTATGGTTATCAAGAGAAAATGAAAAGTATGTTTAGGAGTTATCTAAATGTACGTATTTCCTATTAGGATTAGGAAAGTGTTCTAAAGAGAAAAAGGAAATATGTTTAGGTTCTTCTCTATATAAGGAGATGCCAATGTATGGCATAACTCAATAAGAAATTGAGAGTTTAAGTTTTGAGAGATTTTCTTAAACTAATAAAAGAGAGTTATTCTTTTAACAGTCTTGAGTTCATAGTTCTTGGTATAAGTCAATAGTGGCGAGATTTGTGATTGCCCCAACAACCCCATTGATCTCGCTGCCGGTTCCAAAGCTGTCAGAGATCGTGCAAGAAGAAATGTCTGTTGGATTCGCTGCAGCCACAGGGAGACATATGTTGAGTGCTCACTATGTTATGGGTTGGAGTTTTAGAAGCGGTCGAGATGGTTTATCTGCAGAAAGACTCCGATTGGATGATCTTCCTCGTTGGCAGCTCTACACGGGGAAGAAGAAAGGTTACAAATTATTTGAAATTCTGTATTTAGTAAACATTCCTCAATCTATAGTTTGCATATTGACAAGTTATTCTATCTTGAATGCTTTCTAGATAATCAAGCCATGGTCACGAAAATTCACTTTTTCTTAATTAGTTGCGAGTTTGATAGTAAGTATTCTCGTGGTGTTGGGGGTCTTGGCGTTATTTATTAGAAAGAGGAAAACATCAAATGCTCAGAGAAAAAAGAACCTCAAGACTCTTACTCTGCTGAAACATTTTCGTTACAACGAAGTGAAGAGATTTACATATTCATTTTCTTGCGTAGTTGGGAAAGGAGGATTTGGAACTATTTCCAAAGGAAACCTTCCTGATGGTCGTAAGGTCGCGGTCAAGGCACTACAAAAAAACACTCAATTTGCGACGGAAATTTGCGACGCAATTGCGGCGACATTGCGACAATATATAAATACCGTCGCAAATCCGTCGCAAATATGCGACGAGAATGGTCGTCGCAAACGCGTCGCAATTTGCGACAGTTTTGCGACATATTTGCAATGGTATGCCGTACAGTCGCAAGTCCGTCGCAAATCCATCGCAAACCACGAATATTTGCAAAACCCTATACCCTAAATTGGGATATGCTTTATAAGTTTAATGCAAATATTACATGAATTTCTAAGTTTATATACAAATTATAAGAAAAAAGTAGTATTTATAAACTTTTCATGAAGTAATTTCATATAGAGGAGTAGAAGGAGTTAATGTTTATTCATAAATATAAGAGTTTTATAAAACTCACATTTGACAAGAAGAATTTGTAAACTTTTGCATAAATTAAGATTTATTATAATTTTATACTATCATAAATATTTTTTAACTTTTCTAATATAATAAAAAAAATTTACATAACCAAACTTAATAAGATTTTAAATATATAAGATTTGCGACGGACTTGCGACGATCCGTCGCAAATCCGTCGCAAACGACGAATATTTTCCAAACCATATACCCTAAATTGGAATTTTCTTTGTAAACTAAGTTATATAAGTTAAATACAAATATTACATGAATTTTAAATTTATAAACAAATTATAAGAAAAAAGAAGAATTTATAAACTTTTTATGAAATCAAATTTCATAGAGGAATAGAAGGAGTTAATGTTTATTCATAAGTATAAGAGTTTTATAAAACTCACTTTGGAAAAGAAGTTTTTGTAAACTTTTGCATAAATTAAGATTTATTACAATCTTATACTATCATAAATATTTTTTAACTTTCTAATATGATAAAAAAACATTTACATAACCAAATTTAATAAGATTTTAAATATATAAGATTTGCGACGGATTTGCGACGGGTCGTCGCAACGCTGTCGCAAATCCGTCGCAAACGACGAATATTTTACAAACCCTATACCCTAAATTGGTATTTTCTTTGTAAAGTAAGTCATATAAGTTAAATGCAAATATTACATGAATTTTAAGTTTAAATACAAATTATAAGAAAAAAAAGAATTCATAAACTTTTCATGAAATCAAATTTCATATAGAGGAATAGAAGGAGTTAATGTTTATTCATAAGTATAAGTGATTTATAAAACTTACATTGGACAAGAAGAATTCGTAAACTTTTGCATAAATTAAGATTTATTACAATCTTATACCATCATAAATATTTTTTTAACTTTCTAATATGATAAAAAAACATTTACATAACCAAATTTAAGAAGATTTTAAATATATAAGATTTGCGACGGATTTGCGACGGGTCGGCGCAACTCCGTCGCAAACGACGAATATTTTCCAAACCCTATACCCTAAATTGGGATTTTCTTTGTAAAGTAAGTCATATAAGTTAAATGCAAATATTCCATGATTTTTAAATTTATATACAAATTATAAGAAAAAAGAAGAATTTATAAACTTCTTATGAAATCAAATTTCATAGAGGAATAGAAGGAGTTAATGTTTATTCATAAATATAACAGTTTTATAAAACTCACTTTGGAAAAGAAGAATTTATAAACTTTTGCATAAATTAAGATTTATTACAATCTTATACTATCATAAATATTTTTTAACTTTCTAATATGATAAAAAAAACATTTACATAACCAAATTTAATAAGATTTTAAATATATAAGATTTGCGACGGATTTGCGACGAACCGTCGCAATGCTGTCGCAAAACTTATATATTTGCGACGGACTTGCGACGACCCGTCGCAAATCCGTCGCAAACGACGAATATTTTCCAAACCCTATACCTTAAATTGGGATTTTCTTTGTAAAGTAAGTCATATAAGTTAAATGCAAATATTACATGAATTTTAAATTTATATACAAATTATAAGAAAAAGAAGAATTTATAAACTTTTCATGAAATCATTTCATATAGAAGAATAGAAGGAGTTAATGTTTATTCATAAGTATAAGAGTTTTACAAAACTCACTTTAGACAAGAAGAATATGTAAACTTTTGCATAAATTAATATTTATTACAATTTTATACTATCATAAATATTTTTTAACTATCTAATATGATAAAAAATATTTACATAACCAAATTTAACAAGATTTTAAATATATTACATTTGCGACGGATTTGCGAGGGGTTGTCGCAAGTCCGTCGCAAATCCCTCGCAAAATGAAATTTTTTGAAATTTTGGTTCAAATAATTTGAATTATTTAAAAATTCGATGATTTCGCGGGTAATTTTTTGGGCCTCCCATATTGCGACGGATTTGCGACGGATCTGTCGCAAATCCGTCGCAATATCTGTTATTAAATTGATTCTCCTTCTTTTCTTCTCTTCCTCTCTCGATCCTTACCTCTTTTTTCTTCTCTTTTCCTTCTCTTAACAAGTCTATCTCTCTCTCTCTTCCATTTTGCTTAAGCCTCTCTTCTCTCTCTCTCTCTTTCTCTCCCTCTCTCTTTCTCTCCCTCTCTCTTAACAAGGTTAGCTTTCTTTTTCTTTTTTAGATTTAGATTTGTTAGATTAATTAGTTAGATTTGTTTTATTTTAGGATTTGAGATTTGTAAAGTGTTATATTTAGGATTTATATTTAGTTAGATTTATAATTTGTTGAATTTAGCTTTTATAATTTGTTAGATTTGAAAATTGTTAGTATTTGTATTTTGTAAGATATAGAATTTGAATTTTGTTAGATTTATGAATTTTTAGATTTATGATTGGAGTTTTGTTAGATTTAGGAATATTTAGATTTAGGATTTGTTAGAATTAGGTTTGAAATTTGTTAGATTTAGGTTTGGAATTTGTTAGATTTAGGTTTGGAATTTGTTATTTAGAAATTATTAGATTTATGAATTCTTAGATTTAAGTTTGGAATTTTGTTAGAATTAGGAATTGTTAGATTAAGGAATTGTTAGATTTAGGTTTTGAATTAGTTAGATTTAGTTTTGGAATTTGTTAGATTTAGAAATTATTAGATTTATAATTGATTTTTTATACTTTCAAATTGTTAAATTGCTATAATTTAAAAAAGTAATTAGATTAGTGTGTTTTGTTAGATTTAGAAATATTTTTGTTAATATTATTTATTTATTTATTTATTAAATATAATTTTTGGGATTTTTTTATTATAAAAAATTAATTAATTTGCGACGGAATTGCAACGAACGTTATGAGGTTTGTCGCAAAAAGTTGCGACGAATTTGCGACGGACCTCATAATGTTCGTCGCAAATCCGTCGCAAATGTTGTGATGGATTTGCGACGGACCTAAACTTGCGACGTATTTACAACATTTTATTACCGTCGCAAATTTGCGACGGATATTGATTTGCGGCTAAAGAATTGCGACAATTTTGCTTCCGTCGTAATTCCGTCGCTAATGGTGATTTACGACGGACTTGCGACGGTTTTGTCCGTCGCAAATCGGATGTTTTCTTGTAGTGAGGTTTTGAAGGATTCAAAGGGAAATGGCGAAGACTTCATCAATGAAGTCGCTAGTATAAGCCAAACATCTCATGTTAACATTGTCTCTTTGGTTGGATTCTGATATGAAGGATCCAGAAGAGTGATTGTTTATTAATATATAGAGAATGGGTCTTTGGATCAGTTTATCTCATCAAAAGCCTCATCAAGTGCAGAATGGAGCAGCAAGCTTTACGAGATTACACTAGGAGTTGCTTGTGGTCTTGAGTACTTGCACCATGGGTGCAAAACAAGGATTGTGCATTTCGACATTAAACCTCAGAACGTGCTATTAGATTGCAATCTTTGCCCCAGACTTTGGCCTAGCTAAGCTCTCCGAGAAGAAAGAGAGCATCATGTCATTGCTAGACACAAGAGGGACGATAGGGTATATAGCACCAGAGATGATTTCTAGAGTTTATGGAAGTGTTTCTCACAAGTCGGATGTCTACAACTATGGAATGTTGGTTCTTGAGATGATCGGTGCAACAAAGAAAGATATTGTTAAAGATGATAACACTAGCTTGATTTATTTCCCGGATTGGATTTATAAGGATCTTGAAAATGGACAACGCAGTAAGTTTCTTGGAGATGAACTAACCAGAGAAGAAGAAGAAATCACAAAGAAGATGATCTTTGTTGCTCTGTGGTGTATTCAGTCATGTCCATTAAACCGATCATCCATGAATAGAGTTGTAGAGATGATGGAAGGAAGCTTGGATGCTCTTAAACTCCCTCCTAAGCCTGTTTTTCATTTTCCGGCAGCACCTCTACAAGAGTCTTCTACGCTTTCAGAGGATATCTCGGTTTACGTAGAAGTAGGATCCAAGAAATCTCATTAGTACCTATCAAAGCACGGATGTAGAAACACATATCTTCATAATATGTCGTATAGATTTATTCTTGAAATGTCATATACTGTCTCCTTTCCATATTAACCTAGAGGAATTGATGTTAAACTATTTTATACAGCTTTTCAAAATCAAATTTACCCCTAGGTTGCAGATAGGTTCCAAGGAGGTTTCTTGGATTAATGACATTGGTATGTGTATTTGGTCTGACTCAGTCTTAAAATTTACTGCTTGTTATTTTCCAAACATACTTCCCACACGTTTTATATAAAGAGAAACTTTTCAACAAAATTTTGTTCTTTTTTTTTGGGGTCAAATTCAACAATTTTTTATTTTATCTCCTAAATCCTCGTTGGTCAGCTTTAGGAAAATGAAGAAAAACAGATTTAGGGGCACGTCCCTCTCATTCCAACTAGAGATTTAATTCCATAATTTCTAAATCAAAATAATAAATCCATTATTGTCTAGGAAATTTTGTTCTTGAAAAAATGAGGAACAATGTCTCCTTACTTCACCCATTACTTGTGCTTCAAGTAAACAAGAATTTGGATGGTGTGAGACTCTATACCAGTGTACAACGTTTCCATAAAAATCAAACCTCTAATAATACACAATTATTGTTGAACATTTTTGACACGGTATCGCATTGGTCACCAGCTTCACCTCAAACTCTTTTCTTATAGAATTTTCCAAATGGGCGAAATTTGACTCTTTCTCTTCTGGAACGAAACTCATTGGAACGTTTACTGTGAAGCTGTCTTGGTAGGAATACCCATAATCAAGGCTTTGAGATATTGAGAAAAGTCCTAAAGCAGGACATGCTTCACTCGGTGAGGATCACAGTGGTATGGAACGGTGAGGCTCTTGTAGGCTGGAGACAAGGTTTTGATACCGTGTCAAAAATGTTTAACAACACCACACAAATTCTATGCAACGTAAGCTCACCACCAGGAGGAGTCAACACCAGTCTAGTGGTAAGTTTCTGTTAAAAATTCACCTATTCTTTCATCTCTGCTTTTACTCTGAACAAAACAGAGGAGAACACAATGACAACACGGAAGCTCTCTTTGATACTATCTCTTGTGTTTTTTCAAGCTCACAGACTCTATCTCTTATGTTTCAAAGTTCTGACTTTATTTTTGGTGCCATTTGATTGATTTCTTTCATTCATAGAGTGCTTAATCTTCTCCTAATTTGACTTGAATATGATGACATTTTTCTATCTTCTTAAATCAAAAAGTCCTTCACCAATTTTTTTCTTCTGATTTTCTTATTTCACGTAGAGTAGCTGGTATTATTCTGTTTCTGTAAATCATTGTCTTCTCTAACTTGTTCCTTAAATGTTTTTTTTTCATCGTCATCTAGGTTTGTTCTAAGCTAACAAATTTCACTCTGTTTTCTATCTAAATCAAACATCTAACACTCTTACACTTGCCAGACCAGGTCTTCAAGGTTTCCTTCTGCTCTTCTACATTCACCAACACAACTTTGACTCCCCGAGCTTTCACCGACCTACAAGAGCGTCACTGTTTCTATCATTGCTACTCTTTGCTTTCTTATCTTTCGAGTTATACATGTCCTGTGACAGGTCCGATCTCAGTGTCTGTAAACCCTGACTATTATGGCACCTGCAATGCCAGTTTCGCTGTGAACGCTCCAACAAATTTTGTTGCAAAAGAGAAAAGTTGAATATGTTTTAAGAAAAGGATTTGAGGTGAATGTGGTGATCTATGTGAAAGCGTATCAAGAATATGCCTCCTCGCATGATGGATGTGGCTTCAACAACACCTTAACATCAGGAATTTTCGTTTCAAAGTCATTTCTTTAACAACTTATACTGAAGTGAAAAATGAAATTGAAAATCATAAATTCTTCTTGACAATTTGTCCTCGTTATCCAAACCCTTTATATAAGCCTTTTGAAATATCATCAGCAACCATAATCCTTCTCTACGCAAATATCATTGGATTGTTCCATGTGCGTAGACTCTGGCGGCTTGTGGTTGTGGATATAATGCAGCATGATCTCATCTTGGAGCGATAATAGGTGCTTAACCTTTCTTGCAGGCGCTAATTTTATCAACCCTTAACTTTGGTTTTATACTTACAAATTTTACTCACTTAATGGTTCTACAGGGAATATGTCCATATTGATTATCATAAGCTAGTATGCTGCCCAGAGATATTACAAATATTTTCCTAGATTTTTACAAAGTTACTAACCGGAGCATGAACGCTTGATTTTAGTTCGAAACATTCATCCGATTATTTGCTAAGTCACTATCGCTAAACTTTAATCCTCCTCTTGTTCAAACATCTGCATTTAATTTGAAAAGAATCTAGACCGTTTTATAAATAAGTGAAGACGTCTTTGAGGATAGTGGTGAAGACCGATTAAACCCTCTTTGGCAGGTCTAAAGGATGAAAACAAGCGTATGATATGGGTTTACGGGCAAGTCCATCTCATCCCACTAAAGATTTAATTCCATTATATTTACTAAAGCACAAAAGAAAAGAAAAAAAATTCCATGATTTAGCTCTGTTTCCAAGAAAATATTTTAGGAAAAAAAAAGAGGAAAACCAAATGATTAATCTCTCTTTACCTTCAACACACTGCAGATACGTCCGTATCCATATAATTGAAAGAAGGCTTTTGATTGAATCGCCCATCAACTTAAATGACTACATCATGATTCATGTACCAAATTGTGTTCCTATAATCATATGAGAGACAGACCTGATCTACCTTGGACAGTTTACAAAATGCATATATCATGAATGATGCACCATATAATGTTCTGGAAATTAAAATAGACAAAATGGTAAAAGAGATATCTTTCAATGTTTATCTCAGAGAAAAACAAGAAGAATAAACAGAGAAATAAAAATGTCTTTTAAAGTAAACTAATACTGACATCTCAAGTCTCCGCTTCAGTCACTATCCCACTTGACATGGTCCTCACTCTTGTGCTTATTTCTCTCATTCTCTCTGTTTAAATCACTTCCTCTCCTCAACACAAAACAAAACCAAACCAAAAAGATACACTTTTCATAGATCACAAAAAAAAAAAAAAAATCATGTACAATCTCCCCATATCTTGTATGGTCTTGTTCTTCCTCGTCTCCTTATTCCACCATCTTCCTTGTGCTTCAAGTAAAAAAGAACTTGGGTTCTGTGAGGTTCTGTTCCAGTGTGGGAACGTCACCGCTGGTTTCCCCTTCTCGGGTGGAAATCGTCCCAAAGTTTGCGGTCATCCATTGCTGGAGCTTCACTGCATCAATAACATCACCTCTTTATTCATCTCAAACCAGGAGTTCTATGTTCTGCAAATCAATCAAACATCTAATACTCTTACACTTACCAAACCAGACCTTTTAGGATCCTTTTGCTCCTCTACATTCGCCAACGCAACCTTGCCTCAAGAAATTTTCGAGCTTTCACCAACCTACAAGAGCGTCAGTGTATTCTACCATTGCGACCCTACTCTTTCTTACCTTTCGAGCTATAAATGTCCTGAAATCGGTCTTATCTCAGTGTCTGAAAACCCTAAATATCATAACACCTGCCGTGAGAGTTTCACCGTGAGCCTTCCTACGAGTTTTGTTCCAGAAGAGAAAGAGTTGAATTTGACACATTTGGAAAGTGTTATAAGAGAAGGGTTTGAGGTGAAGATGAAGATCGAGAAGAATGCTTGCCAAGAATGTTTATTCTCTCATGAATTATGTGGCTTCGACGTAACCTTTCCATTAGGAGTTAAATGCAGTCCAGTCTATCCACCTAATGGCAAGTTTCTAATTCATCACTATCATTTCATATCCATTCACATATCCCTTCATCTCTTCTTCACCGTTTTCTTATCAACCTCAATCACAATGATCAATCTGTTTTTTGTTTTTTTTTCCAAAGTGATCAATATGTTTATATCCCAACACAAAAATAATGTTCTATAGAATCTTATGGATGCTCTTTGTGATCTCATCTTATGTGTTTTTCAGCTGAGGAGATTCGTAGACGCTGCAGTGCCTCCTTTAGCTGTGGCGACCAGAAAGATCTCTATTACCCTTTATGGATTCCTGGAAGAGAAGAGTGCGGCCACCCTGACTTCAAGCTCGAATGCAACACAAGTTTCGCAGAGCTTAGCTTCTCCTCCGTCAAGTTCAGAATCTTAGAGGTGAACTATGACTCTCGTATCATAAGACTTGCTAGATCGGATTATATCAGCAATCTTTGTCCCCAAAACCCACTAAATATGCCATTCAACGAAAATGTCATCCCATTCTCTAATGACACCGATATGCTGACAATTTATTATGACTGCCGTCGAGACCTTTCACAATCCGTTTCTACTTTTGTTGGAGAGCTTTCTTGTGACGATGATGTGAAAAGTTACTATGTAACAAGAAACCTCTCGTCCCCTTTACTTAGCTGGGTTAATGGCCTTTTAAATGATTTCAAGGTAATTTGTAGAAGAAATGTTAGCAATCCCGCTTCTAGACATGCGTTGGATACACTAGAGGCAACTCCGACTCCAGATAATCTGAAGAAAGCTCTTGAAGAGGGTTTCAAGCTAGAATTTAACGAAGATTGTTCAATGTGCATAGTCTCTGGGGGTGCTTGNAGAGGCAACTCCGACTCCAGATAATCTGAAGAAAGCTCTTGAAGAGGGTTTCAAGCTAGAATTTAACGAAGATTGTTCAATGTGCATAGTCTATGGGGGTGCTTGTGGATATACTAATCTCTTAAGCAGGTTCGTCTGCTATTGTGATGGTTGGGATCATAACCATATTTGTGACCATCTCTTTTGGGGTAAGATTTCTTGTTTCCATCTTTTTCGACCAGTTCTCTTTTGCAAAGTTTTTTCAATTCCAAATGATATTTTCTGATGTAATTCCATCAATGCAGGCTTCTCTATTAAAGCGAAACTAGGTGCTCACCCTCCTTTCTTTTCTTTCAACAAACCTGATTTGATTACCACAAGGCAACATCATTATCTTATTATGAAACTTTGTTTTTCTTTTCCTTTCTAGGATTCGGGTTTGTTTTTTGGATATTTATGGGCTTTGTTTTAGTCGGAATCTTCTATATCGCCTGCTGTCCAAGAAAGACATCAGATGTTCCAAGACAACAGAATCTAAAGGCCCTTATTCCACTAAAACACTATAGCTACGTGCAAGTAAAAAAAATTACAAACTCATTCGCCGAAGTGATTGGGAAAGGCGGATTTGGAACTGTTTATAGAGGAACCCTTTGTGACGGTCGTAGTGTCGCGGTAAAGATCTTAAGAGACTCGAAGGATGATGGGGAAGACTTCATCAATGAAGTTGCGAGCATGAGCAAAACCTCTCACGTCAACATTGTCGACCTGCTAGGATTCTGCTCTGAAGGTTCCAAGAGAGCAATTCTTTATGAATTTCTGGAAAATGGATCTCTTGATAGGTTCATCTCGAGAAATAATTCAATAAATCTGGATTGGAAGACACTATACAATATCGCTCTAGGCATTGCTCGAGGTCTGGAATACTTGCACCATGGCTGCAAAGCAAGGATTGTACATTTCGACATAAAACCACACAATATATTGTTAGATGACAATATTTGCCCGAAAGTTTCAGATTTTGGCCTTGCTAAGCTCTGCAAGAAGAAACAAAGCATCTTGTAACTACTGGGCACAAGAGGAACGATAGGATACATTGCACCTGAAGTTTTTTCAAGAATGTACGGTAAATTTTCCCACAAGTCGGATGTGTATAGCTATGGAATGTTGGTCCTTGAGATGATAGGAGTAAGGAACAAAGAAAGAGCTGATCAAAACTCTGCATCAAACACAAGCTCAATGTACTTTCCTGAATGGATTTATAAAGATCTTGAGAAGGGAGAGAATGAAAGGTTTAATGGGGATGGAATCAGGAGCGAAGAAGAAGAGATAGCAAAGAAGATGACATTGGTAGGTTTGTGGTGTATTCAATCTTCCCCATCAGATCGCCCACCGATGAATAGAGTCGTAGAAATGATGGAAGGGAACTTGGATGCTCTTGAAGTCCCTCTTAGGCCTGTTTTGCAAATTTCCCCAGCTCCTCTTCAGGATTCTTCTACGCATTCTGACGATATTTCTGTTTACACAGAAGTATGTTCCATGAATATCGCATAAATAGATAAACCCTCCTTGTAAATCCTCCTATTAAATCATGAAAACAGCAAATACATTTTTTATGATTATTTTATGTAAAAACAGAAAAATATAGTTTTTATAGATTTTTTCAATAAATAAATGATTTAAGCACTAATATTTCACAAAATCCCCAAAGCTTCTCAACAAAAAACAAAAATAAAAACTTACGTTGTTAGTCTTCGTCAAAACTCAAAACCCAATGTCCATCTCTCCTTCTCTCCTCATCACCTTCGTCGTCTTCTCCATCGGTGGCTTCCCGTCGTGCTTCTCCGCCGATCAACAGTTCGAGGAGTGCGTATCGCCTCTGAGATGCGGATCTGGACCGTCGGTGTTCCCCAACATCACTTACCCATTTTGGGGCAATAACATTGGCAAACCCAATTTTTGCGGCCAAACAGAGTTCGAGCTTTCCTGCAAGTAGAATTATTCCCTAAACCCTAGAGATCGAGAATCTCACTCTTCGAGTTATTTCCGCGAATATAATTATTTTTTCCGCGAGGACGGATAACAGAACAATCACCGTTGCCGATGAGAGTTTGTTCGAAGGTNAAACCCTAGAGATCGAGAATCTCACTCTTCGAGTTATTTCCGCGAATATAATTATTTTTTCCGCGAGGACGGATAACAGAACAATCACCGTTGCCGATGAGAGTTTGTTCGAAGGTGGTTGCCCAAAGATTTTGAACTTCAAGGGGGATGATAAGTTCTCGTTAAACCCTACCACCGAGACGATCGATCTGTTCCTTTGTTCTTCTGGTAACCAGCCGGTTCAATCGCAGTCAACAATTACTTGCCAAGAAAGCAACAAGAACATGACAACTTATCATGTCTTTCGATCGTCTATTACTGCCCAAAATTGTAATATGGTTGGAGCAATTCCGATGCTTGAGTCATGTCCATTTAAATCTCTAGCTCGATACTTCTGTACCACAAAAGAAAGAAAATAAATTCCTTGATTTACCTCTGTTTCCAAGAAAATGTTTTGGATTAAAAAATAACATTGATGATTCAACCTCTCTCTATCTCAATTTGGTGTTTTTAGGGTTAATAGTTGACTCCAAGTCTTTATGTGTCTTGTTACCGTCTCTACTGTCACCGTCGCTACTTAGCTACTTATCGAGATCTCTCTCTCTCTTTTTGTTTCCTCTAAACACAAGGCTCACTTTAGACCATAAAAGAGAAATTGGGGCCTGGGAGAGAGATAGATAGTATGGTATGGATTTATCCGCAAGACTCCCTTCATGTGTCATGTCCATTGAAATCTTTAGCTCGATACTTCTGTACCACAAAAAAAAAAAAAAAAAAAAACAAATTCCTTGATTTACCTCTGTTTCCAAGAAAACTATCCCACTTGACTCAGTCCACACCTTTATGCTTATTTCTCTCTTTCTCTCTGTTTAAATCACTTCCTCTCATCAACACAACATAAAACCAAGCCCAAAAGACACACTGTTCATAGATCACAAAAAGATCATGAACAATCTCCCCGAAGCCTCTCAACAAAAAACAAAAAAAACTTATGTGGTTAGTCTTCGTCAAAACCCAATGTCCATCTCTACTCCTCTCCTCATCACATCTGTCGTCTTCTCCATCGCTGGCTTCCCGTCGTGCTTCTCCGCCAATCAACAGTTCGAGGAGTGCCTATCGCCGCCTCTGAGATGCGGATCTGGACCGTCGGTGTTCCCCAACATCACTTACCCATTTTGGGGCAATAACATCGGCAAACCCAATTTTTGCGGCCAAACAGAGTTCGAGCTTTCCTGCAAGGAGAATCAATCCCTAACCCTAGAGATCGAGAATCTCACTCTTCGAGTTATTTCCGCGAATATAATTATTTTTTCCGCGAGGACGGATAACAGAACAATCACCGTTGCCGACGAGAGTTTGTTCGAAGGTGGTTGCCCAAAGATTTTGAACTTCAAGGGGGATGATAAGTTCTCGTTAAACCCTACCACCAAGACGATCGATCTGTTCCTTTGTTCTTCTGGTAACCCGGTAGAATCATCACTGTCAACACTTACTTGCCAAGAAAGCAACAAGAACATGACAACGTATCATGTCTTTGGATCGTCTAATCCTGCCCAAAATTGTGACAAGATTGGAGAAATTCCGATGCTTGGGTCTGCTAAGAACGCTCTTCACCAGTCGAATGAGTCGAATCAAGCACTGAAGATGGCTTTGGAAAAAGGGTTCGAATTGAAATACAAGATAGAAAATCAGATTTGCCGAGATTGTGCCCTTTCCAGTGGGATTTGTGGTTCGGACTCAGGATCGGGAGATTTCCGGTGTTTATGTGCAGACAAGATTGACAATTCCTCCTGTTACACTATTCATGGTCAAGGTTAGTCCTTTATTTTTTTTTTTGAATTGAATGTCAAATTTATTCAAATCAAAAAGATTTTTTACAACAAGTGCTTTTTAAAGCAGAGAGATTGATAGTTTTGCTGAAATTAGAAATCTATAACTTTAAATCGAATTGAAAAAATAAACTTAGGTCTTTGTGGCAAACCATAATTGGAGGCTCTCCTCATACTTATGATCGCCCAAAGCTCTGATTGATAGTAGTCGATCTCGTACTTGTCTGTCGATGAACTTCACGATAGTAGTTCGAGAAGATGGCGTTGCACCATGTTTCCTCGCATTCCTCTCTCTCCAAATACTATGTAGCGTTGCTTGAACACATACCTAGTAAGTAAAATGGGAAGTCTACCCTGAGAAGCATCCAAGATTAGCTGAATGATGATTGACCAGTTATTTGAGAACCAAGCCCGGAGCAGATCTTATGCAAGATTCGTCCATACGTCAGTAGAGAACCTACAGGAGAAGAACAAGTGATCTCTTGACTCCAGAAGATCATTACACAAGACACATGATGCATTAACTCATGTGTTCCACGCGAGCATGTGATCACCTGTGGAGAGTCGGTTGTGAACCGCAAGCCAGGAGAAGAAAGAGTATTTGGGCGTTGCATGGGTAAACCAGATGCCCTTATACCAATCAACTCAAGACAGGGCGTCTCGGGTTAGCATCCATGTACTTTTTGCGTTGAATTTAGGTTGAAAAGCATCCTCCTTTGATTTTCAGAGAGCAATATACCCTCCACCCGAAGTCCCCTTAGCCCTTTGTGCTTCCACCTCAGCCTCCATCATAGTTAGGATAGCTGATCTGTGTCTTCTCCTTCTCCGACTTCCAAGTACATAAGCAACAGATGCATGGATTTGAATCCCCATGTCGATGCATCCCCGCAAGCCAGTGACGTCAATGAGACGACCCATATTACATCAAGAGTCATACCAAAAGGAGGTTCTAGCTCCATCTCTCACCTCCATCAGATGAAATTTTTTTTGCGATGTCTCTGTATTTGAGCTGTTTTCTCCACATCCAAGAACCCGCATTCGTATCACGCACTGACCAGAATGTTCCTTGCCTTATCAAGTAAGTCTGAATCCATCTAACCCACAGAGATTTCTGAGAGGATGTTAAGCGCCAAATCAAATTGAGACAATATACCAGATTAACTTCCTATAGTGAGCGTAAGCCGAGACCTCCTTCACATTTCGGTCTACACACATCAGTCCATGCTATATTTGCTTTCCGAGAATTCAGTTCCGGACCAGACCAGAGAAAAGCAGAGCATAATTTTTCAACTTCTCAGAGGCATTCTCTTGGTAGTCGAAAAGCGGATAGCCAGAAATTTGTAATGCTAGCAAGCACGAAGCTTAATAATTGCAGATGACCTGTCATCGAGAGAAAGCGAGCTGTCCAAGAGCTTATTCTCTTTCTAATCGTCTCTAAAAGCGGAAGATAATTAGTTGCACCCATACGTTTCGTGAGAAGAGGTAAGCCCAGGTAGCGTACCGGTAGGTCCCCTGAATTAATCGGAAATTGATTCTCCATCTGTATTCGAGTTGTATCGTGGATACCCGTATAATAGATTGTGGATTTCTCCAAACTAATTTTCAATCCCGACATTTTTGAAAAATCATCAAACACCTCCACAATACCTTCTAACGATATGATTCTTCCATTCGTGAAAACCATAATATCATCTGCAAAGCTTAAGTGTGTAAGACCCAGATTCTTACATTTCGGATGACAGCCGAGCTTGTTCTCATTCGCTGCTTTGTCCAGTAGCTTTGAGAGCACATTCATACTGATCACGAATGAGTAGGGGGAAAGAGCACATCCTTGACGCAGGCCTCACTCGCTTTCGAAGAAACCAAATAATTCACCATTCACTTGTACCGAGAACGCTGCAGTGGTGATGCAAACTTTGATCCAGTGTATGAATCGCGCAGGAAAATGCATTGCTGCGAGTGTGTTGAGGAGAAAATTCCATTGAACCGAGTCGAAAGCCTTCGATATATCAATCTTGAGAGCACAACGGCCTGAAACCGTATCCTTGTGGTAATCCTTAACCAATTCCATCGCAAGAAGTAGATTCTCAATTAATAGCCTGTCTTTGACGAAGGCAGATTGGTTTAACGCAATGAAATCAGGCAGTTTCTTTTAGACGATTAGCTATGATTTTTGAAATCACCTTGTACAAGACGTTACAGCAAGAGATGGGTCTGTAATCTTTCATTTCTCGGGCCTCTGCTTTCTTTGGAATTAACGCTAAAATCGTTGTGTTGACGCCTTTCGGGAGAAAATCTTTCACAAAGAAAGATTGGACAGCGACAATGAACTCACTCCTGATAATCGGCCAAGCCACTTTGAAAAACTATGCAGTATAGCCATCTGGTCCTGGCGATTTATCATTTGGCATTGAGAACAGGACACTCTTGATCTTCTCATTCGTGACTTCTTTCACAATTTTGCTTTTCTCTAGATTTGTGCATCTATACGGCAAAATAGTTTCCAGTTTTTCCACAGTTATACCTGCAAAATCCATCGTTTTGTGCTGCATAAACTCTTTGAATAATTTTTCTGCCTCTGCTTTTATATCTTCAGCGGTTGATACTATGTTTCCATCACTGCATAGTATCTCTTTGATAGCATTTCTTTCTGCTCGCACATCTGCTGAATTATGGAATGTTTTGTTATTTTTATCCCCCACTTTTAACCAATGACATTTCTATTTTTGCTTCAGAAACTTCTCCTCCAGATTTGATACGTTTTCCCATCGTCTATAAGCCATGTTTTCCTCCTCCAAACTATGTTGAGTTGGGTTGTGCATATTTACCTCCTGTTTCTCACATAGAACTTTATACGCCTCATTTGCTCTCTTTGTGAGGTGACCCATTTTCTCCTTAGCGAAAGCACGAATCACTGGCTTGAGAGCTTTGAGTTTTTTTGAGAAACGGTGCATTGATGAAGTAGATATGAAGATCGGTTCTGTTTCACTTGTCCAGCATCGGCATGAACTCCTCCAATTCAGCAACGACATTGACAAAATTAAAAGGCCTACGGGCTGATTTACTTCTGGTGCAAACTGGACCCTGCACCTGAGATGATCCGAGCAACCTCCTCCCTCGAAAACATTGTATGACTGAGAAAAATATTGTATCCAATGGCCATTAATCAAAACTCTATCCAGCTTCTTTGATATGACCCCTTCCTCTCTCTTATTACACCAAGTGAAAAGAGGCCCATGAGATGTTAAATCAATGAGTGAGCAATACTGCATCACACTTTGAAAATCCCTCATTCCAGACGTTACCATTGGTGTATTCTCATGGTCAGAGTGCTCCTCTATATCCAAAGTTTCATTAAAATCTCCCATAATCATCCATGGCTTATTTCAGATAATAGGGAAGTTTTGATGACTTCTAATATCACTCCATAGCTCCTTCCTTTCTTCAGCGAGATTTAAAGCATACACGATTGAACAAAAGAACTCCTCTCCTTCTTCCAACAGCACTGAAACAGTGATTATTTGATCGCTTTTGAAAAACGGCGTGAGTTGCACAGTGGGTTTCCAAACCACTCAAATACGTCCCAACAAATTAAACTCATAAATTGATAAAACATCCTAGCCTCGAAAAACTGTGTTAACGATCTCCTGACACTTTCTTTCCTTCACTCTTGTATCCAATAGACCTCCAAACTGAAGACTCTTGTCTCCAACAGACCTCCAAACTGAAGACTCTTGTCTCCAACAGACCTCCAAACTGAAGACTCTTGTCTCCAACAGACCTTTATCATTTAGATTCAAGGTTTAAACTTTCATCCCTAATTTTTCCTTTGATCTATGTGATTACATTTAAGATTTGGTTCATCAAATTGATTCTGCACATATAAACTCTAGAACGTATACTTTGACCAGGGCCGTGCTTAGAGACGAAAAACAGAAACGTTCTCCCATGGCACTGAATTTTTTATATAAAATTTACAGAGAGTGTTTACAAATATATTAATACTATATGGTCTCAGTATGTCAAAATATGCTTTCTTGATAAGAATTTTTAAGATTTGACCAAATTGACCCAAAAAAAAAAAAAGATTTGACCCAAAAAAAAAAAGGATTAGACTTTTTAAGGTTAGATCACCACCAATTAACTCATCACAATTTAAGAGTGATTAATTAATAGTGGGAGTAAATTATGATAGTGGAATCGAGAGGAATTGAATCTCCTTCAATCCGGTTTTACGCATTATCATTAATAATGAGGATTTTTCCTAATGATTTGAAAGCAATTATTTGTCTAATACTCAATCGGCTTCACTCAGAAAAGATGTGCTCTGAGGTTATATCCTCTGAGGTCATAGACGAACTGAAATTTAAAATCATAGATTGTTCTCGAATTTTTTTCTATAATATGTAAGCATTTTTTTCAAGCCTCTTTTTGATCCCGGCTCGAAATAAAGAAGACTCTTGAAAAGGGTTTCGATCTTGGATTTAACACAAATTTTCCGTTGTGCATAGACATAGGGGATGCTTTTGGAAATAATCATGGTGAGATCTCTCGCCTACATTTTCTATTTTCCAATGTTCTTTGTTCTTAGAGAAGTTTTGTTTTCAGTTTTAACTGACTTTTTTTCTGGCACCGCCAATGAATTGATGCAGGCATACTTTCTCGAGTGTTAATAATAGGTGCTTTACCTTCTCTTCTTATGATTACTGTTTTAGATCTTCTAATAAAAATTTCTTAACAAAACAATTTTCTGGTTACAGGTGTCTGCGTAGTATCTGCTATATCTATGTCCATAGTCGTAATGGGCAGTCTCAATGCTACAGAACGATCTCCTGATCAACTGAGTCGATGCATAACGCGATCTCCTGGTCAACAGCCAGAACTCAAAGCATTTAATCAACTGAAGCAGTATAGTTATGCACAAGTGACCATAATCACAAGGTCATTCGCAGAAGTGGTTGGGAGAGGGGGATTTGGAACTGTCTATAGAGGAACCTTTTCTGATGGCCGCATGGTTGCAGTAAAGGTATTGAAAGACTCAATGGGTGATGGTGAAGACTTCATCAATGAAATTGAAAGCATGAGCGAAACTTCTCATGTCAACATTGTTACCCTGCTAGGATTCTGCTCTGAAGGTACCAACAAAGCTATTATTTATGAATTTTTGGAAAATGGGTCTCTTGATCAGTTCATCTCAAGCAATACCCCGATGAATACGGATTGGACGGCACTTTATGGGATTGCGCTAGGTGTTGCTCGTGGTCTTGAGTACTTGCACCATGGATGCAGAACAAGGATTGTACATTTCGACATAAAACCACAGAATGTACTCTTAGATGACAATCTTTGCCCCAAAGTTTCAGACTTTGGTCTTGCTAAGCTCTGCGAGAGGAAAAGCATCTTATCACTACTAGGCACAAGAGGAACGATAGGGTACATCGCACCTAAACTCTTTTCAAGAATGTACGGTAGAGATTCCCATAAATCAGATGTGTATAGCTACGGAATGATGGTCCTTGAGATGATAGGAGCAAGGAACAAAAAAAGAGCTGCTCAAAACTCTGCATCTAACGCAAGCTCAATGTACTTTCCTGAATGGATATATAAGGATCTTGAAAAGGGAGACAGTGCAAGGCTTAACGAAGATACAATCACCTGCGAAGAAGAGGAGATAGCAAGGAAAATGACATTGGTGGGTTTGTGGTGTATTCAGCCTTCACCATCAGATCGCCCACCCATGAACAGAGTGGTGGAGATGATGGAAGGAAGTGTGGATGCTCTTGAAGTCCCTCCGAGGCCTGTTTTCCAAATTCCCACAGCAACTTTTCAAGAATCTTCAACGTTCTCAGAGGACATTTCGGTTTGTACAGAATACGATCCATGAATGTCGCATAATGAAAGAAATCTCCTTGTAACCTATTAAATCACAGAAGCAGAAAATAGATTAATTAATTCATGATCAATGAATGTCGCTTATAGAAAGAAACCGCTTATATTGTGTCGGCAGATAATATTGCAGTGTTCCCTACTTATCCGCAAAGGTTCATACTTCTCTTTCCATGAGAACAATCAGCTACTATATCTGCAGATTGCAGTTCTTTGAAAAACAAGAACAGAGTTCAGTAATTTGTATTCAGAAACTTCAATTTAAATGTTCTTGTCAAAAAATGTAGGCAAAAACTCAACTATTAGTGCTAATTATCACTAACAAGAAGAAGATACTGTCTCAGAAGCCAGAACGCAGATGACAAAGCATAAAACGTCAATCATATTTTAAAGGGTCTTTCGTCTAGTGTTTGGAATTAATCAATTCTCTGGAGACAGTAGACAAGTATATTGCAGGTATTAACAAACGCAAATTAAGGGATTTGACCAATGGAAGCATGATTTTATAATTATCTAAACCACAAAATAAATACAAATTATATGATTTACTAAACTAATGATTAACTTCTGTTTCCGGAAAACGCTACTTGTTGGTCTGAACAAAAGGGTCTTAGAAAATAGAGGAAATGATCCAAAATGACCCATAATAGGAAAATAATGTGAAAACGCTCTGGAACTGACTTGTTGGTCTGAACAAAAGGGTCTTAGAAAATAGAGGAAATGATCCAAAATGACCCATAATAGGAAAATAATGTGAAACATTATTTGAGAGAAAAGTGTAAAAATGACCCTTTAAAAAAATATTTTATACATACTAGCTCTACTCTTCTAGCTACTTTGTCATGCAGACTAATGACAGATTAAATTCAGACTAATGGCAGACTAATTGATTATACAATTGGAATTAGATTAAATGCAAATTAACTAAAATATCACACAGGTTTGCTGCGAGGAAGCCTCATCATCAGGATGCAATACACTCTACCCACCTGAGGGTAAGTTTCTTATACATCTTCTTTAACAACTTATACTGAAGTTGCAGTTTTTCTCATTCTGCAGACCCTTTTTTCTACCCTCTCACATATCACTCAGCAATCAGTTTCTATATCTTACTAGTGATCTTAGAAGAGAATTTGATACAAGATAACTTAACTTGTCTGAAACTTTCCTCTGTCTCCAGCAAATTGGCATTAATTAAGTTGACATTTAGTCACTATCTTACACTGATTGAATTTTCTTTTTCCACATCAGTCAGTTTCCGTAGTGAATGGTCTTTGCCTTTGTCCACACTATTTGTTCTGTAATATCTTTTGATTTTCTGGAACTGAAAAAACATAGGAAGAAACTCGGAAAGGGCCTTTGAAATGGTCAATGTTTGCACACAAAAAAAATCCTAACATTTGGGATATATTTTGTCCTTAGGTTTCAGAAATGTCAAAGCAGATGACTTTGAAAAGGTCGTACAAAATAAAATTAGAAAAAAAGGTTGGTCAAAGAGACCAAACGTAATTTCATTAGTTTAACTCTTACAAAAAAAAACAAGACTTAGACCAAAACCATTCACCTATCATCTTCTTCCCCATTTTCGTATTGATCTAAATCAATCTGTTTTTAGCCCCGACAAAATCCATGTCCTATAGAATCTTATGGATGTTCTTTGTGCTCCCAGCTCTTGTTTCCTCAGCTGATGAAATTCAAGGACTCTGCAGTCAACCGTTCAGTTGCGGCAATCAGAAGGATCTCTTGTACCCTTTCTGGATTACTGGCAGAGAAGAATGCGGCCACCCTGATTTCAAGCTCGAATGCAACACAAGTTCCGGTTTCGCAGAGGTTAGCATCTCCTCCGTCAAGTTCAGAATCTTAGAGGCAAACTACTCTACCTCCCGAATCATAGAACTCGCTAGATCGAAGTATACCAACGGTGTTTGTCCCCAAAACCCATTAAATGCAAGTTTCAACCAAAACATCCTTCCGTTGGCTTCTAGCACCGAGCCGCTGACTATTTATTACGGCTGCCCAGAGCTTTCAACTTCAAGTTATGTCGGTGAGCTTGATTGTGATGGTGAAAGAAGTTACTATGTGACGAGAAACCTCTGGTCCCATCTACTTCAAGATATGAGAAGCCTTTTAAACGACTTCATGGGATTTTGCAAAAGCAACGTCAGTATTCCTGCATCTGGACAGGCGCTGAAAACACTGCAGAACAATCCGACTCAGGATAATCTAAAGAAGGCTGTTGAAGAGGGCTTCGAGGTTGGAGTTAACTCAGATTGCTCGATGTGCACGGACGCTCGGGGTGCTTGTGGTTATAATCAGACCTCAGGTGGATTCGTCTGCTATTGTATAAATGGGCGTCATAATCGTACTTGCAGATCTAGAAACAAGGGTAAGCTTCTCTCCATACAATATCTATTTACCTAATGTTCTATTCTTAGAGATGCTAAAATGGGTTTGAATTAATTCGCGAATGTAAACGGATCTGGCCAAACAAAACTCTGTATTTTCAGGCCAAAACACAATTCCCCATTTTTCAGTCAAAAAACTCAATTTGGTATTTTTTCATCGAAACATTTCATGTTTTTCAGCCAAAAAAATGTAATTCCGCCTTCTACTAGATCCACCTTTTTTCTTTCCTACCAAACTTTCAATTTAATTAAAAGCACTACATTTACTTTCAGTAAGATTCAAAGTTCTATATTTAGTTCGAACTGACCTTTTTTTGGTGCCACTCCATTGATGCAGGCCTGTCATCTGAAGCGAAAGCAGGTGCGTACCTTGATTTGATTACCATATACCATAGGCAAATGCGTAATCTTGTTTTGAAAACCTTTTTTTTTGTTTTCATCTCTAGGAATCGGGTTTGCTTTTGTATTCATGGGGGCTACTTTTATAACGGGAGGCTTATTATGTGTCCTTAGGCGAAGGAAGACATCACATATTCAGAGAAAACATAATCTAAAGGCCCTTATACCACTGAAATGCTATAGCTATGCGCAGGTAAAGAAAATTACAAAGTCATTCGCCGAAGTGGTTGGGAGAGGCGGATTTGGAACTGTTTACAAAGGAACCCTTTGTGACGGTCTTAGTGTTGCGGTGAAGATCTTGACAGAAACAAAGGGTAATAATGGTGAAGACTTCAACAATGAAGTTGCGAGTATGAGCAAAACTTCTCATGTCAACATTGTTGACTTGCTTGGATTCTGCTATGAAGGTTCCAAGAGAGCAATTATTTATGAATTTTTGGAAAATGGTTCTCTTGATAGGTTCATCTCACATAAAACCTCAACGACTATAGACTTGAAGGCACTGTATGGGATCGCCTTAGGAGTTGCTCGTGGCATAGAGTACTTACACCATGGTTGCAAATCAAGGATTGTACATTTTGACATAAAACCACAAAATGTATTGTTAGATGATAATCTTTGCCCGAAAGTTTCAGACTTTGGCCTTGCTAAGCTCTGCGAGAAGAAAGAGAGCATCGTGTCATTGCTAGACACAAGAGGTACAATAGGATACATTGCACCTGAAGTTTTTTCAAAAATGTACGGTAGAGTTTCCCACAAGTCAGATGTGTATAGCTACGGAATGTTGGTCCTTGAGATGATAGGAGCAAGGAACAAAGAATCAGCTGCTCAAAACCTGGCATCTAACGTAAGTTCAATGTACTTTCCTGAATGGATATATAAGGATCTTGAGAAAAGAGATAGTGGAAGTTTTATCGAGAATGGAATCACCTGCGAAGAAGAGGAGTTAGCAAAGAAAATGACATTGGTGGGGTTGTGGTGTATTCAGTCGTCACCATCAGATCGCCCAGCAATGAACAGAGTGGTGGAGATGATGGAAGAAAGTGTGGATGCTCTTGAAGTTCCTCCGAGGCCTGTTTTCCAAATTCCAGCAGCGCCTCTAGAAGAATTTTCTACGTTTTCAGAGGATATATCGGGTTACACATAATTATGATCCATGAATGTCGCATAAAGAATGAAACCTTCTTGGAAACTATTAAAGCACTAAGAGCAAACCCAATGGACACCCCAAGGTTGAAAGCAAAACTTAAACTTGAATAAAGATGAAGAGAAGACTGAAACTTTCCATTTTGATTTCTTAACTCTCTTAAGGTTTTGCAGATTACAACAGTTTCTTATTTATACTGAAACCATAAAACCCTAATCGATAGATACAGGTGGCATCATCTCAGCTTTAGCAAGAGCCTCGAACCGATTTACGGTCTTGATTGAAAATGCCTTTTCCGTACTGTCCCTTAAGTTAATTGCAGCATGTTGTACATCTCTGTTTTCGTCCTTTGATTTTGCAGGTGACCGTTGTGCGTTTGTCTCAGAAAAGGATTGAGAAGTGGGCTTAAGTTGTTCATGGCCCAATACTGAAGATGAAGTGGCTTTGGGCTTCCACACTTTATAGCCCAAAGCTTGAGACAATTTGGTCTTGATCGGAGTTGTTGCTCTGATAGCCCCTCGTAAATTCGGTGTGGGTGGAGCTGTAACACCGAGTTTGGAGCGAAGATATGTGAAAGCTTCATAAGGTAAGGACTTCGTGAGGATGTCTGCGTACTGCTGAGCTGAAGGAACATGTTTGACAACAAGAGCTCCAAGTGCAACTCTCTCTCGAACATAATGGTGATCTATCTCAAAATGCTTTGTCCTGCCGTGGAATGTTGGATTAGCAGTTAAGAACACAGCAGAGAGATTGTCACAGAATAGCTCCGGTGTTTCATGTAAAGGAACTCCAAGTTCTTTGAGAAGTATGCTGAGCCAAGTGATTTCCGAAGCTGTCTCAGATAAAGACCTATACTCTGCTTCCGTAGAGCTTCTTGAAAACTGTGGGTTGCTTTTTGGAGGACCAGGAAATAATATTGCTTCCCAAGAACGTACAATAAGCTCCAATAGACTTCCTTGTTTCCTTACAAGCAGCCCAATCACTATCACTGTATGCACTAAGTGTACAGTCCGTGTTGTTACTAAAGGAGATTCCCATAGTAATTGTTCCTTTCACATATCTGAGAATTCTCTTCAACAGATTGAAATCGGAAACAGTTGGTTCGTGCATCTTTTGGCACACATAATTCACTGCAAATTGTATATCAGGTCTTGTGAGAGTTAAATACTGAAGCTTACCCGCAAGACTTCTGAAGTATGTCGGATTTGAGAAGTTATCCTTCTGACTTGGTACTCTATCGAGCTGCAGAGGCAAAGGAGTCGGCATTGGAGAGCAATCTTTCATTGCAGCAACTGCCAGAAGGTCTTCAGCATATTTTTGTTGAGACAGGAACAAGCCATCTTCATGGTAATGAACTTGTATGCCTAAAAAATAATGTAGCTTTCCAAGGTCTTTCATCCTGAAGCGTTTGTTGAGTTCTTCAAGGAGACAATTCAATGCAGAAGAGTTGTTTCCTGTGATAGCCATATCATCGACATACAGCAGAAGAAAGATAACTGCCTTATCTTTCATGTAAACAAAGAGTGAAGGATCCTTTTTGCTGCAGACAAAACCAAACTCAAGTAAAAAATTACTGAATTTGTCAAACCAGGCCCTTGGGGATTGTTTAAGACCATATAGAGCTTTGTGCAGAAGACAAACATGGTCAGGTTTTGTGGGATCAACGAAACCGGCAGGTTGCCTCATGTACACAGTTTCTGTAAGATCTCCATGAAGGAAAGCATTTTTAACATCCATTTGCTTTAGATCCCACTTCATAATGGTGGCAATATGTAGGATTGACCTGATTGTAGGTGTTCTAACTACTGGACTATACGTTTTGAGATAGTCTATTCCCTCTTCTTGATTAAAACCTTTAGCCACCAACCTGGCTTTTAACTTGTCTAGAGTTCCATCAGCGTTGAGTTTGGTTCTGAAGACCCATCTACTTCCTAAAACATGCATATCCGGTGAGTAAGGAACCAAAGACCAGGTATTGACCTCCTTACAGTTTCCTATTTCTTCATTCATTGCTCCATTCCAGCCTGGATCTTTTAGGGCTGCAGTGACTGTCTTTGGCTCAGGGTGCTCCACTTTATGTGTTAAGAGTACATATATGGGATTTGGTTTTGAAATTCCCACCTTTGATCTAGTAACCATCTGATGAGCTGATTGAGTTGTTGCTCTTGCAGGAGGATCTGTAGGAGTTGTTGCTGCTGCAGGAGGAACTGTAGGAGTTGGCTCTGACGTTGTTGCTTGAGAAGCAGATGTGTATATCCCATTACTTGAATTGGTAGCGCTGTCGCCTATAGACGCAGGATCTGAGCCTGGCGTACGCCCAGTACACTCCTCTTCTGCAATGGTAGACACATTATGTTGTTCCGATGGAGCATGATTTGTCACAGCTGAAGTAGTTGTTTGCAGCGGTGGAAAGTCTGCTTCTGTAAAGTCAGGAATGTCTGTGTTGAAAGTGCCTGATGCAGGTGAGGCGATAGAGGAATTAGAAGCTACTGTAGTTGGTATTAGAGATTGAGTTTCAGACCTTGATGGAGGAGTAGCTGATTCTCCCTGAGGTAAGAAACACTTTTGCCAAGCAGTAAGAAGCGGAGATGAGTTTGCAGGCTGAAGAGAGACATAAACATCTTGAAATGGGAACAAAGTCTCGTCAAACAGAACATGACGACTGATATACACTCGTCCTGTTGGAGGAAATAAGCATCGATACCCTTTATATTTCTCATTATACCCGAGAAAAACACATTTTAGAGATCTAGGATCAAATTTGTTGGACACGTAATCTCTAAGTGTTGGATAACATGCACATCCGAAAGTGTGAAGTGAAGTATAATCAGGAGGGTTTCCATGAAGCTGCTCAAATGGAGATTTGTTGTGATCTAAGGTTGTTGTAGGCAACAGATTTGCCAAAAAAATTGCCGTGAAGAATGCCTCAACCCAATACTTGTGAGGAACTTTACTCTAAAATAGCATTGCCAAGCCCAACTCTGTAATATGTATGTGTTTCCTCTCTGCAATTCCGTTTTGCTGAGGAGTATGTGGGCAAGAGATGAACTGTTGGATCCCTGAATTTTGCAAATGAGTGAGGAACGTTTTGTTTATGAACTCACCTCCACCATCACATTGAAAAATACCAATTTTGCGTTGAAACTGATTCTCAACCAGCTTTTGAAAGTTGAGAAAAACTGAGCAGGAATCTGTTTTTAACTTAAGTGGATATAACCAACAGAACCTTGAATAATTATCAATAAAAACCACATAGTAACGAAATCCTTGAACTGACATAATCGAAGAAGGACCCCATAGGTCACAGTGGATCCTTTCTAAAGGTTTTGAAGCAACAAAAGAAGATGCAGAAAATGGTAAATGCTGACTTTTCCCAAGTTGACAAGCTTCACACATCGCTTTGGTACTCTTATTGATAACGATAGATTTGCTAGCAGATAATTATTGGAGAATGCTAGAGTTTGGATGACCAAGTCGTCTATGCCAGATTTCATCGCTAGCTGACTGTTGTCTTGGTGCGTAGAGAATCTTGAAATTAGGCTCCTCCAACATATATAACCCTTCACGATTGCTTCCCATTACAAGCAACCTCTTTGTTTCCTTATCATTAATACGCACAGCATCACAGTCAAATTCAAAAGTGCAGGGGTAATCACGTGTGAGCTTAGAGACAGAGAGAAGTGATTTAGCAATATCAGGACACACAAGAACATCACGAAGAGGTAAGTTACCTGAGGTTGAAGCAATGTTTGTCGAACCTGTGTGAGTGATGGGAAGAAAGCTAGAATCTCCTATCATGACTGAATCATTTCCCATGTATGGCTGAGAATGTTGGAGATTGTGAGTAGAATTCGTGACATGAGCTGTAGCACCTGTGTCAGGGTACCAATCTTGACCATTGTGTTCTGTAACCTCGGTGATACGCATTGCAGCTAATGCTGTTGGGATCTCCTCATACTGATAGCTGTTGTTGAATCTATGCCAGCATTTGAGCGCAGGATGACCGGGTTTACCGCAGATCTGACAAATGAGACCACTGTTTCCACCGTTGTTGGAAATCTGCTGATGGAAGCCTCTACCTTGAGTGGAGAAAGGTCCTCTACCACGGTTACCGGAACGACCATAGAAGTTTCCTCGGCCTCTGTTTTGAAAGGAATAACCATCAGATCTGGTGGTGTTGAACGCTACATGAGGAGAGACAGAAGGTTCAACGGAGTAACTTTGTTGACGGTCATCATAATCAATGAGTTTTGTAACAATGTCTTCAAATGATGGTTGTGGAATGCTGTCTAGTAAGCTTTCTACAGTCGTTTTGATGGGCTCATACTCCTTTCCTAACCCATGAAGAGCAGCAAAGACCTTCATTTTTTCACTGACCGAATAGCCTGAAGAGTTGAGTTGCTCGCTAAGAGCCTTAACTTCCTTCAAGAAATCCTTCATGGATTTGTCCTGTTTGGTTAAAGTATTGAGCTTTCTCTGGAGCTCAAACAGCCTTGAAAACGAAACCCTAGTGAAATGCTTTGCAAGAGTCAGTCAGATGTCTTGTGAGGTTTGACAGCTGACAACCACACCGAGTAAATCTTCAGAAAAAGAGCCGCGAAGCCATGCCTGGATGACATGGTCTATACGAAGCCATGTGTTAAAGTCTGGATTTTGCGTTTCTGAGGATGTGTTGTTAATGCCAGGAACAACGATGATGCTCGGAGGTGAAGGATAACTTCCTGTAACGAAACCGAGGAGGCCTTGGCCAGAGAGAAAGGTCTCAAATTGAGACTTCCAAAGAGCATAGTTGCGGTCAGTAAGCGTGACTGTAACGCAATTTGTGATACTGAGAGATGGAACAGAAAGAGGAAGCATGTCCATGGATCTGGTTTCCATGTTCTCTGATACCATGAAAGCAAAACTTAAACTTGAATAAAGATGAAGAGAAAACTGAAACTTTCCATTTTGATTTCTTAACTCTCTTAAGGTTTTGCAGATTACAACAGTTTCTTATTTATACTGAAACCATAAAACCCTAATCGATAGATACAGGTGGCATCATCTCAGCTTTAGCAAGAGCCTCGAACCGATTTACGGTCTTGATTGAAAATGCATTTTCCGTACTGTCCCTTAAGTTAATTGCAGCATGTTGTACATCTCTGTTTTCGTCCTTTGATTTTGCAGGTGACCGTTGTGCGTTTGTCTCAGACAAGGATTGAGAAGTGGGCTTAAGTTGTTCATGGCCCAATACTGAAGATGAAGTGGCTTTGGGCTTCCACACTTTATAGCCCAAAGCTTGAGACAATTTGGTCTTGATCGGAGTTGTTGCTCTGATAAAGGTGTCTTAAGTCAAAAAAAAAAATTAAAAAAAAAAAAAAATGACATGGCATTTTACAGTGCAAGACTGGTGTCTTATTTTGGATCCGATTTTATAGTGTCTTATGACACGTGTCAAGATGCTATTCGTCAATTGTTTTTTTTTCTAAAAAATTCGTATTTTTCTTTTTTTTTTAAAAAAAAATTATTATTAAAAATTGTTTAAAACACTCAATTGAGTGTTTGTATTGGGGTTGGTCTAAAGCAAAAAATACAGTACATATTTATTCATGAAAATTACTGTAAACCTCCCTAGTTTTCCTAAGATTTCGAATGAGAATTCAATCTTGTGTGAGATAGGTGTAAGTGTACATGTTATTCGCATTAGAGAAAAAAAAAATAGAACACTTGTATAGTTACTTGAACACATATATTCAGGAAAAAAATTTAACCATTTAATCATCTCATTGTTGATTTTTCTGATTTAAAGCAAAACAGGGGAAAACAACAACAAAAAAAAAAAAAACAGAACACTTGTGTGTGAATGTTTTTCTCTTTGTTAAGAAAAACAAACACAAAGTAGGATACTTTTCAGCTCTCGGGAGGATGAAGAGGCTTCAAGCTTCGCTTTAACTTATTGAATAGAGAGGTTTAACTGAAATCTTTGACGTGGCTTGTGAGAATGCTAATCAAATTGTTGATTTTTCTAGTCTTTTAAAACATCCATGGTCAATAAGTCAAAAACAGCTTTAAAGGATGAAGACAAACCTATTTAAGAGATGGTATGGTATAGGTTTACCAACAAGTCCCTCTCCTTCCCACTAAAGATTTAATTCCATGTTTGGCCTCATTTTCCGGAAAAAATCTTAGGGGGTGTTATTAGTTTTTGTATTTTAATGAATTTGAAAATCCAAACCAAATTCAATGTTATTAGTTCTATGATTTTAAAATTCATATTAAAATCCAGTGTTATTGGTTCTATAATTTTAAAATATATTTTGAAATCCAGTTTTATTGGTTCTATGATTTTAAAATCCAAGTATTATAAAAATTTGATTTTCTATTGGATTTGAATGGATTTAGACGCATTTTCATGACTAAAATACAAAAACTCAAATACAGAATTTAACCTTATTATTTGAGTGGATTTGAGTATTTTATAAATCCAATAAAGATTTCTAAATCCATTAAAATATAAGAACCAACACCCACTTAATAACTGACTTCTTTGTGCTATCAACAATTAAAAGTTTTAGAATTGGCAACAAGAGAACACAAGGGAAAATATTATTTATCCTTGTTGATCAATATTATTCTTATATATATCCAAGGGAAAAATTAAAAAGTGGAACAGCCAATTACAATTCTTTCAATATTATTTATCCCTGTTGATCAATACTATTCTTATATATTTTTAATTTAAAGAATATATGAGTCTTCCAATAGTCAACTAATAAGGCCAGTGATAAAAATAAAATAAAGTGATGGATTCGCTTGTATTTGACTCTCTCTCTCTCTCTCTCTCTCTCTCTCTCTCTAAACCACTACCTCTGCTCTCTTGAACACAAACCAAAGGAAGAATACAGACTGTTCATAGACCAAATAAATCATGTACTATCACCCCACTTCTTGTCTGATCTTTTTATTCCTCGTCTTCTTATTTCAGCCTCTTCCTTGTGATTCAAGTAAGCAAGACCTTGGGTTGTGTGATGAGACTCTGTTTCAGTGTGGGAACATAACCGCTGGTTTCCCTTTCTGGGGAGGGAATCGTCAAAAACAGTGCGGTCATCCATCGCTGGAGCTTCAGTGCGACATAACCATCACCTCTATATTCATCTCAAATCAAGAGTTCACTGTTCTCCATCTAAATCAAACATTTAACACTCTTACACTTGCCAGAACAGACCCTCGAGGTTCTTTTTGCTCCTATATTTCCACCAACATAACCTTGCTTCCTGAAATTTTTGAGCTTTCCTCAACGTACAAGAGCCTCACTATATTCTACCACTGCGACCCTTTTCTTTCTCACCTTAAAAGTGGTAATTGTCCGGAGATAGGTCTTATCTCGGTCTCTGAAAACCCTCAACATCATAACACCTGCCCTTCCAATTTCACCGTGAACGTTCCTAAGAGCTTCGTTCCAGAAGAGAAAGACTGGAATTTGGCACATTTGGAAAGTGCTCTAAAAGAAGGGTTTGAGGTGAAGGTGAAAATCTATGATGAGAAAGCGTGTCAAGAATGTTTATCCTCTCATGGAAGATGTGTCTTCAACGAATCCTTGCCTTCGGAATTTAAATGCGACCAGCTCCCTCCACCAACTGGTAAGTGTCTGAAATACCAGTATGTTTCGTATGCCTCATTTTCGTTTCATAGCCCTTTTGTTTTTCTCATTCTGCAGACCCTTTTTAAAAAATTCTGAAATATCACCAGCAACCTTAATGCCTCATTCTAAGTGATCTCTGTTCTATTTTATTAAAAAAATCTTCTTCCATCTCCAGAGAATTGGCACTAATTTAGCATTTCTTTTGGTTTTTTTTTTTGTGCCAATGGGTATTTTTCTCCAGAGGTCGTTTAGATTGCCGCATTCGCAACTTAGGTATTTTTCTTCTTGTTTGGAAATATCTTTTAGATTTTTCGGCAATACCTTTGGGATATTTTTCCATTCGATCCCTGATAAAGTCTACGTTCCTTTAGTCCAACTCTTACAAAACTAAGACATTCACCAATTCCTTCATATCTTCTTCTTCACCCATTTTCCTATTGACCTTTAACACAATGATCAATCTCTTTCTATCCCCAACAAAATCTATGTTCTATAGAATCATCATATGGATGCTATTTCTGATCCCGTCTTGTGTTTTCTCAGCCAGTGAGCTTCACAAACGCTGCAGTCTACCGTTTAGTTGCGGCAATCAGAACGATCTCTTGTACCCTTTCTGGATTCCTGGCAGAGAAGATTGCGGCCACCCTGAGTTCAAGCTCGAATGCAACACAAGTTCCGATTTCGCAGAGGTTAGCATCTCCTCTGTCAAGTTCAGAATCTTAGAGACAAACTACTATACCTCCGGTATCATAAAACTCGCTAGATCGGAGTATATCAACGGTGTTTGTCCCCCAAACCCACTAAATGCAACGTTCAACGAAAACATCCTTCCATTGGCCTCTGGCACCGAGCCGCTGACGATTTATTATGGCTGCTCAGAGCTTCCAACTTCAAGTTATGTCGGGGAGCTTGATTGTGATGGTGGAAGAAGTTACTTTGTGACGAGAAACCTCTCGTCCTATCTACTTCAAGATATGAGTGGACTTTTAAACGATGTCATTGGATTTTGCAAAAGAAACGCCAGTATTCCTGCATCTGGACCTGCGCTGATCACACTGCAAAACGATCCGACTGAAGATAATTTTAAAAAGGCTGTTGAAGAGGGTTTCAACGTTGAACTTAACCGAGAATGTTCGATGTGCATGGACTCTGGGGGTGCTTGTGGATTTAATAAGACACATACCCCAAGTGGATTCGTCTGCTATTGTGTAGACGAGCTACGTAACCATACTTGCGGTTCTAGAAAGAAGGGTAACATTGCCCACTCATCGACCTTTTGATTCATATATAGTTGTGTCTTCATTTCCAGCTAATTAATCTTTGGTATTGTTCCACTGATGCAGGAATCTCTCCTCTAACGAAAATAGGTGTTTAACCTTCTCTTGTTATTCTCCTTTTTCTTTTCTTTTCTTTAAGTTCTTATCTTAACAATTTCTTTTTAAAATTTTCTTGTTTCAGGTTCAGGAGCAGGAGGTGCTATAATGTTTCTGTTCCTTGTCTTATTAACAACGGTTCTCAAAATTCTCGGAAAGAGAAAGAGAAAAACATCACATGAAATGAGTCAACAGAACCTCAAGGCTTTTATTCCACAACATGACCTCAAGACTCTTATTCCACAACATGATCTCAAGGCGCTTATACCACTGAATCAGTATAGTTACGCAAATGTGACGAGAATTACAAAGTCATTCGCCGAAGTGATTGGAAAGGGCGGATTTGGAACTGTTTACAGAGGAACCCTTCGTGACGGTCGCAGTGTTGCAGTGAAGGTCTTGAAAGACTTAACTGGTAATAATGGTGAAGACTTCATCAATGAAGTTGCAAGCATGAGTCAAACTTCTCATGTCAACATCGTAACCCTGTTAGGATTCTGCGCTGAAGGTTCCAAAAGAGCAATTCTTTATGAATTTTTGGAAAATGGGTCGCTTGATAAATTCATCTCAAGCAAGAGGTCATCAAATATGGACTGGACGGCACTTTATAGGATTTCACTAGGAGTTGCTCGTGGTCTAGAGTACTTGCACCATGGCTGCAGAACAAGGATTGTACATTTCGACATAAAACCACAGAATGTGCTTTTAGATGACAATCTTTGCCCCAAACTTTCAGACTTTGGCCTTGCGAAGCTCTGCGAGAGGAAAGAAAGCATCTTGTCACTATTGGACGCAAGAGGAACGATAGGGTACATTGCACCCGAAGTGTTTTCAAAGGTGTACGGTAGGGTCTCCCACAAGTCGGATGTGTATAGCTATGGAATGTTGGTTCTTGAGATGATAGGAGCAAGGACCAGAACATCAACTGAAGACACTTCATCTAGCACAAGCTCAATGTACTTTCCTGAATGGATATATAAGGATCTTGAGAAGGGAGACAATGGACGGCTTATTGAAGATGGAATCAACAGCGAAGAGGAAGAGATAGCAAAGAAGATGACATTGGTGGGTTTGTGGTGTATTCAGTCTTGGCCATCAAATCGCCCACCGATGAACAGAGTAGTAGAGATGTTGGAAGGAAACGTGAATGCTCTTGAACTCCCTCCTAAGCCTGTTTTGCAAATACCCGCAGGGCCAGTTCAAGAATCTTCTATGACCTCAGAGGACATATAGGTTTACATAGAAGTGTGTTCCATGAATGTCGTGTAAAGAAAGAAAACTCCTTGGACCAATTAAATCACAAATGCACCAAATACTTATATTTTTATGAAATATACTATCTGCATCCATATTGAACCATTCTGTTACCAGCCTATAGACGTTTTTTTCTTTTAATTTCTAAACCTATCAATGCTCTCAATTACTACATCCTTGGTTTTCCCAAAGACAACAAGAGTGTTCAGTGATTTGAATAAAAACAAAAAGAGAGTTTAGTGATTTGTATTCAGAAACATCATCTAAATTTTCTTGTCCAAAAAATGCATTTGCATTTGTAGTCAAAAAGTCAACTATTAGTGCTAATTATCATTGTAACCACATCAAGAAGAAGATAGTTTCTCAGAACACAGATGATAGACTATGAAACTTAAATCATATTTTTAAGGGTCTCTCGTCTAGTGCATAGAGTTAAATCTCTCAATCTTCTGGAGACAGTAGAAATAGAGAAGTATGTTGCGGGTATTAAAAACGCAATTAAGGGATTAGAGCAATGAAAGCATGATTTTAGTTCGATGACACCTCCAATAGGAGAGAGAATGGTATGGCTTGTACCGGCAAGTCCCTCTCATTTCCACTGAAGATAATTCAATGATTTATAAAACCACAAAAGAAAAATTGAAACTAAAAAACTCCAAAATTTACCTCTGTTTCCAAGAAAATGTGTTTTGGGAAAAAAATAGGGGAAACTCCCAATGATCTGATCTCTCTATCTCAGTTCCATTAATTTTTTCTAAGGGTCAACTAATAAAGACATGCTTAAAAGAAAAAGACTTCAACTCTCTCTATATTTGTTATACTACCCATCTTTGACTTGGTCCTTCACGACCTTCCCCCACGGCCGTGCCAAAGAAACCATTCATCTACGTCATTTAATTTTATATAAATTTTAGAAAGCCCTATTTATACTTGCTAATCTTTCTCCCACAAAATCAAACTCCATCAAATATCTCAACTCTCGATATCATTGTTTTTTCACCACATTGATTTTTTCGTTTTTTATTTTATTTTTATTTTATAAAACATCTTTGTTCGTTTGTTTTTTTTAATCGATTTTACTTTCATTTATACTTATTTATAATTAAAATCCATTTTTATATAAAATACTGCATTTCTATTATTACAATTTTCTAAATTTTATACTTTTTATATAATACAGAGAATTTGCATTTTGTGCTATAAAATACTGCATTTTCTTTTATCTAAATATATTATTTATAAAATTATTTTGCTTAAAATTCTACATTATTTTAATTATTAATATTTAAATATTAATTTACATTTGTTTGTATTGTATATGTCATTAAACTGTTATTTTATTTTCGCCTACGGCCTTAAAACTTCACCGTTTCCACTTGCTCCTTACCGATCTCTCACTTGTTTTTCCTCTCAACACAAGACACACACACGGCTCAAAAGATCAAATCGATCATGTACTATCTCCACAGTTCTTGTCTGTTCTATTTCTTCCTCTTTTCCTTATTTCACCATCTTTCTTCTACCTCAAGTAAACAAGAACTTAGGTTATGTGAGGCTCTGTTTCAGTGTGGGAACATCACCGCTGGTTTCCCCTTCTCCGGTGGAATCCGTCCCAAAGCTTGCGGCCATCCATTGCTGGAGCTTCACTGCTTAAGAAACACAACGTTTATAATAATCTCAAACCATATGTACGATGTTCTCCATATAGATCAAACATCTAAGACGCTTAGACTAGCCAGAGCAGAGCTTCGAGGTTCTTTTTGCAACGCTACATTCACAGAAGCAACCTTGCCTCCCGAAATCTTCGAGCTTTCGCCGACCTACAAGAGCCTCAAAGTTTTCTACCTCTGTGACCCTAAGGCTTTTTACCGTTCGAGTTATACATGTCCTGGAAGAGGTCCTATCTCAGTGTCTCAAACCCTTGATTCTTGCAATGGAATTTTCACAATTAACGTTCCTAAGAGTTTCGTTCCGGAAGAGAAAGGGTTGAATTTGACACATTTGGAAAGTGCTTTAAGTGAAGGGTTTGAAGTGAAGTTGAAGATCGATGAGAACGCGTGTCAAGAATGTTCATCCTCAAATGGAACATGCGCCTTCGAAAACAATACACAGGTCTGCTGCAAGAATGCCTCATCATCGGGATGCAGTAGACTCCATGAACCTGATGGTAAGTTTCTTATACAACATCATCATTTCATAGCCATATATCTTCTTTAACACTTTATATTGAAGTTGCAGTTTAAATAAGCCTAGGATCAGTTCCATTGATGAACTTAAAAGTAATTGATCTCATTTGACAATTAAAGAATGGATATTTTTTTTCCATTAGGTTGTACAAATTTCAAAGCACATAACTTTGATGTGGTTAGATACCAAACATAGGCTCCTTTAGTTCAACTCTTACAAAACCAAGACATTAACCAATCCCTTCATCTCCTCCTCTTCTTCTTCTTGACCATTTTCCTATTTGCCTCCAACACAATGATCAATCCTTTTCATACCAAGCAAAATCAATGTTCTATAGAATCATATGGATGCTCTTTGTGATCCCGTCTTTTGTTTTCTCAGCTGCAGAGCTTCACAGACGGTGCAGTGCCTCGTTTAGCTGCGGCGATCAGAGTGGTCTCATGTACCCTTTCTGGATACCTGGCAGAGAAGACTGTGGCCACCCTGACTTCAAGCTCGAATGCAACACAGGTGTCGCAGAGGTTAGCATCTCCTCTGTTAAGTTCAGGATCTTAGCGGCAAACTATACCTCTCGCGTCATAAGATTAGCCAGATCAGATTACATCGGCGGTTTTTGTCCCCAAAACCCATTAAATGCACCGTTCAAAGAAAACGTCCTTCACTTCGCTCGTGGCACCGAGATGCTGACCATTTATTATGAATGCCCACCAGAGTTTCCACATAGTGTTTCTCCTTACGTTGGAGTCCTTGATTGTGAAGATGATGAGAAAAGTTACTATGTGACAGCAAGCCTCTGGTCTCCTTTACTTCACGAGATTGGAGGCTTTTTAAACGACTTAAGTAGAGTGTGCAAAAGAAACGTTAGTATTCCTGCATCTGGACCTGCGCTGAACACACTGCAGAAAAATACAACTCGAGATAATCTAAAGAAGGCTTTTGAAGAGGGTTTCAGTCTTGGACTTCACCGAGAATGTTTGATGTGCATGGACTCTAAGGGTGCTTGTGGATATAATCATAGCTCAAACGAATTCGTCTGCTGTGTAGATCAGTCACATAGTTGTAGTACTTGCAGAGGCAAAGGTAAGATTTTCTTGGTACAAGATCTCATGTTCTAATGTTCTTCCACAATGACCCACCATTTGATTGGACTTTCCCTGCATCCTTACATAAATTCCCTTAAACAATAAACTCCACTGGATTTCAAGTTTTTAGTTTCTATAGTAAGAAACAATGTTCTCTCTTCAGTTTTGACTGACTTTTATTCTGTTTATGCAGGACTCTCTACTGCAGCAAAAGCAGGTGCTTACCCTTTTCTTGTTCTTTAAGAACACCCAGTTTGATTAATTATATACCATAGGCAACATCATAATCTTCATTTTTCCTGTTTTTGTTTTCATCTCTAGGAATCGAGTATACTTTTGGATTGGTGGGCATCATTCTTATAGCCGGAGGTTTGTTCTGCCTTATCAGCCAGCAAAGGAGAAGGAAGGCATCAGATGTTCCGAGAAAACTTAATCTAAAGGCCCTTATGCCACTGAAACACTATAGCTACGCGCATGTAAAGAGAATTACAAAGTCATTTGCCGAAGTAGTTGGGAAAGGCGGGTTTGGAACTGTCTATAGAGGAACCCTTTGTGATGGTCGCAGGGTTGCTGTGAAGGTCTTGAAGGACTCAAACGGTAATGGTGAAGACTTCATCAACGAAGTTGCGAGCATGAGCAAAACTTCTCATGTCAACATTGTTACCCTGCTAGGATTCTGCGCCGAAGGTACCAAGAGAGCAATTCTTTATGAATTTTTGGAAAATGGGTCTCTTGAGCAGTTCATCTCAACCAAAAGGTCATCAAATATGGATTGGAAGGAATTATATGGGATCGCATTAGGCGTCGCTTATGGTCTAGAGTACTTGCACCATGGATGTAGAACAAGGATTGTGCATTTCGACATAAAACCGCAAAATGTACTCTTAGATGACAATCTTTGCCCCAAAGTTTCAGACTTCGGCCTTGCTAAGCTCTGCGAGAGGGAAGAAAGCATCTTGTCACTATTGGACACAAGAGGAACGATAGGGTACATTGCACCCGAAGTGTTTTCAAGAGTGTACGGTAGAGTCTCCCACAAGTCAGATGTGTATAGCTACGGAATGTTGGTCCTTGAGATGATAGGAGCAAGGAACAAAGAGAGAGATGATCTAGCACAAGCTCGATATACTTTCCTGAATGGATATATAAGGATCTTGAGAAGAGAGGCAGTGGAAGGCTTATAGAAAACAGAATCAGCAGCGAAGAAGAGGAAATAGTGAGAAAGATGACATTGGTGGGTTTGTGGTGCATTCAGACTTCCCCATCAGATCGTCCACCGATGAACAGAGTGGTGGAGATGATGGAAGGAAGTGTGGATGCTCTTGAAATCCCTCCTAAACCTGTTTTCCAAATTCCAGCAGCGCCTCTTCGAGAACCTTCTACGCTTTCAGAGGATATATCGTGTTGCACAGAACTATGTTCCATTAATGTTGCATAAAGAAAGAAACCTCCTTGTAACCTATTCAATCAAGAAAGCAGAAAATACATTTACTATTCATGAGATTACATATACTGTCTACAAATATACTATAGACCTTTTCTTTTCTTCTACACCTATCAACAACGCTCATGCTTATTACTTTTCCAGCTAAACTGTTTAGAATGCTTCCAGAAACCCTTCAAAAGTAACCCATTTCAAACATATCAGCGATCTCTCACTCGGTGTCAGCTTTCTCTGCTTGTTTGCTGGCAAGTGATGCAACAAACTTCTTCAGATGTTTGATGAAATCTGGATAGAGTTCAAGGTCGCAGTGTCCACCTCCGTTTATCCACAAAGGTTCATACTTCTCTTTGCTGAGTTCCCAGAGCCGTCTTCCATGAGAACAATCAACTACTTCATCCGCAGTTCCCTGAAACACCAACAAGATAGTTACAGCGACTTGCATTCATAGACTTCCGTAGTAAACGCGTCTAGAGCTTTCTTGTGAGGCACTCTCATAATCAAAAGAAAGAAATGTCGGTGTCACTCACATGGATTACTAATACAGGACAGGTAACTGCGCTGATCTTGTCTATATTCTGCAAAACATTGAATTGCGCAAGTGAGCAGAAGCTATATTTATAACCAGAAGCAAAAATTTGATGTCCTTTAAATCACCTTGAAAATATCAAACCAATATGTACATTTCACCGGATACAAAACCCTCATCCCAGACAGAATAGGGCACTGTAAAACCACGCCTCTCAAGTTAGGCGTGCGCGAAGCTAGATCGACCGTTGGTCCGCTACCGACAGATTGACCATATAATATCAGTTGATCGTCTCTTACGCCGTAGTTTTCTTTGAGGCATTTATATGATGCTTCTATATCAGCATATGTATTACACTCGCTTGCCTGATTCAAGTACCACCAAGTTCTATATCAAATAAGAAACAATCCCATGGAAGTCTATGGCTTATGAGTAGTAAGCTGAGGATTATACCTGTCCTGTAGACTGACCATAACCAGAGTAATCATACCTGTGAAACAAAAAGCAATGGAGAAATTAAACAATCTAACATAGTCACTATCCTAAGAACAGGTTTATTATATCAACAGTCAAGTAATAAAAAAAAACCTTTAGATGGAAATGAATCAATCACAAAAGGAGAATCGAAATAGTTAAAGTCATTATGACAAAATATTGCAATAGATCCTAGTTATGGCAATTATAAGCAAAGTTGTTAACTTTTGTTACTGATTTTAAGGCCTCAAGGATATAAAGACCTAAACTTTGAGGCTAAAGTACTGATTTTTACGAAGATTGATGAAAAATGAATCAATCACAGAAGGAGAGTCGAAATAGTTAAGTCATTATGACAAAAATGTTGCAATCGTTTACACAATTGATTTGGATTTGAGGCTAAAGTACTGTTTTTTACGAAGAGTGATTCTTCTATTAATATTATAAAAACAAACCAAACCAATTCAGCTTAAAATGCACACAAACGTATCTCTTACTCAAGAATCCAAAAACTGCATAAATTGGTTTTAACAATTGACGAATGTTCCTTTGGACAAATTTGGATTCAAACAAGAAACTCGACAGAGAGAGAAATTTACCCCATAAGGTTAACGTGAAGGCGATTGCTAAGCTCGACGAAAAGCTCAAACATTTGACCCAAATCGGCGGCGTTACCATGGGAATACAGAACCGTGCCATTAGCTTTGGAGTGTTTGACGTAAACCACCACGATCTCGTTGCCGCAGCGAGTACGGAGCTTCAGGATGTCGACATCGTCGCGGCGAGGGATTTCCGGTATGTATAGGCGGCCGCCGCAGCTACTATCGGCGATCACATCATAAGACGGTGGTGTTGGTGGGAAAAAAGCGAATTTAGAAGCGATCGATGAAGTGACTCCTCCCATCAAGACGGCGATGATGATTTTGGCGACGATGAACCTCCAAATTATAGCAGAAACCTTAGAATCCTTTTTCGATTTCCGAGATCTTACGGAGATCGAATCGTAAGATCAAAAAAATAGTGATTCAACGGAAAATTGAGCAAAAAAAATATCACGAGAGCAGGAAATTGATACAGGATTTGAATCGGACAGCGGCGCGTGAGAGGTAAGAGGCGGCGCGTGAGGGATGGTGGTGGAAATGGCAGAAAAAGTTTGTGAATATATATCCCTTTGTCAAAGCTCAAAAAGTCAAAATCAGCAAATAAAAATAGGTGGATGAAGATTGGCTGGCCATGCTGCGATTATTTTCTTATTTTATAGTTTATCAACAAAACAGATGACGTTTATAGATTTTTTATTACTAAAAAATAAGTTGGTGATTTTAGATAAATTTAAAAGTTAAATAATCTAGAAGATTTTTGAATGTGAAATTTGGCAAAATCAAAAATAAAAGTTAAATACATTTTTGGAAAAATTAAAAAAGTAGACGCTATTTATGGTTAAATAATATGATTTAAACTTGAAATATACAAATGTATATTTGGAAATTAAAATTGAAATAATAGAATTTAATCTTGAAATAATAAAAATGTGAAAAATAGAGTTTAAACTTGAATTTTCATGTCGAAAGGCGTATTTGTAGCTTATCTTTCCTTTTTGAAGAATATGTTTTTTTACTAAAAAAATTAACAGATTTTTCAAAACGTGAAAACTTGATACCGCTGAATAAATAACATTCACAATAATAAGAACGAAATAAAAAAAAAAGTAAAAATTAATAAGTTATTTTTCAATTCACCGCATGTTTTCAATTTATAACTAACTTAGACAAAAGTCCATTCATCTAATAGATAGTAGTTTTTAGCGTTTTAAGTTTATTCAGTTTTTAATTTCTCATCCTATTGATTCCGTTAATTTATGATTCAGCTATTTTGCTATTTTGCTATTCAGTTGACATACCAGTCAACTCCCAATATAAATTATGTGGTATTGTATACGGTATTTTAGAAATTTATGTTCCGTTTTCTTAGATGTTTATCATTCTTAGTTTTTTTTGTTTTCGGGATTTGCTTATTTATATTATGAATTTAAGTGGTATGTCAACTAAATAAAAAAAATAGCAAAATACCTAAATAATAAACTATCAGAATAATATTATGGGAAAACTGAAAATTCAGTAAATTTAAAATGTTAAAAAGCTATTATTTATTAGATGAATATTTTTTTGTCTTAATTAGTTATAAATTTAAAACGTTCGGGATAGATTGAAAAAATATTTTATTAATTTTCACTTTTTATTATTATGTACTTATTATTCTGAAAGTTATGTATTCAATGGAATCAAATTTTCAAAAAGTGAAAACGTGAAAAAATTACATACCATTCAATCTCTATGTTTTGAGAATATTTTCTCATTATGCCGGTTTTTGTACCTCTCTTTGTTAGTTGCTTTTTCTGTGTTTAATGTTGGAGATTGTAATTTGGTCAACGGTTAAATATTAATCCATATCTGACCAAAGAAAAAACATATACGATGTGGATCGCATGGAAGCTAAGAAAAAACTATCATATTGCAATTTATTTGGGTATTTTTGTGGGGAGGAGGTTATCCTAATCTATGCAATTAAAATAAATAATGTGGTAAACATGCTAAACGAGGCTATACATTAACATGCGATCAAAGAGACATGAAATCAAAAATTTACACTATTATTTCCTATGGTTTAGATAGAAAGTGAGAAGACATAATCTTTATGTTGTTGGCATTCAAAAGACCATGTGATCCCATCAGCAGAACCCTAACATGTAAACGTACTCTAATAGTTTTTTGTTATTCTCTACTATAGAATCTAACATGTCTTACATCAAGTCTTTTCCAAACCAATTGTCATTTCTGCAGAACAGTCGTCATTTCGGTCATATCGGATCTTAAACATTTAAGACATGAGCAATCCAATCATCGCTAGTTTATTTTGAATTAAAAGTATTTAATTCCTCACAAAATACAAGTGAATTCTTGCAATTCTCACTAAAAACTTGCAATGAGATTTATCACAAACGAATTCACCAAAAAAAATACACTTTTCACAAACGAATTCACCAAAAAAAAAACAAAATCAAGAACGAGAAATGGATCAAACTCTTGCGAAAAAAAAAAAAGTTACATATCAATTGAATTTTATGAAAAATGTTAATAATTTATTTGTTTTGGAGTTTTATTGTTCAGGAATAGTTACAAGAACGGGACGCCAAGCTCTTTGAAGTAACCTCCTACATCGAAGTGTACCAGACAACATGGGCCTAATTGAGCCGTTAAAGCCCATACGTCGAGCCGTTAACTCTTCTCCAATACCTCCGCTATTATTAACGCCGTTAACCGGTAACGCCGTCACCATCTCCTTCCCCGCATCGCCGCCGCCACGTTGGCTTTCTTCCACAGGAGGCGAAGAGACGAATAGCTCCCTCAGCTTCCGTCGAGATCGGATCTTATCTCTCTTCGCAGAGACGCTCCTGGAACCATCGGATTCCGTCGATTCATCGGCGTTATTTTGGATCTCCGGTGATCGCCACCGATCCGATGATCGGGTGAGTAGCAAACGCAGCGTTTTCCGGCGGCGGAGGTGGATGACCGGACTACGCGTTGGACTCTCAGCGACGGTGCTGCAGTGAGTGGCGAGAAGCTTGAATTTCTGCAGAGACATTGACTTGGCCTTCTCTTTCTCTGTTGATCATTTGGATCGTTTAGTGTTTTTTTGTTCGATCTGGTCGATTCTTTGCTTCTTGTGATAGTGGAGGGTAAAGAATAATGTGACTAGGATCTGCACCATTCTGGAAGAAGATAGGTTACACGTGGCAGCAGCAACGAGTGTCCTACATTCTGCTAACTTTTTTATTTTTTGTATGTATCCTTAAATATTTCAGTGGCTGATTTTCTATATTGAAAACTTGGCAGAGACCATACCTTTCTGACATTATAATAACTCGCGGGGTTAAGTGCAGTATATTAAAATTTAAAGATAAAATTATTTTAAATCATTGTAAGTGAAAATTTGTATGTAAACATGCAAACAACTTATAATATCAAAAAGAAAAAAAACGATCTTCCAATTTTTTTTTTGAATTATTAACAATCTTATTATATAAAGTTGCATGCGTTAAAGTTGCTAATTCACTTGATCGCGACATATGACAAGTTAATCGATAAGATTTTGACACGTATTTTGATTAAAATATATTAATCCTAAACGAAAAAGAAATATACTATTATTTAAAAAAAAAAAGATAAATAGACATATATCAATTAAGAAAAAGAAAATTAAAACAAAAGTAGTTAGTAATTAATATGATTGTGACACGTGTCAAGTTTTATTTTTATTTTTATTAAATTGCATAAATTGCGTATATAAAAATAACGATTACTAATACAAAAAAGAAAATTTTCGATTATTTTTTTGTTTTACAGATTATTCGATTTTATTTTTAATTTATTTTTACGAATTTAAAATATTTTATTTAAATCCGCATATATGCGGATCCTATTCTTGTAAGTTATAAATGGAAAGGTACAAACGGATTTTGATAAAAATATGCAACTTTTAAAATATTTTCTAAGATTACCTTTTTTTATAGATCTTCTAAGATTACTAAGAGAAAAAATAAGAAAAACAAAGAGTTATAAAATACACAACCTTTTAAAATATTTTTTGTAGTGTTAAAAAAATCTTTATATGAAAACATACAATACAAAAAATATGATGTTAATATGCTTCCAAACTATTTGTAAGATTATTAAAAATATGTATTAGTGAAATTGAATAAAAGAATGAAAATAAAGAGGCAATTTTTCAAAATATTTTATAGAATTATACAAATATTATTGAAAAGTTACAAGCAAAGAATGATAATGAAAATTTGGCACTTTCTAAAAAATACTATAGGACTATTAATAGCGGTTATAAAAGAAAATATATATAATAAATAATAATGATCATAGATTTTATGATACATTTTCTAGGATTATTATGGTTAGAATTGAAAAACAAAAATGCAAATATGAAAAGTTTACATTTTCTAAATAAAAAAAATTTCGAGTATTAAAAGGTACATAACAAATATATTAGTTAAAATATAAAAAAAAACTTAAGTTAGCTTAAAAATACAAATATAAAATACAAGTGGATTCGCTACTTTAGATAAATATATTTATCTGCAATTGGAAAAAAATCCAAACACTAGGTACTTAAAATTCATAAACAACCAATAAAAATATTAAAATAAAAAAGATAACACAACTAATTATAAATATATATATGTTTTCTATGAGGAGAAACAATAATTAAATAACATAATATGTATGAAAAAACAAAATAAAATTGTAATTGTAGTTTATGCAAAAATAAAGAAGATATATTTTTGAAAGACCTGAGTAAATCAAGACAAATAATCACATATAATTTTCTTATAACAAAGACATTATATAAAAAATTGATATAAATTAAAAAGATAAAGATATATTATGATACTACAGAAATATATGTTGTTATATATTTTTTTAAAAATCTAGTAAACTCGCGATATGAGTTCTGATCTGTGGGTCTCCACTTAGAAGATGTCATCATACCAATAGATAATATTACATAATCTGAAAATTATAATGTTCAACAAATTAACATATATATTTTTTTTAGATTGATGTTAAATATATTTAATTTGTTCAAACCTTCAAATAGAAAAAAGACATAAATATTAAAAGATACAACTTTTCATAAAATAAGTTATAAACAAAAATGTATCTAATAAATAATGAAAAAATACAAATTCTAATAGCGATTATGCAAAAAATTATGATGAAAAGATGCAACCCCAATTGATATTTATTCAATTTTAAAATGTAATTTTTCATAAAATCAACAATTATAAGAGAAACATATCTAATAAATAATAAAAGAACACAATTTTTTATAATATTTATTAAACAATTTATAATGAAAAGACACAAGTACAATTGACATTTATTCAAATTGGTATTATTAATAGATTTACTCTTATATTTGGTTCTATGTTTTTGTTTAACTTACACTAATTTCTTTAAATGCCCACCAGCGGTACATCTTGAACTTTGATTTGAAACAGAGTATAATAAGATTAAGAGTAAAGAAGGAAAAACAGAGTATGATAAACGATGACTTTTTATTAGTGGAAGAAAACTGCATATTTACAATCATGTGCTAACGTCTTTATATAGACTCCAAACAACATACTCAAACAACATAAACATGAAGAGTTGTAACTCTTCACTTATGACTTCACATAAATAACTGATTTACTTAACAAACACAACTCTTAATATTTAACCTAACTACAAAACTCAATTATATTCTAACAGTACACACGTGGGCGCTTTTTCTGATACCTTCAAATCCGGAAAGATTTCTGAGTGAAGCTTTGTTCAGCAATATTAATCACCTTCTTGATTAGGTAAAAATTCGAGATAATACAGACAATCAATACCGGTTATTTCCAAGAATTTTTTGTTATATGTAGAAAGCCCGGAATGATAAAGTATCCAATGGCAGAGATATTTCTCCATTGGATACTCTTGAGATCGCGACACATGAAAAAGAAAGTTGGCGCGTGGCAAACTTAATGGTAGTCGTGAATGAAAAAATAGAAAACCTGTATCATCGCTGAATTATGTGGTCTCCTCAGATGGAGTAGATTGATGTCAAGTGGATGCGTCATGGGTTAACAAGGATCAGTACTTTGGTGGTGGATTTGTCCTACTAGAAAATGATTTGGTGACCTTATTGGATTCTTTCGCCGGTACGCAAGTACCTTCACCGATTCATGCCGAGTTAGACTCCTTATTATGGGCAATGTAGAACTAAATATATTTAGTTCTATGTTTTTGGTTTTTGTCCTACGCTAATTACTCTTATATTTAGTTCTATGTTTTTGTTTAACCTACACTAATTATTACGCCTCGAAACAGCGGAGGAGGAGGGATGATTTACTATGGATTGATTGGAAATGACGGGAGGAGGAGTATAGACGTAATATAATTGTCATTTTAATTAGTAGCCAAAAACGTAATCACATAGATAAAAAAAATTTCTTAGCCGATTTGATACACAGTCGATCCAAAAAAAAATAAAATAAAAGAAGTTAAAAAAACCACTTACCAGTGTGCAACTGTGTATATACACCGATGAGCCCTACTAATTATAATCTATGAACTCGCCGCCGTATCCGAACTGCTCGTCCACTTATCAGTCTCCGGCGAGATCGGCGGAGGAACACAATACCTCAGCAATCCAACGTCATCTCCTCCGCTTCCCTCGATATCCACCACATCCGGCGACGACTCGCGCTTCTCCCCCTTGATCCCTTTCAAAATCTCCACGATCTCGTCCATCGACGGCCTCACTTCCCTCTCCTGCTGCAAACACCGGAACGCAAGCTCGGCCACAGACATCATCTTCTTCCTCACTTCCGGATCCTTCTCGAATCCCAGGCTCGGATCGACGAGCTCGTGCAGCGCGTTGTTCTGGATTTTGGAAACGGCCATGTTCGCTAGATTGATATCGTGGCGGTGTCTCGTGATGTCGACGGCTTCTTTGGAAGAGATGAGCTCGGTGAGTACGACTCCGAAGCTGTAAACGTCGCTCTTCTCGTTTAGACGGTAACATTGGTAATACTCTGGATCTACGTATCCCGGAGTTCCTTGCGGCGCCGTGGAAATGTGTGTTTGGTCCATCGGAAACAACCGCGAGAGACCGAAATCGGCTACTTTCACCGTGTGATTCTCGTCTAGAAGAATGTTCGTCGTCTTCACGTCTCTATGTATGATCCCTGCAAACAGAATCAAATCGTATCGACTCGAGATTCTTCGATTTTCCCCCAAATTGATAATTCGATTTTTTTGTTTTACCTGATTTGTGGAGGAACGTTAAAGCGCTTGCGGTTTCGATCGCGACGTTTAGACGGACCGGCCAACAGAGAGGACGAGATTCAGCACGGTCGCCGTGAAGATGATCGGCGAGGGTTCCGTTTGAGATGTACTCGTAGACGAGCAAAAGCTCTCTGCTGTGTCTCGATGTGCATCCGTAGAGGATCACGAGGTTCGGGTGTTTCAGCGATTTCAAGATGTCGATCTCGTTCTTGAACTGCTCGACGCGTTTCAGCGACCTCTCGTAGAGTCGTTTCACTGCTACAGCTCGTCCATCTTTCAACAGGCCTTTAAGAAATTGGGGCAGATTGTTTGATCAGAACTCAGAGCTTTTTTGAAGGAAATTGTGAAGAATCAGTGGTTCGTTCTTACCGTAGTAGACTGTACCGAAGCCGCCGTCTCCGAGCTCTCTAGAGAAATTCTCGGTGGCTTCCTCGAGTTCTTCGTAGCTGAAGACTTGAACTCCGAAGTAGGTGCTTCCGTTTGCGAGGTTTGAGATTGAGGGAAGAAGAGAGTGATTGCTGCTGGAGTATGTTGTGGAAGTTGGAAAGCTTGATGCTTCTCTGCTTGAATAAGAAGTTACTGGCAAGTCTTTGCTTGTGTATTGATCTGCCTGTGTCTTCCTTCTTCGCCTGATGAGACAGAATAAACCTGCGACTATAAGAACGGCCACAAGAAATCCAGCAGAGGCAGCCACAATGCCTAGAAAAAAAAAAGAAAAGAAAGAACAGCGTTCATAATAAGACACTATGGTGTTGTCTATGGTAATCGAGTCAGGTTTCTTGAAAGAAGAGGAAAAAGATAAGCACCTGCTATTACTCCACGAGAGAGGCCTGCAGTTATGGAATAGCAACAAAAGAAAGGTTAGTTTGAACTAAATACAGAACTCTGAATCTTAATCGAAACAAAAAAAAAACTTGAAATTCAAGGGAGTTTCTGTATGTACTTATCAGAATCCAAAGTCACTTTTTGTAAATGATCGTATTTTCAAAAGGTCTGAGGGTGGGGAGATTTGGGATAGGGACAAGTGGTGGTTCTTGTGGGAGAACATTAGGATTTTTAGAACATATAGGCAAGAAAACTTACCCTTGTTTCCAGAACTGCAAGTATGGTTATGACGCCCATCTATACAATAGCAGGCGAAACCACCTGAGCTATGATTATATCCACAAGCACCTCTAGAGTCCATGCACACCGAACATTCTTGGTTAAATCTAACCTGGAAACCGTCTTTAAGAGCCTTCTTTAGATTTTGTAGAGTCGGAATGCTTTGTAGTGTCTTCAGAGACGGTCCCGACGCAGGAACACTAACGTTTCTTTTGCATAATACCTTGGTGTTGTTTAGAAATTCACCAATCTCACGAGGTAGTGCAGAGGATGAGAGGTTACTCGTCACATAGTAACTTCCATCATCTCTATCATCCCCACAACCAAGCGCTCCAAAGTAATTACCGGCAGAAGCAGGCTGTAAAAGGTAGTCGCAGTCGTAATATAATGTTAGCAGATCGGTGCCAGGCGCAAGTTGAAGAACACTTTGGTTGAATGGTGCATTTGGTGGATCTGGGGGACAAAGATTGTCGTCGATATAATCCGATCTGGCAAGTCTTATGATAGGAGAGCCATAGCTCATATTTAAGATTCTGAACTTCACCGAGGAAATGTTCATCTCTGCTAATTCTACACTGCAGGTGAGCTTGAAGTCAGGGTGGCCACATCCTTCTCTGCCAGTTACCCAGAAAGGGTACAAGAGATCGTTCTGGTCTCCGCAGCTAAAGGGGGCGCTGCAGCGTCTGTGAAGCTCATCAGCTGAGAAAACACAAGATGGAATCACGAAGAGCATCCATATGGTTCTATAGAACATAGGTTTCGTTGGAGATAGAAACAGATTTATCATTGTGTTGGAGGTCAATAGGAAAATGGTGAAAAGGAGAACAAGAAACGGAGATGATGAAGGGAATTGGTGAACTTGTCAATTTTGTAAGAGTTGAATTAAAGGAACATATGTTTGATATTTTTGACCAACCTTCACTAAAATAATTTTATAATGTTTCTTTCTAGAATTTTATATTTTCCTAATCGAAGTTTCTTTGGAATTAGGTGGCTTACAACGAAGACTTTGAATGGATATTGGTAAACGGTGAAAGGAATAGTGATATAAACGAGTTTTTTTCTTTGTTGTTTATAGAATATTCTGAATATAAAACGAGTTCACACTTTGGGACTATACAAAGTTGGATCTTTTCTTTATGTTTTAAATTTTTTTCTATTTTTGGTTTTTTTGTGTACGACGACTTCAAAAGTCAGGTGCTTGGAATTTTCTCAGAAGGATCTAATTGAAAAATGAATAAAAAAATCCCAAATCTGTGTTCTGGTTTTACGAAATTGGACCAGCGCTAAAGTCCCTTTCCGTCATTGTTGTTTTGCAGTTTCAGAGAATCAAAAGAAATTGCAGAGAAATGAAGTGTGGAATACGGCAAGAAGACCGACCATTCACTACGGAAACTGACTGATGTAGAAAAAAGAAAATGCAATAAATGAAAGAAAGTGACAAATGCTAAAGCTAATGTCAATTTCTCTAGAGAGGAAGAAGATTTCAAACCAGTCAAAGTTCATATCTGGTCTCACCTTCTCCTTCAAGCTCACTAGTAAGCTATGTCTAAATGTGTGAAAATCAACAAAGAAAGGTCGAAACAAAAATGGAGTGTGCCTCAAGGGTCTCAGGTTCGGTGCTAAGGAAGGGACTAATTAACCTAAAATAAGGATTATGGTTGCAGATTGATACGTGACAGGGTAGAATAAGGGCAGAATGAGAAAAAAAAACTTGTAAAAGGAAATTTACTATTAAAGGGAATGATCCTAGGCTTATTTAAACTGCAACTTCAGTACAAGTTGCTAAAGAAGACAACTATGAAACGATGATGAAACTTACCATTAGGTCGATGGAGTCTACTGCATCCTGATGATGAGGCATTCCTGCAGCAAACCTGTGTGGTACTTTCGAAGCTGCAGGTTCCATTAGAGGATAAACATTTTTGACACGCTTTCTCATCGAACTTCAGCTTCACATCAAACCCTTCTCTTAAAGCACTTTCCAAATTGGTAATGTTCAACTCTTTGTCTTCTGGACCGAAGCTCTTAGGAACGTTAATTGTGAAACTGGCATGGCAGGAATTGTGATAATCACGGGTTTGAGGCACTGAGATAAGACCTCTACCAGGACATGTATAACTCGAACGGTAAGGAAGCTTAGGGTCGCAGAGGTAGAAGACATTGAGGCTCTTGTAGGTTTGTGAAAGCTCAAAGATTTCGGGAGGCAAGGTTGCGGCTGAGAATGTAGCGTTGCAAAAAGAGCCTCGAAGCTCTGATCTGTCGAGTCTAAGAGTCTTAGATGTTTGATCTATATGGAGAACATTGTAGAGATGGTTTGAGATGATTATAGAGGTCTTGTTATTAAAGCAATGAAGCTCCAGCAATGGATGCCCGCAAATTTGGGGACGATTCCCACCCGAGAAGGGGAAACCAGCGGTGATATTCCCACACTGGAACAGAGCCTCACACCATCCAACTTCTTCTTTACTTGAAGCACAAGAAAGATTGTGGAACATGGAGAAGAGGACGAAAACGAGCAGACAAGAAGTGGGGAGATAGTACATGATTTGATTGAGATCTATGAACAGCGTGTCTTTGGGGGTGGGTTTGTCGTGAGATTACCAGAGGAAGTGATTTAAAGAGCGAGAGAGAGAGAGACGCATAAAGATGAGGTGGAAACGGTGAAGGGACCAAAGACCAAGTCATGTGGATAGTGACAGTAGCGAAGACTTGGGGGTGTTTACTTTGAAAGGCTTTTTATTTTATATTTTCTCTAAGCTAGAACTTTGAAAAACTTCTCTCACCAGTTTGAAAGACTATTGAAAGAAAATTCATGGGGTTGCAGGACAAGATTACAAATCTTTCCACTGCCATTCCAATCCTATATCTACTATATTTAAGGAATTGTGGGAACACTGTATGGTGCATGAATCATGATATATGCATTTTGCAGAGTGTCAAGGTTTGAGGTCTTAGGTTCGAATTTTAGATGATTATGGGAACACTATACAATTGATGTGGAAGAAGAACATTGAGTTAGTGAAAGAGATTTACTAAATGCTAAGTTAATATCAATTTGCTGGAGACGGAAGGAAATTTCAAAGCAGTTAAGTTTATATTTTCACTTCTTTTGAAGCTCACTAGTAAGCTATGTCTAAAATTAAAAGTGTGAAACTTTAAACAGTTGAATATCGGAACAAGATATAACTTAGGGTTAAAAAAACTCGATAAATATCTTAGGCTTATTAGAAGAAGAACCGTTACATCAATATAAGTTGTTAAAAAAAGAATGGAAGTGAAATGACAGTGATGCTTAAGAAACTTACCAGTTGGTGGTTGATCGCATGTAACCCCTGATGGAAACTTTTCGATGAATTCACATAATTTGTGAGAGGATAAACATTCTCGACACGCTTTCTCATTAATCTTCACATTCACCTCAAACCCTTCTTGTAGAGCACATTCCAATTCTGCCAAACGCCCGTCTTTCTCTTCTGGAGCGAAGCTCTTAGGAACGTTCACGGTGAAATTGGAAGAGCAGGTGTTATTATGTTCAGGGTTTTCAAAGACTGAGATAAGACCTTTCCCTGGACATTTATTACCCCAAAGAGAAGGGTCGCAATGGTAAAATACAGTGAGGCTCTTGTAGGTTGGCGAAAGCTCGAAAACTTTGGGAGGTAAGGTTGTGTTGGTGAAAGTAGAGGAGCAAAACAAACTTTGACGATGGTCTGTTCTGGCAAGTCTAAGAGTGTTGGATGTTTGATCTAGATGTAGAACAATGAACTCTTGATCTAAGATGAATATAGAGGTGGTGTTTATGTTGCATTGAAGCTTCAGGAATGGATGACCGCAATGTTTGTGACGATCCCCTCCCCAGAAGGGGAAACCAGCGCTGATTTTCCCACACTGAAACGGAGTCTTATCACACAATTCAAGTTTATTTGAAGAACAAGGAAGAGGGTGGAATAAGGAGAAGAGGAAGAAGAAGACCAGACAAGAAGTGGGGAGATAGTACATTATTTTATTTGGTCTATGGAATAGTGTGTATTCTTCGTTTGGTTTGTGTTGAGGAGAGCAGAGGAAGTGGTTTAAACAAAGAGAGCGAGAAAGATATAAACATAAACTTGTGGTGGAAACGGTGGAAGGACTTAGGACTAAGTCAAGTAGGATACTGACGGAAAGCGGAGACTTGGGGGTGTTTACTTCGAAAGACTTTTAATTCTTTTGTTTTCTCTTTTCTCTAAACTAAAACTATGAAAGACTTGTCTTACCATTGTGAAAGACTTGTCTTACCATTGTGAAAGACTATTTATAAAAAAAATCAAGGTGATTTAATGGTTGCATAACTCAGCCTAGGCAGTGCTTTAAGAGGTCTAATGCAAGATTTTGAAAAAAGTGTTCTCTTTATAACTAAAAAAAACCTATATATATATATATTGTTGGGACCGGTTTTATACAAATCAATGTTGTAACGACACGTCATCAAGAGACCTCACCTAAGGTTACTTACCCATATACCGCAAGCGTGATCTGACCAGAGCCGGATCATAATGTCACTCGATACCCGAGAGTGCCAAAAATATAAGGAGAACAAGACCCATTCGACTAAATGAGTAGGTCAAACCCTATCGGTCCCTAGAAAGGATGGGACGGCTCAGCGGGAAAGATGTAACCAATGAGAAGAGAAGACTTATCTCCTATAAAAGGAGGGAGAGGGTGAACTAAAGAAGGAGGACGAAAGGGGAGAGCTCGGAGGGAAGTTCTCGGACAGATTCCGACGATGCTCCTAAACCGATTCTCCTAGGGCCTCGGAGATCAAAGACAAACCAGCACATAGTCTCAGCCAAACCCATCATGTGGATCGTCCACTACAGAGAATGGTTCATCTTATCTTTGATCTCCGAGGAGCACAAAGCAAAAACTAGAGAAAAATATAGATATGAGCAATCAAGATGTATACAAAATACTCCTAACACTCCATGAACAATGAACTAATGTATTTTGTCTAATGGGGCCCAAATTTTGATGGTAAAATGCCATATAGGAAGAAATTTCAAAGCAGTTAAGTTTATCTTGTTACACCTTATCTTTAAGCTTATCTAAAAGTGTTGAAATTAACAGTGGAAGATTGGAACAGATATAACTGAGAGAGATAGCTTACTAGTTGTTAGATATGTCAAAGTAAAGGGCTATAAAAAAAAACTCAGTGAAGATCTTGAGATAATCACCATGCTCATACTAATATCATACTTCAGCACAAATTGTTAAAGGAAGTTGATAAAAAAATGATAATTATGCGTAAGAAACTGACCAGTTTGTGGAGGGAATGGACCGCATTTAAATTCTGATGGCAAGTATTCGCTGAAGCCACATCTTCTATGAGAGGATAAACATTCTTGACACGCTTTCTCATCGATCTTCACCTTCACCTCAAATCCTTCTTTTAGAACACTTTCCAAATGTACCACATTCCTGTCTTTCTCTTCTTGAACGAAGCTCTTAGGAACGTTCAAGGTGAAATTCTCATGGCAGGTCTCATTATATCCAGGGGTTTCAGAGACTGAGATAAAACCTTTCTCTGGACATATATCACTCGGAAGGTAAGGATGAAAATAGCGGCATTGGTAGAATACAGTGAGGCTCTCGTAGGTAGGGTAAAGCTCGAAAACTTCTGGAGGCAAGGTTATGTTGGTGAAACTAGACAAAAGAAAACATATGGTCTTTTCTGGCAAGTGTAAGAGTGTAAGATGTTTGATTTAGATGGAAAACAGAATATTCTTGGTCTGAGATGATTAAAGTGGTACTGATGTTTTTGTGGCAGCGAAGCTTCAGCGATGGATGACCGCAATGTTTAGGACGATTCCCTCCCCAGAAAGGGAAACCAGCGGTTATGTTCCCACACTGAAACAGAGCCTCACACCATCCAAATTTTGGCTTACTTGAAGCACACGGAAGAGGGTGAAATAAAAAGGCCAGGAGTAACAAGATCAGACAAGAAGTGGAGAGATGGTACATGATTTATTTGGTCTATGGATAGTGTTTATTCTTCGTTTTGGTTTGTGTTGAGGAGAGCAGAGGAAGTGGTTTGCACAAACAGAGAGAGAGAGAGAGAGAGTCAAGTGGGGATTGTGACAAAAGCGAAGACTTGACTGGAGATGTCAGTATTAGTTTACTTTGAAAAATGTTTTTGTTCTTTGTTTTTTCTTACCGTTGTGAAAGTTCTCTGTTTAAGGGAATCGCAAGAGCATTAAATGGTGCATGAATCATGTCTCAGGTTCGAATTTCAGATGATTTTGACATTTTGCAAATTGTCCAAGGTAGTTGATGAGGTCCTGTCTCAGGTTCGAATTTCAGATGATTATGGGAACACAATTTGGTCATGATATTGTCATTTAAGGTGATGGACGATTCGATCGTATCAGACTCTTAGAAATTATACTAATATTAAATATCATTTTTAAATTCTATAAAATTCTTAATTGTATCTATAAAATTTTATTTGCATTATTAGCTTAGTGTATTTCAAATAATTATAAATATATATATATCTATATATATATATAATAAACACATTAAAAAACAGTCAATTTCCGAGACTCTTATCATATCTTATTATAAGTAATACATATCAAAGAAAATATGATAAGTAACTCAAAAAGTTAAAAAAAAAAAACGAAATCGATTGTATTTGAGGCGTAAGAAGCATTGGGCCTAGTAGTCAGATCCTAGTGGTTCAACGTTTACATTTCAACATGACTAAAAACGTGAGAAATATTCAAATTCATCATCGGAAATTGCGGTGAAAAAGTTGGACGCGTTTCTATTTCAAAAGAGAATTCGACCACTCACACACAATAATACATCAACATTTTTTCCCACGTAATAGATAAACTCTAGAAGTTTTTTGGAATATTATTTTAGACTGAACTTTTTTGGACGTTATTTAGAGCATGATCAATGCAAGAACCATGAGGTTCTTACTTAATATTTAATTATAAAATTTATGTTAAGAACCTTTATTAAGATAATTGTGTTTTCTTTGCTCCAATGGTAGAATTCTATTAGGGGTTCTTAAAAAAAAAATTTAATAATTTTTTTTATTGTAAGTAGAGAAGAAGAAAGATGAAAATTCTACATTAATAGTCTACATTCTACCAAGAAAGAGGATCAACCTCGAATCCTATCGAACATAGGATGCTCCATTAATTATCTAGCAGAAGGACGGCGCGTTATCGATGTTATGTGTTGGTGGAGAGCTTTGTGTTGAGGAGATGGGATTCACGAGTGCTTCTTGTGTTTAAGCTTTCTTGTTTGTTGGTAATGTTTGTATTCAATTTTCATTTGTAGTAAGCTAATAAAAGTTTTAGTGTTTCTATTAGATAAACAGATTGGATGTTGCGATCAGGAACCCATTAACAAGCTTCAACAAACAATAATAAAGAAGAAAATAAAAACAAGAAATGATCTTACATCATTGCATTTCATCAAAGAAGATGAATCTGAAATTTTGTTCTCACTAAGTTTCTGTAGAGAATACCAAAAAAAAAAAAAAACCAAATTTCCAATGTAGTAAAAACGAAAATACAAAATAAAAACCTCTCTCTACAACTAAAAAAAAAACTTACGATGACTTCTTTAGCTTTTGCATCCCAATCTCTTCCAACCGCTTCCATGTCGCCTCGCGTTTAGCTTCAATTTCTGCTTCTTTTGATTCATTTTCTCTGAACTTAGCAAGACATTCCTTGAAGAACTCTGCATCAACGTCAGTAAGCTATGAACAACTTGGTTCCAATGCTTCTGAGTGTTTCTCTCCAGTGCAGGGAATAGTATAGGAAGTATAACTTTACGGTTCTGCATTATTAGATTCTCGATATGATCGTCGTTCCATAAGAACAAAGCTCTTTCTGCAACCTGCACGAAATAAAATAAAATAAAAAAAGGACTCAACCTTTTTGTTTATTCTTGTGCTTATCTAAAGATTATGTCATTAACCACCAAGCTTTTAATCTAGCAGAGATATCACACATTTCAATCTTGTCTGAAGAATCATTCACAGGATCAGCAAACCTCAAACGCAATTGGAGAAATATGAAAACGCTATAAACAATTACCTGAAAGTGGAGACTGTTCAAACACCGAGCAACTTGGCTTAACAACGGGACCATACACCGTTGGAATTCAGGTGGCTGAGTCGCTTCTAGTATCTCCTCTAGCTCGTTTAGAAACATGACTTCCTTGGAGCTATTCGTGACGGGCCAAGACTTCAGCAGTCCTCTTATAACCGTATCAGCGAGTTTGCAATCTTTTTCCACAAACTGCGACAACTGCTGCTGATACATTTGCAGGCATTTCGGTTTGTGGAGAGGTACCAAAGCTCGAACCAGAAACACTTTGTGCTCTTCTTTAAGCGGCAGAGCAAATCCATTGATGATGCTTCCCAAGATCTCTAGAAACTCGGCAATCCAATGATGGCTGCGAAAGAGGCAGAAATGTTCAATAATCAAAGGCAAGTCGTTTTGTTCCAGAAACCTGTCAAGCTAGAGCCTAACAGTGCATGTGTTACCTTTCTCTTCCATTTCCATGTTCTTGATATTTCAGCGATTGAGGATTTTGATAGCAACCTTGTGCCCCGTGACCACATGCTCAGCTATTTTCACCTTCCCGAAAGATCCAATTCCAAGAGTCTTACCAAGCTTGTAGTTTGGTAAAATCGATTCCACTCCATTGCCAAATCTATTTGATGAATGATCCATTTCCTGTAAACAAATGCAATAGAAAGTCATTAGGAAGCTCTTGTAAACAAGAACACGTTCAACTCGTCCGATGTCTCGCTGCCATAGCTAAATCCACATCACCATAACCTTGCAATGAACCGACGTCACTACTTGTAAATGGTGGTTTTTAGTCGGCGATTAAACCGTGGAAGTAATCGCAAACACAAAATCATCATTCTCACTTCATATCAGATGTTCTACCACAAAAAAAATCCATCACTAAAACCATTCAAATTTGGTTATAGCAAAAGAAATTGATGAACTTAACAAACAGAAAAAGTCAATTTACCCGAAAACCCCTTATCTTCGACACCTCTTCAATCAGATCACAGAATCAAAACGACGGAAATTGTTCAAAGAAAGAGCGAAGAAATACTGTGAAACACAGAGAATCTAATTGATAGAGAGAAAGAGCAAGAGAAGAATCGTGGAGCTCAGATTCCAACTCCTCTCTGATGCAGAGCTGAGTCAGTCCTTTAAGCCCAAGCTGACCATAGCTTCCGCAACATTCGACGGCGGACGATTATCGAACGGAATCTTCGATAATTGGCTGAAGAGAAGCGTAAAGAGAGAAAGGGAAGAGATGAGTGGGTAGAAAAGGACACGTGGCACTTAAGAGCCGATTCTTAAGAATCTTAATTAAGGATCGTTTCTTGTTTATTAAGTTAATTTTCATTTATTTTAATTCCTAAATATGCTAAGAAACTCATTTAAAATCCTGCGTTGAACATCGTCTTAGGTCTCCGACGTGTTACAAATGCAAGCAAAATGTGCCTTCAGGCCACGGTATATTAATATGAATATGATTTTGTTAGTCATTTATGAATCATGCGTTTTTCATTCACTTTGTCACATCACATCAATCGCCATCTTCCATTGGTCCCCACGGTTACACTTTTGTTTTTTTTTGTTTTTATGAATTCATGACGTTTGTCCTAATTGGTCCATAATAATCATAATATTGCGTTTAAAACGTAGATCACTATTTTTAAATTGGATTGAACAACCGACTCTAAATACTCTTAGAACCACAAGACCACTTTAGAGCATACGAAAAATGGTTAATCTCATATAAATTTTTTAGCAATTTTTTATTGTAAATTTAATCTAAAAATTTCTAATTTATCTTTATTTCTCCAATGGTAAAACTTTTAACGAGGTTCTTAATAAAAAAAAAATTTAATTTCTTTTTTCATTTTATGAAAAGTTTATTCGATTTATTAAAACATAAATTTTTTTTTTTTTCCCATAAAAAAAAATACCGACCCACTCTGCTTCAGACACGTGTCACTAAGATACATATCTTAAACATGATTTAAAATTTTTATTTAAGATCCAATTTTATGATTAAAGTCCAAATTTTATTTATTTTTGAGTTTTAATTACTTAAAAACCTAAGGTAAGATATACTATTGTTCATGCTCTTAGGCACTTTTTCTATTGTTTCTGCATTAGCTTTTATATTTCCATTTGCATTTGTATGTACAAAAAATATTGTTTGTGTTTGGCTTTTATGTTTAATATTTTTATTTTTTTAGTTTAAATTGCCAACAATTACAAGTTCATTTAGATAAAAATACACAAAACATTAAAAAAACATAAACTCAAACGCAAACAAATAACCAACCTTTGGCAAACCGTATGCCTATAAAAGCTAATAACATTTATAGGCATACGGTTTGCCATAAACCATACAATACTTCTCGAAAACACAAAGTAACATTAAACACCATATAACATTTTAAAACCCCAAATTTAAACATTTCATCATCACAAACATGGTGACGTCATTGAGAGACGACAATGGTGTCATTAACTGAGCCATGAAGCTTTTCCTCCAACACCTCACTAGATATCTTTCCCATCAATTGATAGAAAGCAATGAGTTCAGAGAGTCTTTCTACGTTCATTTTATTCATTATGCTCATCGCCTTCTTCTGCTTCTCCTCGTCAAGCTTAAGCTTCTGCGTAAATGATCCATTCATCATCGTAGCTCCCATCTCTTTCAGCTTCATCTCTTGCTCCACACTTAGAACCGTATTTGACTAGAGCCACATCAAGGAAACCAAACATGTGTTACTGCTATGTTCATCGAGTTGTATTTCCGTTGACTTTGGAAGTCATGGTCTAGAATTATCAATACCATATATTTTACTATTATCTTAACAATATACATTAAAGATTATATAAACTAACTAAAATTATTAACCATTAAAGCTGCGAAAGGCCAAGATTATGACTCTTAACCTTTTTTGGCCTTTGTAAGAATATGGATCAAGATTATGTTTAACACACACACAAAAAAAAAGATTTGGTGTTATGTACCTCAAGAAACTCAGCTCCAACTTCGAGTTCTGATTCTGTGGATTGGTTCTTCATCGAATAAGATCTAGTGTACATAGACCTTGCAAGCGAGAAGCTCCTAACAAGTATCTTTCTTTTGTTCTCCATTGCTGGATTGAGTTCCAATTTTTTAGGATCTGACAAAGAGCTATTCAGCTTCTTTTGATATGCGATCACTGCCTTTGCAAATTCCTGTCAATAATAAAACACATAAGAACATGAAACTCAAACAAGAAAAAGTAAAAAGTGTTTATATCAAAACCCACTAACCTGATAAGCAACAGGACAGCCAGGGAAATCGAATTCTTCAAGACCGTTCTTTCTCATCCTCTCTGGATGAAACTGTAAACCCATGAGGAACTTGCCCTCTTTGGGGTTATACATATCAGGATCATAAAACCCTTCGATCAATCCATCAGGAGCAAAGGCCATTGGCACGAACCTCTGTGCCAATCTCTTAACTCCTTGGTGGTGATAACTGTTGACCAAGATCTCCATATTTTCTTCATCCAAGGAATCTTTGAACCATTTATGCAAAGGACTGTTCTCTACTATCTTCACCTCATGTCTATAACCATCATAGTCATCATAATCAATGTGCTTTCTTCTACGTTCCTCGGGGAGCTTAGTTGTGACCTCTTTCTCCAAGTCTTGATATAGACTCCCACCACAAGCAACATTCAAAACCTGCAAGTTTCGATATCGGATTCTTTAATATTCATGAATGGTGGTCCAATGATTTAAGGTCTCGTCTCCTTAGTAATATACCATAGATATCCGGATCCGATACCCAAAAAGTAAAAGAAAAAATGTAGAAAATAAAATAGATTATAAAAAAGTCTAAACTTTTTAAAGTTGATTTTTCAGAGAATATTTTTGAAAATTCGAGATATTATAAAAAGAACTAATAACAATTTATTCTATGAAAATCATTTCACTCTCCAGATCCCTCTCCACCAAATTTCCAAAATTTTGGAATGGATTTCGGATAACGGATAATAATTTTTACCACTAATTTCGTGTGTTACAAAAACAAAAGACCAAAAACTCGGTTTCTTTTATTTGGTTATAAAAACAAAATATTATGTTACTCTTTTCAACGAAGAGCCCAACCACTTATTAAGTTATCAAGTTGAGGAAATTAACTGTACCTGTGATCCTCTACAAATCTCCAAGTAAGGGATGTTCTGTTCAAGGCATAGCTTTACAAGAGCAAACTCAATAGAGTCTTTCTCCTTGTCAATAGCTGCATCACTCGCGTGTGTTTTCCGGATCTCGTCTAGTTCTTCAGCTGAAAGTGACGATATTTCGGACTCGTATAGAGAAGGGTCGATGTCTTCTCCTTCACATAGGAGAACTCCATGGATGGGCTTGAAGCTCTCCAACAGCTTGTGAACACCAGCCACTCGTGGTACAATCACCGGCACAGCACCGTGCTCCACTATAAGATCAAGATGGTACTCACCTAAACGAAACAAACAACAAATCCAACATAAAACTTGCGAAAAAATATAGGGGAAAATGTATAGGAGCAAAACGTAGAACATTCATGGAAAGGATTATTACCAACGAAATCGACGAATTTGTTCTTGCGAAGTGTGCGTCTAGAGACGACAAGGACGCGAGGGAGGATCTGAGAGAGATCATTAAGGCTAGGTTTCTCCATCTCCTGTGTGACCTGAGAGAGTTTGGAGTATAGGTTTTGAGTTGAGAGGGAGATAAACGGAAGGTGAATTTATAGCGGAGGATGGACCAATAGGCTATCTCTTTTTTTTTTTTTTTTTTTTGAACCAATCGTTGCTCTCTTCTCCTTTTACTGTTTTTACTAAACTCGTCTCACGTTTTTTTCAAGGTCTATTATAAAAGAAAACATAGAATAATGGTTTAAACTTTAAAAGGTATCATACTATTTAACATTTTCAAGGTATCTCAGCATATTTTGAGATACCTTTTAGCGGAGGATGGACCAATATGGTTATGGTTGTTTTACTTGGATTTTATTAAAGCAAGTGCTTCCTTACCTTCCAATGATGAGGGTCGGCCTGTCGGGCCACGAAAGAAATGCACGGTTAGATGATATTGTCGGCAATGGTCTAAAACATGGCTTGCACGGTCTCATAGGCCGTAGCTAAACGTTCGTAAGCCGTGAGCCACTGCAATTTTGAAGACTTTTTTTTTTGAACTTTAGCAAAAAAATATCAAAAACGTTTATCATATTTTCGGCAATTTTTGATGACTTGCTCGGCAAAAAGATTGAAATCTGAGATAAATATCGTTTTCTCTATTGTTTTTGAGTTCGAAATATACTGTGATTTGCTGAAACTATGATAAACGTTTCAATATAAAAAAATAAGAAAAACGAGTAATAATGGTTACCAAGTACGTGAGAAATAATTACGAGATTTTCAGAAGTCATAAGGATAAGAAGAAGATAATCAAAGAATTAGATTCTGGAAAGTAATCCACGTTTAATCTTGGGAAAACGACCTATTTTCACACGAGAACTATGATATAGCACCAGATATCTCACAAACTATAACTCCATGTTAGATATACCTGAAACTAAAGTTAAAGATTCAATTATCCCCGAAATCAAAATTCGAAACTTATATCCCCACAAATGTCGGTTTTAATGGTTAAAGGCTAAACCCGATACCAAACCATCATTTGCTATCGCTTAACCAAATCAGAAACCCAACTTGAATATATACCCGACCCACCTACAAACACCTGACTTTAAAAGGTCAAAAATCAAAAATTTCAAAACCTTAAAATCCAGTTCATAAACCCAGATCGAAAACCCCCAAATCCATTGTTCTTCAACTCCATTTCCGAAATCTGGTCTATTTCTATTGTTAGTTGTTAGTTTGAAACCCAGATCGAAAACCCCAAAACTTTTTTCTGATGCAACTCCCGTTTCCCCTTCACATGCTTCAAGAGAGTTTACTTGGGAAACCAAAACTTGATGAATGCAAAACCAATTTTAGAAAAGCATAAGACCGAAGCCACTTATTCTTCTTCTGCCTCCTTGAGTGTGTTTGAGTTCTTCTTGTTTTGAGAGAGAGAAACAAAAAAATACTAACCTGTAAGTATCCCGACGCTATCTTCTTCTTCTTCTTCTTCTTTCACCTGACCGATCTTCTTCTTCTTCACCCGCTTTGGTGTGTCGGTTTGCTTCTGCTTCTCCCTCATATTTGCTATTCCTCCTCTTTCTCTTCAAAGGTCTCTCCTTTCATTACAGATTCTCCTTTTTTCACAGATTTGTGCCAATCATTTGTTGTTTTGTTTCGTTTAGAGAAGGAAGACTCCATTAATCTAATGCAAAATCTTTTGTTTTTTAATCTCTTAATTTGATGAGATTCCATTTTGTTTCTGGGTTCGAGCATCTAATGCAAAAAATTGGCATAATTATTATATGATTTTGTGTATATCTAAACACTTCAATCCGAATCTGGTCGATGTTGAATCAATAAATACAAGTTTAACAAAGGAGAATCATGATGGATTTTGTTAACCTAAAGGCTAAAGGAGATAAAAAAAAAATTCACTTTTGGTTGGGCATCGAAAAATAAAATTCTTCTTTGCCAACCCATCTCGAATAACTACGGCCATTTCACGCATTTCAATTTTGTAGTTGAAGCTTCTAAATCGATCTAGGGTTCTAAGGATTTGGGGATTTTTGGGTTTGGGGATTTGGTCGGGTCATCAATCGGATAGTTAGATGTAATCGGGTCATAATTGGGTTTAGTTTCGGTTTAGTGTTGGTTAATGGTTGTTTACAAAACAATAAACCGACTAAAACCGAGTCTATGTGTTTTTAAGTTTCAAACTTTTATTTTATGGAGATACAAGTTTGAAACTTTGATTTCGGGGAGAACAGAATCTTTAACTTTGGTTTCAGGGATATCTAGCACGTAATCATAGTTTGAGAGATATCTTGTACTATGTTATAGTTCTTGTGGAGAAATAGCTCGTCTTCCTTTTAATCTTTAGATTAGTTCGCTAGACGTCCAATTGGGTCCTACCAATATTTTTGAACATTGATTGTTACGTTCGAGTATTTAATGCAACAATTATTTACAAAGAATTAGGATTAGCTAGGTTCGTTACCAATATACTATCTTCTATCTTTCTTTATTTAACCAATCGTTGGCTCTCTTCACCTTTAACTGTTTACTAAACTCGTCTCACGTTTTTTTCAAGGTCTATATAAAGAGAACATACAATGGTTTAAACTTTATAGGTATCATACCATTTAACATTTTCAAGGTATCTCAGCATATTTTATTCCCAATATGGTTACTGTTGTTTTACTTGGATTTTATTAATCCTTCCAATGATGAGGGACTTAACCAAATTTATTGCTTTATCTTAACTCCCAAGTCCAACATCCTAGAGCTGAGCAAATTAGTATTGCTAAATGAGTTACTCGTTTTTATAATTTGGATGAGATTATCGATTCTTTTGTATCCTGGTTAGCTACATAGTCAATTGTTGAGACATAAATTAAACAATATTCCCACGCATTGATTTAATTCAAAAGGAGTACTTTAGTTTTTTTTTTTAAACCGTGACAGTTCCGAACCTTTGTTTTATAATTTCACCTAATACCTGAAGTCAGTATTTAGATATTCTGATTTAAAAAATAATATTCCGTACCAAAGAGCCGGAGCGAAAGCAGTAAGAGAGTAAAGGGTCATCGGACTCCACTAAATTATGAAAAATCTTATTAAAAAAAATAAAGTTATTATGACCTCACAAAAAAAATGTTTGACCCCATAAAAACTAAAAACTAAAATTTAGTTAACTAAGTAAATGGGTTTATGTTTTTGTTTATTAAAACTATTAAGTTTAAGCACAAATTTAAACACAACAATGATCCATTAATTTTGTGTATTAATTAAATATTGGTTAATTTTATTTTTATTTAAAAATATGAACACAAAAACTAAAACTAAGAAAGAAAAAAAGAGTTAGTCGTCTCTTTTTTTTTGTGCCTTTATCGAATAAAACGACAATTTTTGCGTTGTTAAGAAAATATTACGAAATCGCACCAGCGATCAGTTTTCAAGTGATTCTCTTAGTTATTATATCAAAAGAAAATATTAAAAAAAACAAATAAAATCGTGATAAAAATGTTTCAAAGCTATTAGTAAACTTAAATTACATTTGTAGTTTTTTGGGGGTAATTTATAGACTATAGTTTTCAAGTGATTATTTCATTTGCTATATCAAAAAAAATTTGAAAATGTGACAAATGAAATCATGATAAAAAAATTCAAGCTATTAGTAAACTTAAATTATATTTGTAGTTTTTTTTGGGTAATTTATAGACTGCATTTTTTTCAGTATATTTTTACTGCCTCCCATAAAAATATTTTCTGGCGCTGCCACTGTCAAAGAGTACTTTATTTTAAAGAAAACACATACATTCAATCAAGGCCTTGGTACGTGGGAGGAGAATAATTTTTGCATCGGTCAAGGATAATATATTTAAGAATAACTTCTTGCTTCCTGCGCTGAGAAAATTTAATGCTATAATATCCATCTTCCCACATGGTGAATACATGTAAAATTATATATAAAATATAGTCTTGCGTTCGGAATGCAGAGTATAAAATACGACCTTGCTTTCGGAAAGGTGGATTAATCAAATAGGAAAATTGTTAAACAATAAAGTGGTGGCTTTAGGGAAGCTTATCAACTCCATAATACAAACAAAAAATTCTATACAAACACATCTTTTTTTATACTGTAAAAATACAGCTAGAAAATTTAGCTATAAAAATACACATCTTTTTCGGGTTTCCCAAAAAAAAATACATGAAAAATACTTTTTTCGCCTAACATCTACGAGCTAACAGAATGTAACATCTGGTTTTTTGGTTCTTTCTGTTGTGTTGGGTGATATCTAGGGAAGGTTAGGGGACAAAGAACCAGAGTCTAGTAGTGATTTACCATGTGTGTTAAGGAGTCATTTAAGTCCCGTAATGGTAAGTAGTTATGTAGAGTGACACAAGTTCTGGTAGTTCTATGATATATTATATATCACTAGGAGAATACGGATACCCCCACTACGTGCGGGTTTTATTTACATTATATCATATAATCCGTAAAGCTCATTAATCCGAAAAACTGACTTCACGCTCCATGGTTCCAAAATACTTCAACTTATACTGAACTAACATGCTTTTGTATGTTCCAGATATCCAACCTTTTGCATCAATCCATTCCAATGAACCGTGAATCCAAGAAGCTTCAGAACAGCTGTAACTTCCATTTGCTATGTGGTAAGAAACATTTCTTGCTCTAGCTCAGTAACTCAGTCACATGAAACTCGGAATTGTGTCTTTGTTTCTGGTTTCAAGTCTGATCCAAAGTTGTGTGTTGTTTTGCAGGGCACTGTCCTCAAGTTTCAGACCGTGCATGTTTGTAGCATCTTGTCGGGAAAGAGTTGAATTTCTCAGAGCAAATTGAAGAAGAAGAATCCCCGAAAAACTTCTTTTTAATTTGTCAACTAAACAAAACTAAGTCGTTTTGTAATTTTTTTTTTCAAATTTTGTTGACCAAAACGACGTACTTTAACTAGAACATGTATTTTGTGTTTTGGTTACGTGACTGTATTGCCATGTCATTGTCCATAACAGATTTTACTAACTAACGGATTTGTGATCAATGATCAATGTATGAATTATCCGGTTTTTAATAATTCGGGTATGTAACTTAAATTTAATATGAGTTGAGGTATGTTTTAGCATAGGTCAAGAGTATAGGACATGATCGGGACCGCGAACAAGTGTTGAGGTAGGAATTGGCCGATTTCCCTGTCTTTATTTATCACATTAATATTTATAATAGCAAATTCAAAAAATAATTAATATCTGCTTAAAAAATAAATGAAATTGATTACTTATATTTTTTAAAAGAAAAACAGTTTTTGAAAAATCATATTTGAATTTCAGTATGTTAATATGCTAAAAAAAATTTCATACTCCTCTAACTTTTAGCAGACTCTGCAAAAATTTACCAAACTTTATGAATGACTTTCAAACTTTGTGGCAGATTTAAATTACAGTCTTTTAGTCTACCATATTTTCTGAATTTAAGTCTACTACTTTTCAAAACTTATAGACATATTTGAACTTTAGTCTATTAGTCTGCAAACTTTTTGGGGTACTCTTCGAATTTTTGGCAAATTGTACAGAAGTGCTCCAAACTTTCTATTTTTTTGGCAGATTTGTCGCATTTTTGGCACTTTACGGTAGTCTTCTAAACTTATTGGCAAACTTGAACTTCAGTCTGTTAGTCTGCTATTTTTTTTTTCAGATTCTACATAAATCTTCTAAATGTTTTGGCAACTTGAATTTCAGTTTGCTAGTCTGCCACTATTTTGGCAGATTCTTCAAATTTTTGGCAGACTCTATAGGTCTTCCAAACTTTGTAGCACACTTGGATTTCAATATACTTGTCTACCACTTTTTTGGCGGACTCTTCGAATTTTTGAGAGACTCTATGGAAGTCTTCCAAACTTTCTAGCCGACTTAAATTTCAGTATGCTAGTCTAATAACCCCTCCGTTTCATAAAGAGTGTCGTTTTAGGATTTTATTTTTGTTTTACAAAGAGCGTCGTTTTACATTTTCAATGCAGAATTTTAAATAAAAATCCAGTTTTGACCCTACTAATTTAATGTAGTAATTAGAGAGATGATTTTATTTAATGTGTGAACAAAGGGTAAATCAAAACTTTTAATAGTTTTCTTAATTTGTGTGAAATGTGTCAAAGTGACTTTTTTTGAAACAGATTAAGTATTTTTTTTTGCAGGCTTTAAAGAAGTTTCCCAAACTTATTAGCAGACTTGAATTTTAGTCTATTAGTCTGCCATTATTTTGCAGACTCTACATAAATCTTTTAAATTTTATGGTAGACTAATAGTAATTAAAATTAAATTTATTATTTTTATATACCAACAAATCTAAAAATAATTATTATATTTGATAAAAATGAATTTAGTTGATTTAGATTTAGAATAAAATATAATGATTCTCAACTTTCCTTTTTGACTAATAGTAAATTAAAAAAACTCCTCTGATAAAATTAATTTAAGCAAAAAACTATAAAAAGATAATTTTGAAATTATAGAATAATTTATGTGATTAATAGATTATATAGGTAATAAAAAATTTAGTCGGTTCGTCTAGCTATTTTTTAAAAAATTATTCTTTTATTCTTCCACAAAAACTGCAACTAAAAATCTTTTTTGTATGATAAATTAATCCGGAATGCATTGTTCAATTGGATCTCGTGTAAAACTACCTAGTTACAATATAAAAAATAACTAAAAGGTGATAAATAATAGTATATCAATTGTTCACGTTTTTAGGTTTTGAAAACGTAATTCTGCTATTTTTATCCTTAATTTACTTTTTCAGATTATAAAACTAATAATTTTAGAATACACAAACTATAAATTAAAACATAACTTTCATATATATATATATATATAATAAATTAAAGCGTAGATAAGTTATAAGATTGAAACTTTATGATCTTATATAAATTATGATTAAACTAGTTCAAGAAGAAAGTAAGAAAAGAATTATCCTGAAATTGATATACATGCACTAGTGAAAGAAATGAACAAAACAAGAAATCAAGGAAGCATATATATATATATATATAATAAATTAAAGCGTAGATAAGTTATAAGATTGAAACTTTATGATCTTATATAAATTATGATTAAACTAGTTCAAGAAGAAAGTAAGAAAAGAATTATCCTGAAATTGATATACATGCACTAGTGAAAGAAATGAACAAAACAAGAAATCAAGGAAGCAATATATGCATGTATCATGTATGCATGCATGCAAGTAAACAACGTGTTCCGAAATCACAACGATCACGCTATCAAAGGGGTAACAGATAACAACACTCACTGAACAAGAAATCTACTTGTTACCTTGCTTCCGGTAAACCATAGTGATTCAGCAACACCCCACTGTGAGCATCAACATTTGGCCACGGATTCTCCGCCTATAACAAAGCCATCACAGGATTCAACAATAAATATTAGTTTCCGATTATATGCATCAATTAGGATGAGCATGTGATCTGGGAGCTCTCCATATTTCCAAATGCTAAGGTTTGAAGCTAGAATTAAGCAAACCAAATTACTTTTCAGCAAGCACATGTCCTGATTTTATGCACTCGATGTAGATCTTCTGCAATGAGCGGTGATGAGGCAAACATACCTGAGAAGCAAAAGGACATTAACCTGTTCAAAACTCCATTTGTGTGGGTAACAGCAAAAGAAAAGAGTGGAAATTTTTTACGTGAACAACATTGATATAGAACTGTGTATCCCACTATGATGCTGCAGTGGAAAAGATTTTGGTCTTTTGCTGAGAGTTTTCGGTATTCTTCGATATGTGCTCCTGCAACAAAACGAATATGAATTTCAAACATAAAAGAAGTGAGAAATTGTATCCACATTTAGTAGATTTTGGTGTCATTGTCTAACCAGCATAGAAAGTCTTCATTTTGAGCATCTCTCGAATCAATTTATTGAAGCTTCTCCCCTGTGGCAAATACACATTTATAAATTTAATTTGAGACAGAATTGAGGTATCCACATTTCTCTGACTGAATTGTCGTTTTGACCGTTAATGCTGTATTAATTCCCAATACCAAGAATACCCTTTTCCGTTATCAACCAAGCTGTAGAAGATAACTGCATTTGAGGCATGAGAGTGATCATCAGAAAAGTTATAACATATCAAGAACTAGCACGTTGAATTGCAAAGAACTCACTTTCTCGCTCATTTATTGCTTTGTGAGTTCTCAAAACCTCATCCGCTACATCTTTTCTTGTGTTGTATTCTGCATTTGATGGGATTAGATGAGGAATAAGAACACAGAGGTGTAAACCTAAACTTATTTGAAACAAGTCTTACGGGCTTATATCCCAACTTATCTGGATGAAATTAGAAAGTAAGTAACCTTATATGATTTAGTATAATCATGACTGTAAACAAGTGGTCATCGCCTTCTTTGCTAGGACCATCACATCCTAAAACTGTTAAGACTAATCAAAAGGTCAAATATCAGTTATGAGTAAACAAGACAGCTACATTACAACGTCGTTCATTAATGGTAAAGTGATGAAGTGTTGTTACCTTATATACTTATTTTTCTTGTGATTGAGTTCAATGCGTAATTCTTAAAATCCCTGCCATCTCAACTAATTTTGCTCGAGATTTGTAGAATAAGCTTGTTCTGGAGAGCATTGAATACATGCAAAAAGCTAAGCAAGTTAGCATGCATATCTTCTAGTTCATAATAGTCCAAAGACATCTCAAAAGAGTCAATTAAAAGCAAGTTATGTGTAAAAAAAAAGGAACTACATGCAAACAAACACATTTGCGGAAAAATATATTGTCAAAGAGTTGCTGGTATATATGGGACATACATAAAAAAGAGGAACTTTTGTTTCATGAGGCTTTTGGTACAGAAACTGGTTGCAAGTAAGCACCAAGATCTCAAACCCTGGACAAATAAAAGATTTGGATACACACAGGATCAACTTGTATCAGTGTAACCCATGGTACAAATATGAAATATACATAGTAAATCCTTACAATCACCGTATGAAGAAGTAAAGAGAGCAGAATGATCATAGACCTTTTGATTCCTGTATAACTGGATTTGGTGAAACCGTTGTTCCACTATACAAAACACACAAGGGATGGTCCATGTGTCAGCAATGTTAATGATGACAAGGAATGTTTCTTAATAGACGCTCTAGACCATCTGTACTACTTTCAAATTGTAACCTATAACTACCTAGTAATGAGTAGTTACACATTGAGAAATCAAGCTAAAGGGTTAGTAATGAGTAAGTAATTAACTAAAGGAAGTAGAGAAGTAAAACAAGCTCAGTAGGTCTAAGTAGCAAGGAAGAAAATATGCAAGGAAGTAAGTAAGCAAGCAAGAAGTAAAAAAAAAATATATATATCATCTGTACTATTTTCAAATAGTAACCTATAACTACCTAGTCTACCGTAGTATAACGAGAAATCAAGCTAAAGATTTAGTTGAGTAGCTAAGAAAATTAAGGAAATGAAGTACAGAAGTTAAATAAGTTCAGTAGGTATGCAACTAAGAAAAGAAGCAAATATGCAAGAAATCAAGGAAACAAGCATGAAAATTAAAGAAGGAAGCAAGTATGCCAAACAAAACAAAAAAAAGGAAGCAAGCAAGAACTAAACATCAAATCAATGAAACAAGTAAGTAAGCAGGAAATCAAAGAAACAAAAATAAGAAAGCAAACAACCACACAACTAAGCAATGAAATCAAGGAAAAGCAACGAATCAAGAAAGCAAGGAACCACACAACTAAGCAATGAATCAAGGAAGAAACTAGGAAAACAAACAAGCACGCAAAGAACCAATGAAGGAAGCAGAGAAGTAAACAACAAATCAATACGACCAGGAAGCAATCAAGGAAACAAATCGATCAAATAAGCAAATAAACAATAAACTAAGCAAAGAAGCACTAATGAAAGAAATGAACAAAACAAGTAATCGAGTAAGAAAATATGCATGAATGTGTACATATGTATGTATNCAATAAACTAAGCAAAGAAGCACTAATGAAAGAAATGAACAAAACAAGTAATCGAGTAAGAAAATATGCATGAATGTGTACATATGTATGTATCAAAAGGGATTCCAAGAGAATATTGTTAAAGCAAACAATGCACTAAGAAGAAAAATAAAAAAAAAGCAAAGAAACAAGCAATGTACTAAAGCATAAATGGAAGCAAGTAAACGAGTAAAGCAAAAAGGCGGCAAAGAAGAAAGCAATTAAACAAATCGATCAAATAAGCAAAGAAGCAAGAATATAAACAAGGTAAGCATGTAAACAAAATAGCAATGATGAAAGAACGAACAAAACAAGGAATCAAGGAAGCAAATATGTATGTATGTATGCATGCATACATGTAAACAATGTGTTCCGAAATCACAACGATCACACTATCAAAGCGATTCAAGGAGAATATTGTTAAAGTAGTTGAAAAGTATTAAAATAGATTCGAATACTTTAACAATAATTGTTGGTACTGGGCTTAAAGCCCATAAATTTGGCCCGGTTCAAATTGTTATTTCCGTCAAAAGTCCGGAAACGAGATCCGTGGGGTCCATTCCCGTCAAAAACCGCAAACTACATTTTCCTATAAATACCGGGAGAGGGTGAGGAAATGAGGATCCCAAATTCCAGAGAGAACCTCCAAATTTCTCGATTTACGATATTTACGATCTTTCTCGTTGTATTTTTCGATTAAGTCATTTCGACGATTTCTATAGTAATCTCCGATTTCAGTATTTCGTATAAGAAAGTTCCCGAACCCATCTTTTTCACTTATTTACGATAACCATATTTCGCTATCAACATTTGGCGCCGTCTGTGGGGAAAGGAACATTTCTACACTTAAAAAAAAAACCAAAAAAAGAAAAAAAAAAAGAAAAAAAAATATACGTTCATCGATGACAGAAGGAAAAACTCCCGCGTCCACAAAACCAACCTCTTCGACTTCGGCCGCGACAACCGCCACTGCCTCGGGAACGACGATCTTCGGAACATCGGCAAGGCCAACCCCGCCGGGTCAGAAATGCCGATCTCATCATTATCAGCGATGCTAACTTACGGCACATCAGAAGCGCCGACGCCAGTAACGACAGCGAGACCGACCTCGATGGCCCGAACTTACACGCCACCGACGGGACCGACTTTCCTAACTGCGACAAGGACATCCTTCTCCGATCCAACAAGGATGGATAGGACGACCGTAAATCCGACAGGTGCCACAAGGACGGAAGCACCCGCAAACAACGCGTCGCCACAATCCGACATCTCGACTTTACTCCAGACGCTTATCGCCCAGATAAACGATAACACACGAGGGACTAACGAACGACTGGACGAATTGGCCACGGCTCAGCACGTATGTCATAGCCAAATTGACGACCTCCCCAACGCTAACGACAGGGGCTAGATGTCAAGGCAAACCACCTACCCTCCGCGCCTACAACGAGTTCTGTTCGAGGACCAGATCGCCGACCCGAATGACCAAGGCGAACTGCCTCCCCAATAGACAACCAAGAACAAAGGGATCAAAGACGACCGGCGAACAGAGACCACCAACGCCAGGAGCACATCGATCGGTCAAACGATGCCCGTAATCGTCAAAATCAAAACAGCGAACTGGAAGGCATAAAGAGGCAACTTAGTTTGATGACTTCACGAGTCCACCAAGCAACAAGCTCGGCATCCGAAATCGATCGAGTACTCAGAGAAGTTCAAAACACCCCATTCACGAGCAAGATAACTAACTCACCAGCTCGGCACCAGGGAAAAATTAAGATCACTGTATACGACGGAACGACAAATCCTATGATGTTCATAACGGCATTCAGCGTCGCAATGTGTTGAACTCAATTCCCTCCCGAAGAGCGCGACGCGGGATTTTGCCAAATGTTCGTGGAAAACCTAATCGGTTCGGCTCTAAGTTGGTTCTCCAAGCTCGGAGCGAACTCGATCGATTGCTACGATGACCTCTCGAAAGCTTTCGTCAAACACTATTCTATGTACATAGAACAAGGGGCGTGCGAGGCCGACCTATACACGCTACGACAAGGCCAGAAGGAGACGCTACGGTCTTACATTAACAAGTTCAAAAACATCGTCTCAAAAGTATCAGTTTCTGACGACGCAGTAATCCCGGCATTGCGCAACGGATTATGGTACGAATCAAGTTTTTACGAAGAAATGAAGAAAAACAAACAACATACCTTGGAGGACGCACTTCATAGGGCAACGATTTTTATCGAGATGGAGGAGGAAAGAGTCGAGAAGGCTAAGAAATATGCCGCCCCGAAAGCGTCCACCCTAAAGGAGAAGTCGAAGGAAGACTACTACGAACCGCGTCAGCACTTCGATAGCAACTATCAAAGAAATGACAAAGGAAGTGGGCCATCCACCTTTGTCGTCAACGGCTCGCAATTCAATCAGCAACAAGTCGAACGGTCAATCAAGTATATACGGCCTAACCAACACGACACATCCGGTGGATCGAGACCATATTGCACTTTTCATAAACGCTATGGGCACTCCGATGAAGAATGTCGCCATCTGCATAATGATTTGATCGCACGTTACTAAAGGGAGCTAAGAGAATCAGGTAACAAACAACTTGCTCGACTGAACGAAAGGCGAGAAGCCCCACCACCAAGAAACGAAGGAGAACGATTCCGACTCGCACAAGAAGAAGCTCGGCGACAGCCCGCCGTTGTAGCACCGAATCCACCTGTTGGACTTGTCAACGCCGACATTGCACCTCCAAAACGCGAATCCGACGACCAAGGACAAGACAATGCCCCGGCTCCGGCAAGGCGAATAATAAACATGATAATTGGAGGACTTCCCACTTGTAACGACTCGGTCCGATCAATCAAAAGCTACTAACGAAGAACCATCGTAGCTAAACCGTGGAAGCGCAATGCCAACGACGAACTTAAAATCGGCAATGACATATCTTTCACAGAAGATGACCTCGAGGGAGTGGATACGCCTCACAACGACCCTCTTGTCATCGAGCTCCGAATCGAAGATTGCGAAGTCACCCGCGTTTTAGTCGACACCGGGAGCACAGTGGATCTCATCTTTAAGGAAACTCTCCAAAGAATGGAGCTCGAAGGTTTCGAATTTAAGACAAGCACGAAGCCGCTCACAGGATTTGCAGGGGACACCACAATGACAATCGGAACCATCAAACTCCCGGTCTATGTCGGACGAACGACTAAGGTTGTCAAGTTCGTGGTCATCGATAAGCCGGCCATCTACAACGCAATCCTCGACACACCCTGGCTAAATGCGATGAAAGCAGTCCCGTCAATCTATCACCAATGCATAAAATTTCTAACCTCGAGCGGCATCTTCACGGTTAGAGGAAACCAACGAATGGCAAGAACCTGCTTCATCACCGAGCACAAACTACGAAAGGCGGGGCAAACGTGTCTGATCGCAACCCAAGGACCAAGCGAACTCCCACCCCCGGACGATCAACATCGAGAAGAAGTTCTCATAACCAATATCGACATACAAAATATAGAAAGATGCATCGGCATCGGAGCAGAACTAAGAGACGACCTCAGAGACAACCTCATCGATTTCCTTCGAGAAAACGTTTCCACGTTCGCGTGGAAAACTGACGACATGAAAGGGATTCCTCCCGCCCTCGCTCAACATGAACTTCAAGTCGATCCAACCGTTAAACCAATCAGACAGAAGCGACGCAAGCTCGGCCCAGAGCGCGCTAAGGCGGTAAATGACGAGGTCGAACGGTTATCGAAGGCCGGCTTGATTACGGAAGTCCGATACCCCGACTGGTTAGCCAACCCGGTGGTCGTCAAAAAGAAAAACGGCAAATGGCGAGTGTGCGTTGACTTCACAGATCTAAACAAGGCATGCCCCAAAGATAGTTTCCCGCTACCGCATATCGTTCGTTTGGTAAAGGCAACTGCCGGAAACGAGCTCTTGTCTTTCATGGATGCTTTTTCGGGCTACAATCAAATAATGATGCATCCCGACGACCGAGAGAAAAATTCTTTCATCACTGATCGAGGAACGTACTGCTATAAAGTCATGCCCTTCGGCCTGAAAAACGCGGGAGCAACGTATCAACGCTTGGTAAACAAGATGTTCGCCGACCAGCTCGGGAAAAAAATGGAAGTTTATATCGACGACATGCTCCTAAAATCGCTCAACGCCGAGGACCACATCGAGCACTTGCGAACCTGCTTCAAGAGTTTGAACGAATACGGCATGAAGCTAAATCCGGACAAGTGCACTTTCACCGTCAAATCAGGAGAATTCCTTGGGTATCTCGTGACTAAAAGAGGAATCGAGGCTAATCCGAAGAAGATAGACGCGATCCTCGACATGCCATCCCCGAAAAATACCCGCGAAGTACAAGGACTTACAGGACGGATTGTCGCGCTAAACAGATTCATCTCCCGATCGACGGACAAATGCCTCCCTTTTTATCAACTGCTGCGCGGCAACAAGCGGTTCGAATGGGACGAGAAGTGTGAAGATGCATTCAACCAGCTCAAGGAATATTTGTCGACACCGCCGATATTAGCAAAACATGACCTCGGCGAAACTTTGTACCTATATGTGGCTGTCTCGCATTCTGCCGTCAGCGGTGTCCTAGTCAAGGAAGATCGCGGCGAACAAAAACCAACATTCTACGTGAGCAAGTCGCTCGACGGCCCGGAAAGCAGGTACCCAACAATGGAAAAGCTTGCACTAGCCGTAGTGACTTCGGCACGAAAACTACGACCATACTTTCAATCACATTCGATCACCGTTCTCACAAATCAGCCTCTACGGACAGTTCTCCACAGTCCAACTCAATCCGGACGAATGACGAAATGGGCGGTCGAACTAAGCGAATACGACATCGATTACAAAAACAGGACTTGTGCAAAATCCCAGGTGCTAGCAGACTTCCTCGTCGAATTACCCCTAGATTCGGCTAAAAATAGAGTCTCTCTCGAAGAAAAATGGTTTTTGTACGTCGACGGCTCCTCGTCTCGCAATGGTTCAGGAGTTGGAATTCGACTTATATCACCAACCGGCGAAATCCTTGAACAATCCTTCCGACTCGAATTTACCGCGTCAAACAACGAGGCAGAATACGAAGCACTCATCGCCGGCCTAAGATTAGCAAAAGCGATCAAGGCAAAACAAATACAAGCGTTCTGTGACTCGCAACTCGTCGCCAGCCAATTCAACGGAGAGTACGAGGCCAAAAACGACCGCATGGACGCCTACCTTAAGGTCGTCAAAAATCTAGCTGAAGGCTTCGACAATTTCGTCCTCACAAAAATCCCACGAAGCGACAACTCGCCGGCTGACGCCTTGGCCGCCCTCGCATCAATATCTGATCCGACTCTCCGCAGAATGATACCTGTGGAAAGTATCGCAAAGCCCAGCATCGAACTATCAAAAGGTGTATGTGTCATAACCGAACTCGAAGAAGGCCTCGATGACACCGACGAGACAAACTTTGAACCGACAGACAGAGCTGGCGAACCCATCGAAATAGACTGGAGGATCGAAATCAAAATGTACCTGGCAGATGGAGAAGTTCCACCGGACAAATGGGATGCCCGACGTCTCAAAGCACGAAGCGCCCACTACACGCTCGTCGAGGACGCCCTCTTCCGATGGAACGCCTCTCGGGTCCTGCTAAATTGCATACACGGACAAGAAGTGCAAGAAGTCACGAAGGAAACGCACGAAGGAGAAGGCGGAAACCATTCCGGCGGACGAGCCTTAGCCCTAAAGATAAAAAAGCACGGCGTGTTCTAGCCAACGATGATTACGGACTGCGAGAAATTCGTCGCACGATGCGAGAAGTGTCAACGCCACTCTCCAACAATCCGAGTACCTTCGGAACTACTGACGGCTTCCACGGCTCCTTATCCTTNAATAGACTGGAGGATCGAAATCAAAATGTACCTGGCAGATGGAGAAGTTCCACCGGACAAATGGGATGCCCGACGTCTCAAAGCACGAAGCGCCCACTACACGCTCGTCGAGGACGCCCTCTTCCGATGGAACGCCTCTCGGGTCCTGCTAAATTGCATACACGGACAAGAAGTGCAAGAAGTCACGAAGGAAACGCACGAAGGAGAAGGCGGAAACCATTCCGGCGGACGAGCCTTAGCCCTAAAGATAAAAAAGCACGGCGTGTTCTAGCCAACGATGATTACGGACTGCGAGAAATTCGTCGCACGATGCGAGAAGTGTCAACGCCACTCTCCAACAATCCGAGTACCTTCGGAACTACTGACGGCTTCCACGGCTCCTTATCCTTTCATGAGATGGGCTATGGATATTGTCGGTCCACTCCCGCGATCCCGCCAAAAATGTTTCGTCTTAGTGATGACGGATTACTTCACAAAATGGATAGAAGCGGAGTCATACGCCAAGATCCACGCCATCGACGTTCAGAAGTTCGTCTGGAAATTCATCATCTGTAGACACGGACTCCCTTACGAGATCGTCACCGATAACGGCTCCCAATTTATATCAACCATCTTCGAAGACTTTTGCGCACGATGGAAGATCAGATTAAGCAAGTCAACTCCCCGCTACCCACAAGGCAACGGACAAGACGAAGCAACGAACAAAACAATCCTCGACGGCCTCAAAAAACGTCTCGGTGCGAAAAAGGGCGCTTGGGCAGATGAACTCGACGGCGTGCTCTGGTCTCATCGGACTTCGCCACGCCGATCAACAAACAGAATCCCTTCTCATTGTCGCACGGAGTAGAAGCTATATCACCCGCAGAAGTTGGCATCTCCGGACTTCGACACACAATGATCGCACAAGACCCGAGGATGAACGAGGAAATGATGAAGGATCAACTCGACTTGCTAGAAGGCGAACGGGATCAGGCACTGCTAAGAATTCAAAACTACCAACAGCTCGCAGCCTGTTGCTACAACAAGAAAGTTCGAGGACGGCACTTTGAAGAAGGCGATCTTATCCTCCGTAAGGTCTTCGAGAACACGCGCGAACCAAACGTCGGGAAGCTTGGCGCAAGTTGGGAAGGACCTTACATCATTTCGAAGATCGTTAAACCAGGAATATTCGAACTAACAACCATGGCAGGAGAGGCGATTCCACGGTCATGGAACATCATGCACGTTAAGCGACACTATTATTAATGAAGAACTTTCATTCGTCAAAAAAAAAAAAAAAAAAAAAAAAAACTACTTTGTATTGCGAACTACGATCGGCTTGATCCCTGCTTAAGGGTACGTAGGCAGCCTTTTCGGAGGTCCAGCTATACTTAATAAATTTTTTTTATTTACCGTCAACTCTTCCCCTTCGATACGCAGTCAAGCTGCCCAAACACGTTGACGCCCCTGGCCAGGCGATCAATTTCAAACGCGTTCCGCACGAATGCAGTGGTGAAATAATCCACCCCTTCGATGCTTAAGCCTAAAAACTTAGCTCGTCGGTTTTAAAAGCCGAGCCCAGTCTCGCACAAATTAAACGGGATAAGCCGAGCCAAGTCTCGCGCACAGGATCAATAAATCCGGATTCTGATCCGCACGAAGAGGTTGAAACGAACAAATAAGCCGAGCACCTCGCAAGTTACGATTTCGACCTCGGAATAAAAAAAAAAGTTTTAAGCCTAGTATCTCGCACTTTACGATGTTCAAGCAAAACTCAGCTTTACGAAAAACAATACAATAAAATCGCAAACACAAAAAAATACGCTGAATATTGGAAATAACCGACGAAGCGCCCGAAACGGCAAAAGATTCGGTACATATCCGTAATGAAGAACCCGAAATATAAAGGTCCACATACGGACCAACGGAGCATAAAACGATACATAAGAAAAGAAGACCAAAGTGACTAGGCCTCTGGAACACTGTCATGACGGATAGTGGCGATAACAGACGAAGTGATATCGACCGCATTTGACCCATACTGGTTGATGATAGACGTCGTCTCCTCCGGACGCGTCAATCGCTCAATCCAATCATCAACTAGGGAAACGACGAAATCGTCCGCCACAAACTCCTCGACGGACAAATCTCGAGCCTCTTTATCTTTAAGGGCAACATCCTCCTCTAGATCGGAGATGTTCCCCTCGGGAAATTGGACGCTTTCAATCACAGAACCCTTAAAAGCTTCGAGGACCGCATTCTCCTGGCCATAGAGACTAAGAGCATTCTCCATAGCTTCATTACCATCGTAAAATCGCCGAAACTTTTCAAAACGCTCTTGGTACCTCGAGGCGACTGCCTCAAGAGCACGACACCTCTCGTTTTCCACCTCACGCGCGCCTGCTATCAACGCCGCCTCGTACATTCCCTTGTACTGTTCGCGTTGCATGATAACTTGCCACCACCGCATCAGCATCTTTCGCCTTTTTCTTATAAGCTTCGAGCTCTTTGAGAATCTTCTCCTTAGCCGCACACTCAGCATCTCGCCTGGCTTCCGCATCCAAAGCATTTTGACGCATCCTATCGATATTCTTCCACAACACGTGATCGAGTTTGTTGGTCGTAGCCGCTAGCTAAAACAAAAAAAAGGATTAACAAAGAGAGAACGAATAAAACCGATATGAATTATACGAAACCTACCATGAAATGGTACGTAGCGATGCTTTTCAAGATATTCACTCCGCAAGAATCATCATCAACCGGGAAAAGCTCGGAATCGGTATGTGTGATCTTCCGGTACAACTCAAAGCTAGCCTCCTTGTCGTGAATGAGCAACTTGCTCCCTGTGTGCTCGAACGAAAAAGAGTAATTCGGAGCATCCACATCAACTTCTTCCAACAACCCATCCTGTCGAACCTTCTTCACCAAACCAGCTGAAGTTTTCAACCCAAGCACGACACCCCGAGACTCCTTCGTAAGAGACCCCGACAGAGTTTCAGAAGAACTTGCAGCTCCAACGTGAGCCTTTCCCGAAGCCGTACATGAGGACGTCTCACCAAATGTCGCCTTACGAGACGGTACCGTGGCCTTTTCCACCCGAGTCGGGGATCTGTCTTTTCTACTCGCCTTCTCTCCGACCTGGCGGCCGGCTTGTCCAGTACCGGAGGATCCGGCCTCTGAAAGCTTCGGAGTCACATGAGGAGACGCCCGAGACTCCAAAGCAAAGAGAAACTTAGGAACTTTCTTCATCCGTTTATCCATCTCTTTCGGTCGATCAAAATTCACTGCAAAACGAGGATTAGTTAAACTAAGTCGGGACTTACCAATATAATCAGTCGATCAAAATTCACTGCAAAACGAGGATTAGTAAAAAAAACAAAGGGGACTTACCAATATACCCGGGAACACCATCTCTCTTCTCCCGAACCGAGACAATAGTCGACCACTTTTGGGCACCAAACCGCTTGATTTTCCCGAGATCGTCTTGATATTTCTCATGATACGACTTGCCGGCCGGATTTTGGACTGCGAAAAATATTTTTAAAAAAAGGAGGTCAGACGTTTCGTTCACCATGACAAATCACAAGCGAATCGCTAAGTCTACCAAAACTCGTGCTCCAACGACGTCTAAACTCTTTACTAGCATCGGGAACCGATGCCTCAGTCAGCCGAACATAGAAGTAACGCCTCCACCAGTCGAACTCCTTTTTTCGAGAAGGATATACAATCATGCGTCCCGGTTTCATATTCAAAGGAACGGTCCCCGTAATCCCTTGGGTATTCCATCGAACATCCGACATCGCTTCGAAAAGGCGAACACTCATGTCGACTCCACACTCGGGCGCCAAGAGAGCGGACGCAACAACGTTCCGGATCGAGCCCGGAGAAAGTTGAGAAAATGCTATTCCCCTAGCTGCGCACAAATCTACCAAAAGCGCGGACAACGGAAACCACAACCCGCAATGAGTAAACCAGTACTCGTATAGACAAATCCATCCCGGAGCATGGATCCAAGGCCGTCGCCCGTCACGGGAGACCGGAGCTCCAAACCAAGGACCCCATGAAAAGACTCGAAACTTTTTAACGACTCCGAATCCGACAGGGAATCCGGAAAATCATGAAGGATGCGAAATAATAGATCTCGGGTTTCCACCATCGACTCCGAATCTGAATCATTCTCCTCAAGACTTTCTACGACAAAAAGCTCGATATCGGAAACAGGCACATTGTCATCGGCAATCTCCGCTATATCAAGTCAAGACGCATCGTCGTCCGACATCGATACCAAGCGACCGACAAAAACTCTCGATCGAAAAAGAAACGCTACCTGAAAAGAACGAAAACTTGGATTATCAAAAAATTCACGAATAAACAAAGCTCCGCCAAATAAAATAGAAAAAGGCAATCTCGACAAAATTCTCGAGATTTCGGCAACAAGCACCCACCGAAATATCTCGACATCCTCACAGACTCGAACCGTAACACTATTATTATCGATTGGCTCTAGTGGAACTTTTTTGAATTTGGACCTTGTATTTCTTCAATAATGCTGGTGGGCCTGTTTCAGAATATTTTTTTTGGGGTTTGGACTTGATTAATTCTTTAATAACTGGTCCAATAACAAGTGAAGCCCACACCAACTTCATCCTCTTCTTCGTGGCTTTATCGTGAACATTAACCAGATTTCGGAGATTCAGCGACGGCAAGCTCCTCACGACGACGGCGACGGCAAGCTCCTCACGACGACGGCGACGGCGACGGCAAGCTCCACCTCGCATCCGCGACTCCTCCACACGGCGAAGCTCAACGGCGAAATCAAACTCCTCACGGCGACGTCGACGGCAAGTTCCTCACGGCCTGGCGAGAATCAGGCAGCTCCTCACGGCAACGGCAAGCTCCACCCGGCATCCGCGACTCCTCCACACGGCGTCTCGAGGAATCGGACCCGACGGCTCGGCCAATAGAACCCGGCGATTCGACGTATCGGACCCGGCGAGACTCTTCCAAATCGGCGATCTCACCACGACCATGGGATCGTCGTCAACTTCTCCTCCGACCATCGGATCGTCGTCAACTTCTCCTCCGACTCGCGAGCTCCGCAACAAGATTGAGACACAACCTGACGAGATCAACGGCTCGCCGACTTGGAGACACTCCGATACCTCCGACGAATCAATGGAAACCAGTCCGGCGAACTCCACACGTTGTTCCGAGACATCACAACGTCAACACCGACCAACACCAACGCCGTCATGAGCTCCGGCCAGACCATGACCACGAGTCGAAGGATTATGACTCCACAAAACGACAAACAAAAAATAGAGGGGAAAGGAGGAACAAACAAAAACAGAAAAATAATAAATGAAGAATCGTACCTATACATGAAGAGATTTAAGTAAGAAACTAAGGTTGAAGAGAGAGAATGCTGAAGATAGTTAAGTGAGAAAATAAGGTTGAAGAGAGAGGAGGCTGAAGAGAATTAAATAAGAAAATGAGGAAAAGAAGCTGTACCTACTTAGACACTACGCTATATGGAGGAAGACAATAAACGTGGAAGATGAAGAAAGAAAGGGAGGGGGAAATATAAAAAAAAAAGAACACTACCTGTTTGCAATAAATCGAGTGGAAGACAAGAGGAAAATGCAAAAAAGAATAAGAAACAAGAAGAATACCAAAAGGAAGGGATTTATGAAGAACAAATATATCAAAGACGGGCACTTATTTTTATTTCGAGAGTCCGCGCAACGGTCCGAAATACGTCATTATAGCTGAACTCCGATTTACGCCGGACCAACAAATTCGAAGAATCTGTCAAAATTCATATAAACGTCTACATTTTAACGGACTGGAGGACTTACTGTTGGTACTGGGCTTAAAGCCCATAAATTTGGTCCGGTCCAAATTGTTATTTCCGTCAAAAGTCCGGAAACGAGACCCGTGGGGTCATTCCCGTCAAAAACCGCAAACTACATTTTCCTATAAATACCGGGAGAGGGTGAGGAAATGAGGATCCCAAATTCTAGAGAGAACCCCAAATTTCTCGATTTACGATATTTACGATCTTTCTGTTGTATTTTTCGATTAAATCATTTCGACGATTTCTATTGTAATCTCCGATTTCAATATTTCGTATAAGAAAGTTCCCGAACCCATCTTTTTCACTTATTTACGATAACCATATTTCGGTATCAACAATAATCACTTCTTTTTGTTGATGGCGTTATCGTTGTGATTTCGGTCGTACTTACCAATGCAAAACCTGTTTTGGATTATAAGGGCCACATTGGCTATGAAATCTGATGCAGCAACAGCGTTCGTAGTTGTATCCTTTCTTACAATTCTAGAAGAGTTTGGAGTCCATTTTCTAACCAGCCTAAGGAAGTCTTCATGTTGAGTATCTCCTGAATCAAAATTTAAAGCTTCTCCCCTGTGGCAAATACACATTTATTATTTTTAATTCGAGACAAAAAAATATTAACGACCGGATTAGATTAAGAAGAGGTATCCACATTTTACCTCAGATGTGTAAAGAGTGTTACCTTATAAACATATTTTCTTTGCTGGAGATTTGTAAAATAAGCATGCATATCTTCTAGTTCATAATAGTCCATAAGACATCTCAAAAGAGTCAATTAAAAGCAGGTTATGTGTCAAAGAAAGGAATTACATGCAAACAAACACATCTGAGGAAAAATATCTTGTCAAAAAGTTGCTGGTATATATGGGACATACTTGGTTCAGAAACTGGTTTCAAGTAAGTGCCAAGATCTCAAACCCTGGACAAATCACAGATTTAGATACACAGAGGATCACCTTGTATCACTGTAACCTATTGTACACATATACATATTAAATCTCACTGCATGAAGAAGTAAAGAGAGCAGAAAGATCATAGACCTTTTGATTCGGTGAAACCGTTGTTCCACTATACACAAAACAGAAAGGGATGGTCCATGTGGCAGCAATGTTGATGATGACGAGGAATTTTCCTTAATAGAGGCTCTGGACCATCTGAACTATCCTAAGGAAACAAGCGAAAGAGTTAGTTATGAGCATGGAAGTTAAGGAAAGGACATAGAGAAGTTAAACAAGTTCAGTAGGTCTAAGTAAGCAAGTTAAGCATGTAAACAAGGAATCAAGGAAACAAGCAAGAAAATTAAGCAAGAAGCAAGTAAGTAAGTGGGAAGTCAAAAGAAAAAAAGAAAGAAGCAAGCAAGAAAGTAAACAACAAATCAAGAAAGCAAGTAAGCAGGAAATCAAAGAAAAAAAAGGAAAGAGGCAAGCAAGAAAGCACACAACAAATCAAGTAAGCAGGAAAGAAAACAAGGAACCACACAACTAAGCAATGAATCAAAGAAGCAACTAAGAAAACAAACAAGCACGCAAGGAACCAAAAGAAGGAAGCAAAGAAGTAAACGACAAATCAAGAACACATGTAACTATGGGAGCTAGCAACTAAGCAAGAATAAAAACAGAGAATAAGGAAGCAAATAAGCAAAGAATAAAGGAATAAAATTTGTAAGCGAAAATCAAACAGAGAATAAAGAAAGCAAGTAAGTAAACAACAGAAGGATGTAAGGTAAGTGTGAATCTATACAAATAAGCAGGTATGCAAGTATGTATGTATGTATGTATGTAGGTATGATGCATGTGTGTATATGCATTCTTTAAGTGGTTGAGAAGAAGCCATTTGAGATAATTTGGTTTCCGACTACGAACGCTGTTGCTGCAAAGATACAAAAACATCAAACTGTAAAAAAAAAAACAAAACGAAAGACCAAAATAGAAGAAAAGGATCGAATCAACAACTTACTTGACAAAAAATTTGGTAGGATCTCCGATAATTCCAGTCCCCCTGATTCTAGAAGCTTCCTTGATAATAAAAACAAAAATCCGATGATTTCAAACAAACAATCATATTGAGAAAAAAAAAATGTAATCGATGTCGGAGATTGCACCCTTTTTCATGGCTGCGTCATCCCCGGGCCTCTGATCCCTTCGCGAAATTTTCTCTGCAATTTATAAAAGACAAAAGGTAACGGAAACGATCGCAACATGGATTCTGGGTTTTCTACATGTAAATCGGACGAATCTATTCAAAATTAGCGATATATTTTAGGAACCCAAAACTAGGTTTTGAAGTAAGCAAAGCAACGAGTCGTAACTCGAAATCTCGCTATGTTCATGGTTTGATTGAAGAAACAATCGATAAAATTGCGATTGAGTATCCCTAATTACTTTTACTGGAAAAAATCGTTTTTTCCCGGAAAACCTGACTGTGTTGTAAAAGTAATGAATCTTGTGTATTATTATGATGGCCAAAGGCCTCTTTATATAGTAGTTACATAAGGGTAGAAAATGAAATATCCTTTTCCTACATGAATAAGGAAAACATCTAATAGACCGTCTAAGGTATTGGGCCTTCACGCCAATGTCTTGATGGGTCGGTTATGGAGATCGAACCTCTATGATTTATAACACTCCCCCTTGATTGACATAACCGGATCGTGATAAATGGATCATAGTAATACGCTTGGGGATGCTGCCTCATTAAAACCTTACCAAGGAAAACCCAGTGGGACAAAACCTTAGTGAAGGAAAAAGAGTACAGCACGTATTACTCCCCCTTGTTTTAGGCATCACTGAAGGTCTCTTAGTCGGCGCATGCCGATCTGATACATGAGCTTCTTGAGCGTGGAGGTTGGAAGCGACTTGGTGAATAGGTCGGCTGAGTTGTCACAGGAACGTACTTGAAGCACTTTGATTTCTCCGGTCTTCTGTAGATCGTGAGTAAAGAAAAACTTCGGTAAGATGTGCTTCGTCCTGTCTCCTTTGATGTATCCATCCTTCAGTTGAGCAATGCATGCGGCATTGTCCTCGTAGAGTACGGTTGGCTCTTCCTTCTCATCGGTCATTCCACAGTCTCGCCTTATGTGCTGAGTCATCGATCTCAACCAAACACATTCGCGGCTAGCTTCATGAATCGCCAAAATCTCTGCGTGGTTTGATGAAGTGGCCGTGAGTGTCTGCTTCATGGATCTCCATGAAATTGCTGTTCCTCCATGAGTGAACACATATCCTGTCTGAGATCGTCCATTGTGTGGATCCGATAAGTAACCTGCATCAGCAAAACCAACCAAACCTTCATTGTTAAGGTTAGTGAAAAATAGACCCATATCTTTCGTTCCTTGTAGGTAACGAAGTATATGTTTAATCCCGTTCCAGTGCCTTTGGGTCGGACAAGAACTAAATCTTGATAGGAGGTTCACGGCAAAACAAATATCTGGTCTAGTATGACTAGCCAAGTATAACAACGCTCCTATGGCACTTAGATATGGCATTTCGGGACCAAGGACTTCTTCATCGTCCTTCTTTGGACCAAATGGATCACTGTCCAATCCGAGGCTTCTCACCACCATTGGGCTGGTCAATGGGTGGGCCTGGTCCATATTAAATCTCTTGAGTATCTTTTCTGTATATGCCATTTGATGCACAAGGATTCCATCATTAATATACTCAAGCTGTATTCCCAAACAGAACTTAGTCTTTCCTAAGTCTTTCATTTCAAACTCGGCCTTTAAATATTCAACTGTTTGGGCGATTTCTCCAGAGGTGCCGAGGATGTTCAAATCATCCACGTATACTGCTATAATCACAAATCCTTTGTTTGCAAACTTCTTTATAAAGATACACGGACTAATGGGATCATTCTTGTACCCGGACTTTACTAAGTATTCACTTAACCGGTTGTACCACATACGCCCACTTTGCTTTAGTCCGTATAAGGATTTGTTCAGCCTAATGCAGTGTTCTTCTCGAGAACTTTTCTTATCTTTGAGCTCAATACCCTCTGGCAATCTCATATAAATTTCATTATCCAGTGGACCATATAAATACGCGGTTACAACATCCATTAACCGTAAATCCAATTTTTCTCTTATAGCCAGGCTTATCAGGAATCGGAATGTCGTTGCATCCACCACAGGGGAGTATGTCTCCTCATAATCGATTCCTGGTCTTTGTGAGAATCCTTGTGCAACAAGCCGTGCTTTGTGCCTAACGATTTCGCCTAATTCGTTTCTCTTCCTCACAAAGACCCATTTATGTCCAACTGGTTTAATGTCATGAGGTGTCCGAATTATGGGACCAAAAACCTCTCTCTTCTTTAAAGAGTTTAACTCCACGTTTATAGCGTCTTTCCAGTTAATCCAATCTGGTCGCTGAGTGCACTCATATATTGACGTGGGTTCTAGATCCTCGTTCATTACTTCAAGTGCTACATTGCATGCAAATACATTATCAATGTCGACATCTTTTCTGTTCCATTGGATTCCAGACGAGACATAATTGATCGCGATCTCTGTATTATCAGGAACTTCAGGCCCTTGCTGCTTGGCGTCCCAAGCAACATTTTCTGGCACCTTAGGTTCATTTATGTCTGGAATATCCACTATCTCCTCGGTCTGAATCTCAGCACCTTTCTTTAATTTCCGAGGAGTCTTATCTTTGGAACCAATAGGTCTTCCACGTTTCAAACGTGGCCTAGACTCTGTAGCCACTTGCGGTCCATCCTGGACATCAATTCGTATAGGTGCATTCACGGCTGGTATATACGATTTAGTTACCCTCTTTGGGTCTGCAAAGGAATCTGGCAATTGTATAGCTAACTTTTGCAAATGTATTATCTTTTGGACTTCTAAGTCACTCTCTTTAGTTCGAGGATCTTGCCAATTTAAGGATGTTTGATTCCATGCAATTTCTTTCATCAGCCGGTTTTCTCCACCTAATGTTGGAAAAACGGATTCGTCAAAATGACAGTCCGCGTATCTGGCCTTAAATAAATCTCCGGTGGTTGGCTCAAGATACTTTATGATCGTGGGTGAATCATATCCAACATATATCCCCATCCTCCTTTGAGGTCCCATCTTAGTTCTCTGTGGTGGTGCAATAGGCACATAGACTGAACATCCAAATGTCTTTAGATGGGAGATGTCTGGCTCTTTTCCCGTTATTAATTGGGATGGGGAATACTTATGATCACTAGATGGCCTGATACGGATTAGTTCAGCAGCGTGTAAGACAGCATGACCCCAAGCGGATACAGGGAGCTTTGACCTCATGAGTAATGGTCTAGCTATCAGCTGTATGCGTTTTATAAATGACTCGGCTAAGCCGTTCTGTGTATGTACATGTGCCACGGAGTATTCAACACTTACCCCCATGGACATACAGTAGTCATTAAACGCTTGGGAAGTAAATTCACCAGCATTATCCATTCGTATGGTCTTTAAAGGAAAGTCTGGAAAGTGAGCCCTTAGGCGTATTATCTGAGCAAGGAGTCTTGCAAATGCCATATTCCGTGATGACAATAAGCATAGATGCGTCAATGAGGACCATAAAATATCGGAATGTCCCACAAGGTGGGTGAATTGGTCCGCATATGTCTCCTTGAATTCTTTCCAGAAAGTTTATTGTTTCCTTAGTCACTTTTATTGGTGATGGCCTTACAATCAATTTCCCTTGTGAACACGAGGTACACATAATATTCTTTGGGATTATTCTCCTTTCTTTCAAGGCGTGCCCATTAGTATTGGCAATCAATTTCCGCATCATACTTGACCCGGGATGTCCCAGCCGGTCATGCCATAAAGTGTACATATCCGTAAAGGCTTTATTTACGGCGGCATTGGCTTCTATCATACTGACCTTAGTACAGTATATGCCAGTAGCTATAGCAGGTATAGTCTCTAGGACTTTCTTTTGGCCTTGGGCAATTTTAACTATCTGAAGAAATTCTCTATTTCCTTCGCCCATTGTTTCCACATGAAGACCATTCATTCGAATGTCTTTAAAACTCAATAAATTTCGATTTGAGCTAGGTGAAAACAATGCATCTGAGAATTCTAGATGCGTGCCTTTAGGCATTAAAACATTGGTCTGGTCGTAGCCTTCTATTAGGCCGGCCGGTCCTGCTATAGTACTTATGTTTGCCCTTTTAAGTGTAAGGTTTATGAAGTATCTTTTATCTTTTAGAATCGTGTGGCTTGACCCACTATCCACCACGAACACATCCATACTTCATAAAACAAGAATTATGTCTTAAAAGAAACTTAAATCATTCATTAAAAATCAAAGAACAAAATCCAAAGACATCTGAAATCAAGCATCGGTTTACTCTTAGGCTTTTATGGTTTCTTTCAACCAATTTTAAATCCAAGCATTCATCATGCGATGTGCAATATCCGATTTCATGCAATTTTAATTCAATCAAGTTTCCAATTTTAATTCTATCATGAAATTCTATGTGATAAAGGAAACAAGAAAATCCAAATTCTAAATAAGGCAATTTCCTATCTGCGATTTTCTATGTGATCAAATAAAAAGGAAATTTTCCAAATTCAATCCTAAAAAGGAAACTATGGTTTTCGGTTTTAATAAAATTCTAATGGTCCGAAAATATTTTTTTTTTCTTTATGCAATTCCTAGTTCAATTAGGATTCCTAGTTCAATTAGGATTTGGCCAATCAATAGATCACGCAATACACAAAAACGTTTTTAGGGTTTTCCTAATTGGAATAGGATTAGGGTTTATGTGATTTAACAAAACAAGCAATCAACACATGAATCTGTTTTAGGGTTCATGTATGTTTAATGTTCTAATTTGATTATAACAATCAATCTTATCATGCGGTTTTTAAAACATTAAACAAGCTAAGGAAAAACGGTTTTAAACATGCAAGCAAAATCAAGCAATCCGAGTTTTAGGGTTTTATCTTTTCTTAGATTCAATTCGGTTTTAGGTTTTAAGAAATCAAACAAGTTTAATCAATCAAACCGAATTTTAGGTCTTATCTTTATCTTAGATTCAATTCAATTCAAGTTCTCAAAAAGATCAAACAAGTTTAGGTAAGAGAATCGGTTTTAGGGTTTTATAATCATTAGGTCAAATTTCGATTTTTATGTTCTAGGGTTTTTAGAAATTTGTTTATACCTTTGATCTTCTTTTTGGGTTGAATGGAATGGACCGGGAGCTAACAGACCTCGGTAAAAACTCACTCCTGGATTGCACAGCTACGGATTGGATCACGCGGCTACTCGGCGTTGGTATCGGATCACGTGGCTGCTTCTTGGTGGCTAACGGCGGATGGCGGTTTTAGGGTTTTTATTTTTTTTTCGGTGGCTAGGGTTTAGAGCAAGCTCGTGCTGATAACGTGTTGTAAAAGTAATGAATCTTGTGTATTATTATGATGGCCAAGGGCCTCTTTATATAGTAGTTACATAAGGGTAGAAAATGAAATATCCTTTTCCTACATGAATAAGGAAAACATCTAATAGACCGTCTAAGGTATTGGGCCTTCACGCCAATGTCTTGATGGGCCGGTTATGGAGATCGAACCTCTATGATTTATAACAGACTGGCATTTATTATTTAATTTTTAAAAATTTATATCACTTGCATTAAATGCGATTAAACAAAATATTTTTATTATCTATTCAACAAGATGGCGATTTTCCAAGCGATTTATGGACGGTTATTATTCCGACAATTTCTCACCGATTTAGTGACAGTTTTTCTCATCGACGACGCTGGATCGTGGCTACACCCACATTCACACATTCCGATGGCTATTTCCATGATTCTTTCCACGATGAATCGTGATGATACTTCATTCCTGACAAACACATCCATTTCTTATAAATGGCCAGATTTTTCTCCAATATCTCTTCACAACAATCTACAATCAATACCTTTAAGCTTACATTTTCCTTTTCGATTTTACCAAATCCTTAACCAAATGGGCGACAATTTACGGCGTGCGGTTCAGGAGATCAATTTGGGTGCGGAGGATCCACCGGTGGCACTCCCAGTCGAGGTGGTGAACCAGGCGGCGGCAGAGAATCGATTCATCATAATGGGACGCCCAGTTATGCTTCGACGACAGCATTTACGTTCAATCGTGGCAAATATGCCACGCTATTGGGGTCAAGGTGGCCACGTTCATGGAAGAATTATGGAGGGCGGAAGATTTCAGTTCGTTTTCCCCTCGGAGGAGGCGATGGAGATAGTACTCCGAAGAGGCCCCTGGGCTTTTGCCGACCGAATGTTGATTTTGGAGCGTTGGACTCCTCATCTCAATCCCAACATGATGTTCTTCATCCCTTTCTGGATTCAGATCCGCGGGATCCCTTTCCAGTTCCTCAGCCATAATGTCATTGCACATATTGGTAGGGCGTTGGGGATGCTCATGGAAGTGGACTATGTGGCGGAAGCAGCGGCACGGGTTGAGTATGTCCGGGTTCGCATCAATTGGGACATTGGTGACCCTCTCCGCTTCTAGCGTAATTTTCAGTTTACTGAAGGTGTGAATACGCTCATGCGTTTCACTTATGAAAGGCTGAGAGGATTTTGTGTCATCTGTGGTATGCTTACTCATGATTCTGGAGCATGTGCGCTCCAAAATGGTGGCCTTAATCATCCATCTGATGATGATGAAAACAGTGAAGAGGAACCAGGTTTGCAGGATCATGGTAATGCTGAACTGCAAAACAACGGTGCTCTCCAAGGAGCACCAAATCATGAACTCATGGATGAGGATTTTATCCTCGAACAGGCGGAAAATGTGGCCCCAAATGATGAGAATGCTGCAAGCGATGATGCCAATCCATTGCTTCCAATTGAAATACCTGTGGAGGAAGAAGATGATCCTATTTTCCAACAGAATGATGGTATCTTCCGTGGCTTCTCAATGCGTTCGATGGAACTTAATGATGAATAACATATGAGTGAAATACTCCACCCCTTTGAGGACACTTTGCTGGCCAAAAAGAGAAAAGATTATCACAAGCGGAAATTTCTGGAAGACGGTGGAAAGGCTTCAGTGTATTTTGCGAGAGAGCTTGAATCTGGAGAATGCAGTGGCACAGCTACTAAGAAAGGCAAAGGCGAAATAGCATACTCAGGACACGGAGACAACAATATGGATGGAGGTGCGGTGGGCCCTGAACCACCACTTCCACCATGAGGACAGCCTGTTGGAAGTGTCGAGGTTTAGGCATTGACCTGACAGTTCGACGCCTTAAGGAGATACAACGCAAGTATCTCCCGGACATCATTTGCCTTCCAGAGACAAAGCAGCAGAATGACGTGGGTGGCCAGCTAAGTTTCGTGAATCATGTAATAGTTCCACCAGTCGGATTAAGTGGTGGTTTAGTTCTTTTTTAGTAGATCTAGTTTGTTTATTTCAATCCCCTAATCTCATCGATTGTAAGGTTCAATGCAATGGAATGAGCTTTTACTTTTCTTTTGTTTATGGGAATCCCAATCAACAATTCCGTAACCATTTATGGGAACGCCTAGAGAGGATTGAAATAAATAAACGTGGTCAGCCTTGGTTTCTCTGTGGTGATTTCAATGAGATATTAGGTAATCATGAGAAAAGAGGTGGTCCGGCTAGACGAGAACGCACCTTTCAGGATTTCAGAAGAGTGGTACGAAGATGTGATTTAGTGGATTTAAAATAAATAGGTGATCGATTCTCATGGATTGGGCAGAGAGGATCGCATCATGTTCAATGTTGTTTAAACCGTTCTATGGCTAATGGCGAGTGGCAGAATTTATTTCCAGCCTCAGAGTCTGAATTCTTGGAATTAGGGGAATCAGATCATCGACCATTGATAACTTATATGCAGCAAAAATTGAAGAACGACGTCTTGGTTTTCGATACGATCGAATGGCTGATAAAGAGGGATTCCGTGAAGCAACACTTAACGGATGTAATATTCAGGGACGGGATATCAGAGGATCATCGTCACTGCTTAATAGATTAGTTCGATGCAGAAAAAGTATTTCTCAGTGGAATAAGTGTCACAGAATAAATGCAGAAGAACGAATTAATACCCTACGTTTTCAGCTAAACAGGGCAATTACTACTGGATCTGCAACACCAATGGAGCGTGAGCGACTCAAAAAGGAATTGAATCAAGCCTATATTGATGAAGAGATTTTTTGGAAATTAAAGAGTAGAAATACTTGGCTAGTAGCAGGAGATCGAAACACTAAATTCTATCATTCAGTGACAAAAGCACGACAGGCCCGAAATAAACTACTCTCCATCTTGGATAACAATGGAGTTGTTAGACGAGGCGATACTGAGATTGCTGAAGTTGCAGAGACGTATTTTCAGAAACTATTTACTTCTACGCCGGTTTCTGATACAATTTTAACTGAAATCTTCCGAGGTTTTGAAAGTAAAGTCACGACGGATATGAATGAGGATCTTACTAGGGAAGTTAGCAATGAAGAAATCCGTGAATCAGTTTTTGCTGTTGGCCCTCTTAAAGCTCTAGATCCAGATGGTTTTATGATTATATCATGGTTTTTACCACTTTTTAGCTATGATATAAGTATTATTTATAGAGTCTTTTGGTCATTTTAGAGTCCTATTAGAGTCTTTGCAGGTTCAGCTACGTTTTGAGCATAATTGGAGATTTTGGAGCATTTTGGAGCATTGTGGAAGAAGCTTCTGAAAAGATGAAGTTGAATTGAAGATTGGATGAACAGTGTCGATCGACACTGTTCACTGATGTCGATCGACACCACTCGAGCCAAGCCAAAACGCGATTTTTACAAGTTTTGGAGAAAAGGAAATTGCCCAAAAAAATTTCCTTATTTGCAAAAGTGCCCAATTCGTGTTTTGGACCTTATATATAGTTGTCAAAGCCATTGTTTAGGCATATAATCTCATACTTTAAGAATCATAGAAGTTTAGGTTTTTGGAGAGAAAAATCAGACTCCTTTAGAGCTGATTTGGAACTCCTTTATTTTCTTGTATTGATTTCTTTTATGCTTTCTATTCAAATAATGATTTGTGTTTCATTGATCATGTCTGAGTAGTTTGCTTGTTAGGTTTAGGGTTTTTCAAAGGTGATTGATGAATTGCTAGGTTGAATTGAATTGTTAGGATAAAATCATTAGAGTTCTTCATGTGGATTTGTGATTAATGCTTATTCTANTTTCTTCTATTGATTTCTTTTATGCTTTCTATTCAAATAATGATTTGTGTTTCATTGATCATGTCTGAGTAGTTTGCTTGTTAGGTTTAGGGTTTTTCAAAGGTGATTGATGAATTGCTAGGTTGAATTGAATTGTTAGGATAAAATCATTAGAGTTCTTCATGTGGATTTGTGATTAATGCTTATTCTAGCTTCGCGACCTAGAATCTGATCTTAGGTTGATTAATAGATGCGAGAGTATTATTAAATGCCTGAACTAATGTTAGATGAGCAAAATACCTATTCGCAAAGAGATTTGGTTTAGGGATTTTGTGAACAATCGAACCTGTTATTAATGCTTGTCTGAATTGATAGGATTTGCAAAGAGATTTGGAATTCTAGGGTTTAGACATAGATAATCTTCACAGCGAGAGTTGGTTGATTTTATAATTGTGTTTCGAGTTCAAGAACGGTTCTTAATATTTCCTAACATTCTGTCTAGACCTGCAATTTAGATCACCTGAGAATTTCCCTGAACCTAATGTTTCGTCTCCTGAATTTACATAGTCTTTAATTGCTTTCTGTTTTTAATTCCATATTTCTTCTTAGCTTAATTCGAAATTAAATGTTTGTTGTGTGACTATCCGTTCCCTGTGGATTCGATCCCTAAGTACTGCGACTGATCTCTTAATTTGAAGGAGTAGCTCTAGGGTAAATTTGAGAGCATATCAAATTTTGGCGCCGTTGCCGGGGAAGGAGATTAGTTGCCTACAGAGTTCTAATATTAGAGTTTTGTCTAAGTTTTTTTTTTGTTTTTGTTTTTGGTTACTAATTTTTAGTTTCTTATTCTTGTTTTCAGGTGTATGCTTAATCGCAATACCAGGAGCAACAAGGAAAAGGAGCTTATGATTTTGAGCGTAGGCGAACTAGCCAAATTGGAGAGGACCAACAGAAAAGCCAAGAAAGAAGCTGCAATGATCAATCCTATGGTCCTGATACGAGACGGAGAAGGTCAGTTGGTTGACACAGAAGGGCACAGAAGAAACGAGCAAGGACAAAGGCTCGATGAGAACGGGGCTGTTGTCGCAGAACCAGCTGGTGTCGATCGACACAAAGCGCAACATGACGCACTACGACTAGCTGATGGGTGTGGAAGGACATTGGGAGACTACAACAGGCCTGATCAATTCTATGTTAATAGAGCTGCGATTCGTCTTCCTGCTTTCCAGAGGAATGACTTCGAGCTGAAGCCTGCTTACTACACGCTTGTGGCTCAACATCCGTTCCATGGTCTTCCTAATGAGCATCCCATGGACCACTTTGAGAGGTTTGAAGACTTGGCATCAAGCATAAAGGCGAATAGAGTGTCCTATGATTACCTTTTCTGCAAGCTTTTCCCTTACTCACTTGCTGGAGATGCTGCATACTGGTTGAAGCTGTTGGATCCAGGATCATTGACCACATGGGAAGACACAAAGAATGCATTCCTGTGCAATTCCTTTGATGATGCAAGATCCGAGGAGCTGAGGATGAAGATCACTACATTCTCTCAAGGACCAACTGAAGCATTCAAGGCTGCTTGGGTGAGATTCAAGGCTTATCAAAGAGACTGTCCACATCACGGTTTCAGTGAAGTTCAACTGCTGGGAATTTTCTACAGAGGTGTTGATTGGAGGTACCAGAAGGCTTTAGACGCTGCAAGTAATAGGAACTTCAACACCCAATATCCAAAGAATGCTACCATTCTTATAGAGAACTTGGAATCTAGCAATAGTACCAAGAATACAGACTTTGAGAGGAAGAAGCAAGCTGGAAATCTTGATTGACGTCAGATTGCTGAGGTGAATGCTAAGCTAGACTCTATGCATAACCTTCTAATGGGAAAGAAGCAAGTTCAGTTTGCTGCAGAGGTGGAGACTTTTGAGCCCGAGGAAGAAGAGGTTGACTACATCAATGGAGCTGGATTTCAAGGTCAACGATTTGGCAATCAGCAAGGATATGGTTCTTCTTACCAGAAGCCCTTTCAAAACAACAACTTCAATAGAACTTATGGTTCTTCTTCTTACCAGAAGCCTCCTGCATAAGACAATGAGGTGAAGTCCATGATTCAACAGATCTTGGAAGGTCAACAGAAGATGACGGTGGACTTCAATGGGAAGATTGATGCCTTGAACACGGATCTGAATGGAAAAATTGAGTCCCTAGGTACTCATGTCAAGCAATTGGATGTTCAAGTGGCTCAAACTGCTGGAGCTTTGAAGAGACAAGAGGGATGCCTTCCTGGAAAGACGGACGTGAATCCGAGACACCATGTGAATGCCATCACGATTCAGAGTGGAAGAAGATTTCAAATAGAGCTGAAAAAGGGTCTGAGTGCTGAAGAGATCGAAGAGCTAGATGAAGAACACGATGTTGCAGTTGCAGAACAGGTGTCGATCGATACCACTGCTGAGTGTCGATCGACACCAGTAGAAAATCATGATTTTTCGAGCTCTGACGGACCGAAATTGAGCACGAACGACACAACATCCTCGACACGAAATGTCAGTGTCGATCGACACCAGCTGGGTGTCGATTGATATATCATGGTTTTTACCCATTTTTAGACCATGATATAAGTGTTTTTATAGAGTCTTTTTGGCTATTTTCGAGTCTATATAGAGTCTTTACAGGTTCAGGTACAATTGGAGATAAATTGGAGATTTGGATACATTTTGGAGCTTTATGGAATGAAGTCACGAATTGCAACATGATGAGTGTCGATCGACACCAGGTTTTCCAATTTCCAAAAGCGTGAAGTTTCCATATTTTGAAGAAAAGGAAATCTCCAAGACTTTTCCTAATCCTCCAAGGAATTGAAGATGCGAACCTAGGCCTATAAATATAGTTGTCAAAGCCATTGTTTAGGCAGAATCTCATACTTTAAGAATCATAGAAGTTTAGGGTTTTTGTAGAGAAAAATCAGACTCCTTTAGAGCTGATTTGGAACTCCTTTATTTTCTTCTATTGATTTCTTTTATGCTTTCTATTCAAATAATGATTTTTGTTTCATTGATCATGTCTGAGTAGTTTCCTAGTTAGGTTTAGGGTTTTTCAAAGGTGATTAATGAATTGTTAGGTCAAATTAAATTGTTAGGATAAAATCATTAGAGTTCTTCATCTGGATTTGTGTTTAATGCTTATTCTAGCTTCATGACCTAGAATCTGATCTTAGGGTGATTAATAGATGCGAGAGTATTATTAATTGCTTGAACTAATGTTAGATGAGCAAAATACCTATTCGCAAAGAGATTTGGTTTAGGGTTTTGTGAACAATTGAACCTGATATTAATGCTTGTTTGAATTGATAGGATTTGCAAAGAGATTTGGAATTCTAGGGTTTAGACATAGATAATCTTCGCTGCGAGAGTTGGTTGATTTTACATTAGTGTTTCGAGTTCAAGAACAGTGCTTAATAATTCCTAACATTCTGTCTAGCCCTGCAATTTAGATCACCTGAGAATTTTCCTAAACCTAGCGTTTCGTCTCCTGATTTACATCGTTTTTAATTGCTTTCTGTCTTTTAATTCCATCTTATTTCTTAGCTTAATTCGAATTTAGAAAACTGCTGTGTGACTATCCCTTCTCTGTGGATTCGATCCCTAAGTACTACAACTGATCTCTTAATTTGAGAGAGTTGCTTTAGGATAAATTTGACCCATATCATCGATCGACACCACTCCCAGACATCACGGGAAGCTTCACAAGTTGCAGAGGAAAGAGTGTACAAGCCTAAGGTTCCATATCCCCCTCTATCTAAACACCTAAGGCCGCCCATTAGTGCAGAGAAGTTAGCTGCTTTCAACAAAAGAGTGGAAAATATTCCTAAGGAGATCTCCTTTGATGAGGCTTATGAGAGGTATCCCTTGTGTGCTTTCTTCCAGAATAACAGAGAAAGTTTTGAAGAGATGGAAGAAATTTTTCACAAGGCGAGAGATACACCACCACCAATGAAGCAGCTGCTTAAGGTTGAAGATCCATGGATGTTTGTTGTTCCATGCTCCATTGGTGGAGTTGAGTTTGAACAATCCCTCTGCGATTCAGGTGCTAGCGTGAACCTCATGTCAAAAGACATTGCAGAGAGGCTAGGGATTGCTGACATTCACCCTTCAAACATGACTCTTGAAATCGCCAATTCTTCCACCACAGTCTCATATGGTACAATTCCAAACTTACTTGTCAAAGTTGGGAATTGCCTAGTTCCAACTGATTTTCAGGTGGTGGAAGTAAGTAAGAATTCTGTCATGCCATTCATCCTTGGAAGACCATTCATGGCCACAGTGGGAGCAGTTGTAGACATGTCAAATAAGAGAATATCTTTCTCTAATGTTGACAGAGGAGTCTTCTACAAAGCTATTCTTACTACTGGAACATCCAAACACATCTCTTGTATTGTTGTGATCGCTGGAGAAGAGCTGGATTCTAAAGAGCAAATGAATAAACTCGTTGTTCAAGAGACATTGGATGGGAATTCTGAGAAAGCTGTGGAGCTTGAAGATTGAAGTGGAAACAATCATCTCTTCAGGACTACAGGCAAAGATGAAGGTATAATCAATGCCAAGTTGATGGAGGAAGATGTTTTTGTAATGGAGGAAAGGATTGCGGAGCTGAACTGCAGGAAAAATGCAGAAATTCGAGCTGCAGATGTGGTGTCGATCGACACCAATCCTAGTGTCGATCGACACCCTCCGAAGATCACGACACAAGTCGCTTCTACTGCTGCATGTCCATCATCTTTGGTCAAACAGATGCCTCCACATCCTACAGCTCAGAAATCTCGAAGGAAGCAAAGGTATGCATTTCCTGGAATCAATTCCAAACCCCCTGATCCTCTCAATAAGAATACCAAAGGTTCAAAGGGCGCTTCACACTTATGCAAGCAACGAGATTCTCGTAGAAGACTTGGTGTTTCTTTTGATGATTCTGCAGGAAAAAGAAGTGTCCCACCCGAACTCCAGTCCCACCCTGCTGTTGTTCCTCAATTCCTTGGGCGATCTCATGCATCTACTGCTTATACACCACCATGGATGAGGAGACATTCTTCCGCGAAGCATTCAATGCCACCATCTGATCCACCAGACGTCTGAACCCGACAACGTCAAGCTAATGACTGAAAACAAGCGCTGAGTGGGAGGCAACCCACTTTTAGGTAGGATTTCTCTTTGAATTCGTTTTGTTTTCACTAAGTTTGGGTTTTGTTTTGACTTTCCAAAAAAAAAAAAAAAAAAAAACTAGACGGACAGACGGATGTCGACCGTGGTCGACACTGGAGCATGATATGAACAGTGTCGATCGACACTATTCATGGTGTCGATCGACACTATTCATGGTGTCGATCGACACCCCCTCTGAGATAAGTTTACTCAATTTGTTTTCTTCATATCTCTCTAAATTCTTAACGGGTTTGAGTGATTTAAGAGCCTAAGTTGTGTAGATTTTCGTCCTCTATCCATCCTGTCCATTATCTTTTCTATTTGGTTTGTTTCTGATCTTAAGATTTAATCACACTGAGGACAGTGTTGGTTAAGTCTAGGGGAGGAAAATACTAATGCAGAAGAACGAATTAATACCCTACGTTTTCATCGTCACTGCTTAATAGATTAGTTCGATGCAGAAAAAGTATTTCTCAGTGGAAGAAGAGTCATAGAATAAATGCAGAAGAACGAATTAATACCCTACGTTTTCAGCTAGACAGGGCAATTACTACTGGATCTGCAACACCAATGGAGCGTGAGCGACTCAGAAAGGAATTGAATCAAGCCTATATTGATGAAGAGATTTTTTGGAAATTAAAGAGTATAAATACTTGGCTGGTAGCAGGAGATCGAAACACTAAATTCTATCATTCAGTGACAATAGCACGACAGGCCCGAAATAAACTACTCTCCAACTTGGATGACAATGGAGTTGTTAGACGAGGCGATACTGAGATTGCTGAAGTTGCAGAGACGTATTTTCAGAAACTATTTACTTCTACGCCGGTTTCTGATACAATTTTAACTGAAATCTTCCGAGGTTTTGAAAGTAAAGTCACGACGAATATGAAGGAGGATCTTACCAGGGAAGTTAGCAATGAAGAAATCCGTGAATCAGTTTTTGCTGTTGGCCCTCTTAAAGCTCCAGATCCAGATGGTTTTATGATATATCATGGTTTTTACCACTTTTTAGCCATGATATAAGTATTATTTATAGAGTCTTTTGGTCTTTTTAGAGTTCTATTAGAGTCTTTGCAGGTTCAGCTACGTTTTGAGCATAATTGGAGATTTTGGAGCATTTTGGAGCATTGTGGAAGAAGGTGCTGAAAAGATGAAGTTGAATTGAAGATTGGATGAACAGTGTCGATCGACACTGTTCACTGGTGTCGATCGACACCACTCGAGCCAAGCCAAAACGCGATTTCTACAAGTTTTGAAGAAAAGAAAATTGCCCAAAAAAATTTCCTTATTTGCAAAAGCCCAATTCGTGTTTTGGACCTTATATATAGTTGTCAAGCCATTGTTTAGGCATATAATCTCATACTTTAGGAATCATAGAAGTTTAGGTTTTTGGAGAGAAAAATCAGACTCCTTTAGAGCTGATTTGGAACTCCTTTATTTTCTTGTATTGATTTCTTTTATGCTTTCTATTCAAATAATGATTTGTGTTTCATTGATCATGTCTGAGTAGTTTGCTTGTTAGGTTTAGGGTTTTTCAAAGGTGATTGATGAATTGTTAGGTCGAATTAAATTGTTAGGATAAAATCATTAGAGTTCTTCATCTGGATTTGTGTTTAATGCTTATTCTAGCTTCGCGACCTAGAATCTGATCTTAGGTTAATTAATAGATGCGAGAGTATTATTGATTGCCTGAACTAATGTTAGATGAGCAAAATACCTATTCGCAAAGAGATTTGGTTTAGGGATTTTGTGAACAATCGAACCTGTTATTAATGCTTGTCTGAATTGATAGGATTTGCAAAGAGATTTGGAATTCTAGGGTTTAGACATAGATAATCTTCACAGCGAGAGTTGGTTGATTTTATAATTGTGTTTCGAGTTCAAGAACGGTTCTTAATATTTCCTAACATTCTGTCTAGACCTGCAATTTAGATCACCTGAGAATTTCCCTGAACCTAATGTTTCGTCTCCTGAATTTACATAGTCTTTAATTGCTTTCTGTTTTTAATTCCATATTTCTTCTTAGCTTAATTCGAAATTAAATGTTTGTTGTGTGACTATCCGTTCCCTGTGGATTCGATCCCTAAGTACTGCGACTGATCTCTTAATTTGAGAGAGTAGTTCTAGGGTAAATTTGAGAGCATATCATTTTACAGGCGCTTTCTATCAAAAGTTTTGGAATGACATCAACCCTGATATCATACAAGAAGTTAAAAACTTCTTTCGGGAGGGAAAATTTGATTTGGCACATAACCATACCAATCTCTGTCTTATTCTTAAAGTGTCATCTGCATCAGCAATGTCTGAGTTTCTACCTATAGCATTGTGTAATTTTTCCTACAAGATTATATCGAAGATCTTGGTCAACCGCTTGAAGACACATCTCTCCGGTATAATTTCTTAAAATCAGGCAGTGTTCATTCCGGGACGAATGATTACTAACAACATCATTATCGCTCATGAAATCTTTCATAGTCTTAAGGTTCGCAAACGCCAAGCCCAGTCTTTATGGCTTTGAAAATAGACATTACCAAAGCTTATGACAGATTAGAGTGGCGTTTCTTGGAGGAGACTATGAGACATATGGGCTTTTGCAATACTTGGATTCAATGGATTATGAGTTATGTAACCACAGTGCGTTTCTCTGTCTTAATCAATGGAGCTGCTCGTGGACATATAACACCGGGGAGAGGAATCAGACAGGGTGACCCCCTCAGCCCATATTTATTCATTTTATGTGCGGAGACCCTCTCCCACTTAATGACTAGAGCGATGAATGAAAGGAACTTCTCTGGTATGAAGATATGCAATCGTAGACCAGCGATTAGTCATTTACTTTTTGCTGATGACTCCTTGTTCTTCTCTCTTGCAAATGCAAAATCATGTCGTGCAATCAAAAAAATTCTCTCCTTATATGAAGCGGGATCTGGACAAGCTGTAAATCTGCGAAAGTCTTCAATCACTTTTGGAAGCAAAGTACGTGATTCCACTAAACGACAAATGAGACATATTTTGGGCATCCATAATGAAGGGGGAGGAGGGAAGTATCTGGGTATACCAGAACAATTCGGAAGAAAAAAGACAGAAACGTTCCAATATATTATTGATAAGGTCAAAGCAAAAACGCAGGGTTGGAATAAGAGGTTTCTATCTCAAGGTGGAAAAGATATTCTTCTTAAATCTGTATCCACTGCAATGCCGGTCTTCTCTATGAATGTTTTCATGCTACCAAAACAGATTTGTGATGAGATTAATGGTCTCCTAGCTAAATTTTGGTGGAGTTCTGGTCAAGACACAAAGGGTATGCATTGGTATGCGTCGGATAGACTTGGAATTCCAAAGAAGGAGGGTGGTTTGGGATTTAAAGATCTGACTACTTTCAATCAAGGGTTGCTTGGTAAGCAAGCCTGGCGAATTATGCCAAAACCAGAATGCTTAATGGCGCGAATGCTTCATGGGAGATATTTCAGCGATGGTAATATTCTCACGGCAAAAATCAGGAAGCATGCCTCTTATGCTTGGAAATCAATACTCCATGGCAGAGACTTATTGATTAAGGGATTGCGATGGCTCATTGGAGATGGATCTATGATTGATTTCTGGAAAGATAATTGGATTCCATCACATCCACTTCGTCCGCCAATGCCAAAATATGACCGTTTAGTAAGCTCCCCTGTGAAAGAATGGTTCCACCCAGATGGAAATGGTTGGAATATAAGGAAAATCATGGAATATGTTGAAGATGATGATGCAAGGATGAGTCTACAGATGAATATATTTCCCCACCATACAAACGATCTGCTTGGCTGGCACTATACAAAAGACGGACTCTATTCAGTAAAATCTGCTTATTGGCTTGCTTGTCATCCTATGAATCAGCCACATGCACATGCTCCTCCGGGGATGTACTACTTAAGAATAAGGTCTGGAAACTTCGTACCCCTCCTAAAATTAAACATTTTCTATGGAAGATACTATCGAAAGCGCTCGCTACAGGAGAAAATTTACAACGACGACATGTCACATCCAATGCCATATGCTGTAGGTGCTGTATTGAAACCAAAACCGATCGACATCTATTCTTTGATTGTCCTTATGCACAATCAATATGGCGAGGCTCAGGTATCCCCATTCATATAATTAAAAATCCATCAAATCGGTTTGAAGACAAGATGGAATACATTTTCGAATGTAATCTGCATCCAACTACGACAAGGTTCCAATATTTGCCTTTGACTATTTTGTGGCGTCTCTGGAAGAGTCGAAACATACTCACATTTCAGAGGAAACACATATCATGGGGAAAGAATCTATTATATGCGAGGAATGAAGCTTCAGAATGGGACTTTGCCGCCAATGCTATATCAGACCTTGATAAACGGAATTTATCATTTGGAAGAAACACAATGAATATACAAGAAAATTGGTTGAGGCCACCTGAAGGATGGTACAAATGCAATTTTGATGGATCTTTTTCAAGCTTATCTGGAGACGCACATGCTGGATGGTTAGTAAGTGATCATTTAAGTGCCTACAAAGGATCCGGTCAAGCTAAAGGACGACAAGTTGCATCTGCTTTACAAAGTGAATGCCAAGCTCTAATTTTTGCAATGCAAAGTTGCTGGAGCAGGGGCTATAAGAAGATAATTTTTGAAGGTAATTGCAAAGAGCTCATCGAGTTAATGAAGGGTAAACTGTTAAACTTTGGGTTACATAACTGGATCAGCGAAGCTCGCTGTTGGCAACAAAAATTCGAAGACGTTCGTTTCAATTGGATAAGGAGGGAGCTCAATAAACCAGCAGACATACTAGCAAAAGATATTATTAATAATAATCAGTTGTATGTTTTTAACTCTTATGTTCCACATGCCATAACTCAAGCTTTACATGTGGATTATTGTAATTCTAACAATTAATCAATAAAAGTTTAGATGTTAAAAAAAAACAAAATATTTTTATTTCCTCACATTCAAATAGATTCGAACCCACAAGGCTACAATACTTTTAATAAAATTCAACAACCTTAACCATTATGTCATAAGTGTTCTTTGACAAAGTTTGCGAAGTTTAGTATAATAATAGTGAAAGACATGAAAAACTATGCTGATCTATACATACTACGGTTTTTAAAATAACATAACAAAATAAATCAAAAAGAAAAATAATAGAATTAAAAAATAAAAAATCTTCAAATGAACACCAAAGCTAACTACAACTTACCAAATAACTAGATTATATACAAGATATATTGTATTTAATGACAAATAAAATCTTATTCACAAAAACCAAAACTAAAAAAAACATTCAAGTTAATTTTTTTTTTAAAGATTAGTGTTTGAGCTGATATTTTCTTAAATTAAAGTTAATCTCAGTTACTTTTTTTTTCATTGATAACATACTAACACTCATTTATTTATTAAAATTTCACTACTCGTAAATTCAAATTTTACCTATTTAGTATATTCTAATCGCGATACGTGTCAAAATCTGACTGATTCACTTACCACGTGTCGCGATCATGTTAATTAGTAAATTAAACACATACAACTTTATATGGTAAAAAGATATAGACTAAACGTATTTATAAACAATATCAATTTTAAGTTTTTTATTCCTTCAGATTAAATTTTGTCGTGTGTTATGTATTTAATAAAATGTCAATTATTACGATATAAGAAATAATAAATAAAAGATTTAACACACAAAAACTCATTGAAAAAAATAAACAAATTACACATTCACAAATCACAAAGCATCATCTACTATATAACAGATGAAATAGACTCTCGAGAGAATGACACATCAACTTCTTCTTATTGGTCAATCTCAACTTTATTTTTCCATATGTATAAAGTATATAAGTAATTAAATATTATTTTAAAACATCAAGTAATATAAATAAATATTAACACATGTACAATTTACTATACATAAAAACCATTAAATTTGAATTCAACTATGTTAAAATTCTTATAAGTCGATGAAATTCATATTTAATATATATATATATATATATATATAAATATCATAAATATATAAATCTTATATAATACATAATTTTAAATATATCATTTTATTTTCTTTTTTTAGAGTGATTTAATCCTTATTTTCAAATAAATTAGAGGAATTAAACTTTGGTACAAGTGAAAAAAATTATGATATTGAATAAATTAAGAAGATAACCCCAACCTATAAAATCGTAAGACGCATTAAAATATTCAATAAAAATCAAGAACACAACAAATTATATTAAAATATATAGAGAAGAAGAAAAAAAAGAAAAAATGGATATAAATATATATAAAATTTTAAACATGAAAATATATGAATTTAATAAAACAAATACTCAAAATGATAACTTAAAAAATTAATTAATTAATTTTTATAAAACATCAAGTAAAATAAATAAATATTAACATATGTACACTAACTATTCATAAAACTATTATTTTTTAATTTAAAAATTTAAAAATTATTATAAAAAATGAGATTCAAATTTAATTTTATAAAAATAACAAATATATAAATCTTATATAATACATAATTTTAAATATATCATTATTTTTTTATTGATTTAATCCTTATTTTTAATAAATTAGGATAACTAAACTTTGGTACAAGTGGAAAAAAAGATATTGAAAAAATTAAGAAGTTAACTCTAACCTATAAAATCTTAAGACACAACAAAATATCAATTAAAAATCGAGAAAATAACAAATTATATTAAAAATTATAGAGAAGAAGAAAAAAATAAAAAAAAAGAAGAATAGATATAAGAGATACAAAATTTTAAAACATGAAAAAGGAAATGTATTGAATGAAAGATATATAAAAAATATTTCAAAATATTTAATTAAAAAGATTAAAAATTATTATAATTTTAAGATTTAGACAAATAAAAAGAGTATGAAAATTAATGAATAAATAAATATTCGTAAAATAATGTATGAAAGAGATTACACATGTCATCTTGAAAAAAATTAAAAAATTAAAATTCTTAAAAAACTTTTGGGCTGGGTTTGATTTGAGATTACCAGAGGAAGGAATTTAAAGAGACAGAGAGACGCATAAAGATGAGGTGGAAACGGTGAAGGGACCAAAGACCAAGTCATGTGGATAGTGACAGTAGCGAAGACTTGGGGGTGTTTACTTTGAAAGGCTTTTTATTTTATATTTTCTCTAAGCTAGAACTTTGAAAAACTTCTCTCACCAGTTTGAAAGACTATTGAAAGAAAATTCATGGGGTTGCAGGACAAGATTACAAATCTTTCCACTGCCATTCCAATCCTATATCTACTATATTTAAGGAATTGTGGGAACACTGTATGGTGCATGAATCATGATATATGCATTTTGCAGAGTGTCAAGGTTTGAGGTCTTAGGTTCCAATTTTAGATGATTATGGGAACACTATACAATTGATGTGGAAGAAGAACATTGAGTTAGTGAAAGAGATTTACTAAATGCTAAGTTAATATCAATTTGCTGGAGACGGAAGGAAATTTCAAAGCAGTTAAGTTTATATTTTCACTTCTTTTGAAGCTCACTAATAAGCTATGTCTAAAATTAAAAGTGTGAAACTTTAAACAGTTGAATATAGGAACAAGATATAACTTGGGGTTAAAAAAACTCGATAAATATCTTAGGCTTATTAGAAGAAGAACGGCTACATCAATTTAAGTTGTTAAAAAAAGAATGGAAGTGAAAATGACAGTGATGCTTAAGAAACTTACCAGTTGGTGGTTGATCGCATGTAACTCTTGATGGAAACTTTTCGATGAATTCACATAATTTATGAGAGGATAAACATTCTCGACACGCTTTCTCATTAACCTTCACATTCACCTCAAACCCTTCTTGTAGAGCACATTCCAAATTTGCCAAATTCCCGTCACTCTCTTCTGGAGCGAAGCTCTTAGGAACGTTCATGGTGAAATTGGAAGGGCAGGTGTTATGATGTTGAGGGTTTTCAGAGACTGAGATAGGACCTATCTCCGGACAATTATTACTTTTAAGGTGAGGAAGAAAAGGGTCGCAGTGGTAGAATACAGTGAGGCTCTTGATTTTAAATAAATTTAAATTGTAAATGCAGTAAATATGTTCATAATAAACAAAATCCCAAAAAGAAAGGAGCACAAACCAAAAACTAGAGAAAAATATAGGTATGAGTAATCAAGCTACATATATAAAGATGTATACAAATACTCCTAACACTCCATGCACAATGAACTAATGTGTTTTGTCTAAATGGGGCCCAAATTTTGAGGATAAAATGCCATATAGGAAGAAAATTTCAAAGCAGTTAAGTTTATATCTTGTTACACCTTATCTTTAAGCTTATCTAAAAGTGTTGAAATTAACAGAGGAAGATTGGAACAGATATAGTTGAGAGAGATAGCTTACTAGTTGTTAGTTATGTTAAAGTAAAAATGGCTAAAAAAAAAGGCCAGTGAAGCTCTTGAGATAATCACCTTGCTCATACTAATATCATAGGCTTTTTAGAAGTAAAACCTGATATACTCATATTTTCCCATGCATTTAGAATAAGTTTTCATCCATATTTCATTTATAGCTAAGTATAATCATAGAATTTGATCATTTATAGGATTTAGAACATTTGCATTTGCATTTGCATTTTCTTTTGTATATATGCATCATTTCAGGTTATTCTATGGATTTGGCAACAATGTGGAAGCTGGAACTCAACAAGAAGTGAAAAGGAAACTTAGCATAAGCTGGAAACATAAGAGGATGATCTAGGACCAAGTCGAGAAGAGTAAGAAGCAAACTGATGTCGTCTGACTTGCTGTACCGAGATGTTGAAACCGATTCAAGTCCATGCCACCTAAAGCGAGTTAAAGATCAGACCCTACAAAGACTTTCCATTCTGATTCAGCCTCCGAAATCTTCATAAAACTCATATAAAATTGAGTTTCCTTTCGTTCAGAGGTTGTTTCATTCCATTATGGTCAGTGGTTCAGAATATACAGCTATTTAAGTGACAATATGTCCGTCTGGAAGTTTGGCGACCAATTTCGTTAACTGAAAGATCAGCTCGTATGAATGGTTTTGATTGCGATTTAGCCTCGACGTTCTTCATGAAAGTCTTAGGAAATTGTGTTAGCTTTCATTTGGTGGTAATTTCAAGTCGAACGGTGATGTAGTTCAAAAGATAAAGGTCGATCGATCTCTGTACCCGGACCAAAAGGTACTATTTGCAAGTTGCTTCAAAAAAGTGTTTATTCTTTAGTAAAAGTGGGATTAGATAATTATAACTTGTCCCTTGTCCCTTGTCCCTTGTCCCTTGTCCCTTGTCTCTTGTCCCTTGCCCCTTGCCCATTGACCCCTCTTTTAAGGCCAAGAGCCATGTTTAAAACTCTATATAAGGAGTGTGTGTGTGCTTGTAATAATCATTCAGTTTTTAATCAAGTCTTCTTATTCTAAATAAATCAAGAAAAGCTCTTATTCTCTCTTTTAAAGTCTTTCTAGTGTTCTTAAGCTTGTTCTTCATTATTTTCCTAAGTAATTTCGCCCCATCTTCATATTTTCTTAGTTATACATGTTTAACATCTTCTACCTTATGGATAGTAAGAGCTTAAACATGTCTAGTGAGTAGATTTATTGGAGTTCAAGGTTGAGGGGATCAAAGGGGTTTTAAGGGGATGTTCTTGGTGTTTTAAGTTTTAATTCTTATTCTTTTTTGGTTTGGAGGTCTTAATGCTCAATGACCTTGATGAAGGCATTATGATCATAGGGATTTCCTTGTCACAAAAGGATTGGGTTGAGATCCCTTAAGCCCAAACCAAGAGATTTGTATACCTTTCACATGAAAGTGGATGCAAAGGGTACTTATCAAGTCTTATTAGGATCTTTACTTAATGTTCATCAATCAATCTTTCACTAATGATGATTAGCTTTGAAAGGATGATTGATGAAAGGGTTTCTACCACGAAAGTGGATTGATCTAGTTTTGTTTCCTAAACTTAAGAATAGCTCATTTATATATGTGTTTGAAAAGTATAATTATTCACCAAGAACAAACTCTTAATCACAAAAATATGAACTTGAACCTTGGATTCGTCTTTTACCTTTGAATTATATAAAATCACTTCAATCATTTACTTAACTTGCTGTGTTTAAAAATTCCTGAAAAAAATTCATTACTTATGTTCTCACAATATTTAGATATCACTTGTTTTTTTGAAGTATTTACACATGAAGGCACTTTATGTAACTCATCTTACATTTTACACACTTCTAACAATTCAGGTACTTTGGATAGATGAATTGACGTTTATACCCTTAATTTTATCTTCTCCAACTTCACATTTATCTCTAGTAAAAAAAACATTTCACTTCCAAATTTACCAACTATCCCCTTCTCGACGAAACGGAAACCCTCTCAGCCACCTTCGACGTCGATGTTGTTTCGACACACTTCTTCTGCCTCCTCTGTCGAATCCATAGTTCCACACTTCAAGTTTATAAAGAATCGTGATGGTACCCTAATTGCTATAGAGCTCTTCCGCCGCCGCCTCTACTGAATCCGATGTGGACCTTGCTTCCTCCGCCGTGTCAAATCCTCCATCTAAAATCGACTCAGAACCGTGTTAAAAGTTAAAGAATCGCTAACCCAAAAACCAGATCTACTACCCAAGAACCATTGTCGTCGATCCAGAGTGTCATTTTAGGTAAGAATCTAATTTTCAATTTTTTTGTGCTTTTCTAACTCTCGTCGACAAACACAGAATGAATGGACCCAAAAAATTGATACTAACACTCGCCTTGATTACGTGTACATGCAATTTTGTCCATGAGATAATATCCAACATTTGAATCCTCGAGTTGTCGCCGAAACTAATCCATCTTTATGTCATAGAAAGAATGGACACAAAAGGATGGACAAAATCTAATGCATCGACTATATGTACATGCAAGGACGTCCATGGGCTTGTATCCATCCGCTCCATCCTCGAGTTGTAGCTGAATCTCATCCATCAGTGCGTCTGACCCAGAATCATGGATAAGTACTAGTGGAACCAACCATACATTCCTATGACTATCTTCTCTATTTGTTTGTGTCCCCGAGACTCTGTCCATGAGACTCTGTCCGTTCATTTGGGTTCCATAAGATTCATTAAAACTTTTTCGTCCATTAGATTTTGTCCATAAAGCTACTTGGTTTCATATGATTGATTACACTTTGATTATTCTTACATGTCGATCACTACCTAGTCCATTTGTTTGTGTCTATAAGATTGTTTCTACGAGTTTGTGTGCATGCGTTTGGTTACACGAGTTCTTGTCCACTATTTCGTATGATTAATTTTACTTTGATTCTACATACATGTCCATGACTATCTTGTCCATTCATTTTTGTCCGTAGGATTGTGTCTACGAGTCCATGTCCATGCGTTTGGTTTCACCCTTTAGCTAGACAAAACAACAAATCGCGTCGGGCATCATTTCGTTAAACCCTCTAGCTGATTGACGCATATACTTAATCCGTTAAACCATCTAACAGTGTACACTCCATTAGCATCCACAGTTGATTAGCCATGAGGGGTCATCCATATGTTCTGATTTTGTTGATTATTTTTGGATTGAAAGTTAGCAAAAAAATGGTGAAGTACTTTCTCTCTTTTTTTTGTTGAAAACGCAAAACCTGAGATCCGTATAAACTACTTGATGTTTAGCAACGAGTCAAGTTGTATATGGCTACGTTAAAGAGAAAAGGCTCGTGGATACGAATACGTGGACTTATTGCACGGATGACACCTCCCATGGACACAAATTTATGACTATCCTAATCACAATTGTATATGGATGTAACAGTTGGATGCATATCGTTGTACACACAACGCATGGACATAAATTCATCGACCCGCATAATGTTGTTTTTAACATTTTAGATGGATATAGTGGACTACATTGGATCACCAAATCCCTGCAATTTAGAGTTTTGTATATATGTCCATAACTTTTGAATTTTGTGTACCCTGATTTTGGTTGGTTTTTTGGCCATTGTCTAATTGTCTCATTGTCTCATCTCTTACCCTCTCTTCCTTCACACCAACATACTCTTTGTAATAATAATGCACCTAACATAATAATTAACAAAACAAACTTAGATTCGATTGTCTCCAATCTCTATGGCTAGACCAAAAAACCAAGTTGATGACGATTATATGATTTCTATTCATATCCATCAGTTTTCAGTGGAAAATTTAGCGTGGACGCGAATTAATGGACACTCTTAACATGGTCAAACACTCTCTTATATGGACAATAATATCTGGATTCAGATCACTCGTATGGACAAAAATCTTTGTTCATGCTCTAATGGACGAGCTCAAATGGACAACAATATTGAATGTGTATACACGTACGAGTTAAATCTTGATTAATGTGGATTCAGTGGTATGGACGAATATGACGATTATATGGTATGGATGGATATGTTTGGTCACGGTCTAATGGGGATCATTCCATTGTCGTCTTCTCCGCTAGCTGCGACAAAACCTCCGGAATAAAAATCGTAACCCCCACCATAGACAAAATAATCAATTTACAAAATAAACGTAATCTACGAATTGTTCATCCAAAAATTAACAGAATCTACGAAACCCTCCCTCATCATCGTACGCGAAGTCAACAAATTGGTAATCGATAAATTCCAATATTGCACACTATCAGCGACGTCATCACCGAAAAAAAACAACGAATGGGTAATCCCGAGTTAATATCTAACAATATCTCCAAACCAATTACCTCAATCTCAAAAGGAATTATGCAAATACGAACACCAATTGCAGAATTTTGGAGTTAGTTGGTGTTAACCTACGACAAAAACACCAGCATCTTATGCGGCGGCGATTAAAGATATAACTCCAAATATTAGTCAAATAAAAGTTGAGGTCAAAATTGGAATTGCACAAAGCCAAAGTCACCAAATTGTTGAAAGTGACTCAAATGAATTAGAAGTGGAAAAGTACCTTAATGTGTAAAACACTCTGTTTTCTTTAATATGATAAACTCTTTCCTTCACTCTCATAATTAACTTAGCTTTATTAATTTCTTGTATTCCTAGTGTCTTTTAAACCTAAAAGATAACCTAAAGTACTACAATCGATAGTAATACTTAGGTATTGCAAAGCAGCACAAAAATAGCTTGCTTCAATTGGCGCCGTTGCCATATCGGGATTTTTAAAAGCATTAGAATTTGGAAAATTTCAAAGACTAAGTTCTTTTTATTTTATTTTGGTTACTAACCTTTCTACTTCTACATTTGGCTTCTCATGTACATGAATCTACGTTCAAGAGGAAACAAACATCTGCTACACCCTCTAGACAACATCCACTTACTTGGAACCGCAAAGTTTAGACGAGAAAGAAAACAAGTTCAAGAAATTGTCCCACAAGTCATGGACAATCCTCACCAAGCTTTTGGTGCTCATGTGGAGCAAGAAGAACCTTACCCACCTGGTTTCAACCCCCCTCCACAAGCTGTTGATGGACGTGGACAACTACACCCACAACACCATCAAAGACCCGCAAGGATCATTGGAGCGGGTGATGCTCCAAACACACATACAACCCGTTTTGGCATCACTCCACCTCCAGTCCAAAACAACAACTTCGAGATCAAGCCTGGCTTCATCTCCATGGTCTAGAACAACAAGTTCCATGGCCTGCATGTAGAAGACCCCCTGGAGCATCTAGACAACTTTGATCAAATCTGTGGATTGATCAAAATCAATGGAATTTCTGAAGATGGATTCAAATTTCGCCTCTTTCCTTTCTCTCTTGGAGATAAGGCAAGACATTGGGAGAAGACACTTCCACAAGGTACCATCACATTCTGGACCAATTGCAAGAAAGCTTTTTTGTCAAAGTTTTTCTCAAACACAAGAACTGCACGCCTAAGGAACAAGATTTCAGGCTACACTCAAAAACATAATGAGACTTTCACAGAAGCATGGGAGCGATTCAAAGACTACACACTTCAGTGCCCACATCATGGTTTCACCGATGAGTCCCTTTTAAGCACTATCTATGGTGGATCATTACCAAAAATCCGCATGCTATTGGATACAACAGCAAAAAAAACTTCCTTGGACAAGAGGTTACCGCAGGAATGGAGCTAATTGAAAACTTGGCTCTAAGCGATGGAAACTACTCTGAGGAGTATGACAGAACACCAAGAGGAGGATATCTTGATTCACACAAGAAGGAGCTTAAAGCGCTTCATGAGAAGATAGACAAGATGATGCTTGCTAGCCAAAAACAAGTCCACTTTGTTGGTGAAGCTTCGGATTTGTTTGAGAATCAAGAAGCAAGTCAAGGGGAGTTTGAGGAAGCTAATTGGGTTGTTGGCCAAGATTATACCAAGCCTCAAGGCTATGTGCAAAGATATCAAGGCAACAACAACTTGTCTTACAGAAGCACCAATGTGGAAAATCCAAAGGACCAAGTGTATCCTCCACAACAAGGAAATCAAGGAAAACCTTTTGTTCCTTACAACCAAGGTGGATTTGTACGAAACGGTGGCTTACAAGGTCAAAGACAAGGCAACTACCAAGTCCAACAACAGCAAGGGAACAAAGGTTACCCTCCTGGTTTCGTGCCACAGCAACAACAAGTCCAAGCTCAAACTCAAGATCATATACAAGCTATGTTCCAACAACTTCTTCAAGGCCAAGCATTTACAAATCAGAAATTTGTTGAGATAGACACTAGGCTGGACTCTTCCCTTACTGAGGTTGCTACACAGATCAGTAACATGAACAACAAGATTCGCCAGCTAGAGAAAGGCAAGGCAAGTACAAGTGGCCAAGGAAGCTTACCCGGAAAGTGTGAGACCAATCCTAAGGAGTATGCAATTGTGATCACTCTAAGAAGTGGTAAAGAGGTTGCACCACGGTCTACAGCTAAAGACAATGAGGACATTGTGATTCAAGAGGAGGAGAGTAATCTTTCAAATGATCAAAAGATCACCTATGACAATGTCTACATTGAGAGGGCAAGGAAAGGCAAGGAAGCGGTTATGGAGAAACAAGTGGGGGGCAAGCAAAGAGAAAGATGTTTTCGTACCTCCACCCTATAAACCAAAGCTCCCTTTCCCTGGACGTTTCAAAAAGCAGCTGGTTGAGAAGCATAGAGCTTTGTTTGAAAAGCATTTGAGAAATGTTGAGTTGAGATTGCCTTTGCTTGATTGTTTGGCCATGGTACCGAAGTATGCCAAGTTTCTGAAGGATACATGATGTATTGCGTTTTTGAGGATTTCTAACCTAATGTTTTCAATGGTTTTTCGAGTCAACATGTGTTTTTAGAGTCCTTTAGTGTTTTATCGAGTCTTTCCAGGTTTTAGGTTGCTTTGGAATAAAATGAGTAATTTTGGGTGCAAACGAGCATATGGAGATGCAGAACCATGCAGAGACGTCTGAAGTTTGGCCTTCGCTGAAGCATTTCACACAGATGGATCGAGCTGAAATTTTGGCACAACCTAGAACTTTGAGTTAGCTTCCATTTGAAAGTGGTTTGAAGTCGATCCAACGGTGCGATCAACAGTTATGCCAGTTTTCGTGAAGACTGTCCATCCTGACGAGAAGATGAAGCATGTGCAGAAAAAGTCCAGAAGGATATTAGATCGATCGATCCATATTTAGATCGATCGATCCAGTGTTTTGAAGATTCCAGGAGCTTTTTAGATCGACCACTCCAGCATCAGATCAATCCGTCCACTCCTCAGACGAAAAAAGGCAATCTGAAACTTCTTTTTTTGCCCTAGAATCACCCTAACTCAACTTATTTCGACCCTAGACCTATATATACTTATATTTGGCCATTGTTTAGGCCACACTTTCTTTTTCATTCATACTTTTGGCTTTTGGCAATTTGTAAGCTTCGGGGAGACGAATCTCTGACTCTACATCTTTGAGAAGATTTCTGAACCCCTTTGGATTTATATTTATTTGATTATGAGTTTCTCTTCATCTCTTTGCTGTTTCTCTATTTCCATGTCTGAGTAGATCCATAGTTAGGTTTAGGGTTTCAAAGGAATTTAGGTTTTCATTGAATTAGACATAGATAGGGATTTATCATCCGTTGTCTTCACCTATAGTTGTGTTCATTGCTTAGACTGAATTGATCACTTAGTCTATGATTTAGGGTTTAATCTATTCATCAAAAGTGTTATAGATTGCTTGAAAGAACATAGGTGGGCGGTTTGTCCTTAGCCAACGAAAGCTGATGCTAAGGCAATCCGTGAACAAATTGAACCTGCTCGTTAATGCTTGTTTAGAATTCTAAGTTCAAACGACAGTTTAGATACTTAGGTTGCTAGATAAAGTGATTAATACCACGACGGTGGATTGGTTAAACATTCATGTTTGAGTTCTAGACTGAGGTTATTTGTTCCCTGAATAATTGTCTGATTCATGATCTCCGAATTCCTGCGAATTGCCCTTGACCTAGCGCTTCGTTTTATTGACTTTAATCCGCTTATTACCTGCTATTTTCGTTTTGCATTACAACCAACAACCATACTTTGTCTTAGCTTAATTTTGGTCCAAAGAATCGTAGTGTAGCCTTTGGAACTTGTGGATTCGATTCCTAAATACTACGACATTGCTGTGCACTTGCAATAGTTATTTTAGGGTTAAAACTCTGCATATTAAGTTTTTGGCGCCGTTGCCAAGTTCCAACTGCGTTACCTACAAGTCTAGGTTTGAAGTTTAGTCTAAGACCCTAACTTTCACTAACTTTTCCTTTTAGTATTTTGTTTCTTACAGGTGATGGCCATGGATTACAATGATTGGCCACAGGAAGAAGATGCCACATTTGATGAATACATTCAAGATGAGCAATATGTGGATCCAATACTTGATGAGAGTATACTCACATTGGAGCAAATAGTTGAGTTGGATGAGCTTTGCAAAGAAAATCCAACGTTGACAAGGAGTGACCTAGCGATGATGATCCGGCTGAACCTCATGTCACATCGAGCAGCACTTGAAGGAAGGGAACTCACACTTTATGAGATAAGGATAGCCCATGCACTTGAAGAGGTAATTTATTGGGTTCCACCAAACCTAATACAAGGTACACCATTCTCAACCTTTGAATCTCATGATGATGATGATAGTTACATGCCTTGCATTGAAGATGTAACTTCTAGTTTTCACACTCCTCTGCTCATTGATGAATGCTATGATTTAATATGTGAGTCTGAAAGACTAGATACTTTAAGAGTAGAAAAGCTTGCTAGAGATTACCCTGAAGTGTTCTTTGATATTAATTATCTAAATTATCTTGAGTTTAAGATTTCAATGCCTGAGGAATCTAGATCTCTTCTTGAAAAATCTTACCTAGGGGATGTGTTTGATATCGATATGATCTTGAATGAGATAGAGAACCCTAAGGTTGAGATAGATTCTAGGGAGGAGAATATTGTGTTCTACATGATTGATGGAGATGAAATTGACTATTTTGTGATGAACTCGTTTAGACCTGAAGTTGACTTTATCTTTCCACCAAATGCATTTGATCCTCATGAGCATCTCACCATCAAGATATATTCTAAGATATATGTTACATTCGTAGTAGACTTCACTGATGTGAATTTTGTCACTTGGGATTGCATAATTGCGTGCCATTTTGCACATTTTGTTTCTTGCCCTAACAAGAGAAGGACAAAAGGTGCATTGGCTCAACCTTTTGATTCTCATGATTAACATATGTGCTCTGAAGTCAAGCTATAGACTTTAAACAAGCGCTTAGTGGGAGGCAACCCACTGGTAAGTTTATATATTTCAGTTTTCTTTAGTTATCTAACTTTTAGTTTTGGTTTTAAGTGTTTTAGGTCTCTTAAAAAAAAAAAAAAAAAAAAAAAAAAACGAAAATTGAAAGAAAAAAAAAACGGACCAGACCCACCCTCACCTCCCATTCGACCACGAACAGGTAAGTTCTCTCATACCTTATCTGTTTCTTCATCCTTACCATTCTCTTCTCGCTTTCTTCACAATGGAAACAATGTGATTTAAGTCTGGGGGAGGATGTTCATCCATTACTAATACAATTTTATTTCTTTTCTTTCTCTTGAGTAAGTTTGATGTTTTTCTAGAGTCAGTCCAAGTTGTTTTATTGAGTCAAAACCTTGTTTGGAACTATGAGCTTTTCTTGGAACTAACCACATTGCATTGACACTTGAAGGACCATTGTTATAGTAGTTGATTGCAGATTTTACTAGGTAGAACACTGTGAGTGGATCAATCTAACAGAGAAAGTTCATGTTTCTGGAGAGTTCAAAAAATTCAGGGTTGACTCCGCACCAAATGAACCTTAATTTTCTCATCTTGGGGCTTGGTATACATCGAACCTGATTCCTCTTCCAGCACTTTAAAGATAAGTTTGTCACAGTCTCTCTTTGATCTTCCCTAAAAGAAAAAAAAATATAAAGAAGTCTAAGGTTAATAACGGCAGTTTGAGTTGCATAAAAAGGACTATGAAGGCGAGCTTATACTCATAAAGGCGTCTCCTCGCAAGTGAGTTGCACCGTTCTTGATCTAAAGAAAAGAGAAGTAAATCTAGTCGATAGAAAAAATAAAATGATACTCTAGAAAAGTAGGAGAAATCGACTAAGGGAAGAGAAAATAAGAGAGATTGTGCAAATACTTTCTGTGTGTTCAGAAGCTTGGAAGGGAAAGAATAAATAAGTTCTTTGATCGATACTCCCTCGATGAGACCACACGCTTAATTGATTAAAGGGGTCAACAATGGAGGTTTCGAATTTCTCTAAGGGGTTTGAACCGTATTTGGGATATTGCTAAGCTAGTAGTAAGTATGCTGAAATATTATCTAATGTTGGCTATGTGATATGTGGATTCAAGAGTGTTGGTTAAGATGGTGTTCTAAATATTTGGTGAGTTTCTGTTTTCAAACCTCGACTCTATTCTTAGTAGTTTGCTTGAGGACAAGCAAAAGGCTAAATCTGGGGGAGTTGATGTATTGCGTTTTTGAGGATTTCTAACCTAATGTTTTCAATGGTTTTTCGATTCAACATGTGTTTTTAGAGTCTTTTAATGTTTTATCGAGTCTTTTCAGGTTTTAGGTCGCTTTGGAAGAAAATGAGTAATTTTGGGTGCAAACAAGCATATGGAGATGCAAAACCATGCAGCGACGTCTGAAGTTTGGCCTTCGTTGAAGCACTTCCCACAGATGGATCGAGCTGAATGTTTGGCACAACGGTGCGATCAAAAGTTATGCTAGTTTTCGTGAAGACTGTTCATCCTGACGAGAAGATGAAGCATGTGCAGAAAAAGTCCAGAAGGATATTAGATCGATCGATCCTTATTTAGATCGTTCGATCCATATTTAGATCGATAAATCCAGTGTTTTGAAGATTCCAGGAGCTTTTTAGATCGACCACTCCAATATCAGATCGATCCGTCCACTCCTCAGACGAAAAAGGCAGTCTGAAACTTCCTTTTTTGCCCTGGAATCACCCTAACTCAACTTATTTCGACCCTAGACCTATATATACTTATTTTTGGCCATTTTTTAGGCCACACTTTCTTTTTCATTCATACTTTTGGCTTTTGGCAACTTGTAAGCTTCGGGGAGACGAATCTCTGACTCATACATCTTTGAGAAGATTTCTGAACCCCTTTAGATTTATTTTTATTAGATTATGAGTTTCTCTTTATCTCCTTGTTGTTTCTCTGCTTCCATGTCTGAGTAGTTCCATAGTTAGGTTTAGGGTTTCAAGAGAATTTAAGAATCATTGAATTAGACATAGATAAGGATTTTATCATCTGTTGTCTTCACCTATCGTTGAGTTCATTGCTTAGACTGAATTGATCACTTAGTCTATGATTTAGGGTTTAATCTATTCATCAAAAGTGTTATAGATTGCTTGAAAGAACATAGGTGAGCGGTTTGTCCTTAACCAACGAAAGCTGATGCTAAGGCAATCCATGAACAAATTAAACCTGCTCGTTAATGCTTGTTTAGAATTCTAAGTTCAAACGACAGTTTAGATACTTTGGTTGCTAGATAAAGTGATTAATACCACGACGGTGGATTGGTTAAAAATTCATGTTTGAGTTCTAGACTGAGCTTATTTGTTCCCTGAATAATTGTCTGATTAATGATCTCCGAATTCATGCGAATTGCCCTTGACCTAGCGCTTCGTTTTATTGACTTTAATCCGCTTATTACTTGCTATTTTCGTTTTGCATTACAACCAACAACCATATTTTTGTCTTAACTTAATTTTGGTCCAAAGAATCGTAGTGTAGCCTTTGGAACTTGTGGATTCGTTTCCTAAATACTACGACATTGCTGTGCACTTGCAGTAGTTATTTTAGTGTTAAAACTCTGCATATCAATACACTCGCTAAGACAGCTAAGGATTATCAAGAGGTCATGGTATTGAGTTAAGAGTGCAGTGCCATCATCCACAAAGAGATAGCACCAAAGAAGCTAGGTGACCCCGTCTCATTCACCATACCTTGTGCGCTAGGTCCATTGAGGTTTAACAATTGCTTGTGTGATCTTGGAGCTAGTATAAACCTCATGCCTCACTCTATTACCAAGAAGTTGGGTTTCACAAAGTTCAAGGTGTGTAGGATATCTCTCATCCTTGCTGATAGAAGTGTGAGACTTCCGGTTGGTATGCTAGAAGACTTACCCGTGAGAATAAGTGATGTGAGTGTGCCAACAGATTTTATGGTATTGGATATGGATGAAGAGCCTAAGGATCCTCTAATCCTTGGAAGGCCATTCTTAGCCACTGCTGGAGCCATCATAGATGTGAAGAATGGCAAGATCTCTCTACACTTGGGGAAAGATATTGAGTTAAACTTTGACATTAATGAAGTTTTGAAGAAACCAACCATTGGTGGCCAAGTGTTTTACATTGAGGCGATGGATGCTCTAGTTGATGAGCTCCTTGAGGAACTAGGACAAGAGGACCACCTACAGCTAGCCTTGACCACGAGGTGTAGAGAGTATGGATACCTTAGTGAAGAGACACAAGAGTATGCCCATATACTTGATTCTCGCAAGGTGGTGAAAGAAGATGAAGGCCATTACTTTGAGTTGGATCTAGACCGCGGTGCTTTTGGCATTGATGCTGGGTCAAGAGAGGACGAAGAGGATAGTAGCCTCAAAGCAAGCCAAGAGGAAGAGTGGAGCGAGCTGCTTGCCCCAAAGGTGGACCTCAAGCAACTTCCAAATGGGCTAAGGTATACTTTATTGGGACCAAATGATACATACCCAGTAATTGTGAATGAAAATCTAAGTGATGATGAGCTTAACTCACTCCTTTTGGAGTTGAAGAAGTATAGGAAGGCCATTGGGTACTCTTTAAGTGACATCAAGGGCCTTTCACCAATGCTTTGTACTCATAGGATTCACTTAGATAATGAAAACACATCCTCCATTGAACACCAAAGGCGCCTAAACCCAAATTTAAAAGAGGTGGTCAAGAAAAAAATCTTAAAACTCTTAGAGGCTGGTGTGATATACCCAATAAGTGATAACACATGGGTTTCTCCAGTCCATGTGGTTCCAAGGAAAGGTGGTATCACAGTAGTAAAGAATGAAAACAATGAGTTAATACCTACTAGGACCATAACCGGTCATAGGATGTGTATTGACTATAGAAAACTAAACTTGGCCACTAGAAAAGACCATTTCCCTCTCCCTTTCATTGACCAAATGCTAGAAAGATTAGCCAATCACCCATACTACTGTTTTCTAGATGGATATAGTGGTTTCTTTCAAATCTCAATTCACCCAAATGACCAAGAAACAACCACTTTCACTTGTCCATATGGAACTTTTGCATATAGAAGAATGCCTTTTGGGCTTTGTAATGCTCCAGCCACATTTCAAAGATGCATGATGTCCATATTTTCTGACTTGATTGAGGAGATGGTTGAGGCATTCATGGATGATTTCTCCGTGTATGGCTCTTCCTTTGGTGTTTGCTTGTCTAATTTGTGTAGGGTGCTAATGAGGTGTGAGGAGACCAATCTCGTTCTCAACTGGGAGAAATGCCACTTCATGGTCAGAGAAGGGATAGTGCTTAGCCACAAGATTTCAGAGAAAGGCATAGAAGTTGATAGAGCAAAGGTTGAGGTTATGATGAACCTAGAGCCGCCGGTGAATATGAGAGGGATTAGTAGCTTCTTGGGGCATGCTGGGTTCTATATGAGGTTTATCAAAGACTTTTCCAAGATAGCACGTCCTCTTACAAGGCTACTGTGCAAAGAAACCGAGTTCAACTTTGATGGAGAATGCCTTCAAGCCTTTAAAACCATCAAGGAAGCACCTGTCACCGCGCCTATAGTTCAAGCTCCGGATTGGGAGTTGTCCTTTGAGATTATGTGTGATGCAAGTGACTATGCTGTGGGTGCTTTCTTGGGTCAGAGGAAGGGCAAGAAGTTGCATGTAATCTACTATGCAAGCCGCACCTTGGATGATGCACAAGTCAAGTATGCAACCACCGAGAAAGAGCTTCTAGCCGTGGTCTTTGCTTTTGATAAGTTTAGGTCTTACTTGGTGGGTTCTAAGGTCATTGTGTATATTGACCATGCTGCCTTGAGGTACATATACTCCAAGAAAGATACCAAGCCTAGATTCTTGAGATGGATCCTTCTCTTGCAAGAGTTTGATATGGAGATCAAAGACAAGAAGGGTATAGAGAATGGTGTTGCGGATCATCTTTCAATTATGAGGGTGGATGAGGTCTTGCCTTTTGACGACTCTCTCCCTTAAGAGCAGCTTATGATGGTCTACACCTTAGTTTGTGCAAGGCTGGAGAGGAAGCTACAAGAGGTTTTGAGTTTGAAAGAAGAAGATCTTCCATGGTATGCGGACATTGTTAACTTCTTGGCTTGTGGGGAAGAACCTACTCACTTGGACCATTACCATAGGAAGAAGTTCATGAGAGATGTCTCTCACTACTACTGGGACGAGCCATACTTGTACAAGAGATTTGTGGACAGCCTATATCGAAGGTGTGTTACAAAGGATGAAGCAAGAGACATTCTCCTCCATTGCCACGGTTTGACTTATGGTGGTCATTTTGCATCATTCAAGACAGCTACAAAGGTTCTCCAAGCTGGATTTTGGTGGTCTACATTCTTCAAGGATGCACATGACTTCATAAAATCATGTGAAGCTTGTCAAAGGGCTGGGAACATAACTAAGAGAAATGAGATGCCACAAGTTTCTATCTTCGAAGTGAAAGTCTTTGAGATGCCACAATTGTATGAAGACTCAAATATATATTTGCATAGAAAAATACAAAAAAAATCAGAAAATTTTCTAAAATTTCAAAAAAAATTCATATAGCTTGCATTTACATTTTAGGATTGAGTTTAGATCATATCATATAGGTTGCTTCCATTCATATGCGTAGGGGGAAATGTTCATAAAAATCCTTGAAAAGTGTTTTAAGCTCATGAATTAGCTAATGGCCCTAGTTAGTAGTCTTTTGATGTTTTGTGCAAATTATGAAAGTAAGAACTAACCATCTTTGGACCATTTGCCTTGAAACAAGCATGAATTGAATCCTTTTCTATCAACGAGAACCTTAACATGAACTTTTAATTATCATACTTGTGAACTTGAGAATGAATACATGGATATAACATACATATTTAGGCTTTCTTATTCATTTCACCACTCTCTTGCAAAGCCTAAATAGAATTCCACACCTTGAACCATACCTCCTTTCAAACCAAATTTTGTGTGTGTATGTGAGGCCTTATTTTGAGATTGAGCTTGGCATAAAGTGTTAGGTTTAGGGCGACATGAATAAGCTTCCATACGATTCTAGCAAAGAAAATTAAAAGCTAGTTAAAAACCTAGGAATGGGGTTTCGGTTTGGAAAAAAAATTTATACAAAAGATTGTATGATTGCTTTCAAAAGCATGGTAAGTTTTTGGAAAGGAAAAGAAAAGAAAGAAAAAAAAGAGAAATGAAAAGAGGCAAAGGCCAAAGAAAATGAAAGCTACCTAAAACTGAAAATGAGAATTGATTCATAAAATCTTTTGTGAATAAAGCAAGGCATGTTTTAAGCCTTGAGAAAATGGTAGATTAAGTGGTTTGGGAGAGCTCAAAAGAATAAAAGAAAAGGGTTTAATATCATTTGAAACACAAGGGTATATGGGAGCTTAATCATGTATGCATCAATTGTCTTTTACCTTTAGCATTATGCATAAGTTCAATCCATTTTGAGAGGACCCATTGCTTGGAATAGACTCATAAATTGAGGTCATCTAAACCTCAAAACCCTGTCCCTTGGCCAAATATATTCATTCTTAACTACACAAGTAAGATTCACAGTTTGAACCTAATGAATGTAAAAGAATAGGATTCTTGGATTGCTTGGGTAAAAAGTCTTGTGCTGAATTTAAAAATGTGATAAAGAAGGCTAAGCTCTTTGGAGTAGAACTTGTATATTGCATCATAGGACTAAGAACAAGGACAATTTAATTGATTTATTTGAAAAACACTTTTGGATATGAACTCCCACCTTCAATCATTTTCTCTTAGTTTGTCTTTGTTTGCTTGAGGTCAAGCAAAATGCAAGTTTGGGGGAGTTGATATACTCATATTTTCCATGTATTTATCATGCATTTAGAATAATTTTTCATCCATATTTCATTCATAACTAAGTATAAACATATTTTTTGATCATTTATAGGATTTAGAACATTTGCATTAGCATTTGCATTTTCTTTTGTATATATGCATCATTTCAGGTTATTCTATGGATTTGCCGACAATGTGGAAGCTGGAACTCAACAAGAAGTGAAAAGGAAACTTAGCATAAGCTGGAAACATAAGAGGATGATCTAGGACCAAGTCGAGAAGAGTAAGAAGCAAACTGATGTCGTCTGACTTGCTGTACCGAGATGTTGAAACCGATTCAAGTCCATGCCACCTAAAGCGAGTTAAAGATCAGACCCTACAAAGACTTTCCATTCTGATTCAGCCTCCGAAATCTTCATAAAACTCATATAAAATTGAGTTTCCTTTCGTTCAGAGGTTGTTTCATTCCATTATGGTCAGTGGTTCAGAATATACAGCTATTTAAGTGACAATATGTCCGTCTGGAAGTTTGGCGACCAATTTCGTTAACTGAAAGATCAGCTCGTATGAATGGTTTTGATTGCGATTTAGCCTCGACGTTCTTCATGAAAGTCTTAGGAAATTGTGTTAGCTTTCATTTGGTGGTAATTTCAAGTCGAACGGTGATGTAGTTCAAAAGATAAAGGTCGATCGATCTCTGTACCCGGACCAAAAGGTACTATTTGCAAGTTGCTTCAAAAAAGTGTTTATTCTTTAGTAAAAGTGGGATTAGATAATTATAACTTGTCCCTTGTCCCTTGTCCCTTGTCCCTTGTCCCTTGTCTCTTGTCCCTTGCCCCTTGCCCATTGACCCCTCTTTTAAGGCCAAGAGCCATGTTTAAAACTCTATATAAGGAGTGTGTGTGTGCTTGTAATAATCATTCAGTTTTTAATCAAGTCTTCTTATTCTAAATAAATCAAGAAAAGCTCTTATTCTCTCTTTTAAAGTCTTTCTAGTGTTCTTAAGCTTGTTCTTCATTATTTTCCTAAGTAATTTCGCCCCATCTTCATATTTTCTTAGTTATACATGTTTAACATCTTCTACCTTATGGATAGTAAGAGCTTAAACATGTCTAGTGAGTAGATTTATTGGAGTTCAAGGTTGAGGGGATCAAAGGGGTTTTAAGGGGATGTTCTTGGTGTTTTAAGTTTTAATTCTTATTCTTTTTTGGTTTGGAGGTCTTAATGCTCAATGACCTTGATGAAGGCATTATGATCATAGGGATTTCCTTGTCACAAAAGGATTGGGTTGAGATCCCTTAAGCCCAAACCAAGAGATTTGTATACCTTTCACATGAAAGTGGATGCAAAGGGTACTTATCAAGTCTTATTAGGATCTTTACTTAATGTTCATCAATCAATCTTTCACTAATGATGATTAGCTTTGAAAGGATGATTGATGAAAGGGTTTCTACCACGAAAGTGGATTGATCTAGTTTTGTTTCCTAAACTTAAGAATAGCTCATTTATATATGTGTTTGAAAAGTATAATTATTCACCAAGAACAAACTCTTAATCCCAAAAATATGAACCTCAACCTTGGATTCGCTTTTTAGCTTTGAATTATATAAAATCAATTCAATCATTTACTTAACTTGTTGTGTTTAAAAGTTCCTTAAAAAAATTCATTACTTATGTTCTCAAAATGTGTAGATATCACTTGTTTTCTTTAATATCATAAACTCTTTCCTTCACTCTCATATTTGACTTAGCTTTATTAATTTCTTGTATTCCTAGTGTTTTTTAAACTTGAAATGAATTGATAACCTAAAGTACTACAATCGATAGTAATACTTGGGTATTGCAAAGCAGCACAAAAATAGCTTGCTTAAGAACCGCTACTTCAGCACAAATTGTTAAAGAAAGCTGATAAAAAACTGATAATTATGCGTAAGAAACTTACCAGTTTGTGGAGGGAGTGGACCGCATATAACTTCTGATGGCAAGTATTCGTTGAAGCCACATCTTCTATGAGAGGATAAACATTCTTGACACGCTTTATCATCGATCTTCACCTTCACCTCAAATCCTTCTTTTAGAACACTTTCCAAATGTACCACATTCCTGTCTTTCTCTTCTTGAACGAAGCTCTTAGGAATGTTCAAGGTGAAATTCTCATGGCAGGTCTCATAATATCCAGGGTTTTCAGAGACTGAGATAAAACCTTTCTCTGGACATATATCACTCGGAAGGTAACGATGAAAAGAGCGGCATTGGTAGAATACAGTGAGGCTCTCGTAGGTAGGGGAAAGCTCGAAAACTTTTGGAGGCAAGGTCAGGGGCGGAGGCATGTGTTGTAAGGAGGGGGCAGTTGCCCCCAATAAAATTTGATTGGTCAATGCTATTTATTATAGATTATATTCATTGCCCCCATAAGAATTTTTTTTTATGTCCCCGCTGTTTCTTTTTGCATTTTGATTAAAAAAAATTTTCTCTTAGTTAAGTTTTACGAATAAAATTTTGAGTGGGCTTATTTGTTTTAATTAGCCCATTTATTTTGATTTATCATTTTCATTGCAACCTAACTTCATTAAAATCTTACTTCTTTTGATATTGTTGAAACGTATATAAATGTTTTTTAGTTCTAACTTTTAAGAACTCAAAATCGGAACCAAACTTAAGAATAGGTCGTGACCATTTTATTTAGTTTGTTTATATATTTTGTTTTAAAATTATTTTTATCTTTGATTATAAAATTGCAAAATATGATGAGTAAACACATGATATAATTATAAGTAGTATGATGATATTTTTATTAAAAAAATTATGTGAATTTTAGATTTTGATTGAATGTCAGCTATACAAAACAGCATCAAAATGAAACGGAGAAATTTTATAATGAACTGAAGTTTATATTATTGTTTTTTTATGGTTGAACATATAAAATGCATGATATTTTTTCACATGTTTTTTGTGGAATAACAGTTTTATTATAATTAATAATTTATTTGAAAAATTATACTATAATGTTTTTTTTTTACAAATGATCTATCAATCAATATTTTTGCTTCCAATGAAAATTACTTCTGGATCCGCCACTGGGCAAGGTTATGTTGGTGAAACTAGAGGAGCAAAAAGAAAACAGATGGTCTTTTCTGGCAAGTGTAAGAGTGGTACTGATGTTTTTGTGGCAGCGAAGCTTCAGCGATGGATGACCGCAATGTTTAGGACGATTCCCTCCCCAGAAAGGGAAACCAGCGGTTATGTTCCCACACTGAAACAGAGCCTCACACCATCCAAATTTTGGCTTACTTGAAGCACACGGAAGAGGGTGAAATAAAAAGGCCAGGAGTAACAAGATCAGACAAGAAGTGGAGAGATGGTACATGATTTATTTGGTCTATGGATAGTGTTTATTCTTCGTTTTGGTTTGTGTTGAGGAGAGCAGAGGAAGTGGTTTGCACAAACAGAGAGAGAGAGAGAGAGAGTCAAGTGGGGATTGTGACAAAAGCGAAGACTTGACTGGAGATGTCAGTATTAGTTTACTTTGAAAAATGTTTTTGTTCTTTGTTTTTTCTTACCGTTGTGAAAGTTCTCTGTTTAAGGGAATCGCAAGAGCATTAAATGGTGCATGAATCATGCATGATTTTGACATTTTGCAAATTGTCCAAGGTAGTTGATGAGGTCCTGTCTCAGGTTCGTATTTCAGATGATTATGGGGACGATTCGATCATATCAGACTCTTAAAAATTATACTAATATTAAATATCATTTTATTATGGTATTTTATATAAAATTCTTAATTGTATCTTTTAAATTTTATTTGCTTTATTAGCTTAAATAATTATAAATATATATTTATATTAAACATAAAAAAAACAGTTACTTTCCGATACTCTTATCATATCTTATTATAAAATTGTAATACATATCAAAGAAAATATGATAAGTAAAATTTAGTTCAAAAAAAATAAAAAAAAATGATAAGTAACTCAAAAAGTATATAAAATAAAAAACGAAATCGATTGTATTTGAGGCGTGAGAAACATTGGGCCTAGTAGTCAGATCCTAGTGGTTCAACGTTTACATTTCAACATGACTAAAAACGTGAGAAATATTCAAATTCATCATCGGAAATTGCGGTTAAAAAGTTGGACGCGTTTCTATTTCAAAAGAGGATTCGACCTCTCTCACACACAGTTTTTTGGAATATTATTTTATACTGAACTTTTTTGGACGTTACTTAGGTCTCCGACGTGTTACATATATGCAAGCAAAATTTGCCTTCAGTATATTACTATGAATATGATTTTGTTAAGTCATTTATGAATCATGCGTTTCTACACTTTTTTTTGTTTTTTTTTTATGAATTCATGAAGTTTGTCCTCATTGGTCCATAATTTTTTTTTAAATCATAATATTGCGTTTAAAAACGTAGATCACTATTTTTAAATTGGATTCAACTACCGACTCTAAATACTCGTAGAACCACAAGACCACCAACTACTTAAGCAGTTTTTTCTATAGTTTCTGCATTAGCTTTTATATTTTTTGTGTTTGACTTTTATATTTAATTTTTTGTTTAGTTTAAATTGCCAACAATTACAAGTTTATTTAGATAAAATACACATAAACATTAAAAAAACATAAACTCAAACGCAAACAAATAACCAACCTTTGGCAAACCGTATGCCTATAAAAGCTAATAACATTTATAGGCATACGGTTTGCCATAAACCATACAATACTTCTCGAAAACACAAAGTAACATTAAACACCATATAACATTTTAAAACCACAAATTTAAACATTTCATCATCACAAACATGGTGACGTCATTGAGAGACGACAATGGTGTCATTAACTGAGCCATGAAGCTTTTCCTCCAACACCTCACTAGATATCTTTCCCATCAATTGATAGAAAGCAATGAGTTCAGAGAGTCTTTCTACGTTCATTTTATTCATTATGCTCATCGCCTTCTTCTGCTTCTCCTCATCAAGCTTAAGCTTTTGCGTAAATGATCCATTCTTCATTGTAGCTCCCATCTCTTTGAGCTTCATCTCTTGCTCCACACTTAGAACCGTATTTGACTAGAGCCACATCAAGCAAACAAACATGCGAAAGAATTATCAATACCATATATTTTACTATTATCTTAACAAGATACATTAAAGATAATATATACTAACTAATATTATTAACCCTTAAAACCTGCGTAAGGCCAAGATTATGACTCTTTAACCTTTTTTGGCCTTTGTAAGAATATGGATCAAGATTATGTTTAACACAAAAAAAAGATTTGGTGTTATGTACCTCAAGAAAATCAGCTCCAACTTCAAGTTCTGATTCTGTGGATTGGTTCTTCATCGAATAAGATCTAGTGTACATAGACCTTGCAAGCGAGAAGCTCCTAACAAGTATCTTTCTTTTGTTCTCCATTGCTGGATTGAGTTCCAATTTTTTAGGATCTGACAAAGAGCTATTCAGCTTCTTTTGATATGCGATCACTGCCTTTGCAAATTCCTGTCAATAATAAAACACATAAGAACATGAAACTCAAACAAGAAAAAGTAAAAAGTGTTTATATCAAAACCCACTAACCTGATAAGCAACAGGACAGCCAGGGAAATCGAATTCTTCAAGACCGTTCTTTCTCATCCTCTCTGGATGAAACTGTAAACCCATGAGGAACTTGCCCTCTTTGGGGTTATACATATCAGGATCATAAAACCCTTCGATCAATCCATCAGGAGCAAAGGCCATTGGCACGAACCTCTGTGCCAATCTCTTAACTCCTTGGTGGTGATAACTGTTGACCAAGATCTCCATATTTTCTTCATCCAAGGAATCTTTGAACCATTTATGCAAAGGACTGTTCTCTACTATCTTCACCTCATGTCTATAACCATCATAGTCATCATAATCAATGTGCTTTCTTCTACGTTCCTCAGGGAGCTTAGTTGTGACCTCTTTCTCCAAGTCCTGATATAGACTCCCACCACAAGCAACATTCAAAACCTGCAAGTTTCAATATCGGATTCTTTAATACTCATGAATGGTAGTCCAATGATTTAAGATCTCGTCTTCTTAGTAATACCATAGATATCCGGATCCGATACCCAAAAAGTAAGAGAAAAAATTTAGAAAATAAAATAGATTATGAAAAGGTCTAAACTTTTTAAAGTTGATTTTTCAGAGAATATTTTTGAAAATTCGAGATATTATAAAAAGAATTAATAATAATTTATTATATGAAAATCATTTCACTCTCCGGATCCCTCTTCACCAAATTTCCGAAATTTTGGAATGGATTTCGGATAACGGATAATAATTTTTGCCACTAATTTCGTGTGTTATCGTAGATGTATTAAATGACCAAAAAAAACCCGGTTTCTTTTATTTGGTTATTAAAAACAAAATATTATGTTACTCTTTTCAACGAAGAGCCCAACACTTATTAAGTTATCAAGTAGAGGAAACTGTACCTGTGATCCTCTACAAATCCCCAAGTAAGGGATGTTCTGTTCAAGGCATAGCTTTACAAGAGCAAACTCAATAGAGTCTTTTTCCTTGTCAATAGCTGCATCACTCGCGTGTGTTTTCCGGATCTCGTCGAGTTCTTCAGGTGAAAGTGACGATATTTCGGACTCGTATAGAGAAGGGTCGATGTCTTCACCTTCACAGAGAAGAACTCCATGGATGGGCTTGAAGCTCTCCAACAGCTTGTGAACACCAGCCACTCGTGGTACAATCACCGGCACAGCACCGTGCTCCACTATAAGATCAAGATGGTACTCACCTAAACGAAACAAACAACAAATCCAGCATAAAACTTACGAAAAATATAGGGAAAAATGTATAAGAGCAAAACGTAGAACATTCATGGAAAGGATTATTACCAACGAAATCGACGAATTTGTTCTTTCGAAGTGTGCGTCTCGAGACGATAAGGACGCGAGGGAGGATCTGAGAGAGATCATTAAGGTTAGGGTTCTCCATCTCCTGTGTGACCTGAGAGAGTTTGGAGTATAGGTTTTGAGTTGAGAGGGAGAGAAACGGAAGGTGAATTTATAGCGGAGGATATGGACCAATAGGCTCTCTCTTTCGTTCTTTCTTTTTTTGAACCAATCGTTAGCTCTCTTCACCTTTTAGTGTTTTTACTAAACTCGTCTCACGTTTTTTTCAAGGTCTATATAAAAACAAAACATACAATAATGGTTTAATCTTTAAAGGTATCATACTATTTAACATTTTCAAGGTAAATACCAATGGTTTAAAATATGGTGAGATACCTTTTAGCGGAGGATATGGACCAACATGGTTATGGTTGTTTTACTTGGATTTTATTAAAGCAAGTGCTTCCTTACCTTCCAATGATGAGGGATCGGTCTATCGGGCCACGAGGGAAGTGCACTGTTAGATAATATTGTCGTCAATGGTCTTAAACATGGCTTGCAAGGTCTCTTAGGCCGTGGTTAAACCTTCGTAATATCATCAACAATGAGAGTCTCTCCCATAGTCTATCAACAAAATTATTTTAATAAGTTACAATAAATAATATTATTTAATTGTGAAAATCTCTATAAAAAGTGAGAGACTCACTCCAAAGTTTTTCATTTGAGAGATTCATTTTACTTTTTTTAGGAATTCTTACAATTAAATAATATTATTTTTTATTAAAATAATATTGTTGAGAGACCTATTTTTTATTAAAATAATATTGGTCTAGCAATTTTGATGACTTTTTTGTTGAACTTTAGCGAAAACGTTTATCATAGTTTCGGCAAATTTTGATGACTTGCTCGGCAAAAAGATTGAAATCTTAAATAAATATCGTTTTCTCTATTGTTTCTGAGTTCGAAATATACTGTTATTTGCTGAAACTATATGATAAACGTTTCGATATAAAAAAAATAAGAAAAAACGAGTAAAAAAATGGTGAACCACGTACGTGAGAAATAATTACTAGATTTTCAGAAGTCATAAGGAAAAGAAGAAGATAATCGAAGAATTAGATTCTGGAAAAGTAATCCACGTTTAATCTTTGGATTAGTTCGCTAGACGTCCTACCAATATTTTTGAACATTGATTGTTGTTACGTTCGAGTATTTAACGCAACAAACATTTACAAAGAATTAGGATTAGCTAAGTTCGTTACCAATATACTATCTTCTATCTTTCTTTATTTAACCAATCATTGGCTCTCTTCACCTTTAATTGTTTACTAAACTCGTCTCACGTTTTTTTATAGGTATCATACCATTTAACATTTTCAAGGTATCTCAGCATATTTTATTCCCAATATGGTTATGGTTGTTTTACTTGGATTTTATTTAACCTCCCAATGATGAGGGACTTAACCAAATTTATTGCTTTATCTTAACTCCCAAGTCCAACATCCTAGAGCTGAGCAAATTAGTATTGCTAAATGGTTTACTCGTTTTTTTAATTTGGATGAGATTATGGATTCTTTTGTATCTGGTTAGCTACATAGTCAATTGTTGAGACATAAATTAAACAATATTTCCACGCATTAGTACTTTAGTTTTTTTTTTGAAAACCCTTCGTTTCATAACTTCACCTAGTATCCGAAGTCAGCATTTAGATATTCTGATTTAAAAAATAACCCTTCATACCAAAGAGTCAGGGCTAAGATAGTAAGGGGTCTGACCCCATTAAATTTTGAAAAATCTAATTTAAAAAAAAATAAAGTTATTATGACTCCACAAGAAAAAATGTTTGACCCCATAAAACAAAAAATAAAGTTTAGTTGACTAAGTAAATGAGTTTATATTTTTGTTTATTAAAACTATTAAGTTTAAGCCCAAATTTAAATACAACAATGATCCATTAATTTTGTGAGTACTAATTAAATATTAGCTTTATTTTTATTTAAAAAATATGAACAAAAAAATTAAAATTAAAAAAGAAAAAAAGAATTAGTCGTCTCTTTTTCTTTGTGCCTTTATCGAATAAAACAACAATTTTTGCGTTGTCAAGAAAATATTATGAAATCACATCAGCGATCAGTTTTTAAGTGATTTTCTCAATTGTTATATCAAAAAATATATTTAAAAATGAAACCATGATAAAAAAAATCAAGCTATTAGTGAACTTAAATTACATTTGTATGAATAAAAGAAGAAGATAACGTAACAAAGTTAGTCCAATAATCACTCAACGCCAAAGATTCTTATTCATCTTATTATTATCTGAGAGTCGACCCTGATTACCATTAAATTTTAGAAGACTCCAAGATTAAAAAAAAAGCTGTTTTGCAAAATTTTCAGAAAATATGTTGTTTTGCCTTATAAGTTTTTTATATAAAAATAAGTGCGGCACATCCATACTTAATATGTTTGGGGTTAGGGCTGGTCCTGGTTAAACTCAAACATGTAGTTTCTTCTTTCATATCATTGTAGGGAATTCAAATTAGTGATGCAGGTAAAATGGTGAAGTTGTTTTTTTTGTGCTAAAAGGCTTAAATGGTGAAGTTGTTTCACTCAATTGTACCGTAAGTTTTGAACCTTCACTCGTCATTATACGTCCCCATTTTCGAGATGGACATGTTTAGAAAATATATACAAAAAACATTCTAAAAAATAGTTTCAAAAGTAAATTGTTACTTTACATAAAATTAGAATTGTCCTTTCTCTAAACAATTCATTCCCCTATTTTAGATATTGTGAAACACCGGATGAAGTAGCCTACCGCTCTAAGAGATGGTCTCCCGCCGCATATTACGCATAGAAAGATGGTGACAAGATGCGACCAAAACTCTTTCACTCTTTATTATTGGTTTATATATACTTGTTGTTGAAAGCAAACTCAAATGAAGATAGATTTATTGCTCAAATGAGCTTATTGAAATAGGAAATATAAAGATAGTTCATGAGAGCTTTATTGTGCTAAAGGGAGAAAGGGAAATACTTTGGATTTATCACCAAGAGCTAAGAAATTTCGATTATATCATGAAATGTGAAAGAGGAGGAGAGCTGCCTTTTTAAGCCAATCGTTTGCGCTTTCCAACTTGGCATTTCGGTTCACCCGGCGCCAAGTTTGAGGGGAAGTATTAGAGACACAAGCCCATTGTGATTGTGATGAAACAAGCCTAATGAAGCCCAGTATATTTAGGGTTCTTTTTTTTTTAGTATAAATATACTTTTTATGAGACAATTGTTTGTATCCTTGAGAGTTGCATAAGCTTATAATTTTTTAATCTACAGTTTTATTTACTAATATATTTGGATTATATTTTAATCATTTATATCATGTTATTAATTTTGACGCATCTAACTTTATATTTAGATTTATATAAATATTATGTTAAAATCTAATTTGGTTGAATTTTTAGCACGTTTAGAAATATTATCGATTGACTCAACACATATCACGATCATGTTAATTATTAACTTTAACGTATCTAACTTTATATAATAAGATTTGACGCATCTAACTGTATATAATAAAATTAGTTTACTTACTTTTGATTTTAATTGTTGTTTCCTTAACTTAATTTCCATTATATATAAATATGGAAATAAATGATTTTGTAGAAAAATATATTAATTTAAAATACATGTATACACGCACAAATGCTTAGACTCACATATATATCCAAAATTTTAAGTCTTCGAATATCATTGCAATTATGTGTTTCCCGTCGATGCTCGCCTTCATTCTATCTATTGTTGTGATCGACCAATTTCCTCTCGCAAGCTCCACACTAAGAAACCTCTCGGTAACTCAGTGGTGTATGATATCTTTGTCAGTGACGGATGTACAAATGCAAGCTAGTATCGATTGGCTTACTGTAGCCCAATTCAACCAGGTGGAGTCTGATTTGAGCTAAATAATCTTAGAAACCATGCATCGTATGTGATGAACGAGTATATCCTTTGAGAGAGTTTTTACATAATAAAGTTTCCCTTTGTATAAACATCTTTGAGTCTCGTTCATAAACATTTTCCCAAATACGAGTTTTTTTATCTTTTGATCCTCTTAAACTTCATTTGTGGTTGTACCAACTATGTGTCTATTTGGTATCAGAGCCATGGCAGTCTAAGCTTTGGCTCTTTCTTTTCTTAAGTGGTAATATATGTCGTAAGTTAGTTTCTACTATATGCTAGTGCAGAGAGTATGTTATGTGGTTGCCATATTTCTATGGATCCTCCACATCAAAAATCTAACTAAGTTAAAAATAAAAGAGTATAAAAAGAAAGATCTGTGAGGTCGTGTGTCTCGAAGTACCTTGAGACTTATTGAAGAAAATTGTGTTGTCTCGGTTTGCGTAGCTTGAACCTCTCGATTGCTTTCTTTATATTCTTAGCACTTAAAAATAAAAGAAAACAGCTTATTGATTAATATTATTTCGAGGGTTAGAAAAGAGTTATAGCATATATACTTTAATAACTCAACAAAACATGTGCTAAAATACGATTTCGGAAATGGTGAGTCTTGTTGAGATGAAGGGCTGAACATGTAACTCAATGGCGCTTCTTCTCGATCTGGAGTTGTTGGAATAAAGTTACTCGGGTATAAGACATAATAGTCAAAGTTTCTCTCACTTGGTTCTCCAAGGAGGCCAACTTGTGGATCTCCAAACTCATAACGTTCTTTGAGGATTTGTTGTGAGTATTTCTTTTTTCTTCTTATTCTTCTTCTTGGAATATCCTCTTTCTTTGAGCTGTCTTCTAGATACTTGTAGCAATCACAAATATCAAATAATTTGTGACCAGATTCATCCATGAATGAGTAGGTTGGTTTTCCGAGTGAATCAAAGGATGAAATTGGAACTTCACGCAATCTCGCATCAATTTCCATGATTTCTTCACATTGACTTATGTGCAAAAGGCTGTAGGCCTTGATTTTTCTTCTTGTGTCTTGAAAGCTATTTCTAAAGCTCCATCTCTTCTTCTGTAAATAGAGGAATCCATCGCTTGTATTGGTGTACTTCTATCATGGAGTTTTTCGTAGTTTGCCACCCATGACTCCGGAAGTAACTTGACTAGTTATTCTTTGGGGATTTGTCTAGGAATATGGATGCAAGATGGACTGTGTTGGGACTCCAACTATATGAGCAAGGCATCATCGGTATCTCGTGGGAGACTTAGACCCATAGCATGGTTCTGGACTATATACGCCATTTGATGATGGAGAATTGCTGCATATGTTTTCCTAATTTGTGGAGCGCCAGTGATTTGAGCTGGATCTGTATGTTTAACGCCATGTTAAAGTTTGGGAACAAAGTGACAAAGATGGTGCCAACATTTAACGTCGTCTGGATTGTTGCTATGCAAGCGTGCTTGTACTCTTTATATTTGGTGTCAAGGAGAGCGGGCCTTGCTACTACTGGTAAACATATTCTTCCATGTAGAGTTAACGCCAAGCGTATTGCTCCATGGTGAAGGTGTGTGTAGCCAAGATTTCTCCAGTGGTGAATCATCCCTTCGTTGAGGCTGAGGGGAATCATCTGTTCTGTTTCTATTGCTGGAACCAGATGTTGCTCTAACGGAGAAGTTAGAACAAGTTCTTTTGCAGTTTGCTTATTAGAAACAAAGACTTGCCTAATCGATTTAGAAAATATGGAATTGGTTTTAAGAAAGGTTTATAGGGATTAAATATAGGAAGTTGGGTAATAAGAACTTTACTCTCATCAGTCACATATTCTATTTCATATAAATAATCTATTTTCTTGGAAGTTGATTTTCTAAAAGAAGGGCTTATAGAGAAAGAAAGTGTACTTTCCATAATGCTTATAAAGACCAGAAACCAAGATAGAATGTTATAACTTTTTTCTAACCCTTAGAAGTAATATCAATCAATAAGTTGTTTTCTTTTATCTTTAAGTGCTAAAAATATAAATAAAGCAATCAAGAGGGTCAGGCTACGCAAACTGAGACAACACAATTTTCTTCAATAAATCTCAAGGTACTTCGAGGCAGACGATCTCACAGATTTTTTTCTATACTCTTTTATTTTAGCTTAGTTAGATTTCTGATGTGGAGGATCCATAAAACTATTGCAACCACAGAGCATATTCTTTGTAGTAACATATGATAGAAAACAACTTACGACGACATATATTACCTCTTAAGAAAAACAGAGTCAAATCTTAGACTGCCATGACTCTAATATAAAAAGATAAAAGATTTGTATTTGGGAAAGTGTTTATGAAATAGACTCAAATATGTTTATACAAAGAGGGAAGCTTTATTATTTAGAAACTCTCTCAAAAGATATTACAAAGGACTTTTTAAGACTCTCAAGCTCTGCCCTTCTCTAAAGATAACTCTTCCCCAAACTTGCTTATTTATAGTACAAACTTAAAAAATACTACAGAACATATTTCTTATATTATAAACATATACATATTCTATACTTATCTTAATTTACAATCACACACATATATTTTACTTATCTTATGTGACACTTATATGCTTTATTTCACATCATATTTTATTTCACGCATACTTTATTTTATTTAAGTCACAAACGCACCGGAGAAGCCTGCTATTTCAACGGTACTAGTACATCAATACCGACCCCATTTATGGAGATTGTGCGTATGTTTCTTAAGAAAAAACAAAAATAATCTTGATTGATAGTCGTGGAATGCATGGTAGAATTTAATGAATTATGATTCAATGTTGTCCTGACAAATTATACAAGTATGCGGACTCATAGGTTATTTTTAAACATTATGTCGGGTTAATGAAAAAAATAAAGCAATTCGCCATTTAGTTTTTAGTCAATATGTTTTAAAGAAGAATTAAGAGAGTAACCAAAATGTTTGAGAAAGATAAGAAAAGTTAGAAATAGAAATTGGTTAGTTTGTAAGTTTTTTTTTTGTGGCCTATATTTAACTTGATGACTGCCATTGTTGTTCAACATATTTTTTTTATTCTCCCACAAAGGCTGGCAACAACTAGAAATCTTGGCTGTATGATAAATTTACTCGGAATGCATTATTCAATTGGATCTCGTGTAAAACTACCCAGTTACAATATAAAAAAAATGAAAGCAATTACATCTTATTCCGTTTTTTGGATGAAAAATAAACAAACAAAAGGTTATAAATAGTAGAGAAATTTGGTTCAATAACCCAAAAAAACTATAACTTAAAAACTAACTATTTTCCTCCTCTCTCTCTCTATTTCTTCCTATCTCTCTCTCTAAGTAGTTTGGTTAGATTATAAATTTTAGTTTTTTTTAATGGTTATACAACAAATTCACCTTAAATAGTATGCCACTTGTTCACGTTTTTAGGTTTTGAAAACGTAATTCTGCAAATTTTTATCTTTTATTTACTTTTTTCAGATTATAATACTAATAATTTTAGAATTTAAACATAACTTTCATATATATAATAAATTAAAGCGTATATAAGTTATACGATTGATACTTTATGATCTTTATCTAAATTTTGATTAAACTAGCTCAAGAAGAAAGTAAGAAAAGAAAGAAGTAAACAAACAAAGTAAGCGTTGACAAAAAAAAACAAAACAAAAAACAAAATCAAATTAAGCAAATAAACAAGCAATTAACTGATAAATAAAAGAAGCAAAAAATTCACTAAGCAGAGAATCAAGCAATGAACTAAGCATATAACCCAAAGAAGCAAAGAAGGAAACAACTTAACAAGGTAAGCAAAAAAGCACTGATGAAAGAAATAAACAAAACGAGTAATCAAGGAAGCAAATATGCATGAATGTGTGTATGCAATGTATCATGCATGTATGTATGTATGCATGTATGAATATATGCAATGCGTTCCGAATCACAACGAACTATCAAAGGGATTCAAGGAGAATACTGTTAAAAGCAAACAGTGCACTAATCATAAAAATAAAATAAAAATAAACAGAGAAACAAGCAATGGAACTAAAGCATATGAAGCAAAGAAGCAAGCAAGTAAACAAGTTAAGCATGTAAGGAAGCAAGAAAGTAAACAAAGAAGCACTAGTGAAAGAAATGAACAAAACAAGAAATCAAGGAAGCACTAGTGCATGCATGCAAGTAGTATGAACAAAACAAGAAATCACAACGATCACACTATCAAAGGGGTAACAGATAACAACACTCACTAAACAAGAAATCTACTTGTTACCTTGCTTCCGGTAAACCATAGTGATTCAGCAACACCCCACTGTGAGCATCAACATTTGGCCACTGGTTCTCCACCTATAACAAAGCCATCACAGGATTCAACAAGGAATATTAGTTTCCGATTATATGCATCAATTAGGATGAGCATGTGATCTGGGACTGGGAGCTCTCCATATTTCCAATGCTAAGGTTTGAAGCTAGAATTAAGCAAACCAAATTACTTTTCAGCAAGCACATGTCCTGATTTTATGCACTCGATGTAGATCTTCTGCAATGAGCGGTGATGAAGCAAACATACCTGAGAAGCAAAAGGACATTAATCTGTTCAAAACTCCATTTGTATGGGTAACAGCAAAAGAAAAGAGTGGATTATTTTTTTTTATATACAGAGATTTACTTTAACAACATTGATATATACTCTGATGCTGCAGTGGAAAATAAGATTTTGGTCTTTTGCTGAGAGTTCGGTATTCTTCGATATGTTCTCCTGCAACAAAACTTATATGAATTTCAAACATAAAAGAAGTGAGAAATTGTATCCACATTTATCAGAAATCTAACCAGCATAGAAATTTTTCATTTTGAGCATCTCTTGAATCAATTTTTGAAGCTTCTCCCCTGTGGCAAATACACATTTATAAATTTAATTTGAGACAGAAAATATGAACGACCGGATTAGATTGAGAGGAGGGAGCACTGAGTTAACAATACCTTGAGGTATCCACATTTCTCTGACTGAATTGTTGTTTTGACCGTTAATGATGTATTAATTCCCAATACCAAGAATACCTTTTTCCGTTATCAACCGTCTTTTGAAAGCTGTAGAAGATAACTGCATTTGAGGCATGAGAGAGATCATCAGAAAAGTTATAACATATCAAGAACTAGCAAGTTGAATTGCAAAGAACCCACTTTCTCACTCATTTATTGCTTCGTGAGTTCTCATAACCTCATCCGCTACATCTTTTCTTGTGTTGTTTTCTGCATTTGATGGAATTAGATGAGGAAACATAATAATGACTGTAAACAAGTGGTCATCGCCTGCTTTTGGTACAACCTTCTTTGCTAGGACCATCGCATCACCGGGGTTGGGTATCTCTAGTTTCTTGCTCAATTAATATTCACCTAAATCTGTTAAGACTAATCAAAAGGTCAAAGATCAGTTATGAGTAAACAAGACAGCTACATTACAACGTCGTTCATGAATGGTAAAGTGATGAAGTGTTACCTTATATACTTATTTTTCTTGTGATTGAGTCAATGCGTAGTCATCCTAACTAATTTTGCTCGAGATTTGTTCTGGAGAGCATTTAATACATGCAAAAAGCTAAGCAAGTTAGCATGCATATCTTCTAGTTCATAATAGTCCAAAGACATCTCAAAAGAGTCAACTAAAAGCAAGTTATGTGTCAAAAAAAAAGGAATAACATGCAAACAAACACAATTGCGGAAAAATATATTGTCAAAGAGTTGCTGGTATATATGGGACATACATAAAAAAGAGGAACTTTTGTTTCATGAGGCTTTTGGTTCAGAAACTGGTTGCAAGTAAGCACCAAGATCTTAAACCCTGGACAAATAAAAGATTTGGATACACACAGGATCACCTTGTATCAGTGTAACCTATGGTACAAATATGAAATATACATAGTAAATCCCTACAATCACCGTACGAAGAAGTAAAGAGAGCAGAATGATCATAGACCTTTTGATTCCTGTATAAATGGATTTGGTGAAACCGTTGTTCCACTATACAGAACACACAAGGGATGGTCCATGTGTCAACAATGTTGATGATGACACGAATTTTTCTTAATAGACGCTCTGGACCATCTATACTACTTTCAAATTGGAACCTAGAACAGTGAACTATCTAAAGAAAACACATTGATAAATCAAGCTAAAGAGTTAGTAATGAGTAAGTAATTAACAAAAGGAAGTAGAGAAGTAAAACAAGCAAGGAAGCAAGTAAGCAAGCAAGAAGTAAAAAAAAATATATATATATATACCATATGTACTATTTCAAATAGTAACCTATAAACTACCTTAGAATAGCTAAGGAAATGAAGTACAGAAGTTAAATAAGTTCAGTAGGTCTGAGTAAATAAGAAAGGAAGAAAATATGCAAGAAATCAAGGAAACAAGCAAGAAAATTAAGCAAGGAGGCAAGCAAGAACTAAACATCAAATCAATGAAACAAGTAAGTAAGCAGGAAATCAAAGAAAAAAAAAATAAGAAAGCAAGCAACCACACAACTAAGCAATGAAATCAAGGAAAAGCAAGAAACCACACAACTAAGCAACGAATCAAGAAAGCAAGGAACCACACAACTAAGCAATGAATCAAGGAAGAAACTAGGAAAACAAACAAGCACGCAAAGAACCAATGAAGGAAGCAGAGAAGTAAACAACAAATCAATACGACCAGGAAGCAATCAAGGAAACAAATCGATCAAATAAGCAAATAAACAATAAACTAAGCAAAGAAGCACTACTGAAAGAAATGAACAAAACAAGTAATCGCATAAGCAAATATGCATGAATGTGTACATATGTATGTATCAAAGGGATTCCAAGAGAATATTGTTAAAGCAAAGAACGCACTAAGAAGAAAAATAAAAAAGAAGCAGAGAAACAAGCATTGAACTAAAGCAAATGAAGAAAAAATGGAAGCAAGTAAACAAGTAAAGCAAAAAGGGCGGCAAAGAAGAAAGCAATCAAACAAATCGATCAAATAAGCAAAGAAGCAAGAAAATAAACAATGGTAAGCATGTAAACAAAATAGCAATGACGAAAGAATGAACAAAACAAGGAATCAAGGAAGCAAATATGTATGTATGTATGACAATGTGTTCCAAATGACAACGATCACACTATCAACGGGAGTCAAGGAGAATATTGTTAAAGTAGTTGAAAAGTATTATAATAGATTCAAATACTTTAACAATAATCACTTCCTTTCTGTTGATAGCGTAATCGTTGTGATTTCGGTCGTACTTACCTATGCAAAACCTGTTTTGGTTTATAAGGGCCACATCGGCTATGAAATCTGCTACTGAAAAAAAGAAAAGAGACGATAACTTCCAAATTCTACTGCAAAATCAAAGACTGAATAAAAGAACAAGATTGAATACCATACCTGAAGAAGGTGAAGCATGTGTTACTTAAAATTGCAAGTTTCTCGCAATTCCCACTCTCCGGCACTGTTTATAAGCCTAAAAATTAACAAGACAGGTACAGAGTCATAATCCTTTTGTTGGTTTAGTTTGATTGCACTGACTATATATAGAACTAAGACAAGTTTAAACTGTAATACCTTATTCGATTTGGTACATGCCAAGCGGAACATATTCTCATCTTGGATCTTGCCTCTGCTGTCAGCTTAATCTTCTCATGTCTCCATAGCCCGCGTCAGCTCTAGAATGATGCCATATACCTAAAATGCATCATTTTTGAAGTTTTCAAAGCTACTCCAAATTATGAAGAGGAAGAAAAAACAACTCCTAAAATCAAGCGAATGAGAACACTGTGACATAAAATAACTTTTCTGTTTCTAAGATAGGTTCACATAGTCACATAGACAACGAGATCTACTACTGCAGAAGAAAAAAATGAGAACGTAATATTGAAGCATATGTACGAAAATGTGTATGGCAAGATCATTCTAGATGATCGAAATAATCGTTACCTTTCTCTCCAAATAATCGGTACTTCACAGTCCTGAAACAGTTTGAGAAACTGGTTAACAAATACCCTAATATTAACGCAAACAAAATTACTTTTGAACAAGAACATTTCTTGATTTATGCACTCGGTTATGACCCTCTGTATCGAGCAGTGATGTGCAAGTGCTGAAGCAAGCAAACCTGAGAAGCAAAAAGACAGTCATATGTTAAATCAGAGAACAACTATGAAATATCAAGAAAAAGCAAGTTGAACTGTAAAGAACTCACTCTCTCACTCATTTATTACTTTGTGGTTCCAAAACCTCATCCATTGCATCAGTTTCTTTTTGCATTTAAGCGAATCAAATGAAGTAACATAAAAACTCTTAAGTGTAAAACCTAATCAGTTTGAAGCAAGACTATAAATAATAAATAATCCTAAACTTATCTTCAATTTTCAGAGGTGAAACCACTCGTTCGAACCCTTAAATATAAAACCGGTAAGTAAATCTTGATATTATCCAACACAAATTTAACTTTCACATACTTTATTATGGTCAAAAACCTCTGATAATATCTGAAATTCATAATTATGATGAAGCTGTGAAATAATTTGAGTACCAGAAGGTACGGCGACCATTTCAGAGATTTTATTCTCTTGGAAGCTGTTCTGTTCTTCATCGAAAGAAGGTGAAAGAGATCCAAGATGATTAGACCTACGAAAATGAAATTTCATTTCACAATAAAAGAAAATCTTTCACAATAAAAGAAAAACTATAAAAGCAAAAACAAAAGACTAAACAGAAGAACAAATACCTTAGAAAGCTTGAAGATTGTCTCTCAGAGAGTTTAGAGTTCCATTTGCGATGGACCTGCAAATAAGCGTATACATCGCGTGCTTCTGATTTGAGAACATATCAAAAGCTTATAATTTTCTTAAACCAACGTAATCAAGTCCCCCATTCGTTTTCTATTGAATTACCATTTCCAAAAATTGGTTTCTTGCCCTTCTCTGTAACCATGTCATGCAGTGCTTCTGAGATGCAACACATACCTGAGAAGCAGATAGACAGTAACAACAAAAGATAAGAGTGGAAAAATGTTTATTTACAGAGAGACTACCGTGAACATCATATTCATCATCAACCTTGATATAAAACTCTGTATCCCTCTAGAATGTTGCAGTGGAAAATAATATTTTGGCTTTTTGCTGAGAATTCGAGGTATTCTTGGATACGTGCTCCTGCAACAAAACTAAACTGAATTTCAGACATAAAAGAAGCGAAAAGTTGTATCCATTCTTACAATTCTAGAAGAGTTTGGAGTCCATTTTCTAACCAGCCTAAGAAAGTCTTCATGTTTAGCATCTCCCCTGTGGCAAATACACAATTAGTATTTTTAATTCGAGGCAAAAAATAATGAAGGACCGGATTACATTAAGAAGTATCCACATTTTTCCTCAGATGTGTAAAGAGTGTTACCTTAAATACTTATTTTCTTTGCTGGAGATTTGTAAAATAAGCATGCATGTCTTCAAGTTCATAATAGTCCATAAGACATCTCAAAAGAGTCAATTAAAAGCAGGTTATGTGTCAAAGAAAGGAACTACATGCAAACAAACACATCTGAGGAAAAATATCTTGTCAAAAAGTTGCTGGTATATATAATATATGGGACATACTTGGTTCAGAAACTGGTTGCAAGTGAGTGCCAAGATCTCAAACCCTGGACAAATCAAAGATTTATATACACAGAGGATCAACTTGTATCAGTGTAACCTATGGTACACATATACATATTAAATCTCACTGCATGAAGAAGTAAAGAGAGCAGAATGATCATAGACCTTTTGATTCGGTGAAACCGTTGTTCCACTATACACAAAACAGAAAGGGATGGTCCAATGTGGCAGCAATGTTGATGATGACGAGGCTCTGGAACATCTTAAGGAAACAAGCTAAAGAGTTAGTTATGAGCATGGAAGTTAAGGAAAGGAAACAGAGAAGTTAAACAAGTTTAGTAGGCCTAAGTAAGCAAGTTAAGCATGTAAACAAGGAAGCAAGTAAGAAAACATGCAAGGAATCAAGGAAACAAGCAAGAAGCAAGTAAGTAAGTGGAAAGTCAAAGTAAAGCAAGAAAGTAAACAACAAATCAAGAAAACAAGTAAGCAGGAAATCAAAGAAAAACAGGAAAGAAAACAAGGAACCACACAACTAAGCAATGAATCAAGGAAGCAACTAAGAAAACAAACGCAAGGAAGCAAAGAAGTAAAACGACAAATCAAGAGGACAAGTAACTATGGGAGCTAGCAACTAAGCAAGAATTACAACAGAGAATAAGAAAGCAAATAAGCAAAGAATAAAGGAATCAAAACTGTAAGCGAAAATCAAACAAAGTATAAAGAAAGCAAGTAAGTAAACAACCAAGGATGGAAGGTAAGTGTGAATCTAATACAAATAAGCAGGTATGCAAGTATGTCTGCATATATGTATGAATGCAAATGTGTATGTATGTATGTATGTGTGCATATGTATGTATGTATGAATGCAAATGTGTATGTATGCATGTATGCATGTATGTATGTATGTATGTATGTGTGAATGCATTCTTTAAGTGATTGAGAAGAACCAATTTGAGATTATTTGGTTTCTGACTATGAACGCTGTTGCTGCAGAAAGAAAAAGATACAAAAACATCAAACTGTAAAAAAGCAAAATCGAAAGACCAAAATAGAAGAAAAGGATTGAATCAACAACTTACTTTGACAAAAAAATGGTAGGATCTCCAATAATTCCAAGCCCCCTGATTCTTGATAATAACTACAAACCAAAAATCCCAGAAGACGCATAAAAAAACAAAACCGGTGATTTCAAACAAACAATCATATTGAGAAAAAAACAAAAATTTAATCGTATCGGAAAAATTCGTTTAAAACGATGTCGGAGATTGTACCCTTTTTCATCGCTGCGTCATCCTCGGGCCTCTGATCCCTTCGCGAAATTTTCTCTGCAGTTTATAAAAGACAAAGGTAAGAGAAACAACCGCAACATGGATTCTGGGTTTTCTACATCTAAATCGGACGAATCTATTCAAAATAGCGATCGATTTTAGGAACCCAAACTAGGTTTTGAAGTAAGCAACGAGTCGTAATTCGAAATCTCTCGATATGTCCATGGTTTTGAAGAAACTATCGACAAAATTGCGATTGAGTATCCCTAATTACTCTTACTGGAAAAAATCGTTTTTCCCATAAAACCTGATCAGAGTACAAACCAAATCGCAAAAGAAAAAAAAAATCAAAGATCGAGGAAAAGAAATGCGATTCGAATGTATAAAACAACAGTCGCGAAGAAAGCGAGAACAAAGAAAGAAGGAAGACTCACTGAAACACACACAAAAAAAATTGTGAGGAAACCTAAAATCCTAATTGTTCTTTAACTAAATCGAACAAAACAACTCCAAATTCAAATTCCAGATTCGAAAGCGTACCGTTGAAGCCAAGCTCCTCTCCAAATGGCTATTATTATTATTTTTTCCGTTGGCTTTTCAAATTGACTCATTTTATTCGTATATATTTTAATATTATAAATTTTTAAATATTGAAAAAGAAGCCCAAGACGAAAAGGCCCATTTCAAATTACTTAAGCCAAATGAGATTGTCGTGTCGTAGCATTTGCTCAACACGAGCAAGTGTTGTTACTAAGCTTGAAGAAATAACATAGAAAAAAAAAAAAAAACCGATTCGTTGAAAAGTCTTAAAAATGAATTGAACATTTGGTAAACCGCTGGCCAATTATTGCTACATCTAGTAAAAAGAAAATAATAAAAAAAAAATCAGATATATATTATTGTAAAGGTAAAGAAGCTATGAATGTGGTTGTGTGGTGGTGATTAAGTCACGATACTCTTCAAAGGAGGAAACTTCCATCAAGTTGCATCAGAAAATTCTGAGAAACACTTGCGAAATTACAAGTCACCACTCTGCTTCAGTTACTAAGTAATACTATGGGCAAATCTATGGTTTCATAATAAATGACAGTTTTGCTTGATTACAATGGTTCTGTTTCTTTGATCTCTTTTTCTTTTTCAAGAATCAACACGTTGTTGTTTCTTCTTAAGATATGTTGCCTCCTCTCGTTATGGCTTCTTGTTCCCCCTCCTCCTCCTCTTCTCGCAATTGGTCCTACGATGTTTTCCCGAGCTTCAGCGGAGAGGATGTCCGCAAAACATTCCTCAGCCACTTTCTCAGGGAGCTTGAACGGAAATCGATCGTTGCTTTCAAAGACAACGAGATGGAGAGGAGCCATTCGATCGCCCCGGAGCTTGTAAACGCGATTAGAGATTCGAGGATCGCAGTGATCGTCTTCTCCAAAAACTACGCCTCTTCAAGCTGGTGTCTAAATGAGCTGCTAGAGATTCTACAATGCAATGAAGAGTTGGGACAACTTGTGATACCGGTTTTCTACGGTTTGAATCCTTCTCATCTTAGGAAACAGTCGGGAGACTTTGGAGAGGCATTTGAAAAGACTTGCCAAAACCAAACACATGAAGTGAAAAATCAGTGGAAGCAAGCTTTGACCGAAGTTGCAAATATCCTCGGATATCATTCTAAGAACTGGTATGTAACATATGTCTTAAACTAATTGCTTATTTTTTAGATGTGATTATTGATATTAGTTGTTTCGTGTTTGTGCATTGGCTTTTTTTTTTTTTCTCGTTAGTGATAGCGAAGCTGCAATGATTGAAGAAATCTCTAGTGATATTTTAGGTAAATTGGATTTAACTAAATCGAATGAGTTTGAGGACTTTGTTGGCATCAAAGATCATATCGCAGAGGTGATATTATTGATGCGTTTGGAATCCAAGGAAGTGAAGATGGTTGGGATATGGGGTACGTCGGGAATCGGCAAGACTACTATTGCAAGAGCTTTATTTAGTAATATCTCTAATCAGTTCCAAAGTAGTGTTTTCATAGATAGAGCCTTCATATCGAAGAGTATGGAAATCTATGGCCGAGCCAATCCAGTTGACTATAACATGAAGTTGCGCTTGCGAATAAATTTCTTGTCTGAAATTTTGGACAAAAAGAACATGAAGATCGGTGCAATGGAAGAAAGGCTAAAGCACCAGAAAGTTCTTGTCGTTATTGATGATTTGGATGATCAATACGTGCTAGATGCTTTAGCGGGTCAAACCAAATGGTTTGGAAGTGGGAGTAGAATTATTGTGGTTACAACTGATAAACATCTTTTAAAAGCCCATGGGATTGATTCTATTTATGAGGTTGGTCTACCATCCGATGAAGCAGCTCTAGAGATTTTTTGTCGATCTGCTTTCAGGCAAGACTCTCCACCCGATGGTTTGATGGAGTTTGCTACTGAAGTTGTAGAACGTGCTGGTAATCTTCCTTTGGGTCTTGACGTATTGGGTTCGTCTTTGCGGGGTTTGAACAAGGAAGATTGTTTGAATATGCTGCCTAGGCTTCGAAGAAGTCTAGATGGTAAAATTGAGGAGACACTAAGAGTTGGTTATGATGGGTTGCTTAGAGAAGATAAAGCGATATTTCGTCATATTGCATGTCTTTTCAACCATGTGGAAGTCAAAGACATCAAGTTGTTCCTCGCAGATAGTGAGTTGGATGTTGATATAGGGCTGAAAAACTTAGTTAACAAGTCCCTCATTCATATAAGATGGGGTAAAGTGGAGATGCATCATTTGCTACAAGAGATGGGTAAAAATATGGTTCGTTTGCAGTCCATTAAAAAACCTGCAAAGCGGGAGTTTCTGGTGGATTCCAAAGATATATGTGATGTACTCAATGAAAACATTGTAAGTTTTTTTTAATCTTTGGTTCTTTTATTACTATATAAGATTAAGAACATGTCATTATATAAGCGATGAATATCTGATCAATTTGGTCTCTTTCTTATTGATATTATACTTTTCAGGGTACCCCAAAGCTTTTAGGTATATCATTGGATATTGATGAGATTGATGAGTTGCATGTGCATGAGAATGCATTCAAAGGGATGCGTAATCTTCGTTTTCTAGATATTTACTCTAACAAAGTCAGGTTTGGAGACAAATTAAAGTTACCCAAAAGCTTCGACTATTTGCCTCCTAAACTCAAACTACTATGTTGGTTCGGGTATCCAATGCGATGTATGCCTTCTACGTTTTGTACGGATAACCTCGTCAAGCTCATAATGCGGAATAGCAAGCTAGAGAAGTTGTGGGAAGGAGTTATGGTAAGTTTTGAGGATAATTGTTATGTTACTATAATATAGCGAGATTCTAACGGATTTGATTGGTATGTCAGCTAAATACGATAATATTAGAATAAATGAATAATAACATAACGTAATCAATAGGAAGATAATACTCAAAACTTAAAACACCAAAATCTACTGTTTTTAAATGAATAACATTTTGTGTAAACTAGTTATAAGATTAAAACATGCGGATGGATGAAAAGATATTTCGTTAATTTTTATTTTTTTATCATTTTCTGCTTATTATTATGAAAGGTATATATCTGGTGGAATCACGTTTTCAAAACGTGAAAAGATGTAAAAGCTATATACCATTCAAACCAATGCTTATTTTACTTTTTGGATGACAATCTTGTCACATGATGCGTAATTTCTACTAATCTATGTGTTTTGTTTTGTTGTTGAATACAGTTGCTTACATGTCTCAATGAGATGGATTTGTGTGGATCTCACGACCTGAAAGAAATCCCAGATCTTTCGTTGGCCACCAATCTCGAGAAACTTAATCTTCAGTCTTGTAGGAGTTTAGTAGAGCTTCCTTCCTCAATCCGAAATCTTAATAAACTGACCAAATTGGACATGCAGTTCTGCAAAAAGCTGGAGACTCTCCCAAATGGCATTAACCTCAAATCTCTCGACCACCTCAATCTCAGTTTCTGCTCACAGTTGAGGACTTTTCCCAAAATCTCGACCAATGTATCATTTCTCTTTCTAGAGGAAACAAACATTGAAGAATATCCCTCGAATTTGCTTCTCAAGAATCTCGTTAAGCTTCGCATGTCAAAAGTAACGATAAAGAAACTGTGGGAAAGAGTACAGGTACATATTTCTAAACTTAACGTTATTCTCCATTCCTTTTACTAACACTTTTACAAGAAATCATTGTCACTAGATCTAATTTCATACACGTGGTGTACCATTATGGTTATTGAAATATTACTCTCTGTTTTTAAGATACTTTTTTGTTAAAACAGAGGAATTAAGGAGTCATAGGAATTATAAATACTTTGTACATATCAACTCTATAGATGAACAGATAGATGATTTGTCAAAAGAATTATACAAAAGAAATTCATATGTTATTTTTTTTTGTTTTGTTTTTTTATGAAGTGTAAGGGTAAACCTTGCATTCCATGTTACATAGTTAAGCAACAGCCATGCCAAGAATGCAATCTGGTATTGTAAAAAAAAGAAAAAATCGTAATGGAGATTGATTAAAATAGCTTTGTGTTAATTAAATTGAAAATCTCAAAGTTAAAAGCCGCTTGCAGATGAGAAATTACAAAACAATTATATATAGTTTTTGAGGTGATTTTGTTTAACAACTGTTCTTGTTTTTGTTTGTTCAAATGTTTAACATTTCTAAATTGTTTTTTTTGGTTCAGCTGCTTACGCCCTTCATGTCGATGTTGTCTCCCTCTTTGACGGAGTTATATCTCTCGAACATTCCAAGTTTAGTGGATCTTCCATCCTCATTTCAAAATCTCAATAACCTGAAAGATTTGAAGATTAGTAGATGCATAAATCTTGAAACTCTTCCCACAGGCATCAACCTCAAATCTCTCGATACCCTCAATCTCACTAGATGCTCACGGCTGATGACTTTTCCTAATATCTCAACCAACATCTCAGATCTCGATCTAAGCTACACAGCGATTGAAGAGGTTCCTTGGTGGATCGACAACTTCTCTAAGCTCAAATACATAACTATGGAAAGTTGCAGCAAGTTGGAATATGTACACCTAAACATTTCTAAACTTCTACATCTTGAGTCTGTTGACTTTTCACACTGCGAGGCATTGGCTGGAGCTGATTTGAGTTGGCAAACTTCAAGTAGGATGACAATGGAAGCATGCAATACTGATATAGTTCCCGAGGAGGCTTCCTCATTGCTTCCAGATAAGTTTGTCCCGAAAGTTGGTTTCATCAACTGCTTCAAGTTTAATCAAGATGTTCTCTTTCAGCAACTATCAGTTTGCTTCAAGTCCATGATGTTGCTAGGTGAAGCTGTGCCTTCATATTTCCCTCACCGTTCTACTGGAACCTCCTCCTGTCTGACCGTCCCTCTACTTGACACTTCTCTCACGCAAACATTCCTCAGATTTAGGGTTTGTGCTGTGGTTGTTTTCGACTCTCTCCCTAGAACTGGTCTCAGTGGATTAAATATCCATGTAAACTGTCGGTTCAAAGACGAACGTGGGAACGTCTTTGATTCCTCTGGTGAGCCACATAGCTTCCGGACGCTTGAGAAGGATAGTCGGCTGTTTATATTCGACTGTTGTATCCCTCTGAACAAAGACAATGCTCAACCGAACTACGATCATGTGGATATGCAGATTCAAATAAGTAGTTGGCAATACGACTCTACGTTCAGATTAAAAGGATGGGGTGTGCGACTCTATGACGGACTTGGTAATCCAAACACTCTTCCACATGTTTGTGAAGCTGATGAAGAAAATATGGTTAGTGATGATGGATGCCATAAGACTGAACAAGATGAAGAATGTGGAGGCAGCGATGTAGAGACAGAGAGAAGCAAGAAGCCACCCGAGGTATGCATTAAGCATGAGACTGAACATAGTGAAGAATGTGGATATAGCACTGACGAGATAAGGGGAAGCAAGAAGCCACTGGAGGTATGCATTAAGCATGAGACTGAACACAGTGAAGAATGTGGATATAGCACCTGTCTCTTATACACATCTAGATGTGTATAAGAGAAGAGTTAATGTATTGGGCAAACGCAGGGTTCTTAGAAAAACCACACAAGCATGGTTGTTGGTCTTTCAGCTTTGCACCTGTCTCTTATACACATCTAGATGTGTATAAGAGACAGGCCTTAACCATTAACTAAACAATATGCTAAATATCTCAGAACAAATTTTAGGATTGTTTATAATATACTCCCTCTGTTTCTTAAAGAAATATTTTTTAGAAATATTTTTTGTTTCAAATAGATAATAGTTTTAGGTTTTCTATGCACTTTTTATGAGTTAATAATGATAAATTGTAAATTTCAATAAAAGTAATTGAATTTATTGAATTGCTATTGGTTTAAATTTATAAGAAATTGTTAATCACAGAAAATAATACATTTATTATTAAGTTTTAATGTGTTTTCTTAATATGTGTAAAAATCTTAAAAAATGACTTTCTTTAATAAACAGAGGGAATAGATCACTGGATTTATTTATTTATTAATTTATTTTTAGCAGATACATGAAGAAACTTTTAATCTTTGGTGGTATTTTAGTTTCTTTCCCCACATCAATTTATCCTCGAGATTACACTAGTGTTTTGGCATTTGGTTATCAGTTTACCCGAGAAAGCTATATAATTAAATATTTAATTTGAGAATAAACTTTATTCAACCGTACAAACCATTACATTAACACAAATTAACGGTTTTATTGTTTCTATAAACCGTTTACCAAAGTATTATTTCTTCTCTTTTATTTATTAATAAAATCTCTAAGAGTTTTAACAACTTGGAGTAGCAACACCACAAGCGGCGAGGACCTTGCGAGAGTTCGGAGAGTTAATGTATTGGGCAAACGCAGGGTTCTTAGAAAAACCACACAAGCATGGTTGTTGGTCTTTCAGCTTTGCACAACAATCAACCGAGGGTTGTCCTCCTCCCGTGATCGCGGCCAGGCAAGGCTGAAGCAGCCTTGCGTCGCATGCCCCTCCTACGTTGGTGTCTGCCGCTTTGGTGGGAGCCGGAAATGTTGTCGAGAGTATGACGAAAACGACGAGTATCAATGCCAAGATCTTCATGTCTAATTAATTAGTTAGCTACTTAGCTCTATGATGATAAATTGTTTGGAGTTTGATTGTTGTTTTATAGTTTTTCTAAGGAACATTTGAGGTCTTGTTTTGGTATTTATTGGGTATTGGTTCACATTGCATTGCATAATGCAAAATGCATGTGTTCTTACATCGTTAAATAGCGTGAACGTAACTGGTTCGTCATGCGAAAGGAACCTGGAAGCTGAAGGCCGAGAACAAGTAATAGTGACACACGTATTGAAGTAGGGCTTACTAAGTTAGATCAAAATATCTTAGGTATTACTCATTTACGTATATAGTATAGGGGCTACGAAAGAGACCTCCTAACGATGAAAGTTCTCAAGTTTATGAAAGTGTCGACGATAGGGAGAAATTTGATTTAATCCAATTTAATATGCATTGATTTTGTATCCGATTAAACTACGGACCAAATAATCGAAACTTCTGAATGAAAGCGAGAGGTAACGTCATATATGTATATTTGTTACTTGCTATTTAGCATGCAGATCATTTAACTTATATGCATGCTCAATAACTTATCTGTAAGTTAACAATCTAGTAAATATATCTAAGCCCAAATCCAAACCAAAGACCTCCAATGTGTGAGACTAGTGTGATCATAAGATTCATAGCACATATTTTCGGTTCCAACTATGAACAATTTAATTTTAACAAGAAAAAAATTCTTAATAATTTAAATATACATAACTGGTACAAATAATAAGTTTTAAAACAAAGTGGCTCTCCGAGAATTTTATTTTAAGGCGATTGTTCAAATGATCATGAAACTAAGTAAAATTATCAAAGAACCACATATATGAATATACCAACTAAATTTATTATTTAACTGGTACAAATACATATGGTATTCTTTGATAATTTTACAAATATATAATTATATAAATTTAGTGTTGACCCAAAAAAAAGATTTAGTGAACTTACCAGAAAATGTGGAAGATCGAAGTCTAAAAAGTATTTCTAATAGGTGATCAGGATGGTCAATGCCGGCCCAACCAAATTGGTGGTACAAAGTCAAAAAAATAAATATAATTTTTTATATTTATAATTATTAAATAATATCAATTTTAAAAAAATAACCATATATATATTGTTATATAAAGTCTAAATTATCTTGTATTTTTTTTTGTATGGTTGTGACCTTATAAATACACTATTTTACAAATTTAGTATCAAAAATATGACCCAACAATTAATAAATAAATTTGGTGGCCATAATATATGGTTTAGTATGTGCTCTGGATTGTGCATGAGTATGGTACAAGCCTTTTTCCGAATAAAATGCTATTTGGACCCTTATTTCTAAAGCTTTTGGTTGTGTATTGATTTGACAATTGTTTGTGCAGCTACTCATGAAGTACTTTTCTGCTTTTAACTTTTAATTGTGTGTGCTGCTACCTTGTGGGATCTTTGGCCTCATGTCAATGTCCAAAAGAAACAATATGAATAAAGCTATGACATTATCACCAACTAGTAAACTGTTTTTTTTTTAACAAAACGTTAGACGTATGTCACGTATCGTTATGTATTTTTCTTTTATTTACATTTACAAATTCCGGAATCTAACATCTGGGGAAAGGAATACCACAAATGTCTAAGAATTTGCGAGCGTTTGGGGAGCTAATGTAAAACTTAAACACTGGATTGGCCATGTATTGACACAAACAATGTTTTTGCTCACTTAGCCTCGTACAACATCGATACTCCGGCGGTGCACCCTCATTGATAAACCACCGGCAACCCTCGAGCTGCTTTTCAGCACACTTTCCTCTTGCTATATTACCGGCTCCGGCGACATTGGTAGGACCTGGAAATGGGGCCGCGAATATCAAGAAGGCGATGATCACCAATTGTATGATCTTCATGTGTTTTAATTAATTATTTACTTATATCTATAGCAAATTGTTTGTTTGGATTACTACTATTTTTTCTTATTAACATTTTGATTTGTTTGAGTATTTATTGGGTTATAAAGTCGCTTGCATTGCATGGTATTGCATAATGTAACGTGAAAGTAATAGGCTGTCATGCAAAAGAGACCTGAGACTATAAAGGTCGATACGATAACCACAAATATCTTTACATATGTACGAGTTAAATTAATGCCGAAAAAAACCAAAATTAATTTTTGATTTTCCTAATTGTTATTTAGAACTCGACTGGTTTTGAAAACATGTCTCTTCGGATGCTAGATACTGTGGAAGTGTGAATTCTCAATAATATTTCTCTCTAATAATTCTTTTGTAGTTTAATCTTTAACTCTGTCCAACTGAGTCATACAAATAAATTGATCATGACTACTACTTCCATGTTTTGTTTAGCATTTTGAGAGATTTTTCCAATCGGTGTACCCAATAATCATTAATTAGACAGCCTTTTGGTCATGTTTAAAAAGGCTTTTTTTTATCAACCAAACAAAAAGTTTTATCTAATTTTTTTTTAATATACCAACTATCTTCTATCCTATTTTTTTTTTTTCCATTGACTGACTATATCTCTTATGTATAAAACACACGAGAGATTTATCTATTGAGAAAGGCCATCGATAAGTTATCTTTAAAAAATCAATAATAAATTGATAATCTTCTCACGGGACATTTCTCAACCGATAAATCTCTCATTTTTATATCAATGTTTCTCTAATTCCCAGGATTAGAAATGTCTACCACAAACTCTTCGTTGTTTTGGCTTTTTTACTTTTACTTTCAATATTTTCACTTTTAAAAATAATATATTCTAATTCTCCTTTGTCACGAGCATCCATATTTTCATAATCCATATCATTCGCAATGTCTTCATTGTTTTTTCTGAGAATCAGATACTTTACCAATTGTAAGGTTTTCAGGTTTTTTTACATACCTTAAAATATGTTTTCTTTTTTTCACTCTTCTCCTTACGTTTCCTGTTTATGTTTTCTTTTATCCAAATGAGCCATTTTTTTTGAAAAATCAACAACAAAAGAACGATTAAGACATAAGCAATTATGTATAAGGATTTAGTTTTAATCAAAAACTTCTCTTTGTTGGCTACTTAGGTTCATACACCTAAAGGGCAAAGCAAGTCAAAGATGATTAGTAACAAAATCAAAAGAACTTTAGTCTTAGATAGATTCTTAAATATAATGGCTATTACTGTAACACCCCGACCGCCCCTACCAGCGAGGCTACACACCTCTCACGTATCGGACGACTGGTGCGTTATTTTTTTCGGTGGTCCGACCGACTGGTTTACTTGTTCCTGCAATCACCACGTGACCTTTTCCTGTGTTTTGGTCTCACTCACACGGTTTCTAGAGAACTTTCCGGAAGGTCACCCATCGTACTCCTACTCCAGCATAAGCACGCTTAACTCTGGAGTTCTCTCGGGATAAGTGACCGGAAAAGGTAAGTGCACTTTGATGATATAAATAGACAAATCAATCCATTTAAACTTATTCAAATGGGACGGGTCCGGATCGTTACAATTACACTATCCCATTAACAACTGCGCAAAAAACTTGATACACTCTAATAGACCTTTAAACTTTACAATTTTCCTGGGGAAAAAACAATTTATAAAGCTCTAATTGGCTGCAAGTGCACGGTTATGCAAACGCAGTAGTTATGAATCGATCCCACAAAGATTAAGATCAGACACTAGAGATATAAGAAACAAAATCATTTAAAGCAATTGGTTTTTGTGTGTTTGGTTTTGTTTAAAAGCTACAAAATGCAAAAAAAAATTAAACAAGTGATAAACAGTGAACTATCGTAAAATATATTAACAATAAAACAGTGATACAAGAAATTTAATTAAACACTACCCTAGAATATGGAACTCTTAATTATAGCTAATCCACTCTTGTGGCGTAAATCAATTTGGCTATCACCTAATTTTGTTAAACTTTCATTTGCAAATTAATTAATCAATATCACTTGCCTTGCCAAAGGTACTTCATATAACAAAATACAATCAAAATACCAGTAAATGCAAATGTAACACTAAAAATGCATAAATAAAATTAGGAAATACAAGGGAAACACATAAAACAAAGTGGTGGTGGTATAATGGTAATACAATAGGGTTGGTTCTTTTGAACTTCAGATTCAAATCTGATTCCGGATATTATAAAAGACTAGGTGAGTACCCGCGCGATGCGCGGATTTTATGTTTTTCCAAATTTCTCAAAAATAGTTTTGTGGTATGTTGTGTTTTGTGTGTTAATGTGTGTCATGTGTGTTATTCATGTTAAAAGAACATAAAAAGAAATGACATTGCATATCACAAAAGATGCTGTAATCCAACTTTAAGTTATTATCTTTCTTTCAAATTTAACAGTTTGTAACATTTCATGTTTAGGCTTTTTCACTGAATCAAAAAGCATGTCACAATCTGTTTGGTTTGCCTTTGCTTCAACCCGATCGATTTGATTCGGCACCCAATAGACGAGTATATAATACTCATTATATAGGATTGATATCTTAGTGTTATATAACTATTTTATCTCTTTTAAAAAGTAACAAAATTCCTGCATCCTCTTTTAAAAGTCTTTTGGTTTTAACGATTGAGTTCGTTTAGATTTTTATTAGTAAATGACTGTTGAAGAACATGAGTCTACAATCTCTTAATTACTACGTACATGTGAATATAAACTTCATTACCTGAAAGTACAATTTTTAGAAGCATCGATTCTCCTATCAAAGCTATCACTAACTCTCCAACAAATGTTGATCGAAACATATCTATGGTTTTATTCATCTCCAAAGAACGGCATCTCCTGTAACAATTCTACGGTATTTATATTGACGCTGGTATCTTCAGAGAAAAAAAAAAATTCCGCTTGTCTTTCTCTAAATATCAGCTGTCCTAATAATTCTGAAAATTCACAAACATGAAAAACAATAAAACTTCTGTTTTCTCAAGATATTTTACAAAGTTAGATTTTTTTTTTACATATTCGATAACTTGTGAAAAGCAGCTGCGAGAGTAAAGATTCTAAGCCATACAAACGTCGAGATGACCTGTGACTGAGTAATAAGGGTATTAGCAAGCTTTCTTGAAATTGATTCCCAAAAGAAATCTCTTCTCTGCTCTTTTTAGTCGTAGAAACTTGTTATACTATATAATAATATAATAATGTACATTTAAATTGTTCTCAAAGGCCATTAGAATTTTGAAAATACCTTATGATCGTAGCATTTAAGAAAATATAGGAGAGATAAAAATTAGTTTATGATTCCACCAATTCAAGTCATAACCTTCCCACAAAAATACCCAATTAGTGTCATAGAAGAGTTTAAACTCAATTTCGGAGTAATTATCAACGACTCTTCTAGATGTCCTTTCTGGAAGGAAAACCCGCGGTATCATCAAAGGAGAGATACAAGTAGGGGGGTATCCTAAGGTTCAAGAACCATTTGCACGAGTATCAGGTTACTGTGAACAGTTTGATATCCATTCTCCTAATATAACAGTTAAAGTCTTTGAAATATTCTGCTCGGCTTCGACTTCCCAATAACATCGATTCAAAGACCAAGAATGTAAGTAATCAAACTCTCAAAAAGAATATACAACAAGATAGTGACAACAATATAATCTGACTATACTTTGGAACTGGCTTCAGGAACTCGTCAATGAAGTTCTTCAGACAGTTGAGCTTGAGGATATTAAAGATTCCATGGTGGGACTTCCTGGAATTAGTGGTTTATCCACAGAACAACGCAAACGGCTGACTATAGCTGTGGAGCTTGTTGCTAACCCTTCCATCATACTTATGGATGAACCTACCACAGGGCTAGACGCAAGAGCCGCTGCCATTGTTATGAGAGCTGTAATTATAAGACACCCACCTTACCTCCAATTCCAAATGAATTAAAAGAGTAGGAAATTTGAAATATGAGCCACTGTAGTAGATCATAGAACATAATAGATGACTAAGTTGTACTCTATGGGCTATGATGTTGATAGAATGAACCAACTTTCGCTTGTTGTTCCATGTTTCTAACAAGATCACATACAAATAACATGAAATCCCATCAAAAACAAAGACTAAGTTTTTTTATCAACAAGAAGTGCATAGTAAAGACAAAAACTTGTGCCCGAGGCTACAATTCATGTATTTCTTCTTTTTGTTAAGTGTTCTTGTTCTTAATTTGGGGATTGTTGGATATTCAGTGATTTAGAATCCATTCTCAATGACACTAATTCATTATTTGGAGAAAAAAAACCTCCTATTCTACAAAACTGAATACAATTTCGGAAAAAATAATTAGAAAGGAGACTTACTCATAGAAAGGAGTTAACCTGAAACCAAAAGAACAGAGGAAAAGTAAGAACACAATGAGAGACATCTAGGTTTTACGGTAGTGACAACTTTACAAACATAACCTCTGACATCACCAGAGACGGTACATTCTCCAAGAATTAGGTTGATGCCGCCTCCTGGATCTGCTAAATCCAGACAAACCAGTCAATATGTGGAGTCATTACTCTTACATACATTTTATGCTATAGATTTCAAAACTTACAACTCCACTGAGTTGGCTTCATGATGGTCCAGATCCCCTAGGCCACGCTCGATCGTCTTTTTCTGCCACCATCGTCTGGAGTGAAATGGAAAACGTAACCGTGGCAAACACATCTCTCTCGTGACGAGAATCGTAATCAGCGCCGCCACCTTCATGAGCAAGATCATTATCACCAAGTTCGAAGCTCTAAACCCCTCGGAAAAAAACAATCAAAACAACAGACATCTAAAGAAATCTCTCTCCCCTAATACCAAAAAACAGGAAAAGAAATCTCTTTCACCGGTTCTTTGAAGGCAGGGCGGGCAAATTTATATGGGCAGCTGGGTAGAATTTAGGGCAACTGTTACATAATTTCTTAGTAAAGACCTCGTCGTCATCCATGTTCCGCAAAACCCTGATGTCACCCATAACAGACCTCACATGCCTCACGGCCTCCAGAATGTTCCCAGTTCCTGCAAACCGATAAGACCCAATCTCGCATTCATTTGTTTCGATTTTTGTAATCGTCGTATGGAGATGAGGAGGATGAGTAAAGTAAAACAACTCATTTTCGTATTATTGAGATGAGGGTAGAAGTAAAGATATATAAAAGACATTCAATGTCGAACGTAAACCGAAAGACCTAAGAGGAAGACGAGAAGACATTGAAACCATTACAAAAACTCGTGATCAATATAGTTGATTAAGAAGTACACGTCACACTCTCTCAGCTGCTGATGTTGGCAGAAGCAGGAGAGAGCCCCTTTACTTTCATATAGTAGACTAGGAGAGAACCAGCGTGATACGCGGATTTTATTTTAAATTAAGTTTTAAATAATATGTTTTTAAATCTATATTTTGACTATTTTTTAAAAAAGAACTTTAATTTTTTACTTTTTTTCTTGATGATTTGTGTTTAATTTCTTACATACATTATTTTACAAATCTTTATTTATTCTTCAATTTTCATACTCTTTTCATTTGTCTATATCTTAATATTATAATATTTTTTAGTTTTTCAGATTATCACTTTGAAGATTTATTTTACATATCTTGCATTAAATCCATGTTTTTCCATGTTTTAAATTTTTGTTTATTGTATCTTTTTCTTTATTTTTATCATCTTCTCTATAGTTTTTTTATATAATATGTTATTTTCTTGATTTTTATTGAATATTTTTTTTATCTTAAGATTTTTTAAGTTGGAATTAACTTCTCAATTTACTCCATATCATTTTTTCATTTATACCAAAGTTTAATTACCGTAATTTATTTAAAAATAAATATTAAATCACTCAAAAAATATAATACTATATTTAAAATTATGTATTATATAATATTAATATATTTATTATTTAAAAAAATTAAATTAGCGACTAAATTGTGATTAAATTGCGACTAACTGGCGACTATGGTTTTGAGTCGCAAAAAACAGTTACACCAACCAAAAACGAATATCACGTGTTTTCTAATTTAGCCACCCACCGAATTTGGTCGCAAATTGGTCGCTATTTTGCGACTGTTTTGCGACTATGTTTTTGCAACTAAAAAAAAATCGTAAATTAGTCGTTATTTAGCGACTAACGGACGACACCATTATTTGGTCGCACATTTGCGACTATTTTGAGTCTAATTTTGTTTAGTCGTAAAGGAGTCGCAACTGAGTTGCTAATTAGTCGCTACATTTAGCGACTGTATTGGTAGTCGCTAAAAGTAGTCGCGAAAAGCATGTTTTCTTGTAGTGTTCATATACTTATAATAATTTTTAAATATTTAAAATCAAATTTAACAGTTTTTATGTATAACTACTTGTACATATGTTAATATATATTTATATTACTTGACGTTTTTAAAAAAAAAAAAAAATTTCAGTTATCATTTTGGATTTCTCTATTTATGTGTTCGGGGCATAAGTCTATAATTGATATACATATAAATTAATAAAAGTGCTTCTAATTTAATATATAAAATATATAGACAATATCATAAGTTTTTAGAGAGGATTGTCAAAGAGTACCAATGACATAATGGGAAAGAACAATTTTTTTTGTTGAGAGGATTATGAGTTTGAATCCACATGACTGCAAATAAAAGGATAAAATTATTTTGTTTGATTCAGATTTAATACAAATAAAATAATTTTTTGAAAAGTAAATAATAAATGACACGTGACATACTCTGAGATGCTGAAGTGGTAGGTCATGTAGACAGCCATGGACACTTCAAAAATATAATGATAAATTTAAAATTATGTATTATATAAGATTTATATATTTATTTTCTTTTTAAATTAAATTAAAATTTTATCTACTTATAATAATTTTTAAATAGTTGTATTTAAATTTAGTGGTTTTTATGTATAGTTAATTGTACATATATTAATATTTATTTATGTTACTTGATGTTTAAAAAAAGTTTGCTTTTTCAGTTTATCATTTTGATTTTTTATTTATTTATACATTTGGGGTATAAGTCTATAATTGATATACATATTAATTGTTTTAAAAAGTGTTTATAATTTAATATGTAAAACATAGAGATAATATGATACGTTTTTAGAGAGAGTTGCCAAAGATTGCCCATGACAGATTGATAAAAATGGTTTTCTTTTATTTAGAAGATTATGATTTCGAATTTTCGTAAATGCAAATGAGAGTATAAAATTATTTTACTTGGTTGGTTGAGATTTAATTTATATAAAATATTTTTAAAAAATTAAATGAAGAAGTGCCACATGATGCTCTCTTACGTGATGACGTGGCAGAAATAGCAGAGTATCATTCCTCTTTCATATAGTAGATTATGGATCGAAAGTTCAAAATTTTCACGGTTAAAAAAAACAGACAGTAAAACAAATGAAAACACAAAGAATTAGACGGTTTTACCGGGAATATCACGTGTTCACATGTTGTGCAAAATTGCTTAATATATATATATTTATATTTATTTACTTTTCACACATGTTGCATGGACTTATAACATGAATGTATTTTATGCACATGCATTATGCTTCAATTATTGCTTAGAAAATCTAGAAAAAATAATATAAAAAGACCATATACATACAAAACTCAAATACAGACAGATAACTGCAGATGCTTGGTTAAGAAAACTTGAGTTCATTGTTTATTTTTGATGAATTATAGTCCTCACACCTAAACCCAACAAAAAAAACCAATCGTAGTGAGCAACAATGGTGGATACCTCATCACCATTGTTGACCAAAATTGAAGATGAAGATACTTCGTCTCCTTTAAACTTCGACAAGATCGTCGAACAGAGCTTGTCTGATTTCGGCTTCTCACAGATATTACAGATCATTCTTGTTGGGCTTGCCTCAACCTTCGACTCGCAGCAGATATTCATCACCGTCTTTACAGATGAATACCCCACGTGGCACTGTCTCGACCACACGATCTGCGATCCGGCGACCACCGACATCTGCGAGATTCCCCGGTCAGCTTGGGATTGGGAAGGCGGTTTCAAGGGTAAATCCGTCATTTCAGAGTTCGATCTTGAATGCTCGAGCTCCTTCCTCAGAGGTCTCCCCACATCAGCTTTTTATGTGGGTTCTATCGTTGGAGGTGTTTTCATGGCTATGATCCCAGACGGTTTCTCGGGAAGGAAGCAACTCCTTTTCTTCTCAACTCTAGCTATGTCACTCATTGGAATCTTTATTTTCTTCTCCTCCAACATATGGATCTACGCTTTCTTGAAATTCGCTATCGGATTCGCGCGTTCCCCGATCGGGACGTACGCGTTTGTTCTGATAAGCGAGCGAGTTTCCACCAAATGGAGACCGAGAGCTACTATGATTCCGTTTGTTCTATTTGTGTTAGGGTTCATGTCGCTCTCTGGAATCTCCTATTTTTTCCGACACGCTTCCTGGAGAGTTGTCTATCTCTGCACATCTGTTCCCGCGGCTGTCTACTGTATTTTCCTGTATTTGTTCGCCATTGAGTCTCCTCGTTGGCTTCATTTGCAAGGGAAGAACGAAGAAGCTATTGAAGTGCTCAAAAGGATTTCACCTGCAGACAGAGCTTACTTGGAATCAGTATCTTCTAGGTTACTTCCAAAAGAAACCCTAGAACAAGCTCCAAGCTACTCGCTCAAGGACTTGTTCATCCGAAAATGGGCTTTTCGAAGAATCGTAGTCGTTATGATCATAATGTTAGGGTCGGGATTGTCGTATTACGGAGTTCCATTAGCAGTTAGAGACATAAAAGTGAACATCTACTTGAGCGAAGCCCTAAACGCAATGGTGGAGTTACCGACGTTTGTTATCACACCGATCTTGCTAGAGAGATTCAGCAGAAGAAGCTCTGTGGTTGTGAATTGCTTAATCGGAGGAGCATCAGGATTGCTCTGTTTCGTCGTGAGCCTTTTCAGGAGAACAAACATGGCTTTCGCTCTCGAACTCGCTTCTTTCTTTTGCGCGAGGATCCAATTCAATTTGATGGCGGTTTATATGGTTGAGTTGTTCCCAACATGCGTGAGGAACAGCGCAACGATGATGCTTAGACAAGCCCTTGTAGTCGCAGGAGCTTGTTCTCCGATCATTGCTTCGATCGGAAGAAATGTTCCGTCGCTCTCTTTCATGGTTTTCGGGCTAGCAATGTCGGGTCTCGGGTTATTTGCTTTGCTTCTTCCTGAGACTAAAGGGTCAAGTCTTTGTGATACAATGGAAGCACAAGAGAAGAGAGACCAAGCCTTGAAGACTAGCCATAGTTGCTAAAAAAAATAGAGTTTCATAAAACTCTGTTCTTTTTTTGTTTAAAATTGCAAACTGAGCATAACCGTTTAGCTCCGATTAACCAAAACCATCTTTGATTTTCCGTGTATTTCATATGTTAAAGGGAAACCTACAATGTCATATCTTGATAAACTGAACCATTTCGATCATTCTAGCAGACATCTCTCTGTTATTCTCAGTATCGCAAAAGACCAGAGAAGCTAAACACAGTGTTATGAAGAAGTCTGAGTCTTTCTCATTATAGAACCAGACAAAGAAATAGTTTGAAAATCTTATAAGTCAATGGATTTCGAGAATTATAAGAAACTGGAGGAATTGAAGTCAAAATTCTGAAACCATCACGTAATGCTACACTTTCAGAATCAAGCCCTAGAATCAGAAGCTGAATTGAATGAAGATTGTGTTCGAAGACAAACTAGAGATGTCGAACCTTGTTCTCATATTTTACTTTGACTTTTCTGAAGACTATTTTTGTCGGTAAGACTGTTTTTTTTTTTTTTTTGTCGGTAAGATTGTTGTGTTCATTTAATTCAAATCAAATGAGAGCCTAAATTGTTTTCAATTGTGCAATCGAGGGAAATTTTTTTTTTTTTGTCGGTAAGATCGTTGTATTATACGAAGATAACAATAATGCGGATAGCGCGACGATAACAATATTGAAAATTAAGCAATAACAAAGTTAGCTAAATTGTTATCGGTATATCATTATATAATTTTCTTAAGTTAACAAAATTATTTAAACAATAACACACATTTTATATCATATGATAACTAGTTTACAATAATTTTTCGATAACTCATTAACACGATTATTTTCATGTTTTTATATTTCATATTTTCTATTATATGATAACTCGATGAACACAATAACTTTATCATATGATAAATGGATTAACATATCAATTTTATGTTTTTAACGATACGATAACTCGCTTAACATGTTATTTCTGCGATATGCTAAGTGTCATAAATCATTAATTGTGTAATAATAGTGTTAGCATCTATGAACAGTATTTTCAGATAAATAGTGAATAGTGTTTCGAAACGTATAGTGAACAGTGTTGTTGAGATTTTACGTTGGTAATATATTTTTTTGACGAATGGCAATTTATGTAATTAAACCAAATAAAAAGATATTTTGAGTTAAATTTATTTTCTCTCTCTTTATTACCTAATTTTCAGTTAGGGTGTTGACCAAAAAAATTAAGTAAATGGGAATAGAAGATTCAAAATTAAAAAGGTGTTAACTTTGTTACCACTTGTGGTCTTTTAAATAGGGGTGGGCACGGAGCGGATATCCGGGTTTTTGAAGATATCCGTGATCCGCTCCGCTTCTTCCGGATCGATACTTTTTCGATCCGTATTTGCTCCGCTACTAATCGGATATCCGGTGTTCACCTGTTTCTAGAAATGATGTTCATTTAAAGGTTACTAACACTGTTATTATGAAATTAACGTGTTAACCAACTTAACATATTTTAAAACTAGTATCTTAAACCAGTTATCAAATAAAAATATTTTATGTTAAGCTAGTTATCATATTATTGATTATTTTATTTATCGAGTTATCATATCATATAAAAATATAAAAATTATCGTGTTAATTTAGATATCATATAAAAGAAATATATGAGTTGTTGATTAATTAACTTTGTTAACTTAACAAAAATATACGAAGTTAAATCGCTAACAAATTAAACTAACTTTGTTATTGTTTAACTTTCACTATTAATACTGTTATCATTATTACCATCACCATTGTGAGTGTTATTGTCATTAGAGTTACCATCGCCATCGTGCACTAATGTTATTGTCGTTATCGCTACCGCCGACACCACTACCATCACCACTTATGACACCATCATCAACTTTCACCTTCACTTTTCTCCACTTTCTTATTTTTCTTCTTTCTTCATCTTCTTCTTTCTTCATCTTTTTTTTTTCCATTCATCTTTTTTTATCATAGGGAAGTTAGAAGAGAGTGAAATTATTTTTATGGAATTCTTCTCCTTCTTCTGACATAATATTTATAGGGTCCACTTTATTTATAAAATAAAAAGTTTTTGGCGTGTCTTCTTTGCAATAAAGATGTATTGGTCTTTAGCAAGTAAACTTTTCACGACGGCGGCTGATATTTAAATATGAATTTATTTAATTTTATCTGTTGATATTACTCTTTTAGTTATTGATTCATATTTATGGTTATATACTTAACTCACTTTTTAAAAAGAAAATATGATATTAATTTTTCTGTTTTTTTAGGGTGATTTTAATGTATATACATAAAAAACTTGGTAATTAGGTTAGTAGGAATAGATGATTGAAAATTAAGTAAATAGGAAAGAGAAACAAATTTCTACCTTAAAAAAATCCTTTTTATTTTGTTTAATTACAGAACATGCCATTGTCAGAAAACTCGATTGCCGACGAAAAAATCCGACAATACTGTTCACCAACTGGCCATAAAACACTGTTCACAATTTGTCTGAAAAAACTGTTCACACAATCCATCACTATTATTTTACAATTAACGAGTTAAACCAGTTAGCATATCGCGTAAATAGGAAGGTAAGTTAGTTATCATATCATTAAAAAAGAAAATTGTTATGTTAACCTAGTTATCAATTCCTAATTTATCGTGTTAATCGTGTTATTATGAAAATTATCGTGTAAACAGGTTAAACATTATCCAATTAACTCAATTATCATTTTGCTATCAGTGTTATCGTCTACAGTACCACCGTTGTTGTTGCAACCGTCATTATTATCATCACCACCGTCCTGTAACCACCATCGCCACCATCTCCGTCATCACCAATCTGTACCTTCACCGTCACCATCTTCCACCATCACCAACGCCACCATCACCACCATCTCCGTCATCACCAATCTCCACCTCCACCGTCACCATCTTCTACTGTTTTTTTTCTTCATCCTTTTTTTTTCTCCTCCTTATTTCTCCTTCTTGTTTTTCTTGTTTTCTCACCGGAAAGATCTGGGGAAAGAAAAAAACAGTATTAGTAATTAGTTAAGAAAGAGAGGGACAAAAAAAGACTTTATAAACTAAACAGGAGGAAAGAGAAAGTGACAGTTACCAAAAACTAATTCTATGTTATTAAATGGTACGGGTTGCAATTTTCCTTTTTTTTAATCGGCCAAAAAGTGAAAACCATGATATTAGTTAAATAACAAAAGCGCAGTGATTTGGCTGTATTGGATTGGAGAAATCTTTATTGTTAAACTAATTCGAAATTCAGTGTTAGATTGCATAATTGTAAGATTCAAATAACAATTTTTTTTCTTTCACAGATATGCAATTGAACGATTATGCAATATTATACTTTTCGTTTATTTTTATAATATGTTTAAGTAAAAATGGCGGAGATTAAGAAACCATGTAAATTATATTTTTTATATATTTAAAATTTCTTATATAAAACGTGTCTAAATGAATAAAAAATTGCACGTATTTTTCAATGTCATGAAATCTATCTGTTTTTAAATTAAAGATGTTTAAATTAAAGGTAATATCTCAATTTTGTTTTTAAAATTATTTTAGGTTCTTTCAAAGATTGTTTAAATTAAAAGTAATATCTCAATTTTACTTTTAAAATTATTTTAGGTTCTTTCAAAGATTGGCTTCGAATTGTGACGTAGATAAAAAAATGCAGATCAAACAAATAATGCAAATCATGCAAAACAAATATAGATCAAGTAAAAATGCAGAACAAATGCATATCTGTAAATAATCATATTATATTAAATAGTGTAATAATATAAAATAATAAAAATTGAATATTTAAAAAGTCAAAAATAAAAATAAAATAAAAATTAATACAAAAGATTTGCCTATATGTATTTTTAATATAACTGAAATAAATAGAACAAATAATACGCATGAATTCATTATACTACTTTATATAAATATACTATAAAATAAAAATAACTTTGTAAAGAAATATTAATTATTCTATGTATATGTTAATTATTATCAACAATAAAAGAAACTATGACATATATATTTTTCTATTAATTTAAATATAATATATTTTTTATGAAATTATATTTATAAATGATGTAAAAAAAATTAACATGTATAACTAGTTATTGCAAACAAATTATATATAAGTTATGCATATGTAAAATAGTTATATATATAATTTTTTTAGATAGAAACATTATTATGTTTATCAATATTTATCATGTATCCTTTCGTCGCTACATCCATATACTTTCAGCCACACAGACAAAACCATGTAGTACTCCATGTTACGCACATCCACGCTCTGCTATTTAACCGTCACAATCATGGGCTATCCGTGGATTTCAGAGTGTGGATGTTTTCTATGGATGGATAGTCATTTTATGACTTACATAAGCGGGCATTTTATCATGTATCTTCTAGGCTCTACATCCATAAACTTTCATCCACACAAACATAACCACGTAGTTATTCCATGTTACGAGGATTGACTATCCACGGATGACACATATTTGGATACGTAGACATGAAATGCTACTCATGTACATCTTATTGGAAAAAGCTTCATTTTTGTTAAATCTGAAACTATATTTTTCAAATAAACAAAGAATAGCTCACTCTTTGCCACTATTACAAGATCAAAGAGAAAGAACCCGTCTATTATTCATATAATAATCTCAGTTCCTTCTTTGCTCAGTTCTTTCCTTTTTAAATGTTATGTTTTGGTAGTCTCTGTTTTCGCAGCTCTGTTTCTGAAATGGATTATGCATTATGGATGCATAACTATGGATCTCCATTTTTACTCTTGGACGGCGAAATGGATGAAATAGAATTAAAATGCATTTGCGACGACGGTTACCGGTGGATGAGATAGAATGAAGACGTGTGGATTATATAGTATAGATGTGTCGTGTGGTTGGAAGCTGGTGCTATGGATGGGTCGTGTCCGTCTCTAACTAGAAGAAGGAAATTCAAGTCATATGGTGAGTAGCACGACACATATGGATGTCACTTTATGGATATATTACGGTGGATCCACATGATCCAAACAACGCCATATGGATGTCACAAATTCTCTAACTATCCCATATGGATGTCACTTTATGGATATACTAAGATGGATCCACATGAATGCTTCTATATGAAACTTCAGGTATACTCTCATATCGATGGATACTCTCAGATTATCCATGGACATTACGTTATGGACGGTATTTGCAGTGGCTCCACAGAGATGCAGCTTTATGGAATTCCATCAGCAGATATCCATATGCACAAGGAATACTATGGTTTAGAAGATGAAGGTTGTTTGGTTAGTTGGAGAATAAAAATAGATATGTTTCCATACGGATTTCACCTTATGGAACCTGTGCGGCGGATTTAGAATATGATAGATTTGGACCATAATATATAGTTTCACATTTGTAAGATGAGATTTGTATATGGTTTGGTTTGAGTTTCGGTGTACATAACAAATTTTTATATTTGGGGAAAAGTATATATACACAAATCAATTGATGTCATCTAAGAGATTGTGGCGTGGTATGAATCCATCACTAGACGTCCATTAATCATCATCCATCTTAGCCCATACACCATTGCCACGAGCCCCACCAAACATAACTACGCTTAGTCTAACAAAACCAGGTTGCATCCACGCTGAGTCATCCACCTCGATTATCTCCTACATTATGATAGTCCACTAATAAAGAAGAAGATGAGCAATAAGCCTCCGTTCAATGCATGCCGATTGATTTAGAAAAGATACGCTTTCAATTTCAATTTCCGCCTTCCATTCCAACCCGTCCATTGAATTCACTCCACATCAAACTACTTTACGCAGCTTTCCGTATCCAAACAGTCTCGTCCACGCTCATCGTCTCCTCCAAAAAATGTCAACGCTAGCACCACCTCACAACGAAACCATCCCTAATTGTTTTTGTAAGAGTCGCATTTGACGTAAATCATCGATGATGTTGCGATAACAGATCTACGGCGGTAAAATTTCCAGGAACCAAGTGATCCAATCGGCGAGATACACACGCTGATTTCTTTTTGTTAGTTTCCCTTTCTAATGATATATTTGCATCCGACACCCATTTTCCGGCGTTCACACAATCTTCGCAGCGCGGACATTTCTATCGGATTTGCCTAGAAAAATAAGACGGTGAAACCTTCTTTGCCGTGAAAAGCCAAAAGAGCAGATTAATTTTTGTAAATCACTCTAAAATTGATGAATGACAATTAAAATATAAACAGATCTGCTTTTCAATAATCTACATATATTCTGCATTTAATCTGCATTTAATCTGTACTTCTATTTAAAGCCATTGTTGTTTAAATTTTCTACTTGTGGCCCTGAATGTAGATTGTTTAAATTAAAGGTAATATCTCAATTTTGTTTTTAAAATTATTTTAGGTTCTTTCACATGTCATATATGTTTGTGCTACTTGTGGTATCCTTGGCCTCAGATCAATGTCCAGAAGAAACAAACTTTCATAAATTCTCGAGAGAGAACAAAACCAAAACAAAAAATGATAAGAACGCAGAGGCGATGTTTATTCTCCTCCGTTTATTCTCTGCTACACATAACAACAATCTTTCTCTTCCTCCAACTTCTCAATCACCTGTAAGTTCTCGTACAAAAATTCTCTTTGCTCACATCGCTAACTCAATTTCGAACTAGAAATTTCTCTGTCTTTTACATTTCTGGAGAATTATGTGGTCACTCTGTTTCTGTAACTTTTATTTTCTAAGAAAAGATTGAATTTTGATTCGCCGAGTTTAAGTGTTAGGGTTTTTCTGGGTAAATCTTTGAATTTCAGTAAAACCCCAGAAGGAATAAATCAATGGCCGAAGGGAATTTAGTTGGAGGAAGAAGAATCGGATCAGTGAAAGCCGCCATTAACATCTACGGACAAAAAGCTACTCGAAGCGTCTCTCCTCAGCTTGATTTGCCAGAAGTTAAGGTGAGACCAAAGATCAGTTCTTTAGATTCAAAAAGTGTGTAACTTCGTTTATAGTTTGTGCCAAGAATGCTCTTAATTTGCTAAAGTTTTGATTTTTGAGTAATTTCATTCATTGTTTGTGCAAAGAATGCTGATAGTTTGCTAAAGTTTTGATTTTGAGATTGAATTTTTATTCAGTGAACTTGTTGGTTATGATTATTTGTTCTCTGTTTTGTTAACAGCCGTCTCCTTCGGTCGCTGAGGACTTGCATAAGTCAGGGAGGGAGCTTTGTATGTACAGAGAGAGCAGAATAGCTTCTGAGTCTGCAAAGGCGAAAGCGGAAGCTGAACTAAGCAAGGCGAAGAAGACGGTGCAGGAGCTAACTTTACTTATAGAGGATTCGAATCGAAGGTTAAAGTCTCGGAAAACCGATATCGAAGCTGTGAAGAAGTTAAAGATTGGTGGAAACGGCAGGTACGCTCAAATCATGAGAGAACTAGAGGTTGTGAAGCAAGAACTTAGTAAGCTTAAGCTTGATGTAGCGTATGTTTCGAGAGAGAAAGCTGTGGCTGAGAAGGAAGTAATGGAGTTAGGGATTAAAACGGAAGAGAATTTGAAGTTGCTTGAGAGTCTTAAGTTAGAGGTCGATCTTGCTCACGAGGAACATGTTTTGGTTGAACTGGCGAAGATGGAGGCTTTGAAAGAACGTAAAGAGGTTGAAGAGCAGTGATAGAGAGAAAGGAAGGAAGCGTTTGATTCGTTGGAGAGAATGAAAAAGAGAATGAGAGAGATGATGAAAGAGATTGAGAGATCAAAGGATTATGAGAATGTGTTAGCTGAGACTTTATCAGACATCGAGATGTTAGAGACTCAGCTAAAGCTTGTCAAGGACATGGAGAGGAAGGTTCAGAGGTATGATAGTATGTCGTGATCCTAGAACCGTTTTTTCGAAAGAGGAACGGATATTTTGTCGGTTTTGAAAGAAGTTACGGAAGCGACAGAGGCCAAGAAGGAGGAACTCGCTTTTATTAAAGCAGAGCTCTTTTGTCTCGTGAATTTAATGGATGCGTTGAGGCGAGAACTTGAAGAAGCCAAACAAGAAACAGCTCGGTTTGATAAGATCATACAAAAGGATGATGTGATGATCGAGAGACTCAATACGAAGCTGCTTATGGGGAAAGCTAAATTGGAATCGGTATCTTCAGCTGAAGAAAGAATCAGCTCTCTTGCTGACAATCTAACTTGTTCGTTCGAGAAGCTAAAGAACGATAAAGAAGCTGCAAAGAAAGAGGAGATTAATCTTAGAGAAGAAGCAAGTCTCATCAAGAATGAAGTAGAGAAAACCGAAATTGGATTTGGTGGGAATGATAAAGAGTTGCTTTCCAAGTTAGATGAGCTCGAGAAAGCTAATCATGCAGAGGTTTTAGCTCTCGGGAAGCTTGAATCGAAGGTAGAGAAAACAATGGAGACTCGGGAAATGTATTCTCAGCGAAATTCAACCATCTCAATCTCTAGATTCGATTACGAGTATTTGAGTGGACAAGCTTGTCACGCTGAGGAAACTGCAGAGAAGAAAGTGGAAGCGGCTATGGCGTGGGTCGAAGCACTCAAGGCTAGCACTAAGGCGATTTTGTTTAAGACGGAAACTTTTAATAGAGAGAGTGGGAAAACAATGGTGCAAGAAGAGAGGGAATCGTTTAGGATGCAGAGGTCGCTGTCGATAAAAAGACTGGTCCAGAACGAGATTCATAAGTTCAAGGAGATCTCTGAAGACAAAAGCTTGATCTCTCCTAAACCGGTAAGAAGATCGATGAGGCTGAGCGGGAAATTCAATCCGGTTCAGGGAGGGAACGCGAGGAGATACTCATCAGGGAACCGAGGGACTCCGAGTTACTTTATAATGAAGAAGAAGAAGAAAGTTCCGAACTTGGTGAAATTTTTTAGCCGGAAAAGGAGGGATAAGTCATCTTTAGAACAATGAGAAGTTTAGTTTATCATCATCTTGTTGTAGTGACTGAAAGTTTTTTGCTTGCATTTTAAGTTTCACATTGTTGTAACTTGTAATTGGTTTATTTGTTTTGCATCTTAATGTATTTATGTATATACAACTTAGGTGTATATTAATCATATGATAAAATATTGCATTTTTAGTAGTTTGAACGTTTGTAGAAAAGGCCTACCATATCCGTATGTAGAGAAACCATAGATACCACTAGACCACGAGCGGTCTTATTTATTTGTATTTCAATTTTATTTAAAGTTTTTAATTATGCTCAAAATAACTTGTATTTAGTTGGAATCAAACTTTGTTAATATTATACTAAATAAACATATAAAATATGTAAAAAATCAAAGTATAAATAATTGGTTAATGACTCAGAGATTCACTTCAAATTTTATTTTATTTTATTTGGAGTTTGATTGTATTTTTTCCATTTCTTTTAGATTTTATTTTATTTGGAGTCTGAAGTTATCCTAACTACTTTGTTAATATTATACTAAATAAACATATAAAATATGTAAAAATCAAAGTAGAAATAATTGGTAATGATGACTCATGAGATTCATTCACTTCAAGTATGTTTTTTCATGTATTTGATTGCATCTAATTCACCAAACTAGTTAGCATAACTTCAGATTCCAAATAAAATAAAATAAAATCTAAAAAAAATGGAAAAAATCATATCGAACCGAACTTAAATTGACCGCCACATTATTTTTTTCTGGTGGAGAGATTTGACTTTAGGATCTAGAAGCAAAGCGTCAATACATTTCCCCCACCACTAAACAACTAGAAACTCTATAAAGCTGTTCCTCATTTACATTACGTGCCCATACTGTTCCAATCATCGCCTCAATCGCCGCTAATTCCATTGAAACACAATTTAATTCCTCTAGAAAAAACATTCGGTTCCAAATATTCTTTATGATATTTTTTCTTTGGTGCATGACTTGTAAACTTTCTTTCAACAAGAAAACAAAAATCTTTAAATGTTAGAATTGAAAATAAATTACAACTGTTGACTTGGAAAACTAGGCCAGTCCAAGGTATAGGAACGCTATTGATTAAAGCTTTGACACTTCTATCATTTTTTAAAGATATTTAGGAGCCAAACTTTACTCAATTCAGAATTGTTTCTCTCTAAGAGATGGCTCAATTATTTCTCATTTTCTGCTTCATTCTAACCCATTTCATTTCCATGGCTACTTCTCTAAACGATCAAGGTCTTGCTCTTCTCTCCTTTAAGCACTCCTTGCAAAACCAGAAAGACTCTGTTTTTACCAATTGGAACTCCTCAGATTCAAACCCTTGCTTTTGGCAAGGCATTACATGTAATGATGATCTGAGAGTTGTCTCGATTCGTCTTCCCAACAAACGCCTTTCGGGTTCGCTTAATCCGTCCATTGGAAATCTCTTGTCCCTTCGTCACATTAACCTCAGAGACAATGAGCTTCAAGGGAAGTTACCTATGGAACTCTTCGGACCAAAAGGGCTTCAAAGCTTGGTGCTTTCTGGAAACTCGTTTTCCGGGTTGGTTCCGGAAGAGATAGGGAGGTTGAAGAGTCTGATGACTTTGGATCTTTCGGAGAATTCTCTCAACGGTTCGATCCCTTTGTCGGTTATTCGATGCAAGAAGCTGAAAACGCTTGTTCTTAGCAACAATGGTTTCTCTGGAGATCTTCCAACCGGGTTAGGTTCTAATTTGGTTCATCTCAGGACGCTGAATCTTTCTTTCAATCGCTTGACTGGATCGATCCCTGAAGACATAGGAAGTATGAGGGATCTGAAAGGTACTCTTGATCTTTCTCATAACTCCTTCTCAGGTATGATTCCAACAAGCCTTGGAGATCTCCCGGAGCTTCTCTATATCGATCTTTCTTACAACAATCTCAGCGGTCCGATACCAAAATCCAACGTTCTGTTGAACGCCGGTCCAAATGCTTTCCAAGGGAACCCTCTCCTCTGTGGATTNGTTGCTTGAGAGTCTTAAGTTAGAGGTCGATCTTGCTCACGAGGAACATGTTTTGGTTGAACTGGCGAAGATGGAGGCTTTGAAAGAACGTAAAGAGGTGGAAGAGCAGAGAGAGAGAGAAAGGAAGGAAGCGTTTGATTCGCTGGAGAGAAGGAAAAAGAGAATGAGAGAGATGATGAAAGAGATCGAGAGATCAAAGGAATATGAGAATGTGTTAGCTGAGACTTTATCAGATATTGAGATGTTAGAGACTCAGCTAAAGCTTGTCAAGGACATGGAGAGGAAGGTTCAGAGGAATGATAGTATGTCGCGATCCAAGAACCGTTCTTTCGAAAGAGGAACGGATACTTTGTCGGTTTTGAAAGAAGTTACGGAAGCGACAGAGGCCAAGAAGGAGGAACTCGCTTCTATTAAAGCAGAGCTCTTTTGTCTCGTGAATGTAATGGATGCGTTGAGGCGAGAACTTGAAGAAGCCAAACAAGAAACAGCTCGGTTTGATAAGATCATACAAAAGGATGATGTGATGATCGAGAGACTCAATACGAAGCTGCTTATGGGGAAAGATAAATTGGAATCAGTATCCGCAGCTGAAGAAAGAATCAGCTCTCTTGCTGACAATTTAACTTGTTCGTTCGAGAAACTAAAGAACGATAAAGAAGCTGCAAAGAAAGAGGAGATTAATCTTAGAGAAGAAGCAAGTCTCATCAAGAATGAAGTAGAGAAAACCGAAATGGGATTTGGTGGGAAAGAAAAAGAGTTGCTTTCCAAGTTAGATGAGCTCGAGAAAGCGAAACAGGCAGAGGCTTTAGCTCTCGGGAAGCTTGAATCGATGGTAGAGAAAACAATGGAGACTCGGGAAATGTATTCTCAGCGAAATTCAACCATCACAATCTCGAGATTCGAATACGAGTATTTGAGTGGACAAGCTTGTCACGCTGAGGAAACTGCAGAGAAGAAAGTGGAGGCGGCAATGGCGTGGGTCGAAGCACTCAAGGCAAGCACTAAGGCGATTCTGATGAAGACGGAAACTTTGAAAAGAGAGAGTGGGAAAACAATGGTGCAAGAAGAGAGGGAATCGTTTAGGATGCAGAGGTCGCTGTCCATAAAAAGACTGGTCCAGAACGAGATTCAGAAGTTCAAGGAGAGCTCAGAAGACAAAAGCTTGATCTCTCCTAAACCGGTAAGAAGATCAATGAGGCTGAGCGGGAAATTCAATCCGGTTCAGGGAGGGAACGCGAGGAGATACTCATCAGGTAACCGAGGGACTCCGAGTTACTTTATAATGAAGAAGAAGAAGAAAGTTCCGAACTTGGTGAAATTTTTTAGCCGGAAAAGGAGGGATAAGTCATCTTTAGAACAATGAGAAGTTTAGTTTGTATCATCTTGATGTAGTGACCGAAAGTTTTTTTGCTTGCATTTTAAGTTTCACATTGTTGTAACTTGTAATTGGTTTATTTGTTTTGTATCTTAATGTATTTATGTATACAACTTAGGTGTATGTTAATCATATGATAAAATATTGCATTTTTAGTTGTTTGAACGTTTTTAGAAAAGGCCTACCAAATCCGTTTGTAAAGAAGAGAGACCCTTCTTCTCATTTGGTTATATTTATTTGTATTTCATTTTTTTTTTTCCTTTGATTTTTTTTGTGGGTGATCCGGACGATCCACCGACTGATTCTATAGATATGCAAGTTCGTGAAGCATTGGCATTTCAATAGTGAACATCCGGATTTGAAGGACCAGGATCTCCCTCGCTATATTAGTGGACTCCCTCGTTATCCAAACAAGCCCAAAACGCACTGATCTATAAACAATGCTCCAAATTCCGAACGAGAATTGAATCTGAATTTCTACAAGTTTACATCATGAGACATATATTGTCATTGACCCGGCTACCACCGCTAGGGCCTTCCCAAACACAAAGCATAGACCACGGATAGAGCCGGATCTGAACGGAAACATGTGATACATTGGTGTAAGGCTTCAGATTTTTTAAAAAAATTTAGGGCCTAATTTGTTTTTCATGGGTGAGAATTTTTGGTTGCAACACGTGTTTGATTTATGTTGTTACGTTGAGTTGTTGTAAACAAAGAGCATTTGAACTCTAAAAACTTGTACAAAGCCTTCTAAATAAATCAAAATTTGGTTGGAAAAGAAAAATCGAACAAATATCTAAAACCAACTTACAAGAGAACACACTTAATTTTTTGAACATAATGTTTTATGTATTATACTAGAATAGGACCCGCATATTATGCGGATTTTTAATAAAATATTTTAAACCCGTAAAAATAAATTAAAAACAAAATCGAATAATCTGTAAAAACAAAATTTACTTTTATTAATATTTCCAGATATATATGGTTTAATACTCTTATATGAATTATGTTTATTTCTAATGCTTTATCTATATATATATATATATATATATTCTAAAATTTTGACGAATTAATTATCTTTCTCTTATTATAATTAGATTTATCATAATTAAAATCTAGATTAGGATCCGCCAGATTTATAATAATAATATTTAAAATTTATTAAAATGTTATATAAGAAGATAGAAAATAAAATCTGATCACTACTGAGAAAAATATATGAAAAACACAATTTCGAAACATAAGAGTTATTTATTTATTTTAATTCTCATTTATTTTCAATTAAAATATTCAAAATACAGAATTTGTTGCGGGTTCTAAGAAACATTAAACATACTTCTCATATATTTCACACACTTTATCAACTATTTTTTTCTCTTCCGCTGCGTAAAAAACTTGGGTATACAATTCGAGTCATTCGAGTATGTTAACAATCTCCCCATTAATTCTCTTCAAGCAAATAAAGTCTCTCTTTCTCTTTATATTCATCTCTCTTATATGATATTTCTGCTCTCTAGAGAAGTTATGCTTCTCAAGACTCGCATCAAAAGTCTCTCTACATGATTCTTGATATCTTCCTCCTTATTGAGCTCACTTTCATTTAATGCCATACCATTAGCATCTAAAATTTCTTCTTATTATTTACATTTTTTTTTCCTTTTAGTATTAGTAATTGATCATACAATTTCCTTAAGTTAAATGAAAAACATAAAAAAAAACTTATTTTCCTTTTTCTTAATTTTTTTATTTATGTTTTCGATTTTTTATTTTTCTTTTGGTATTATTAGTAATTGAAAAATAAACTTATTTTCCTTTTCTATTTTGAAAACTAATTTTTTGATTTTACTTTTAGTATGAGTAATTGATCATACAATTATCTTAATTTAAATGAAAAACATAAAAAAAAATATTTTTCTTTCCTTAATTTAAATGAAAAACATAAAAAACTTATTTTCTTTTTTTCATAATTTTCTTATTTACTTTTTCGATTTTTTATTTTCCTTTTTGTATTAGTAATCGAAAAAGAAACTTATTTCTCCTTTTTGGTTTTAAAACTAATTTTTAGCGCATCAAAAGCCTCTCTACATGATTCTTGATACCTTACTCCTTATTGAACTCACTTTCTTTTAATGCCATATCATTAGCATTTATTCTTATTATTTATATTTTTTTTTTGATTTTCCATTTAATATAAGTAATTGATCATACAATTTCCTTAATTTTAAATGAAAAACATAAAAAAACTTATTTTTCTTTTTCTTAATTTTTTTATTTATGTTTTCGATTTTTTATTTTTCTTTTGGTATTAGTAATTGAAAAAGAAACTTATTTTCCTTTTCTATTTTAAAACTAATTTTTTTATTTTAGTTTTAGTATGAGTAATTGATCATACAATTTTTTAATTTAAATGAAAAATATAAAACCTTATTTTCTTTTTCTTAATTTTCTTATTTTCTTTTTCGATTTTTTTTATTTTCCTTTTTGTATTAGTAATCGAAAAAGAAACTTATTTTTCCTTTTTGTTTTTAAAAATAATTTTAGATTTATGTAAACATTATGTTAAAATATAATTGGTTGAATTTTTTTAACATGTGTCAAAATCTGATCGATTAACTTGACACGTGTCACGATTATATTAAAAACTAACTTTGATGCATCCTACTTTATATAATAAGAAGACTAGAATAGGACCCGCATATATGCGGGATTTTAATAAAAAAATAAATTCATAAAACTAAATTGAAAATAAAATCGGATAATCTGTAAAGAAAAACTAAAATTTACTTTTATAATATTTCTAAATATATATGTTATAATACTCTCATATGAATTAGATTTATTTCTAATTTTATATATATTTATGCTAAAATTTTGATGAATTAATTATCCTACTTTTATCATAATTAAAATTTAGATTAGAATCAGCATATATACATATTTATAATACAAAATTCAAAAGTCGTTAAAATATTTTTTTAAGAAAATAAAAAAACAAAATCTGTTCACTACTACAAAAAATATGAAAAACACAAAATCGAAACCTAAAAGTTATTTATTTATTTTAATTCTCATTTATTTTTAATTAAAATATTCAAAACACATAATTTGTTACGGATCCTAAGAAACATTAATCCTAGTTCTCATATAGTTAACACACTTTATCAACTATTTTTTTTATTCCGCTGTGTTAAAAACTTGTGTATGTAATTATAGTCCTTCGAGTATGTTAACGATCTCCCCTATTAACTCTCTTCAAGCAAATAAAGTCTCTTTTTCTCTTCACATTCATTTCCCTTATATGATCTATCTGCTCTCTAGAGAAGTTATGCTTCTCAAGGCTTGCATCAAAAGTCTCTCTACATGATTCTTGATATTCCCCTCCTCATTGAGCTCATCATCGTTTAATGTCATATCATTAGCATCTAAATTTTTTTTTTTTTAAATATATTCTAGTTAATCTAATTTACTTTTTGTTTTTAATTGACTTTTTTTGTTTCCCCCGTATATGATCTCTTTGCTCTCTAGAAAAGTTATGCTTCTCAAGACTCACATCAAAAGTTTCTCTACCTGATTCTTGCTATCTTACTCTTCATTGAACTTATCATCGTCTAATATCATTTCATTAGCATCAATTTTTTTTTTGTAAATTGGAATATATCCCAGTTGACGTTTATTTTTTATTTTTAGTAAAATTGAAATATCTTATTTACTTTTGTTTTGATTTTACTTTTCTTAATTGAAATATGTCTTTTAATTTTTCCTTTTATTTTATTTATTTCTCTTTTAAAATAATTTTATTTTCTTTTTCTTTTAGGATTAGTATATTTTTATGTATAATATATTTTAATCAAAACACATGTCGAAATCTTATCGATTAACCTGTCACGTGTCGCAATCATATTAATTAGCAACTTTGACGCATCATACTTTATATAATAAGATATATTTATCTAGGGCTCTAATTTTTTTTATTTCATATCGGATCCCAAATATCTCTGACACGGCTATGACCACAAGCAGTCTTATTTACTTGTATTTCAATTTTATTTAAATTTTTTAATTATGCTCAAAATAACTTGTATTTAGTTGGAATCAAACTTTGTTAATACTATACTAAATAAACATATAAAATATGTAAAAATCAAAGTAGAAATAATTGGTAGATGACTCATGAGATTCACTTCAAGTATGTTTTTCATGTATTTGATTGTTTTTTTCCATTTCTTTTAGATTTTATTTTATTTTATTTGGAGTCTGAAGTTATGCTAACTACCTTTTATATTATACTAAATAAACATATAAAATATGTAAAAATCAAAGTAGAAATAATTGGTAAAATGACTCATGAGATTCACATCAAGTTCATGTATTTGATTGTATCTAATTCACCAAACTAGTTAGCATAACTTCAGACTCCAAATAAAATAAAATCTAAAACAAATGGAAAAAATCATATCGAACCGAACTTAAATTGACCGCCACAATATTGTTTTCTGGTGGAGAGATTTGACTTTAGGATCTCGAAGCAAAGCGTCAATACATTTCCCCCACCACTAAACAACTAGAAACTCTATAAAGCTGTTCCTCATTTACATTACGAACTTGATTGGTTTTTTCGCTAGCATTCACAAACGTAGTTTTTGTGGGTGGTAGCGGTTGTTGGCGTCTGCCAACAATCACATAAAACGCTTTCTACCGTTTCGAATTGCTTTGTATCGCTCAAAATCAAAAGCTCCTTCCAGCTAGCGTTTGCAGTTGCGGGCGGTTGCGGACGATTGCAGGTAGATAATTTAAAAAATTAAAAATTTAAAAAAAACACAAAATTTATTTAAAATTAAGATATATATAAGAAACTTTTTTAAAAATAAGATTTGAATATTATAATTACAAATAAATAAATAAATTTGATATTTTTTATCTAATATTCATTAATAATCTTTCATAATTTTATATGTATAAGATCTATAAACTCTAACTATTTTGATAAATTTTTTCTTCATCACTAATGTAAATATAACAACTAAAATTCTTTTCATCTAACATCTCCATACCAAAAAAAAACAATTTTTCTATTAAAATCATAACTTCATCCAAATTAAAACAAATTGAGAAATAAAAGTAATAATTTTTATAATTAATTATGTTTTATTAATAATTTTATAGTTTTCTTATAATAATATGGTTTTTAATATTTTTTATAGTTATAAAATTTGTTTATATTGTTAATTTATTGTTTAACCGCTATTACACCCGCAAGTTAACCAGTCGTAAATATTCCACAAACGCACTCGTTTCTAACCGATGTGCCAGTCGTACAACCCGCTTAATAACGCTGTTAACCGCAATCGCCTACTTCTGTAAACTCCCACAACCGCAATCGCAACAGCTGCGTTTAAACCAGTCAAGCCCTACGTGCCCATACTGTTCCAATTATCGCCTCAATCGCCGCTAATTCCATAGAAACACAATTTAATTCCTCTAGAAATAAATATTCTGTTTCAAATATTCTTTATGATATTTTTTTCTTTGGTGCATGACTTGTAAACTTTCTTTCAACAAGAAAACAAAAATCTTTAATTGTTAGAATTGAAAATAAATTACAACTGTTGACTTGGAAACTAGGCCAGGCCCAGGGTATAGCTTGACACTTCTATCATTTTCTTTTTAGATATTTAGGAGCCAAACTTTACTCAATTCAGAATTGTTTCTCTCTAGTCTCTAGAGATGGCTCAATTATTTCTCATTCTCTGTTTCATTCTAACCCATTTCATTTCCATGGCTACTTCTCTAAACGATCAAGGTCTTGCTCTTCTCTCCTTTAAGCAATCCTTGCAAAACCAGAAAGACTCTGTTTTCACCAATTGGAACTCCTCAGATCCAAACCCTTGCTTTTGGCAAGGCATTACATGTAATGATGATCTGAGAGTTGTCTCGATTCGTCTTCCCAACAAAGGTCTTTCGGGTTCGCTTAATCCGTCCATTGGAAACCTCTTGTCCCTTCGTCACATTAACCTCAGAGACAATGAGCTTCAAGGGGAGTTACCTGTGGAGCTCTTCGGGCCAAAAGGGCTTCAAAGCTTGGTGCTTTCTGGAAACTCGTTTTCCGGGTTTGTTCCGGAAGAGATAGGGAGGTTGAAGAGTCTGATGACTTTGGATCTTTCGGAGAATTCTTTCAACGGTTCGATCCCTTTGTCGGTTATTCAATGCAAGAAGCTGAAAACGCTTGTTCTTAGCAACAATGGTTTCTCTGGAGATCTTCCTATCGGGTTAGGTTCTAATTTGGTTCATCTCCGGACGCTGAATCTTTCTTTCAATCGCTTGACTGGATCGATCCCTGAAGATATAGGAAGTATGAGGGATCTGAAAGGTACTCTTGATCTTTCTCACAACTCCTTCTCAGGTATGATTCCATCAAGCCTTGGAGATCTCCCGGATCTTCTCTATATCGATCCTGTCTCTTATACACATCTAGATGTGTATAAGAGAAGACAAAAAGGAAGAGTATTTTGATTGAAAATGAATAAATTAACAAAAATGTCTCAATAACCCATTAACAATCCTTTACCCTGTCTCTTATACACATCTAGATGTGTATAAGAGACAGATCTTGGCCTGTTCGGTTAAGAATATTGAGAGGAATCGCAAAAGGATTGACTTACATTCACGAGTTTAGTCCCAAAAGATACGTCCATGGACATATAAACTCGAGCAACATACTTCTCGGACCGAATCATGAACCGAAAATTTCAGGTTTCGGTTTGGGGCGTATCGTCGACATGTCTTCTTCAGAGATCAGATCGGACCAGATCTCTCCGATGGAGACAAGCTCACCAATCGTCTCTAGAGCTGTCTCTTATACACATCTAGATGTGTATAAGAGACAGCTCAACAGGTTTTCATTCCAATGGATCCGGAAATCGAGTTTGACCTCGACCAGCTTCTCAAAGCCTCGGCTTTTCTTCTAGGGAAGAGCAGGATCGGGCTTGTCTACAAAGTTGTTCTTGAAAACGGGCTAATGCTAGCCGTTAGAAGATTGGAAGATAAAGGTTGCTTAAGGCTCAAAGAGTTTCTTGCTGATGTCGAAGCAATGGCGAGAATCAAACACCCTAATGTCTTGAATCTCCAAGCTTGTTGCTGGTCTCCAGAAGAGAAACTCCTAATCTATGATTATATACCAAACGGTGACCTTGGTTCTGCAATTCAAGGTAAATTTTATAATCAAATCGCGTAATTTCTTGAATGTTAAAAGACCATATTTTCAAAGTTGAGAGAGGCTTTAGTTTCGAGTCTGATTCATACAATTTATAACAGGTAGACCTGGTAGCTTGTCCTGCAAGCAACTATCTTGGCCTGTTCGGTTAAGAATATTGAGAGGAATCGCAATATACACATCTAGATGTGTATAAGAGACAGCTTCCAACCGGGTTAGGTTCTAATTTGGTTCATCTCCGGACGCTGAATCTTTCTTTCAATCGCTTGACTGGATCGATCCCTGAAGATATAGGAAGTATGAGGGCTGTCTCTTATACACATCTAGATGTGTATAAGAGACAGAGTCAAGCCCTACGTGCCCATACTGTTCCAATTATCGCCTCAATCGCCGCTAATTCCCATCGAAACACAATTTAATTCCTCTAGAAAAATATTCGGTTTAAAATATTCTTTATGATATTTTTTCTNTGTCTTCTTCAGAGATCAGATCGGACCAGATCTCTCCGATGGAGACAAGCTCACCAATCGTCTCTAGAGAATCATATTACCAAGCTCCTGAAGCTTATAAGATGAATAAACCGTCTCAGAAATGGGACGTGTACTCATTCGGTTTAGTGGTACTCGAGATGCTAACCGGAAAATCTCCGGTTCTGCAGAGGAATAGTTCAGAGACGGATTTGGTTATGTGGGTTGAATCGGCTAGTGAGAGAAATAAACCGATTTGGTATGTTCTTGATCCGGTTTTAGCTCGAGACAGAGATATGGAAGAAAGCATGGTTCAAGTGATCAAGATCGGTTTAGCTTGTGTACAGAAGAGCCCAGATAAAAGACCAATCATGAGAAATGTCTTTGAGAGCTTCGCAAAACTGGTATCTTCGATTTAAAATAATTAACTTATTATATGATAATTTTTATGTTTATCCTTCATCATTGTGATCTATGTAAGAATATTCAAGCAATTAAGAACACTAATAAAGACAAAAAGGAAGAGTATTTTTGATTGAAAATGAATAAATTAACAAAAATGTCTCAATAACCCATTAACAATCCTTTACCCGACCCGGAATCTTAACCGGAGCTTTTCCCATAGGTCAATTTATCTCCAATGTCATCGAAATTGATTCCGCCTCCAACTCCAAACCCGTACCCAAGCCCGAACCCGATACCGCAACCCATTCCGACGCCAAACACCACATTAGAATGGTTGATCCCTTCGGAAGCGACTACTCCGATCCCGCCGGTGAGTCCGATGCCGAGTCCAACGCCGCAGCCTAAACCGCCGCCGATCCCGGGGCCTCCGGTTTTGTCCTTGATCTTCTCGATGTGTTCCCGGAGGAATCTGATAACCGGGAACTCGGATTTCCCGGTTTTCACGATTGGTTTTCGGGTCCAGAGGTTATCTGATCTCATGGTTTTGTGATTGTGAATTTATGAGTGCGAAAACCAGATAAGATTGAGTGAAATTAAGTATAGGCATATATGCATTTTACGTATAATACACATGTGGACAGTATTATTTACGTGTGTATTGGGCTTAAAAACCATTTTAAGTGGCCCATTTTAGTCTCTTCAGTCTCGCTTATGTCATGGAAATTGCTCATTTTATTCATCGGCAATTTTATTTATCAACTATAGCTTCTCCAGATTAATTCATCAAGTTTGAGTTAACTGTACAAAATTAGGCATGAGAAAATTCAACATTAACGAAAAAAACAGAAACGTTACCGTGGACTTTATATCTCAGTCCAATTTTGCAAAGTCAACTCAACCTAGGAGAATTAATTTGCCAAATTGAAAGTTGGAAAATTAATCTGCACAATTAAAAAAACTTGAGCAATTAAATGATCATTTTTTTATTTAGAAAATTATGATTATTTTCATAAATCATAATTATTTGTAAAATACCATCAAATACCTTTTTAAGAAATATTATTTTTATTATATTATGTTTTATGTTGTTATGAATAAAATTAAAAAATTACGTGTATTTAATTCCAGTGGTCTTTACCGGCAAAATTTTTGTACGGTCATTGATATGGTCACTCTATTAGAAGAAATGTTTTTCATCAAATTCACTTATTTTCAATTTTTCATCTATCTTCCTCAATATATGATAGTAGCCCTGAAAATATAGGAACATAATTCATGTTTCGTCCCGTATTCATCTTGAATTTCGCATCTCATTCCCTTTTCCGTTAAAAGAATTCTCAATCATGACCATTTATTTTATTCAAACAGGTACGAAAAAAGAATGGATATGAGATCATATACCTTAATTACCTGTTCAACAAAATATATATATATATATATATATATATATATATTAATTTTTCCTAATTTTTTCAAATTTCCTCGAAGTTATCCAAAATATATGTTCTGAAGTTGATCTTTACCCAAATTACTCAGAGTTTGAGAAGAGAATTTGGGTAAGGAAATTTCCCAAATTTGTTTCGATCTTATCGAATTTCCATATTTCCAATTCTTTTCACGAGTCCTAAAATTTTTAAGGACACATATATCTGTTTAGTTATTTTTTTTTCTAAATGATACAATATTCAATGCTCATACATCCGGATTTGACAAAGAGAAGAGCCGTGGAGCTAAAGGAGTTGGAGCCACGCTTGTAGCCGAGGGAGAAGGAGACTTTGTAGCTGTGTCTGTGTCTGAAGAAGCTAAGGAGCTAAGGACAACACGCCACCGGTCATTATACTCAGGAGAGCCCTCTAACCGAGCTACACCAAGTCAAAAACCACTCAGAACTGAAGAAGAAGGTCTTAAACCAAAGAAGAGACCAAAGGAGCTAATTAAGGAAAGTCCGAACATATGTTATACTAAAATATCATTCGACCCACTCTCATCATCCATGGAAGCTAAGGAGATCCACAAACCGCCCTTGGTTTAATCCCAGCCCACATTTAACCAAGAAGATCCATCTAATCCACCAAAACCACCAAATCGGCCAAAAGAAGCATCTGCCGAGCTAGATAAGGAAACCATGTATAAATGTCTATCCAAGACATTATATGCGACCTCCTCTCTGTCCACTGAAGCCTACACGATCCTTACCACACCAGAACAAGTCAAGATCTCATCTCATTTAAAGCCAAACGGCTAGGAGCATTAAACCCAACGGCTAGAAGATCCTTTCTTAATATTTTCAGTTTGATTTTTTCTTTGTTTTTAATTCTTGTTACCGTTAGTTTTCTTTCATTCTGAGCACTATATAAGCTCATTTCCTTTGTACCTTTTCATTGACCAAAATTTTTTAATCAATCAAAGTATTATTTGTTTCAAAGAAAAGTCTATCTTTTGATTCAAAGTGGTTCCTGCGATTTACTTAGTTTTCTTTGAGGGATTCAGAGAGCTAGTAAGGCGTGTAGAGACTATTGTTCTTGTGAGGATTAGCCCTTGAACATTATGATCTAAACTCTTTGTGCTTGGAGTTCAAGTACAACCGGTTTCTCAATCATCAAACCATTCATCCATCTATCTGAGCTTCTAAGTGATGATTTCAAAGGCATCTTTACTTGGAGCGATTTCAAAGATTGTGTCACTAAAGTTATGTATACTGATTTTGTAATTTTGATTAAATATCAATGAAATTTTAGATAGAAAATATAATATAATTAAAAAAATTAAAAAAGTATATGATGGTATTCTACAAATAATCATGATTTATGAAAATAATCATAATTTTCTAAATAAAAAATATCATTTAATTCTCCAAGTTTTGCTAATTGTACAGATTAATTCCCTAACGTTCAATTTGGCAAATTAATTCCTCAAGTTCGAGTTGACTTTGCAAAATTAGACTGAGAAAGGTCAACGGTAACGTTTCCGTTTTTTCGTGAACATTGACTTTTCTCATGTCTAAATTTGCGCAGTCACCTCAAACTTGAGGAATTAATCTGCAAAAGCGATACTTGATGATTAAAATTGCCGATTGCAAATACTTGAGGAATTAAATGAGCAATTTCTCGCCATCACTGACACAATTACATATTTACATGCCCTTTATTTTATTTTATTAGAGAGAAGTTTTTTCCCCGGATAAACAGTGGAAAGTCCAAAACCTTCAACCTATAATCTATTTCAACATCCAAAATCAGTATTTAAATATTATAATTTAAATCATAATTTTATATCTTAAATAAAAATTAAATTTGGAACACAAAAAACCATTTTTTTGTTACCATCTCAAAAATTATTTTCAAATTGTAGTTTCATATTTATGAATTTGAAAACTAGATCTTATTTTGTAAAAACTTGAAAATTTAGGATCCTAAGATAATAAAGAAAAATTAACCAAAGATGTAGGATTCTGTGCATTTGCAATCGGCAATAAGTTATTCTGCCTATCAAAATTTGTTGTGAAATGGTTTTACCAAAACAAGTGTGAAATGTCAAAAACTAAAATATTACCTCAAAACTTCAGAATTGACAAATAAAATGAGTAAATAATGACAATTGAGAGAGATCCTATAATATAGTGATTAATCGTGAGAAAGGATTAACAGAAAACGTCTTAGAGAAGGGTAAGAAAGTAAATTCGGCTAGGTTGTTGGGTTAGAAGGAAGGAAACATCTTGAAGTTAGTTAGCAACAACGAAAGATTTTGATTGAAGTATATACATAGAGTAAGAAGAGGGACCATACAGTTAGTTAAAGCTGTGTTCTTGAAGCAAACCCTCTAATATTCCTTAACTTACTACGGTCGTTTCCAACGTGAAACTAAACAAAGACATCTAAATTTCATAATTTTTATTTAGTCATCAGTTAATTAACTATTCTTAATCATGATTGGGCCAACCAAACTTTAAATATAAATTTCCGATTATTACTCCTTTTTTTTCTCCTTCTACAAACACATCACTACTACTTCTTTATTTTCCGAATTACAAATCCTTTGGTGACAAGCAAAACTTCCCCCCTAACAAACTTTTTGTTTCCATCTAAATTTTCAAAATAAGTTTCATTAGATATTTGTTTAACGTTGGTATCTATAGTTGCTCATAGAATATCAGTAAGAGAATATGCACTTTATAGTCAAATTCTATTCTTCTATAAATCATAAATAAGTTGATTTATTTGCCGTGTGTATTTCTTTTTCTAAATATAACATAAATTTTGTGTAAACAAAAATCATGTTATTTTCTTGAATTAAAAATCATGTTATTTTTCCCAAGCACGCGACACACCGCTTATTAACGATTTTTTTTTTTTTTGAATGAAAATAAAATTCATTCAATCAGAATACAATTTTTTACATCAAGTGTTTCAATGTTTTGAACTTTTAACGATTTTGCTATCCTATTTTTTTCTCAAAATTTAGAAAAAACTTTACTTATCTAGATAATAAGCCATATCAATAAAGTATTAAACTATTTTCTGGATAACGAGCTTAATATCGAAATTACTACTGCGACCGAAAATTTGAAGTAAAACCAGAAGATTCATACATATTATAATTAAAGTATTAAACTGTCTGTGTATAATGCAATTTGCAAACACAAATTGTTATTGAAGTTATCTACGTTCTCTTTATTAAAAATATAATAATAATATTTTGTTAGACATCTCTAACGGTTTCTGAAGTAGGCGGGAAAGTGAAGTAGGTAGAATACTCTTCTGTGCTTTACTTAACCACAGGGAAGCGATTTGCTAACCAGTTAAATACAAGCAGATCCTTAGATCGTCTCATTGTACGGTCTCGATTGAGTAGTGGAACAAGCTCCTCGTGGTCTCTCCCGCATATGATCTATATAACTCTTCTTCTTCCTCACCTCTCTTGTTCTGTATTTGACAGTCTGTATATATATAGCATTCTTCAACTTTATTTCACCGCTCTTTCTCTTTGCTTCTCCAATCTCTAAACTTCAGAGATATTCAGGTTCTCTCTCTCTCTCTCTCTCTCTCGGTTTTGCTCGTTCTGTTTTATTTTGCACTTCTATTGTCTTCTCCGATCAAACCAAAGCATGATGACAGTTGAATCATTCATGATTTCATCGAGATCATCCAATTTTTAGTTTCGGAGTTTTGATTTTCTGGAGATTTTGTAGATCTATCGGAATCAATGTTGCTGATGCGCACATCAATCGAGTTTTCAACGCTTTAATTTCATCGTTCTACTAGTTTGATCGGAAAAAATTGCTTCGTCGTTATCTCTTTTGCTGTTGTGGATTTTGGATTTTGATTTTAGCGAATTTCTGAACAATCTTCTCCAGGAAGCTTTTTCTCGAGATCGCAAATGGAGAAAGCCGCGTCTACTGCAACGGATCTGGCATGCGTGACGGCGATAAACTCGTCGCCGCCTCCGTTATCGCCGCAATCTGACAAAAGCAACAACAAGCACCAGGAAGAGTTCGCCGCTAGCTTCGCTTCGCTATACAACTCGATTTTCTCGCCGGAATCTCAGTTCCCGAGCTCGTTATCCCTCTCTCCTTCTCCTCCATTTTCATCATCCTCTCCTCCGGCTCGCGTCGACACCACCACAGAGCACCGCCTTCGCCAAGCGCGGCTAATCCTCGAGTACGACGATCTCAACGAGCATTACGAGCTCTGCATCTCCCGTCTCCAATCCCTAATGACGGAGCTCGACTCTCTCCGCCACGAAAACGACTCTCTCCGCCAAGAAAACGTCGATCTCCTCAAGCTTATCCACATCTCTACTTCATCTTCCTCCTCCGTCTCTCCACCGCTTTTCCATAACCGCCAAAACCGCCATCAGATCTCCGATTTCGGTAGCCAAGCAGGGGTTAATAAGCATTGTCGTCCCGCGAGGAAGAGCGATCCGGAGAGAAACTCGTTGCCTAAGAGCATCTCCGTCCGCTCGCCGGGATATCTCAAGATGATGAACCAGGGAAGCCATGGATGTGGCGGTGCGGATCGTCAAGCGAATCAGCTCAGCTTCACGAGTCAACTCGGCTCCGAATCGGTAATCCTCACTCGATTAATTAATTTATTTATTTTCTCCAGAAAGTAATAAATATCTCGCCAAAAAGGAACAAAAAGCACAAAATTGAATTTTTTTCTGCCAAAAAATTGTGAAATTACTCGATTAAGCGTTTTTTTTCTTTCTTTCTCCAATTTCTACTTTTTGTTTTACTTATAAAAAAACCTCATAAATCTGTGTGAAGGTATCACAGAAGGTGTGTGTGCCAACGAAAGGAGAGAGAGATGCTTTGGAGCTTGAGGTTTATCGTCAAGGGATGACGAAGACGGAGCTCTGCAACAAATGGCAAGAGACCGGAGCTTGTCCTTACGGCGATAACTGCCAATTCGCTCACGGAATCGAGGAGCTCCGTCCGGTGATAAGGCACCCACGCTACAAGACCGAGGTCTGCCGAATGATCGTCACCGGAGCCATGTGTCCTTACGGCCACCGTTGCCATTTCCGTCACTCCCTCACCGATCAAGAGAGGATGCTTCTCACTCGCTGATCTGCGGAAGAACAAAGGTCAAAAAAAGGGGTAATGATAATTAGCGGCTTGTACAGATTTGATGATACCTTATAAATATCGTAATTTTTCTTCTTTCTGGGTAATTGAATGATACGTTTAAAGGGGGAAGAAACATATTTGGATAGGAATAAGGAAGAAATAATGTTTGATACGATTATAGGAATATAATTAGGGATGGAGATGAAAGGAGAATGAAGAAATGTTTGCTTCTCTTTTCTATTCTTCGGATATGCTGTTTGTATCTCTTGGAAAAAGCAGGAGAGAACCTGAAATGGATTTTTAGATTCAACAAAATGTGAAATTTCTATTGATGAAAGTTTTTAACTTTGTGCAAAACTGTGGAATTTTCTTTCAAATTACTCATTCAGTGTTCTGTTTGATTTGTCTTTGAGAGTTTAGTTTCTTGGCTTTTTGATAGTTATGAGTCGTAGTGCATAAGTACACATTCTGAACTTTTGAGTTGTTGTGCTTTCTTGTTGATCTAAACGTTGGACAGGAAAAGAGTTAACTAGGTATCTTGGACCAAGTTATGTCGTAAGTGTATTCTTTGGAAACCCCACCACTCAAGTCAATAGTGGTTTCCCTGTAGAAAACTATTTTCTTGACGAGTTCGTGATTAGAAGTGCATGTGTCAACATCTACTGTTCCTACTGTAGCCTGAAAAAACATAGTCTAACTCATAGGATGTGCATGTGTTAGTTGATCGAAAACTATCGAAAACTATTTTTTTTTTGCAAATAAAGGTTTAACTTGCAAAATTGACGAAGTTTGTAGAATGTCTTTGGGGGTACTTACAAGCTGGAAGATACAATATGATGAATCTTTATGACTAACAAGATCGAGTTGGGTTAGCTTAATTTGCCTTTCATTTTGAGGATGCTTTCTTTATTAGTTGAATTTGGCTGATTACAATGGTGCTAACTGGTAACATTACCAAGATATGGTATATTCTTTTTAACTATATTAGACTGTTTCAGAAATCAGTATGCTATTTTGATACGGAGAAAGTAGTTGCAGTGCCTTAAAACCTAGGTTATTGACAGTCAAATATATGACATTTTGACCATCTTTAGAAAAAGTTGTGCCTAAGAGAGGGACTAAGTTTCACCACTGCCTCAGATTAGAAGAGTCTTTGGCTGAGGATTGACTCTCCTTGTTGATTCGAGCAAAAAGTTGAAAACAAAGAAAAAGAAGAATCTTGTGTTCATTTTTCTGTTCTGGCTCTAGTGAAGGATTCAAACAAACTATATATAACCTAAATGAGTAACTCCATTTACCTAATTGAGATTTATGCCCTTTTCTAATCTGTTCTTCTGAACTTGCTGTGTTTTATGTTGACTGTGTCCAGGGTGTTATCATTTTTAGAGGTTTGCAGCTACAATAATATGATAAATCATTTACTTTATCCGTTTGCAGGATGTTTAATCGTACATTATTAAATTTAGAATATTTTGATAAAGATTGCTACTGGATGCTACATTACCTAGAGTGTTAGATCATCCAGTTCCTATTTTAGTATTCGCTTTTAGTTTGAATGTTCTTCTACAAAGCGTGTGTGGCTTTCACGAGTAATAGCTTTGTATTGGACTTGGTATATAATTTCAAAAGAAAAAGTTCTTTCCTTCTTTAGGTAGTGAGTTTACTGGAAATTTTATGCTCATCAATACCTCGTCTAAATAATAATTATTGCTTAATGTGGTTCTATCTCTAACTTAGCATCTCCGGCCTCAGTGCAACCTCTATGGTTCTCATATCGTAATGTCAATGTGTTAAGAATCCCACATTGGATATGAAAGGAAGACAACAAACTGATGCTTTATAAAACTTAGAGACAACCTCACTCACAATCTAGCTTTTGTAGTAAGCCTTACTCTCGTTCTCTGTGGGCTTGGTTTGGGATAACCCTAACAAGTGAAGCGTTGCCTTATAGTCCAATTTACAAGGGATGTAAATGCATCCACTCAGTCCTTATTCTCTGTGTATACTTGAGCCTTGGGGTATAATTATTTCTTAGAATCTTTAAACTGTTGGTGAGATGATTATCTTCTACACTTATGGCAATTTTTCTATGGGTCAGAAGATAGACGTAGTCTCTGTAATGCAAAAACACAAGATAATGAATTTCCTTAGTGGCTAATCTTGTAGTTGTTTAGACCATCGATATAGGAAATAAGGAGTACTGAATCACCGGACTTCCTTACGTTTTCCCCAATTGTTGAGAGCTGGATTCTTTGATATGTTTTGGTGAATCGTAGGATTCAGAAGTCGAGATCATTTGTCGTTGGCTAGTGTAAAAAAGAATTATGAAATCTTGAAGTCAAGGTATGAAAGTTAAAAGCAATTGTTTCCTCCGTCTTTTCCACATCTCTGTGAATTTCTGTTACTGTGGCTTTTTCAATTTCTGAAATCAGGGACATGTCTGATAAAAATCCGCACTGTGATATTATTAATTATCCATCAAAATGGGTGAAGTTGTTGGTATTGCTAGTTGTTTCTAGGATCTGTCATTTAAGATAAAACAGATCACAAGTTTGCGTTAACATCAAATAACTTAAGAGCAAGTACTGCGTGAATGAGATTTCAAGATGGATGAGATATGTTTCAATCACTCCTGATGTGTTTGTAAGAGTTTGTGGGAGCCTGAATGCACACCAAGTCATGTAGACCTAGGCATGCATCCATGAACGGAGTGCTAGCTCTAGAGAGAATTCACAAGCTTTTTGAGAACACAGTAGGAGCTTTTTGTTTTTGGAAAAGTTATTATGTTCTTATTTTGACATGGTACCTCTGGGATTGCTTTATGTCCTGTCCTCGGATTGCTTTATGTCCTGTCCTCTCTCAGTTAGCTTAATTTTTTATCTTACCCGGTAAAATCACATTGAGAATGCAGTAATTGTGCCGGATGATATTATTTTTTTTTGTGTTGAGTTGTTTTGTTTAGGCTCTGCAAGAGAATATTGTGGCTCAGCTAGTGCATCTGAATGTTTTGGTATGAATTTTCCGGTGATTTGAGCAACTTCATTTTTTGAGTAATTTTACTATCAATGGTGTGAGTGTCAATGTTTTTTCCAGTGGTACAATTTGATTTTTGGTCTTACATCATTACATCTAGAAGATGTGCTCTTGCTAAAGATTGACACGAGAGCTGTACAAGAGAACTTTATGCGTAGATGCATGCTCTGTTACACATCCATTCCTTTTTTTTGTTCTCTGTGTATGCTTGAGTCTTGAAGTATTATGTAAACTGTTTGTGAGATGAATGTCTCTATACTTTATGGCAATTTTTTCTATGGTCAGATCGATTCTGGGATCATTGAGATTTGTTTATCAAATTAATATTGGTGAAGAAGTTTGTTTTGCGAGTTGATGGATCAAAGAACTGAAGAGCAAGTACTGCATGAATGAGATTTCAAGATATGATGTTTCAAACTTTTCAATCGCTCCTGACATGTTTATAAAGCTTGTGAGAAGAGTTCTTCAGAGCCAAACTCAAAGCTCTGAATTGCTGCACATGGAGTCATCCATCCAGGCGCGGAGTGTTATCTCTGAAATATTCACAAGCTTTTGCTAACATAACCGGAGGCATCTACTGCCTTTGAAAACTTAAAGATTGTTTTCGTATCGACATGGTACCTTTGAGACTGCACAAGTACACTGTCCTGCCCTCTATCAGGTATCTTGATTTCGATCTTACCCGGTGAAATCACATTTAAGCATGCAGTAATTGTGGAGGAAGCGGCAGCAAACACTCGCTAAGTTGATGTATGTGTGGAGCTAGTGTATCTGCATTTTGTCATTAAGAGACTCATTCAAATGATTGGAGAGACTCATCATAATTTTGAGTTTTATAGCTATTGTGACTTATGGTAAAACATAAAAGAGAACTATTTAGTTTAAAACTATGCCAATCATCTATAGCTTTCAAGATCAAAGGATCATCGATGGACTTATCAACTTTGTGTATAGAGAGGCTCTGTATCTAGTCATGTGTTAAGGATGAACATTAGTTAAGTTTTAGTCTCTAATGATTGTATTTAGAATCCTGGAAACATATTCAAGAACAAAATTACTCATGATATTTATGAACAAATATATACGATGGTCCAAAAGGTCTCAAGTAGGAGAATATATGGCAACGTGCCTGATGCGTAAAAGCCACCTGGACTCTGATCGGTATTATAGTAGAATAATATATTAGAATAATCCCTCTCTTTTACTTTGACATAATGCACATAAATTAAGAAAAAGTTATAAAAATACCTTATCATAATCCTATCTTATATGGGTCAGAATAATCCCTCCCTTTCACTTTGACATAATGCATGCACATAAATTAAGATCATAATCCTATCTTATAATCCTATCCAATATTCTTTGCATTGAAAAGTTAGTACATCTCTTTTTATGAAACAATTCTTTTTAGCTAAAACTTATTTGTAATTATGAAATGGATGTAGTATTTGAATTCAGATAGCCTTGAAGGAAACATGAAAAAACCTACTAAGATTACAAGTTTTGATCAGTCTTTTTCAAAACGTTCACTTGAAAATGGTTCATATCTACAACACATGCTTTAAGTAATTTTTTGGACATATAAGTTATAAGCCTATAAGTTTCCTTTTAATAAAAAAAGCATCCAACGTTATATAAAGTCAGCAAAACTCTATAAAAGAAATTCGGACTTTAAATTACGATCTTTTTATTAATGTTAGCCATGAACCAAACTTTAAAAGTTGCTGCTTTTTAAGATCCATTCAAGGGCTCAAACACATGGAAATTCCAATTTTACTCCAAAAGATAGAAATTAAGTACGTCCTAGTATATAAATTGTAACTCTAACCTATTATTACATACTTTTTTCTCTTAAAATTATGTATATTTCTTTATTATAACTACGACAATTACGAGATCAAGATATGCAGCCTAGTGGTTTGTGCTAAATAGAACCATGCACAACAATTCCAGTACCCAACTAATATCCATTTCTTAAATCTTTGAACCTAATGAGTTCGATAGCACATTCACTATTTAGATCATAGGCATCAAAACTAAAGTTTAATCACCAATCTTTCACTCGATCTAACAAACAATTTGGATGAAGCCTAATTAAAATACCTCTCGAACCAGATTTGAATATTCGACAACTCAATATAGAAACTTACTCAATATATATGAGTTCAACTTATAACATATGATCTATAGCAACATGCAAGTTCATTTTCTCTTGATAAAAACATGTTTAGGGCTAAAATGTGCATTCCTTGTAGTTTCAAGTAGAAATTAAGTCATGGCAGAAACAAGATAGGTTGTATATATATAAAAGATGGGTTAAGGCAAATAACGGGTGATGACAGAAGCCTAGAGAGCACAAAGGAGTAAGATGCCAAGAAGCTGCTCCGAATTGCATCTCATCATCTGTGCTCTCTATCTTCTGTCAACACTAGTATCAATGCCTCTTAAACAATTAAAGATCGACTTTCAAATTCAGGCTGAAAAATATTGGATACAAGAAAAACATAAAGAACCTCCCTAAAGTGGATATCAAGATCTTGGTAACGGAAAAAACAAGTTTGATGATCATTGTAGTTATTACTTAACATCTTTTCTCGAGAACTATATGATATATTTATATATGTATGGATGTAGAGAAGTACCAAAAGGGTTGTTGATGAGATGATGAGATAATGAGGAGGAGATTTCTTGAAGCCGCTATTTATAGACGCGCAGAACCTAGCGAGAATATATTACGTCACCAGTTGCATTAATAATTTTGTTTGAACAAGTTTGGAATAATATTGTTATTAATTGAGTTCATTTGGTATATACGGATTATAAAATCAATTCTTGTTAACTAAAGAAAAAAAGAAGAAGCAAAGTTATTATCTTCGTCTTTAACAAAAAAAAGTTATTATCTTCGTCAATTTTTTGAAGCTATTTACATATTTTGCAAGATTGATTTACCTCTTTGGGATCAAAAAGTCAGAACTACATATAAAGTGATATACCGGATACGTTTACAATATATCTTTATATTACGTGTGACATCACGCTCGCAATTTATATTGATGGAATATTATATCAAAGAGAACGTTTCAAAAGAAATAAAACAAATTAATGATTTGATTCTTCTAAGAATAGCCATTAATAATTATTAGCGAAAATGGACGTATCTTTAGCGTTGCAAATGAACCATTTTAAATCGTATGTGTTGTCTTTCTCACTTTAAAAACGTTTTTCTGAGAATAGGATTTATGATCCAAATCCTAACAGTGAATACCAAATCCAATAATCTCCGTATCAACTGATAATCTTTAAAACTCCTTTCGAAGAATATCATACAATCATTACAAAATTTCTTGTACGAAAGTTCATTAACATGTGCCTGTAAACTAGTACTATAGTATTCATGAACTAAATGAGTTAAACAAAATAGGTTATGCATGTAACCATTCTCCATTGCAGTAAGTTATTTTCTTCCTAGTTCACATATTTTTGTGGAGACATAGTATTTTATTTGGGGTTAAAACATATAAATACAATAAATATTATTAACTTTTTTTTAATAATTGAACGATTTGATTTGGGTCACGAGTAGATAATACAAAGCCCCACCTTTGAAAATTTCGAATTAAGAGTAAATATGATTACAGGTATAAAGAAAGAAGATTGCATAACTATGCCAAGAGAAACAAAAATATGTTGAAGACGAAGAAGACGATCAAATCTCTTAAAGATACCCACCCAAAATGGAATAAAGACAATGAAGCCCATTCACACATTGTATTCTTCGATACCCCCCTTTTGGCAACAATTTTCTCATATGATGGTTCCAAAAAATAAATAAATAAAAATAATTTTCTCAATTTCTCTATATTGTCAAGTCCTTTTGAGACCATCAATCAATTGACAAGGTACGTATGTGGAAATGCTTTTTTATCAATACAAAATTTCCATTTGGCTATTATATATATTTAACAGTAAATACTAAATACAAAGATAGCCCAGACACATGATTTATGTGGAAAAATCATCTGGGATGCGATCTGATCCTTACATGAAAAAATAGATGTATTCACTGTTTTTGTATTCAGTTAGTTTTCAGCAATTCTGCAATATTATTATCGTTTATCCATTTTGATGGTTTATCCATTTTGATGGTTTTTGAAAAAAAAATTAAGCGTAGTTAGAAAATCACATGTTGGAAGTAGAGATAGATATATCATACTAGACATTTTTCTAGATATTTTCTTACTTTTTCCTTCTTTTTTTTTATCTCTTGCCAAATGAATTTTAGAGTAATTAAATTGTTTAGTTTGTTCAGTCAAAATTAAATTTGATAGCTATATATTTTTGTAAATTATTGTATTTTCGAATTGGGTAACCAACCATAGAGTCATTTTATGATTTAAATGTGTGGTTAACACACAAAATCCCATATATGTTGAAATGCTTTATTTATTGTTTATTGGTTTTGAGTTGAATTTTTTTCTTATTATCTTTTATTTTTCTAGATTATCTCCGAGTATATGTAAAAGTTAGAGACTAACATTCATACAATAGAACTGATCCATATTGATCCTTTAACACCAGCAATGCGTCAATGAAAAGATAATTATTGATCCAAAAAGATCTAACATTATATTTAATAATGCCAATTTGTTGCTAGTTAAACAAAAGCGGAGACATTGATAACACTAATTATTTTCATCGATCTTCAAATATCCTAAAATTTAATTTGTTTATATCGATGATTCGTTAAACAAATATTAAAGATGTGGAATAGATTGAGAATAATCTCTGTTTCACTAATCATCATTATAACTTATAAGTAGAAACATTCCAAAATCCTATCACATTTTAAAATATTGGAGAAGTTACAAACTAAATGTCTACATAAAAATATTCCAAAATTCTATCATATTTTAAGTTGCGTGTTCTTATATATGTATCTTATTATATAAAGTAAGATACGCCAAAGTTAATAATTAATACGATCGTCAAATTAATTGATAAGATTTTGACAAGTGTTTTGATTAAAGTAGAATGCGTCAAACTTAATAATTAATATGATCGCAACACATGACAAATTAATTGATAAGATTTTGACACATGTTTTGAATAAGATCTGCAACAGATTATGTGTTTTGAATATTTTAATTGAAAACATGAGAATAAAAATAAATAATTAACTCTTAGGTCTCGATTTTACGTTTTTCATATATTTTTACAGTAGTTGTTTACTGTTTTTTTTTTAACATTATATTAACGTACTTTAAATTTTATTATTATAAAACTCTGTATACGCGGATCGTAGTCTAGATTTTAATTATGATAAATTTCAATATAATAAAAGTAGGATAATTAATTTGTCAAAATTTTAGAATAAATATATATAAATAGATAAAGCATTAGAAATAATCATAATTCATATAAAAGTTTGAAAACATATATATTTGAGAATATTTTTTTTTTACAGATTATTCGTTTTTGTTTTCAATTTATTTTTACAGATTTAAAATATCTTATTAAAAACCAACATATATGCGGGTTCTATTCTAGTTACTATAGAAAAATATAAAACAGGTAACTTAAAAGTCTAAATACTATGCTAAAGATTACAAATATCAAGTCTTGTAAGATATTAAGATTACAATTACCCATTCTCCCTCTTCATGTGTAGCAAACAAAAAAAAATAAAAATAAAAGTAAAGTCCAATCCAAAAAAATGTTGATAAATAAGATCTCTATATTAATTAAGAGTTTTTAAAATAGTTTCGAAGTGTTTTTCTACATATATGACCAATAAATTGGGTACCAATTAGCAAATTGTTATTATTAATATTATTATTATTATTATTATTCTGATTTGATTTAAAAAACTTATTCGTAAAGAGGAATTATATAGGATCATAGTACAGTAAAACCTCTATAAATTAATAATGTTGGAACCATGAAGTTTTATAAAAATTTATTAATTTATAGTGATTATTAATTTATAGATATATAATTTGGTTGAACTGACAAAAAATATTAATTTAGCGAGGTATTAATGAATCGAATATTAATTTATAGAGGTTCTACTGTAGTTGGTAGGTCTGTGACTTCTGTTACTTCGGATCGGTTCGATATTTTGGATTTTTGGATATTTTGATTTTTACAAAGTCTATCGAATATAACCGAATAGAAGAACAGTTTGGTTCGGTTCAGCATCGATTAGTTCAATTTTTGGAGTTTCTAATCGAATTGAACAGAAGTTTTATAATTTCAGATGTAAAATCGGATAATTTTGTGTTTAATCAGTTATACCAGTTCGAGAATGAAAGTTTGGTAAATTCGGTTATCTGTTGAAATCATATCAATGTTATTATGTAGTATTACTATGCCACCACTCTTTTTGTATGTATTGACTAAAGTTTTGTAGGTTAATTTGGAAATGCTAGAAAAATTATTTATGTCTAAAGACGTGTGATCAGATAGTGCTGGAATTGGATATATCACATGTATTTTAACCTTATGTGGGTTGGATATGGACCATGTGGTTCAATATTTTTTTTATTAGGTTAGTTTTGATTGGTTGAAAAACCAAAAGAAATAATTTTAAACAAAATTTAAATTTTGAGTGGAAGTATTGCTGCAGCTCTGATTGAGAGATTTATGGGGTCATATACTAGGGGGTTTCCGTTATTTAGAAATTTTGGTCGTCGGTCAAAAAAGTAACAGTTGATAGTAGTATACTAGTATTATTATATATAAATATACCAAATAATTGGATTCTCGAATATGATGTAGTTGTAGTAGAATCTTATGCAAATCACACTGTAGCTTTGGTGGCTTTAAATTAATTGAGAAACTATCAGTCTATGAGCCAACCAATTAACTTTCGAAAGGTGTAATGGAATTAAACTAGAGGTTATCGATGTGATTTGAGTCTTTCTCTATGTGGAATGTGACACAAATATAATTGGGCGTAGAGTTTAGATTTGTCTCCAGAAGCCTCGAAAGTCCAGAGACAAATCAGAGCTTCAGAATTTCGGTTAAAATTCATTTGGTATATATTTTTTTTTTTTGACAACCTTTCATTTGGTATATTTATATAATTACTACTATCAAACTGTTACTTTTTTGACCGACGACTAAAATTTATAAACTAGTGAAACCCATACATCTCTCAATCAGAGCTGCAAAAGACTTCCACTCACAATTTAAATTTTGTTTAAAATTATTTCTTTTGGTTTTTCAACCAATCAAAACTAACCTAATAAAAAAAATATTGAACCACATGGTCCATATCCAACCCACATAAGGTTAAAATACATGTGATATATCCAATTCCAGCACTATCTGATCACACGTCTTTAGACATATAATTTTTCTAGCATTTCCAAATTAACCTACAAAACTTTAGTCAATACATACATAGAGGTGGTGGCATATTAATACTATAATGGGATTAGTTCTCTTGTGTCTCAAATTTAAACATATTTTAGAATAAAAAGATATTTTTTAAATCGAAATATCTAAAAATTAATTTTAGATAATAAAAAATTATGAGTCGAAGATTTGAAACTTGCAAGATAAAAAAAAAAAAAAACTTTAGGCAATACAAAAGAGAACCCGATTCAAATAATTTTATGCAAAAAAACATGGTTTTAAGTGAAAGTTGAAGCAAGCATATAATTAAGTCTTATCACTTTTATAAGTTGAGTCTAGAGTCTTCAAAGCTATATTCCAGCGAACACTCGTTCTCACCTAATGAATGAACGTAGTTTTTTTTTTTTTTTTTTTTTACTTTTGAATGAATGAACGTGAAAGGACCATAAGAAGATATCATATTAAAGTAATGCTCCGTAAAATCAACATATATATTAGAAAAATATATGATATATATGTATGTGTGTGTGTGTGATTCCACTAGAGATGTATATATATTCTTAGTAACAAACAGCCCAACCAAGAAAAAATAATCATAAAAAAAACTTTAAGTAGTTTGGATTATTCACCAAATAAAATCTTAAGTTTATGACTCGTAAAATACTGTAAATCACGAAATTTGCTTTGATTGAACTATTTTAGACTCGAAAATAGTCAACATTAACAGTGCCGTTAATGGACGTTAGTATGTGTTTATTATCAGGCCCGGCCCAATGAAAAACTTGGCCCTGTGCTTAGTCCAAATTGTTTTAGAAACTTGCCTTATATTTAATACTCTCTGAAAATCAGACCCTATTTTACAATGTTTTTTAAAAAAATGGACCCTAAAATCTAAAGAAACTTGGTTAAAAATTAAGTGGATCCAGTGCAAATGCACTCCTTGCACAGCCCAAGAACCGGGCCTGTTTATTATTCTTCTTGTTTATCAATTTTAAAGAAAATCGTCAAAATTTTCTCAAACCCTAAATCCCCAATTCTCTTCCCTAAGTGACATTTGTAAATCTAAGCAATGGACTTCATATAATTTAAATCCTCGCATTGTCATCCCAAATTTCTTGGGCCTCGCCTCTCCACCAACACCTAAGTTCTCTCTCCAAGTATGATTTTTTTTTTTTTATATAGCTGCATATGGATTTGGTATATTTGTTTTAAGTAATATATGTTATGGGTGTTAAGCTTTTTTTTTGTTAAAATTATGGGTGTTAAGCTTCTGGTATAGAATCTTGGAAAATCGCTTGTGTTTGTGTCCTAATTGTAATTCACAGTGTACTTTTATAAATGTTGTTTGCTTGTGGAATATGTATGTTTCATTACCGTTTTTAGACCATAAACAGCAAAGCCGCTGGTAAGTTGGTGCATTCGTGTAGATTGGGATGACAATATGAGGATTTAATTTATATGAACTCTATTGTTTAAAATCACTTTTGTTATCTTTGGGAAAGAAATTTGGGGGGTTTACTTTATCTTTGGTATAGAATCTACGAAGAAGAATGAACACATTGGGTTAGAATGGTAATCCAAAATTTTTTACCATAAAGTTCTTTATAAGTTTTACCGTTTTAATAGTTACCAATCACAAAAGCAGTACAAAAAGCGTTACTAACAGTATTACATTCTGCTTTATTGTACAACTTTTGCTTACAGCTTTTTTCTTATAGTTTTCAACTATTTTATAAGCACTTATCACTACAGTTTACCGCTAAAAAATTCAGCTTATTGATTACCAATCACATCCATTGTTAAAACGATTTAGGCAAACTTGAAGTCCATGGGTCACGTTATAATTGTTAAAACAAACAAGAAAATGGAATGACTGTTATATTATATCCAATCATAATATTTATTATATTTGGAACAAAAGCATCAATTTGAATACAAATATGGCATACTGTCACAGCCTTGTCTAATCATGGATGATGAATTGCATCTAAATATCTAATATAATACTTATTATCAGTTTTCTTTTAGATATATATATATATATTCTTCACTCAGGCAGAATTTTGTCTAGATTGTGGTAGAGATGATAAGATTGCATGTGCGCTGTTTGGCTTGACCAAAACCACAAAGTCTCTTTTTTTGGGGGTCAAAAACCCACAAGTCTATCGATAGCTATTTACATATACACATCTTTGATACCGTAACTAAAAGTAATGTTATAATTGAATAATAGAATGATCTAGCTACATGTGTTTACAGTTTACATCATCATCTTGTAACTCGCTATTTATAAGAAATAAAAATAGGTGGCTTTACTTATTCAATTTAGGATAATATTATTTAAAAAAAACCAACCACTCAACGTTAAGAATGTAATAGACTTAGTTTCAAAAACTAAGAAAATGTCAATTTTCTTCAAACATGAAATTATCTTACACTTTTATTTGGTCAGTCAAAATAGTGTTACGTTTTGGATGTATATAGTTTTTGGGAAAGAAGCAAGTGTTACGTTTTAAATATGGGTGAATGTATGTAGGTTTTGGGAAAGAGGCAGCTAATATATACTCCCTCTGTTTTATAATAAATGTTATTTGGAGAAAATGTATCTGCAATGTATCTGGATGTATTAAATTCAAAACACATCCAGATACATCCAATTACATTACAGATACATTTTCTCCAAATGACACTTATTATGAAACGGAGGGAGTATGATTTTGTCAAAATTAATGTAAGTGTTTAAAAAACTTTCATGATGTCCGTTTTAATATATTATTTTATATTTTATTATTTTGGATGAAAATAAATTCTAGATCTAACACTGGTTTTAAAATGATTAGAAAATCTTGTAAGTGGATTATCTAACAGCTACATTTATTATTATAAAAGATTAATTGGATGATAAAAATGTGGATCACTTTCTAATTATATAAAAAAACACTGGAAAATATAAATATTCCCATTTAAAAAAAAAATTGTTGAAATGTCACATATATATTATATAAAATAGAATTTTAAAAAGACAAATGATTGTAAGAAATATATGTGTATATTATATATACTAAATATAATAAAAGAAATGGAGTGAGTGGAGAATAGTGGAATGATAGAAAAGGAATGGAGGATAGGGTTGAAAAAGTAAAAGAGAACACGGAAGAAGCTATGGGGAAGCGACAACGCCGACAAGTACGAAGAGATAAGAATTAAGACAGTCTCTCAGATTCTTTGTTCCCTCTTTAGCCTTTTTCTCATTCTTCTATTGGCTATATTCTCCTTCCATCCATCATCCATGATCTCACTATACCCACAAAAAGAAATTGTATTAACCCTAATATTCTTTTTCTTATCACTAAGAAACTCTTCTTAAGTTTTAGGTCATGTTTCTTTTCTGACTTAGGGCCATATATAGCTGTCTTTTAGCGTGAACAATTTGTACATGAACCCCCATATTAAATTTGCTTAGACCTAACATATATATATATATATATATATATTGAAACCCTAATTGTTCAAATAATCTTCTTACAACATCAATCAGACGTTTTGATATATATATATATATATATATTTAATATATAGCTTCCATATAATCTGATATCAGTTCAGATATTTTTGCGAATTGGTTCTTTTCACACTGGAAATTTAGACTTGGGCCCGGAGTTTCTGCTCCTAAGGGTTTTTAGCTCAATTTGTTGAACTTATATATGCTAGTTTTTTTTTTTTCCCTTTCTTTCTAATATTATATTGTTCTTTAAATTTATGTTTTTCTTTAAATGTACATGCATGGGTACCTTTTTTTTTTTTTTTATCTTGTACTATTGAATGTGTGAATTGTTTTTACGCTAGAGGATTTTGTCTTTTTACCAGAAATAACATGTACAAATGAGTATGATGCAAAAATATAACAAGATGGAAACCCAAGACAGTCAACTCTTACTCGACCCAGATGTTTTTATGGCAACTGTATGACAAGATGAGAGTCGAACAATACTTTTTTCACTTTCTCTGCAGATAATTTGTTAATACTAGTAATGGTATTGGTTTAAAAAATCTGTAGAGAAATTGAATCTGCTTGGTTAGAAACGTATAGATTAATTACTGTACAGTTTAGTCTATATATTTACTTTGGACTCCACTGGGAAGTCAATTGGAATAACTGAATAACAAACTAACGAAATTATTAGGACGAAAACACTTAAAACAGAATAAATTTAAAAACTTTTTTTTGAAAACGGATAAATTTAAAAACTAAAAAATATTATTTATTAGATAAATAAATATTTGTATAAACTAGTTATAAATTTGAAACATGCGGGATGAATTATAAAATAGTTTGTTGATTTTTTTTTTATTTTTTATCATTTCATGTTTAATGTTATGAATGGTATGTATTAGCTGGAATCACGTTTTCAAAACGTGAAAAAACTGCATACCATTCAAACCTTTTATTTCTTTACTTAAAAAAAAAAACTACAGCCCTTAAAACCCTAGAATAACTTTTAAAAAAACAAAAAACATGAATAAACCGAAAAATATGGCTATAGGACTATGAGTTGGAGTTAGACCCACCTACAGCTCTTAAAGTTTGGTTACAGAATTCTTTTTTGTAGAAGTAATGTAAAAGATTTTAGGATTATTTGTAGCTTACAGATCATTCAGATCGAACCATACATTATATATATGAGTAGTTTTGTTTTGTGAATGTAAGATTTCAAACCAAAATATAATTTCATTTTTAAAATATCTAGCTATATAATATAAAAACTCGTAGTATTAGAAAATCCATCTAACAAAAATTGATAGAAAAAAACTTTTTTTTCTGAATTACAAATAAGTGTATTTGAGAAGAATCAAGGACCGCTCTTAATGATTCGTCTTCTGATAATATAAAAGAACTTTTCTACAAGTACCAAATTAAAATATTTACTACTCCATCTGTTTATAAAAAATGATGTTTTGGTTTGTTCAAACAAATTAAGAAATAATTAACTTTTGCCTATTAATGTATTACTTTTTCACACTAAATACTTTTCAATAACTATTGACCAATAATAATTCAAGAATTCAATATTTTTAATTAATATTTTTTGAAATTTACAATCTGTTAACATTAATTAACAAAAAAAAACATTTAAAAATCTAAAACATCAATCTTTGTGGAACAAAGAAAAAAACTCAAAATATCTTTTTTTTAGGAACAGAAGGAGTATATATTAACCAATTTTGAAAATTCAAGTAAACTATATATTTGGCATTGAATTTGGAACCTGGGAAAAAAAACTTATTTAAAACTTTTCCCAAAAAATAAAATAATAATGAACTTATTTAAAGCTACATCATCAAGGGAGCTAATGATCCGATTTGACTTGATAATGCCCAAATGAATTAAATTATGATTAAACCTCGATTATCAATCATCTCTTCTCTTCTTTCTCGTTGCTAACTCAACTTTACTTCCTTTAACAAAAAAAAAGAACTCAACTTTACTTTTGCTGTCTCACGGCTAGACTGCAACTATATCGAAGCCATCTTCTCAGGGACAAACTGAAATATATATACGGGGAATCTTTTCTTGGCAGAGCTCACAATTATTCGATAAATACCGCTTCGGCTTGCATTGGTATTTCCAGATTCACGGATTCTTATGTCATTTTGGGTTCTCTCTTTATCTTATGTAAGTTTTTCTTTATACGTACAAACATAACTTGATTACTTTACTCAGTAACTATTCAGTGTCGTCTAATGTATGTGGTTACTTTATAACAAATGTTGATATTTTTACAATTTTTGTTTACCCTTTTTTTTTTTTTTAAGTAGAACTATGAAATTTTCTTTGAATATATATATATAAACCGTGATGAAACTTTGTTCAAGAATTTGTCTATTCATAATTTGATTCCAAATATATCCGGTTTAGCACTTTCCAAAACTTGTTTTAGAACTTGGATTCTTCTTTTACAGGGTCAGGAATGTTATCGTGCGTGGCTTACAATATTGTTGGTTTATGGTCGGATTGCCCCTATATTTTGGCAGCATACCGAACTAGTTTAGTTAATCGGTAGTTATGTGAAGTTTGTTTCTATAACTTTTCAAACAAACATATATGGCTCTTCACAATGTATATATATATATAAGACATTGCAGAGAGAAGAGTAAGGTCATGAATAACAGTATATGACTGTCGATAAAAATAGAGAATTCAAGAAAAAGAGAAAAACGTTTTAAAGAGAGAAAAATTAGAGTAATTAACCGAAAGGGGACTTAAAATGGTGATTAGAAACGTTGAATTTTTATTTGTGATTTATTCCCCGATCTTTGCGTACATTTTATAGATCACAGTGAGTCATATTCATCGCTAAACCGTGTTAAGGTATGTATTAGGTTTATACAATTCCGCATAAAATTTGTAGAATGAGTTCCCGTGGCGAGAAATTAAGGTTGAGCCAGATTGAAAACAAAAGAAGATAGAAAATAATGTTGGAAATTAGTGTTTAATCATATTTTTATTTGATTTGAGAAAGAGTAAGTTGAATCCGATAGACAGGTTCCCTTTAAAAATATTACCTGAAAATGCTAGACTGCTAGTATAAGACTTCCACAAATCACGTGGATCAAATAGTGGTGGGGTGGTAAGAGCACAATAGCTAGCTAGATCTTAAGTTGGGGTATTTTAAAGGTTTGATTTCCGTTATACTTGCCATGCGTGAATGATTTTATTGATTGCTGGGTTGATCAAGATTAATCTAGGTCAATATTTTTTTGTTGGTTAAGCTAATTTTGTAATTTTTTTTTTTTTATAACTCAGGGAATCCCAGACCTATGGAAGGACTCATATATACTAATCCCTGGGGTAGGTGCAGCCCATGGATAGACCCTCTCTCCGGGTATTCAAATGGGCCGAAAGCAAAGGCCCATATCCGTGTGGCCAAGTGAAAATGAATAAATCTTGTGCTTATTGTTTCATCACGGTTTATATCTTTCTTATTATATAAAGTTGGATGCATCAAAGTTGCTAATTAACATGATCGTGACACGTGGCAAGTTAATCGATAAGTACTAATCCTAAAAGAAAAAAGAAATACTACTATTTTAAAAAGAAAAAAAAATAAAATAAAAGGAAAGATATCTTATTATAAAGAAAAATATACTAATCCTAAAAGAAAAAGGAAATTACTATTATTTTTAAAATAAAAATAAGTTAATCGATAAGATTTTGACACATGTTTTAATTAAAATATATTATAAAGAAAAAATATATTAATCCTAAAAGAAAAAAGAAATACTACATTTTTAAAAAGAAAAATAAATAAAATAAAAGGAAAGATATCTTATTATAAAGAAAAAATATACTAATCCTAAAAGAAAAAAGAAATTACTATTATTTTTAAAATAAAAATAAATAAAATAAAAAGAAAAGAAAAAATAAACGTCAAAGTTAGTAATTAATATGATCGTGACACGTGACAAGTTAATCAATAAAAAGAAATAAAAAGAAATTAACTAGGATATATTCAATTTAATTAAAAAAATTAAAACAAAATGATCTATTTTATTTTAATAAAAGAAAAATAAAAACAAAAAGTAAATTAGATTAACTAAGATATATTACAATTAAAAAAATGAAATTCTAGATGCTAATGATATGACATTTGACGATGATGAGTTTAATGTGGAGGAGGATAGCAAGAATCATGTAGAGAAGCTTTTGATGCGATTCTTGAGAAGTATAACTTTTCTAGAGAGCTAAAATCTCATATAAGGAAGAAACAAAAAGTAAGTTAAAAAAAACTTGATTAACTAGGATATATTTCAATTAAAAAAAGAAAATTCTAGATGCTAATGATATGACATTAAACGATGATGAGCTCAATGAGGAGGAGAATATCAATAATCATATAGAGAGGCTTTTGATGCGAGTCTCTTTTGATGCGAGTCTTGAGAAACATAACTTCTCTAGAGAGCAAATACCATATAAGGAAGAAACAAATAAGTAAATTAAAAAAAAAAATTGATTAACTAGGATATATTTCAATTAATAAAAGAAAATTATAGATGCTAATGATATGATATTAAACGATTATGAGCTCAATGAGGAGGAGGATATCATGAATTATGTAGAGAGGCTTTTGATGTGAATCTTGAGAAACATAACTTCTCTATAGAGCAGAGAGATCATATAAGGGAGATGAATGTGGAGAGAAAGAGATACTTTATTTTCTTGAAAAAAATTAATGAGTAAATTGTTAACATTCTCGAATTGCATACCCAAGTTTTTAACGCAGCTGAACAGTAAAAGATAGTTGATAAAGTTTGTGAACTATATGATAAGTAGGATTAATTTTGTTTAGTACCCGCAACAGATTATGTGTTCTGAATATTTTAATTGAAAATAACTAAAAATTAAAATAAATAAATAACTCTTAGGTTTCGATTTTGTGTTTTTCATATATTTTTTTCTAGTAGTGATCAAATTTTGTTTTCCATTTTCTTTCTTGATGCGAGTCTTGGGAAACATAAATTTTCTAGAGAGCAAAAATATCATATAAGGAAGAAACAAAAAAAAGTAAATTAAAAAAAAAATTGATTGACTAGGATATATTTCAATTAAAAAAAGAAAATTTTAGCTACTAATGATATTACATTAAACGATGATGAGCTCAATGAGGAGGAGTATATCAAGAATTTTAGAGACTTTTGATTCGAGTCTTGAGAAACATAATTTCTCTAGAGAGCAGAGAGATCATATACGAGAGATGAATGTGAAGAGAAATATAAACTTTATTTGCTTGAAAAGAGTTAATGGGGAAGATCGTTAACATACTCGAAGGACTCGAATTGCATACCTAATTTTTTAACGCAGCTTAACAGAAAAAGATAGTTGAAAAAGTGTGTGAACTATATGAGAAGTAGAGTTAATGTTGCTTAGGACTTGCAACAGATTCTATCTTTTGAATATTTTAATTCAAAATAAATTAAAATTAAAATAAATAAATAACTCTTAGGTTTCGATTTTGTGTTTTTCATATATATTTTTCAGTAGTGATCCGGTGTTGTTTTTTATATTCTTAAAAAATATTTTAACGGGTTTTAAATTTTATTATAATAAATTCGCGTATATGCGGATCCTAATCTAGATTTTAGTTATGATAAAAGTAGGATAATTAATTAGTCAAAATTATAGATATATATATAAATAGATAAAACATTAGAATTCAACCTAATTCATATAAGAGTATTAAAACATATATATTTGGAATATTAAAAGTAAATTTTTTTTTTTTACATATTATCCAATTTGTTTTCAATTTATTTTTACGAATTTAAAATATTTTATTAAAAATCCGCATATATGCGGGTCCTATTCTAGTATATATATATATATATATTTATATATATTCAAAGAAAATTTCATAGTTCTACTTAAAAAATTAAAAAATATAAATCTTGTGCTTATTGTTGTTAAAAAAAAAAAAAAATCTTGTGCTTATTAGTGTATGAATCATAGCGCTAACCTGAATCACCAAACTTAATTTCAAATGAGTATATATATAGAAAGATATATCTTTCAGATCCAAAGAAGCAAATCTATCTTGCAAAACAGGTAGATAGCTCCAAAATAGTATTGCGCTTGAACATTGACCGGGAATAATATACTTTTTTAACAAGAATATATTTTTTCATAAAAAAGAATAGAATTTAAAGCCGTATATTCCAAAGGAACCAATTACTTACAAGTTACAACATTATTCCAAACTTCTTGAAACAAAAAGATCAATGCAATTGGAGCTAGCGGAGAAATCATCTCGATGCATATGCGTCTATAAATAGTGGCTTCAAGAACTCTCCTCAACATCATCTCATCAACGACTCTTTTGGTAATTCTCTACACCCATACATATATCTAAATCTATAGCCCTATGCTATAGAAAATCCAAAATCCCTTACTTTTGTCAAGTTCTTGATTTCCATATGAGGTTTGTTGCAGGTTTTTTGAAATCGATTTTTAATGGTCTGAGAGGGATTGATAGTGTTGACAGAAGATAGAGAGCACAGATGATGAGATACAATTCAAAGCAGTTTCTTTGCATCTTAGTCCTTTGTGCTCTCTAGCCTTCTGTCATCACCTTTTCTTTGCTTAATCCTTCTCTCTCTTATTTTTTTTCTTAAATACTCTCTTCATTAAAAACCCATCTAAAAATCTTAAACCCACCATTAATCTCATTATTGACTGAAGCAATTATGAATTTAAAAAGGCTAAAATCTAGTTTGGTTTATATAACACCAATAATCAAATCTTGAATATTCCCGATCAATCAGGAGATATATATAAATATATATACACCAATCATCACATCTATATATACGAAATGCAAAGCATATTATCCTATTTTAAAAATCGTAAAATTTAAAATTATTAGTAAGAAAGCAAGGTTCAATGTTTTTGTTACTATTATTTTATTACGAAAGTCTACCATATGATATGATTAGGCGGCTATCTATCTTCCTTATAATGGGTCTGTTTATTTATAATTTTTTCATATTTAATTATATTGATTGTTCAACGTGGAGCCCCTACAATTTTCTTATGTATCTATTAAAAGAGTCAGCTATGACTTAACTTTCAGTCGTCTTATTTATATAATTTGGTGGTTTGTGCTGTTATTGTATCACTACTATGATACTATCCAGATGATTTAAAAAAAAAACAAAAAAACAAAATCTTCAAAGTATGTTTTTGTCGCGAGGTATTAATTTTCTTTAGTTATAAGGCTTATATAGTGGCAGTGGCACAATTGTAGATTCTCATTTGATAAATTTCGAGTGTCCAAATTCCAAAAGGTTGAATGACTTTAAAAGAATATGTTTTGTTTTGTCACTGCAGTAATTAAGATCATGAAATATACATAAAACTGAGTGAAAATAATATGTTAGAGAAATTAATTGGAATCGTTAGAGCTAAAATTTCTATAGTGAAGCTTGTACCATAGTCCTTAACTTAATGTTGTAATGCATGACGGATGAGGCCATGAGGGGGCTTATGATGGATGGAGATCGACGTTTTTTCAATGTCGGCGTACGTAAGGACTAGTATACACTCTCTCTTTCTTTTTATTTTATTCACTCTCTCTTTCTATCTAACACATACGAGGGTAATCTAGATTTACGCTCTATTATGACTCGAATCGCATGTTAATAGAGCCTGATAGGATTTGTATAATTTAATATGTATTGATCCCAAAAACCATAAGAACCCCTTCTGTTATATTATCTCAGCCTCATCAAAACCTCTCTTTATTCACCTCTTGCAAGTCTGTCAATACGACGACTATCTACATTTACCTTAAGAATATATGAAATCGAATATGTTCTAGGAGATCAGCTACCCGAAACTATCCTTCCACTGGTGAATCCATACGAATACTTTGCCAAAAAGCCTAGTACTTTCTCAGTCAAAGGTGTTCGAGAGCTCATACGACCATTTTCAAATTGAAGAGTTACGGAATATGTCCAGTCCAGCAAATTCTCATCTTGACAAGTTCCAACCACTGAAGAAGAGTAGTTCATCTCTCTCAACATTCCAGAAAATCCACCAAGATTGTGGCAGCAGCAAGGATACACTCATCTACATTTCGGTGTGGTGAGAATCGGTCTAACCTTACACGCCCGAAAAAGTCTACCGGTTGTACCACGTATAGTTTTAGTCGACTCAAGACTAAAGTCATACCAACAAGCTTGCATCGGAACGGTTCAAACAACATTAAACAACATTAAATCGTTCTGATGCAAGCTTGTTGGTATGAATTTAGTCTTGAGTCGACTAAAACTATACGTGCTACAACCGGTAGACCTTTTCGGGCGTGTAAGGTTAGACTGATTCTCACCACACCGAAGTGTAGATGAGTGTATCCTTGCTGCTGCCACAATCTTGGTAGATTTTCTGGAATGTTGAGAGAGATGAACTACTCTTCTTCAGTAGCTGGAACTTGCCAAGATGAGAATTTGCTAGACTGGACATATTCCGTGACTCTTCAATTTGAAGATGGTCGTATGAGCTCTCGAACACCATTGACTGAGAAAGCACTAGGCGTTTTGGCAAAATATTCGTATGGATTCACCACTGGAAGGGTAGTTTCGGGTAGCTGATCTCTTGGAACATACTCGATTTCATATAGAGAATTTATATTACTAGAAGAAGAACGATTTTGATTTTTGCTTTTTGATTTTTGTAAAGTACAAATTCCGCATTGAGAATCGATAGTTGAAAGATTAGAAATAGACATATTATGAGATTGTTTTCGAGAACATTCAAAACAATCAGTCATAAACAATGGTTCATTCTATCATAACACAAACCGTTGGCTCTGATACCAATTCTTGAAGTAAACGTAGATAGTCGGTCGTATTGACTAAGTACCAAACCAAACTTAATTAGACCAACTTCACTTGTGACCATCAGAGGGTGCTTTAGCCATGATTAACCACATAGGCTGGTTCTGTTGTGCTCCTAGTTCTAAGTCCGGTGGAAAAGATAGTTAATGCTATATTATAAGGTATTAGCAAAAAGCTGTTCCGAGCCATACGAGGGGAGAGGATAAGATTAAAGCCTCGGCCATAACTTCTCCTAGTCATAACCAAAAAAAAAAAATCACTTTGGATTTACCTAAGCTTAACATTATTCTTTTATTTTCTTTTTGTGAATCAACTCCTTTCGGATCATATCCTAATACTACAAAATCACTACCAAGCATTTTAGAGTATAAGGTTCTCTAATAAATATGAAAACCTAGTAACATTATATAACCCTATCACCACATCACACGAGCCGCAGTCTAACGATAACTCTATTGTACTGAAAGGAAAAAGTGGCAGAAGAACTAGCCTGACCCCAAAGATGAATGTAGCATAGAAGGTGTGGGGGCATATGCACCAATTAAAATTTTTAATTATTCAAAATTTAGTAATAATAAATTTAAATACATTTTTTAGATGAGATGGCTAGCTAAAATCTCCTAATGCATCCCTATCAACCCATAATCCAATCCCCATTTTCTTCACCTCCCTTCACACCCCACCCAAAAAGAACAATGGAGGAAATAGCAATGATAGGAGGTGAGATGGCATAAATATTAATTAGACCTCTTGGACGAAAAGATCCAAAAAGCCAGCCTTATCCACAACCGAGATATGTGGCTGTATACATGTACTGTAGTAAAAGTGATCTTACTTTCCATGAATATTGTAAAAATACATTTTATAAATCAAACTGTGTTAATTAAAATTACCTAAACAAAAGTAATTTTAATTCTTAAAATTTTGAATTATGAAGACTAGAGTGAAGTTTTGTACGATTACGAAGAATAGAAATTTATATTCGGGTATGATAAATCGATGATCCATAATAGATAAAACTAAGTTCCATCATTCTATAAATGTAGTTATTAACTTTGATTTTCGATTGGTAACGTACGGAATCACGTTTTTTTTTTTTTAAACAATCAACAAAAATTATAATATACTAAAGAAATCTTAAAAAATCAGATTTCCATTTTCCCTTAAGAAAATATACAAGTAAAAACATCCATTAACTAAGTTAGTGAGATTTTACAGGTTTTTTTTTATAGAAACAAGTCTTTATTTGTAACTGTTTCATATTTATTATACGAAACTATATACCAACCTGCCCCATACATTAATCAATATTATTGTAAATATTTACAAAATTCTGATTAGTAAAAAAAGTTTGTAGAAACTATAATTATTACTTTAAAAACTAATAAAATCACAAAAGTCTAATTGGTTAAATATGGTTGTAAATGATGTAAAATTGCTAACAGTCTCCATACCCAATCGTCCCCAAAAAAAAAACAACTTTTTTGGGCCCTCATTACACAGGAGAAAACTTTTGGGCCTTGTTCCACATGTTGCACATCCTAAGAACCGCCCCTAATATTATGGCTTTAATAATTTTCCTGTTTAATGAAGTTCTTGCATCTCAATTTTTTTTTTAATGCAAATCAACAACATCCATAAATTTGGCAAAAGGAACAACATCATACATACTTACGTTAAGTGACTTTACACATTTTCTGAAACATCCTTTAATAAAACTTGTACTTCCTCTTTTAATATGCTTTCTGTTTCTTGGTTGCTTTGCGGTGTCATCTCGATTACTCTGTCTCTAGCCTTCGCTGCCTAAAACCCAAATCAAAACAAGATTCAAAACTCTAGCAATAACAAGAACAGAAAAAGATGAGTAATAAGAAGAAAAGAAAAGAAAAGAAAAGAACACGTATACCTCTTGTTCCCAATTAGTGAAGAAAGTTACAAGAGCAAGAACAATTGTTTGTAGAGTAGAGCCTATCAATATACCGATCCAAAGTCCTTTCCCTCTCCATTTCACAACGAAACACAAGATCGAACCCACCGGGATCCCGGCCAGATAATAGGATCCAATGTTAGCATAAGCTCCTATATGTTGCCACCCTGTTCCTCTAGCAACCCCTGAAGAAGCAAGAATTCAAGGGTTTTTAAAAATACATATATATAGCTTTCTTGGACGTAAAGTAACAACCGCGGTCATCTCTTTAGGAGCTTCTCAATCAGAAAATGCTTCGGTCTGTACATTACTGTATACAGTCTTTCAATTTGATGTGTATTGATTACCTGAGAGCACAGCGAGAAAGCTGTCAACACCAATGGATAAGCAGAGAATGGGTGTGATTTGAGTTGCATAGTGAGCCACTTCACTCTCGTTGCTGAATATATAAGCCCAATTTCTTCGGTAGCTGTAGAGAGTGATGCTTACTACGGCTGCATCAATAGCACCGAGGAACATCGCAGAGTTAGCCGCGGCTCGAGCTGCCTTTGGATTTCCAGCTCCTAGCTCGTTTGAGACATGTGTGCTATTATAAGACAAAACAATGGTTCAGAGGAACTTCCAAAAAAGGAAAATTAATTCTTATGAACAATTGGAAAACTATAAAACCTTGCGGCTGCTCCTATTGCATTCACAAGAAAGTAATGCAAAGATGACATTGTTAGGCTGTTCAAAGGATAAAGATTGAAACATCAAAAGCTAGTTTGAAGAAAAGGGTTTCATGCTAGAATTTGCAGAAAGTGATATGCATATTACCAAATGGATAGCACCGATGTTTCAAGCTTTGAGTTCGGTAAGAGTCCAGACAATAGTATAAGAAGCTCAAACGACCACCATTCCAGGCTTTACTTACACACAAAAAAGAGGAAAAAAAAACTGAGCCAAAAGATCCATTAAAGATCAAATATAAAGAATCCCTAGAGTTTAATCCATTGAAAATCAAACGCAAGAAGCTTTAATGTTGTTTTTGGATAAAGTTGCAGAGTGTTTTGTTACCAAGTCATCATTGCAGAGGGAATCGCGAGGGCGGTGAACTGCTTCATGGTAGAGAAGATTTCTTGCGCCCGAAGATTCGCGGTTTCGCGATTCAGAGCAGAGTCTCTCATGAAAACCCAAAGCAAACCTACATTGAACCAATACGAAAGGCCTATGGAAAAAGCGGCGCCGACGATTCCAAACCTCAGTTTGTAGACAAGAAGCCAGCAAAAGGGAATGTGAAAACAGAGAGCTCCAAGAGAGCTCAGGAAGAGAGGAAGAACCAATCCTTGTGACTGGAAATATCGAGAGATAGATTGAAGAACTGCGTATCCGAATAAAGCCGGTATGAGCCATATCGAATATCTACAAGCTAATTGAGAGATTTGTGGATCTTGATGGAAAAGTTCCAAGAGTTTTTCCATGAAAACCCACAAAAGAGAGATTGGGAAACAGAACAAGACAAGACAGAGCATTGAGCTGTAAGTGTATGCATTGATTTTCCTAAATTGTTCTGCTCCAAAAGCTTGACCACATAATGTCTCTAACGCACCTGCCAAGCCAAACTAACGATCGAAGTCAGAGAGAGAGAGAGAGAGAGAGAGAGAGAGAGAGAGAGAGAGGACGAAGAAGAAGAAGATCTTACGAGGAGGCTAAAGCCAGTGACATTGGTAAGAGAAGTGGCGATGGCAACGGCGGAGAGAGAGAGTTGATCCAAGTGACCGGTTATAACTATGGAGATAACTTGAAGGAGGTATTGAGAAACAGCCACAGCCACCATTGGAGCAGCCATGGAGCTAACCTTCTTCATCATCTCCGTTGACAAGTAACTCGTCTGATAATCTGCAGATTTCTCATTTGCATAATCCTCTCCTTCTTCCTCCTCTTCTTTAGGCACCAACGAAAAACCTTTTTCCATTTTTTCGATCAAACTCTTTTGAGAGAATTGTTACAAAAGAAAATAAAAGTCAAAACTCGATGGGATCGAAATGTTGACTCTGGAGAAATAAAAAGGCCAGGTTTATGACAGTTGACAACGTGAAACCAATTAAATAAAGACGCGACGTGGTCTTAATGATAGTAAAGAGTTGGGTAGAATTTGGCAGAACCAAGGAGAAGTTAATACATAAAAGAACAAGTCCCAAAGACTTATTGTTTCCTCTTGGACTTTTCTTAAGCCACAATCAAGAAGTGGGGAATTAAAGTAATCTACATGCCTTGGTAATTAAGTTTATTTCTTTTCTTTTTTTACTATTAAAAGTCGAAACGTGACCAATCTTTATTTAACCTAAATATAATTTGCTCATCTTTTAGTGTTGACGTTCTGCCATCATCCTGAAGAATATCATGAAAAGCTCCGTACTCGTTGTGGCAATTTGGGTCTACACATTTTCTGAAAAATCCTTTAATAAAACTTGGACGTCCTCTTTCAATATGCTTTCTGTTTCTTGGTTGCATTGTGGCGTCATCTCGTTTACTCTGTCCCTAGCCTTCGCTGCCTAAAACCCAAATCAAAACAAGATTCAAAACACTTGCTCAAAAAAAAAAAAAAAAAAAAAAACAAGATTCAAAACTGTAGCCCTAACAGGAAGAGAAAGAAGAGGGAAATAGGATAAAAAAAAGATAAAGGAAAATAAAACGTATATATACCTCTTGTTCCCAATTGGTGAAGAAAGTGACAAGAGCGAGAACAATTGTTTGTAGAGTAGAGCCTATCAATATACCGATCCAAAGTCCTCTCCCTCTCATTTTCAAAATGAAACATAAGATCGAACCCACCGGGATACCAACCAGATAATATGATCCGATGCTTGCATAACCTCCTATATTGCCACCCTGTTCCTCTAGCAATCCCTGGGGATATGAGAATTGCGTAGAATACATAAATTTAGTTTCTTGGCGTTCAAGTAACAACTACAAATCATTCGCCAGCTGTTTCTTAATCATAAACGGTTTCGTTTCTGCATTCTACTGTGTGTGGTCTCTCCATATGATGTGACTATCTTACCCGAAAACACGGCGATAAAGCTGTTGACAAAAATCGATAGGCAGAGAATCGATGTGATTTGTGTTGCATAATGAGCCACTTCTCTCTCGTTGCTATAGATATACGCCCATGTTTTCCGATAGCTGTAAAGAGTGATGCTTACTAAGGAGGCATCAAAAGTACCGAGGTAAATTGCAGCTTTTGCCGCTGCTCGAGCTGCCCTTGGATTTCCAGCTCCTAGCTCGTTTGAGACATGTGTGCTATATAAACAAGACAAGGGTTTAGAACATTTCACACAAAATAAAACTTATGAACAATTGAAAATATACTAAACCTTGCGGCTGCTCCTATTGCATCCACTAGAACGTAATGCATAGCTGACGTTGTGAGGCTGCTCAAAGATGAAAGAACCCATATCACTTATATATTAAGTTACATCTCTTCTTATTTTTGAAGTGAGACTTCTAACATTTTCCTTTGAAATGATCGATCTTTTCTTTCATCTTGGATTGAATAGATTAGCCCATATGTCACTATACAATAAGTTAAAGCCATTTTCGAAATTCCAAACATCAAGATCAAAAGAGGATCTATGTTATAATTTACGGGATATATGCACATACCAAATGGACATCACCGATGTTTCGAGCTTTGAGTTGGGTAAGAGTCCAGACCGTAGTATCAGAAGCTCAAAAGACCACCATTCGAGGCTTTACTTACATCACAAAACCAAAAGAGATAGATAGAGTTAAAGCATCCATTGAATATCACAATAAAGAAGCAGAGACAATTTAGGTACCAAATCAACATTGCGGAGGGAATTGCGAGGGCGATGAACTGCTTCATGCTCGAAAAGATTTCTTCTGCCCGAAGATTCCTAGTTTCGCGATACAGAGCAGAGTCTCTCATGAAAACCCATAGCAAACCAACGTTGAACCAATACGAAAAACCGATGGACAAAGCGGCGCCGACGATTCCGAACCTCAGTTTATAGACAAGAAGCCAACAGAAAGGAATGTGAAAACAAAGAGCTGCAAGAGCGCTCAAGAAGAGAGGAAGAACCAATCCTTGTGACTGGAAATATCGAGTCATAGATTGAAGAACAGCGTATCCGAATAAAGCCGGTATGAGCCAGATGGAGTATGTACAAGCTAACTGAGAGACGAGAGGATCTTGATGGAAAAGCTCCAAGAGTTTGTCCATGAAAACCCAAAGAAGAGAGATTGGGAAACAAAGCAAGAGAAGACAGAGCATTGAGCTGTAAGTGTATGAACAAAGTTTTCTAAATTGCTCTGCTCCAAAAGCTTGACCACACAATGTCTCTAACGCACCTTCAAACCCAAACTAATGGTCGAAGTCAAGTTGGAGAGAGAGAGAGCGAAAGAGAGAGAGAGAGAGCGAAAGAGAGAGCGAGAGAGAGAGAGAGAGATAGATCTTACGAGGAGACTGAACCCGGTGACGTTGGTAAGGGAAGTGGCGATAGCGACGCCGGAAAGAGAGAGCTCATCCAAGTGACCGGCCATAACCATGGAGATAACTTGAAGGAGATACTGAGAAACAGAGACTGCCACCATTGGAGCAGCCATGGAGCTTACCTTCTTCATCATCTCCGCAGACTTCTTATTTCTGTAATGTTGTTCTTCTTTGGGCTCCTTCAGCACAAAGGAGAAACCCTTTTCCATTCGTCCGATCTATATATATTTTTTTTAATTTTGAGAATCGTTACAGAAAAAGTCAAGACAACAAATTGATGGATCAAAAAATCTTTAGAGAAAATAAAACCCGTTTAGTAGAATCTGAGATATTGTCGGGCAGTTAAGTACAAACGTTGACTAATTGAATTTTAATTTGTTCTCTCCAATCTCCATTATAATTTAACAGAATACCAATATGAAAAAAAAAAAAATGAGGATTTAAAATATAAAGCCAGCCATTTTAGGTCAGAGATGTTTCTTGATCTTCAAGCAACTTATGGGTCATCAGTTATGTATTTACGACCTACCTGCAAAACCAAACGAAAAAACACATTGCAAATTTTGAATACGTATAGATCAGGTTTGGATTGTTAGTTTGTGTTTATGTTTGCTTTTACGTCTAATTTGTTTTTATAATATCACGTTTTTATAAATGAAGCTACAACCCTTAATTTTATGAATAATAAAATTTTGTTCATGTTAATACAAATGATAAACATTGAAAAAATTGAGTCATACCTCATTGGACCAATCAGTGAGTGTAGTTATGAGGAGCAAGGTGAGAGTTTGCGTAGTGCATCCAGAGAGAATACCGATCCAGAGACCTTTAACTTTGAAGTCAAGAATAAAGCAGAAGACAAGTCCCATTGGAATCCCAACGATGTAAAACGCAGCGATATTCACATAAGCACCAATCTTCTGTTTACCACTTCCTCTTACAAGTTACAACCCCTTCAAACACAAACACCCAAAAAAAAAAAAAGAGAGAACTTTCTTTAAAAATGGTTTTAGTTTCTTGCGAAAACTAGCACTTTGTTAAGTTTTTTTGTGTCCATATAATTTTTAAGATACATATAATTATATCCATGAATGTATATATCACAATATATCAAAATGTTAGTTCTTTAACATTTTTCAAAAATTGCTAGTCTACAAATTAACTTTTTAAAGTTTGACCAAATGAGTGGTGGCATATATAGGTAACACTAAGGGTTGAACTTTTTTTTTTTTTATATTTAATCTTTTTTTGACGAAAGATTATGTTATTTTTTTAAATCAGATTATCTAAAAGCTGATTCCGGATATTGCAGTAGATTATGGGATGAAGATACGAAATTCTCACTATTTATCAGAAAACAGAGAAAAAACTTTTGAAAGAGTGTTAGTATGCTAGAATTTGTTTTTAGAATATCTGTTTTCTTCGTGTGTTTATAAGAAGAATGTGAATTGTTTACCGGTTGGCGCGCCTAACAAGCTGTCCATAAATATGGAAATGCAGAGAATCGGTGTGATTTCTGTGGCGTAATGAATCACTTCAGGTATGGCACTGTAAGCGTAGCCCCAAACATGGCTTGAGAAGAACAAAGCAGAGCTTATGGTAAGAGATTTAATAGCTGCAACTATGATTGCGACAATTGCAGAAGCTTTAGCCGCGACTGAGTTTCCAGCTCCTAGTTCATTGGCCACATTCGTGCTACAAAATTTAGCAAATTCCCAATTTTCAAAACAAATCAAATCAAATTGTTATACACTGACTTAGATCTTGATTGTTTGTTTGCCTTTTGTTTTTTTCTACTTTTATGTTATTAGTGTATATAGCTGGTTAGTTGGTTTAGTCTCACCGGTTCAAGTTTCCTTTAGCTTAACCGATAGTATATATACACGTATTGTACAGATGATTCTAATTAATGAGAAATATCCTTTATTCAGTCTCTTTCTTAATATGGTATCAGAGCTGAACAAAGAGCTTCCGCCATTGTTTCTCATTCTTTTTACTTCATTTCTTTGATCGAAATCGAGCCTCTGTTTGTCTATTCGAGCTTCGTCATCTTCAAATCGAGCTCCATTTCACTTCGTCATGAGCGCTCCGATTTCTGAAATTTTCATCCGTTTATTCACCGGATTGATTTCTGCTGTTCTTGAGTTTCTTTCGATCATCTCTTTCATTTTCTTCTTTCCGATCTTCGTTTCTTTGACCTAGATTCGTTGCCTCTTCGTTTTCTTTGCTAATTGATAAGAGATTTATTTCATATTTCTAATCAAAACCTAAAGCCTCTTTATGTCATTGCAGTACTTTAGATGTCAATCCAATTCAGGTGTTGAAAGTTACTAGGAATGCAAGAGCTCAAAGCAAATCTAAGTGATTTTTAGTTTAAATGGTGGAAACAAATTATAAAAACTACATGTAGCTATCAAACGACTATGCAAACAATTTTAACAATTCTAATGATGGGTTAAACTACTGCTAAGCTACTGCTAATAATTTTAATGACCGTGCTACTAGTTTCAAAAATCCAAATGCTAAAGACAGACCAAGTTGGCAATTTCTAGCAATCTAAGATGAATTATAAAAACTAGTTATAAAAATAAAACAACTGCTAAATGATTACTAGGCTAATGAGTGATACTCTAAGCTATTTTAAAAACTATGAAACATTCAAGAACACAAGTTTTCTAATTAAGATACTCTAATCAAACTATTAAGCTAATTAGATGATTTTAACAAGCTAAGTGAAAAGATTAAAATTTAAAACTAAGAGATGATGGCTTTGATGATTCAAATACTAGAAATAGATTCAAGGATTTGGTTCATGCTTAGAGAGGTTAACATTCGAACTTGGGTTTTATAAAAGCAGAGCTACACATTTCTAATGAGATATCTCTAAGCCTTAAGAAACAAGAGCTAGATTTTTCCATGGTTTGTGGTAAAAATCCTTTCTTCAACCTTTCATCCTAACCCATGGTGTATGGTGGAAAGATAGGCTGAAGAACATAAAGCACAGATCCTAAACATGACCTAATTAGCTCCCTAAACATCCATGGTGTGTGGGAAAGGATGAGCTAATCTCTTGGATTTGGGTTTATGGGATTTCCTAAGTCTTTTTGAGATAAGGAAATCCCTAAGATCAAAGAGATCTTTCTCAAGCATCTCTAGGCTTTTAGCCCTCCAAATCCAAGAAGAGAATGAGATGAAGAATAAGAAAAACTCCAAGTTAAACCTCTTAAACCTCCCTAATCACCAAAACTTTAAACCTTGATGATTACTCACTAACCATGTTCGAATCTCTCTTAAACTCTGTATTTGATATGATGAACATGCTTAACCAATAACAAGAAAAGAAATTAAGGATAAGTACTTGATATAAAACAAAGTTTAAAGTTTACAAAACATGAAAAGCATGAAAACCTTCAAAGATGGAGGCTAGACCTAAAGAACAAGATGAGAACTCTAAAATTTCGTGGCTCCTCAAGAAAAATAGGGTAGGATGTCTTATATAGGCTTAGGAATGATGGTACCCTCACTAAAGACAAGATAGAGGTTGGTGAGCAAAAAGCATGAAAATCAGATGAAGGGATCGATCGATCCACTACGGATCGATCGATCCGGGTGTAGCCGTTCGTTTTTAGCTCGACCGGACGCTCGATCTGTGGATCGATCCGAGGATCGATCTGGTGCCGGCCGGATGCGTAGAAGTGTAGACCGATCGATCATCTTCAGACCGATCGATCCGTTGCTTGCCGTTTGTTTTGCGATCGATCGATCTGAAGTGGATCGATCGATCCGTGTCGTTCTTTGGTTTTGATCGAGTTGGCCGCTCGATCTTGCTGTCGATCTTCGGGTTGGATCGAGTCGGCCGCTCGATCTTCCTGTCGATCTTCGGCTGGATCGATCGATCCGTGTGTTTGTTGTTCGTTCTTGGCCTGGATCGATCGGTCCGGATCGATTTGGCCACTCGATCACTCGGTCGATCTGCCTTGGCGTTGGTTTTTGGATCGATCGATCGGAAGTGGATCGATCGATCCGTGTTCTGGTTGTTCGTTCTCGGCCTGGATCGATCGGTCCGGTCGATTTGATGGTCGTTCTGTTGGTCGATCTGGCCTTCAGCCCTTTTGTCCAAGTTTCTTCTTGACTCCAATCAATTCCTTAGCTCTTCTTGTCCATGCCCACTATCCAAACTAGCTCCATGCACACCTAATGACCTGAAAATGATGCATATATGCAAGAACTTATGCAAATGCTAATGCAATCATGTCTTAGAACCTAAAATGGGACAAAAGCTATGATCATTCTATGTATGGATGCAATATGAATGCAAATATGTCCTAAATGCATGGTGAATGCATGAAATATCTAAGTATATCACTAATTTTGGCACAATCATTCTTCGTCGTTCTTTGTTTCCTCATCGGAAATGACTACGATTCCTCCGACTCAAATTTTGGCTCCTCAATATCTGGATCAGAATGAGAATCCATATTTCCTCCATGCTTCGGATCACGCTGGTCTCGTTCTCGTCTCCGATCGGTTTTATTCTGGATCCGATTTCCATTCTTGGAGGCGATCCGTACGAATGGCGCTTAATGTCCGCAACAAGCTGGGTTTATTGATGGTAAGATTCCTCAACCCTTAAGTAATCATAGGGATGCTGGTTCATGGAGTATATGCAATGATATGATAGCTACTTGGCTTATAAACCCAGTCTCGAAAAAGATAGGACAAAGTTTACTTTTCTTGCCTACTGCTGAGGCAATCTCGAAGAATTTGTTGTCTCGATTTAAGCAAATGATGCTCCTAGGGTGTTTGAGATTGAACAACGTCTTAGCTCCATTCAGCAAGGTTCCATGGATGTAAGCACCTATTATACGGAATTAGTCACACTCTGGGAAGAACATAAAAACTATATTGAATTGCCTTTGTGCACTTGTGGACGTTGTGAATGCAATGATGTTGTCCTGTGGGAGAAATTACAACAACGTAGTCGTGTCACCAAATTTTTGATGGGACTCAATGAAGTCTATGAACCCACTCGGTGTCACATTCTCATGCTAAATCATATTCCTTTGATTGAAGATGTATTCAATATGGTGGCACAAGATGAGAGACAAAAGTCCATCAAGCCTTCAATCAGTCAGAATAACGTTGTTTTTCAAGCTACGGGTCCTGATCTCTGTGCCGACTATTCTTCCTCAGTTGATTCTTCTGTTGGTTCTTATACTGGCCCTGTTGACAATGCTGCTTATGCTGCTTACAACAATTATCGTCAACAACAGCATCCTATCTGCACTCATTGTGGTCGCCCTGGTCATACAGTTCAGAAGTGTTACAAACTTCATGGGTATCCCCCAGGATATCGTCCTCATCTCATCGCCCTCAGAATTCTGTTCCACAACAATCTTCTCAGATTTCTGTTCCACAGCAATTCTCTCAGCCTCGTGGTCAAACTCAGCAAGGGTCACGACCTCAATTCCAGATGCCTAAGCCAGGCGCTTTGGCAAATGCAGTCACTACTCCTGCTCCTTATTTGCCATATCCTGCTCCTGTTGCTGTGAATCTTGATTTGAGTCAGTTCGGTGCTGATCAGGTTAACGCCTTGATAAATCAACTTCATGCTTATGCTCGGATTCCAGAGCAGTCATCCCCTTTCCCATCTGCATCGATCACAGAAAATGGTCATATGGCTCCCACATCAACATCTGGTAATGTTTCAATTCGTTTCCCTTCTTCTAGTCTTCGCTTTGACAATCATACATTCACTTTTCAACACCATTGTCTTTCTTCCCTTTACTCAATACTCCCTACTGGCTGTTGGATTGTTGACAATGGGGCTACAGGCCAAGTCTGTTCTGATCTGGCACTGTTTAGTGAAACATTTCCTGTCCATGGTGTTACAGTTTTATTTCCTGATGGCACTAGTGTTCCAATCACTCACACTGGCACTGTGCATATCTCTGAGCATTTGGTTTTGCATAATGTCTTATATGTTTCTGCATTCAAATTCAACCTGATTGTGACAGTTCTCTCTTGCGTGATAACCAATGTTCTGCTCATTTTTACTATACTTCTTGTCTCATCCAGGACCATACTCGAGACTTGATGATTGGTAAAGGGACTCTTATGCATAGTCTATACGTTCTTGAGCCTGCTGCTAGTCTCTCTGTGAACTTCTGTGGATCCTTGGTAGATGGCCATCTTTGGCACCAACGCCTTGGTCATCCTTCTTCTATCAAGTTACAACATATTCCTGGTATTTTTCCACTGTCTAAGTCTAGTGTGTCTCATTGTGAGATCTGTCCCTTAGCTAAACAAGAGGCTTTACCTTTTATCTCTCATAATCGTTTGTCTTCTTCTCCGTTTGATCTCATTCATCTCGATGTTTGGGGTCCTTTTTCTGTCGAGTCCATAGATGGTTATGGATACTTTCTTACTCTTGTTGATGATTGTACTCGGGTTACTTGGATATACATGCTGAGGAATAAAAGTGATGTTGGCACAGTTTTTCCGACTTTCATTAAACATGCTCATACTCAATACAATTCTGTTATAAAAGCAATTCGTAATGATAATGCACCAGAACTTGCTTTCACTAATCTTGTTAAAGAACATGGAATGGTACACCAATTTTCTTGTGCCTATACACCACAACAGAACTCAGTAGTAGAGCGTAAGCATCAACATGTGCTCAATGTTGCTCGAGCATTAATGTTTCAATCGAATGTGCCACTGGTTTATTGGAGTGAATGCATTCTTACTGCTGTATTCTTGATAAATCGAACTCCTTCTCTCCTGCTAGCCAAACGCACTCCATATGAACTGTTGTTTAACCAGACTCCTGATTATTCTTTCCTACGTAACTTTGGTTGTCTGTGTTATGTTTCCACTCTTTTGAAAGATAGGAACAAATTCACTCCTAGGGCTGTTCCATGTGTTTTCCTTGGATATTCTTCTGGTTATAAGGGTTACAAAGTTTTGAACTTAGATACTAATCAAATTGCTATATCTCGGAATGTTGTTTTTCATGAGACCATGTTCCCTTTTAAGAACAACATGCCACCCATTCCCACTGATGACTTGTTTTCACATTTTGTTTTACCTGTGTCTACTCCTGTTGTGCTTGATTCTGCCATTTCTGTTCCACTGTCTCCACTTATTGATCATTCACCTGCTGCATTTCCATCATCTGCATCTGCATCATCTGCATCCACCTCACAACATAGTGTCCCTTCTCGGGTCAATGAAACTGTACCAGCTGAGACAGGCCTTGTTGCACTACCCATTGCCAGACCAAAGCGACAAGGTAAAACCCCTAGTTACCTTTCCGATTACCATTGTTCGCTTATACAAATTTCTACTCCTCCATCTTCTTATCTCCCATTTCCTTTTTCTTCTGTTCTTGACTATTTTAATCTCCACCCTTCCTATCAGTCTTTTGTTCTTTCTTGTACGGTTGAAACAGAGCCTCACACATTTCACCAAGCCATTTCAAATCCATTTTGGACCAATGCAATGGATGTGGAGATTACTGCTCTTGAACAAAAGAGTACATGGTCCATTGAATCTTTACCTCCAGGTAAGTATGTGATTGGCTGTAAGTGGGTCTTTACTATTAAGTATAACCCTGATGGTTCCATTGATCGCTACAAGGCACGTTTGGTTGCCAAAGGATACACGCAGCAAGAGGGCATCGATTATATCGATACTTTTTCACCTGTAGCCAAACTTACTAGTGTGAAACTTATCCTCGAATTGGCGTCTAGTCATGGCTGGACATTGACACAGATGGATGTCACAAATGCTTTCCTGCATGGGTACTTAGATGAAGAGATTTTCATGAGCCCTCAAGGCTATACTCCTCCGGCTCATGATGGTCCTTTGCCTCCGAATCCAGTCTGTCACCTACGAAAGTCTCTTTACGGCTTGAAGCAGGCATCACGCCAATGGTACCAATGCTTCTCTAAGGTTGTTCTTGCGGCTGGCTTTGCGCAATCTCCAGGTGATAATACTCTCTTTGTGAAAAATTTTGGATCATCATTCATTGCTCTTCTGGTATACATAGACGATATCATGATTGCTTCGAACAATGATGATGATCTTCATGCTCTCAAGACGGCTCTGCACATTGCGTTTGAGATCAAGGATTTGGGTGCTCCTAAGTTTTTCTTGGGTCTTGAAATTACACGAAATGCTACTGGTATATCTGTTTGTCAGCGTAAGTATGCTCTGGACATACTCGAGGCTACTGGAATGTTAGCTTGTAAACTTTGTGCAGTTCCTATGGATCCGACTGTGCGGCTTAGTAAGGGACACATGTATTTTGCTTGAGGATGGTACTCCTTACCGAGAGCTCATTGGTCGTCTACTCTACTTGACCATCACTCGGCCGGATATTACTTTTGCAGTAAACAACTTGAGTTAATTCCTCTCATGCCCGACTGATGCTCATCTTCAAGCAGTTCATCGTATCCTGCGCTATCTCAAATCTAATCCTGGGCTAGGTCTCTTTTATGCTGATGATTCTGAGATTTGTCTCAATGCGTTTACTGATGCAGACTGGGCTACTTGTCCGGATTCCCGTCGTTCTGTCACTAGATTTTGCATTTATTTGGGAAAGTCTTTGATCAACTGGAAATCCAAGAAACAACAGAATGTTAGCCGAAGCAGTACATAAGCTGAGTATCGCAGTATGGCCCTTGCTACTTGTGAGCTTCTATGGTTGAATCAGCTTCTACGGGATTTGAAGGTCACTGTCACTTCTTCTGCCAAATTGTTTTGTGACAACAAATTCGCAATGCACATTGCTTCCAATCCAGTCTTCCATGAGAGGACTAAGCACATTGAGGTAGATTGCTACATTGTCCGTGACCAGATTAAGAATGGTTTTATGAAACTCTTCCATGTCTCGAGTTCCAATCAACATGCTGATATATTGACCAAAGCACTTCATCCTGGTCCATTTCACTCTCTTCTCCACCGCATGTCCATTTCAAACCTCTTTAACCTTCACAATGTTCAGATTCTTCGGTTTGAGGGGGGTATATTAGTGTATATAGCTGGTTAGTTGGTTTAGGCTCACCGGTTCAAGTTTCCTTTAGCTTAACCGATAGTATATATACACGTATTGTACAAATGATTTTAATTAATGAGAAATATCCTGTATTCAGTCTCTTTCTTAATATATGTTTACATGTGTTTTACTTGGCATGAAACATAATTTTTTACTGGTTTACTGGTATTTGTGAATCGAATACCTACACGGAGAAGAAAAAAAATTGCCTCACACTTTGCAAAATATTTTATGAGAAAATGATAATATTATTATTTGACCACCAAAAAAATGATAATATTATATTTTTTTAAGAGATTCATGAAATTATTCACACGCACTGACCTTGTGGCAGCACCGATCGAAGCTGCGAGATTGTAGTGCAAAGATGAATTCGTAAAGCTGTTCAAATGAAACACATACGAAAAAATTAGAGAATTTAATGAGACTATACATATGTTGCCAGAAAATTAAGCATTGAGTTGGGTAAAACTCCGGAAATAAGAATCAAAATCTCAAAAGCGGACCATTCAAGACTAGTCATCATAGTAGAAGGAACTGCTAGGGAGAAGAAGATCCTCATGTGGCCAAATGCTTCCATTGATATTAAAACCCGTTTGCCTTCACAAACTCGGGAATGTTTCATGAAAAACCAGAGGAAAACCGCGTTGAGCCAATACGAAAGGCTAATAGAATAAAGCTGCACCTTTGGTTCCAAGCCCTAAAGTGTAGACCAAAACCCAACAAACCGGTATGTGGAAACATAGAACGGTTAAAGAAGTGAGAATCATAGGGAAAATCAAGCTTTGTGTTTGGAAGTAGCGAACCAAAGATTGAAGAACAGAGTAACCGAATAAAACCGGTATGAGCCAAAGGCAGTAAACAGAAGCTATCTCTGATATTTCGGGGTCTTGGTGAAACAATAACAAAAGGTTCTTCATGAAAATCCATAGAAGGGAGATTGGGAAACATATGATGAGAAGAGAAACAATGCAAGTGAAAATATAGGAACCAAGCTTCTCGTACTGCCGAGCTCCAAAGGCTTGACCAAATAGTGTTTCTAATGCGCTCGCTAGTCCAAACTGTCAATCAAAGAATTGATAAAAAGCAGAGTAAATCATATAAAAATAAGATTTATTTCCACTACTATAGAAGAATGAGAAGAATATCGGCTTTTCACTGTATCTGAAAAGAAAGTATAGTAATATTTTATATGGGTTTCAAAATGTTCTTCTTGCCAGTAGACTGAAGCCGGTTACGTTAGCAATGGAGCTGGCGAGAGCGATTCCAGCGAGAGAGATCTCGCTTTTGTGGCCAACGATCATTGTCGAAGTGGCTTGAAGAAGGTATTGAGATATGTTTACGATCACCATTGGAGCTGCCATTGAAGCCACCTTCTTCAGCTTCTCCCATCTTATCTCTTGTTCTTCTTCTCGCTTAGCCCTGGATCTTCCATGGTATGCCGTATGTTTTCTTTTTTTCTATGTTTACTACAAATCTGATTTGAAGTAAAGGTTTAATGTTCTTTAAAAGTCTGACATGATATATAATTAATGTTCACGTAAGATGGGCGCGGGATCAACCAATTTGGTAAATGAGTCTGTGCAAGGTAATGTCTTAGGAAGCAACCAATTTGCTGCTTTCAACATGGGAGTATATACAGGTTATGAGATGGGTGATGCATCCTCTCAAATGACTAGAGGGGGAAGGATAATAAAGCCAACACAAAAAGCACAAGAATGGATTACGGTACGAGGACGTGGTAATCGTGGCCGTAATGGTCATGGTGGCCGTGGATAATCGTTCCATAGTCGTTAGAGGGTTAATCTCTTAACTAGTTTAAACTCTCTCCTCTTTAAAAATCTACGTAATTGTATGATTCCTTCTTCTCACTTCTTTCAAAAACTATATGACCTCAAAGGCATATCATGTATTACTTTTCTTGCATTTAATAGGAAAGCCCTTTGTTAAAAAAAAATAAAAAATGGGCGCGGGATCCCGAGGCTGTGAGTTGTATTTTGTTAAGCCCAAGAGACCTATAATTTTTATATAAAAAGGTCTAATTTAAGCACTAGTCAACAAAAAGACCATAGCTAATAGCTTAGATAATTTCTCCACGTATCTAACATATACTATAATATTTTTTTTTTTTTTTTGATAGCTGTGTATAGAGACGTTTCCAAGAGCATTTCTATCAAAGGTTTCTAGGTGAGTTTCTCATATTAAAAATATAATAAAAATAGAGAAAAAGAAGAGAGAGAAGGAAGAAAGTCTCTCAAATAAGAGTTTTTGAGATATTTTCTACATACTCATGAGACACTTGGTTCTTTGTGAGTGGCTCAAAAAAATTTCTATCTCAAAAATTAATTAAAAATTTAAATTACACTAAAAATATTAATATAATATTTGATGAGAGACTTATAAAAGTTTGTAACCAATGAAGGTGCTCTAAAAGTCTCTCAAACAAGAGACGTCTCTTCTTTTTCTCTCTTATCTTTTTGTAAATTTGTATTCATAAAAAGACGATGATAAGAGATGCCGATGGATACGCTCTAAGTAAATAATCAAACCAGTTTTCTAAAACTTCAGTAGAACATCTCCATCGTAGTTTTTAAGGTCATCTCCAACGTGACGCCAAAACACTATAATTGGTGTGGAAAGTGCTCCAACCGGACGGCATATGTGACGACATTTTTTAATTTTTGGTGTTTTATGAACAGTGCCACACCATAATATTATTTTTTATCTTTTAATGAAATAATATTATTAAATAGCTAGTTATTAGTTGAATAAAATTTAGAACTAAAAATTAAGTATACTATAAATAATTTTTTATTTTTTATTTTAAATAATATAAAATTGTAATTATAATTAATATTTCAAAAAATATTTAAATTAATATCCAAATTGATTAAAATTAAAAAAACAAATATTAAATTCAATTAAAACATTAAAAATATAAAATTACAAAGTTAAAACAAATAAACATAAAAATTAAATGCAACAAGAAAATTTATAAAAGCATATTATAAATTTTAACAATAATCTGATATCTAGGAAAATCATTTATTGCATCATAGTTAAAGTACGAAGATAAATTTTGTTGATCAATTTGTACGATGTAATTTTTTTTTATTTTGTCGATTATAATTTTATATTTAACTTATAATAAATCAGTTTTATTAATAATTAATATTTCTCAAAATAATTAAAAACCTTAAATTTAATAATATAATAATAGAGAATATTTTTTTAGTGTGAAATTTGGTGTTGTGGTTGGAGGTGAAAAATAAAGTAGAACTATAAAACACCAAATTTGGTGTTAGTTCAAAACCAAATTTGGTGTCATTGTTGGAGATGCCCTAAACAAAGTTTCTAACAATTAAAAAATAAAAAATAATGAAAAATGAAGAGAGAGAGAACCGTCTCTCAGTTGAGAGATCTTTAGAAACGTTTAAAGCATCTCCATCCATGTCTTTAGAGGGTTTGTTAAAAATATATTAAACAAAGAAAAAATATTAAAATAATAGATGGGTTTCTTAAAACCTTCAAAAACTCACTCAAAATTTCTTATAACATGGATGGAGATGGTCTTATGATCTTTAAAAGCTATGTGTCATTATTTCATTAGTTTAATCTTTTTATACTTAAAATTTAATTATATTATTGGTCAATTCTGATTTTCATTTCCTCCTTTGCTTTCTGTTGAGTGTACATTATCTGAGAAATGGGTATTTAGTGGTAATTAGTTCAACAAACAACAATTATATATTTTACCCATGCAGCATTAACTATGGGAAAAAGTGAAAAAAATAATTGTTTACGATAAAAGAATATGTCACTTCTTTCAAATAAACTTAAAATATGTTACAATCTTCTAACAAATTTGTTGTCTTTTTATTAAATAATATTTAAATATATTGAAATTCATTAATAATATTATTTCCTTCTTAACAAAGTATATATAGATAGTTTTATACTATACTAGATTATATGTGGTTTACAATAAAATATATTAAAATCCGTAAAAAAAAAAAAATTTGGATCAATCGTAAAAAATGAAATAAAATTAGGAACGGTAATCGAAACCACCAAAAAATATGTGGCTTTACAATAAACTATAATTAAATATGTGAAAATAAATAAAAGTAAATTTAATTCTCATATTTATTTTTTTATTTTGTTTACAATTAAATTTTATCACATATTTTCAAATATGTAAATTTTTTTATATTTCTACATTAGTTAGGTTTACTTTTAATTATTTAGCTACTTATATAATTTTTTTTTTAAAAAGCTTTTAAGAGTTAATTATTCTATCTTTATTGGAATTATCATTAAAAAATAATAATTGAAAACATTTTTGACACGTGTCGAATTTTGAATTACATGGAAACAATATAAAAATAAAACATAATTTTTTATATTTCTTTTGTTTTGCTAATGAAATTTTTTTATAAGTGTCAAAATCTAATTGGTTAAAAAATATTATATGCGTCGAAATCTGTTCTTACACGTGTAACAATTATATTAATTATCAACTTTAAAATATTAAATTTTATATACAGTAAAACCTCTATAAATTAATAATATTAGGACTATAATATTTTATTAATTTATAGGGTTATTAATTTATAAGAAATATCCTTAAATAGCATCGAAATATATTTTGTAACAATAAATTCATAATCATTGTTTTAAAAGCACTATAAAACACAATTCAACCAATGATAAAACAATTTATCGAATAAAAATGGTTAAAAACACTAAAAATTAATTATTTTTTAATTGAAAGTTAAAAACATAATGTAATTTGAACCATATTTCCCCCTTAAAACATTACTTATTGTAAAATAGAAGGAATATTTGCAAATTATTAATTTATGATATTAATGGGACCATATATTTACATAGCAGTTTCAAAAAAGTTATTATCTTATTATCTTATCGAATTTCGCTAATTTTTACACTGGCCCGACTCGGGACCGGCAAAATTTATTAATTTATAGTAATTATTAATTTATCGAGTATTAATTTATAGAGGTTTTACTGTAATATGATTTGGTTACCTAAATTTATCCAATCACATAAATAATCTTATACCACAACTTTTTAATTTACAGAATTCATCTCATTCGGGAGTTGAGTTTTATCTTTATTCATTCTGTGATCAAATCAGAAACCTTTACAAAAATGATTTACTGAAAACACAACTGCAAAAAAAAAGGCATTTTAGACTATCGAGGCCTCAATCATACCACATTGGTCCATTTGGTGAATGTAGTAATGAAACATAAGGTGAGAGTTTGCAGAGTGCATCCAGAGAGAACACCAATCCAAAGACCTTTAACTTTGAAGTCAAGAATAAAGCAGAAAAGAAGTCCAATTGGAATCCCAACAATGTAAAACGCAGCGATATTCACATAAGCACCAATCTTCTGTTTACCACTTCCTCTCACAACCCCTTCAAACACAAACACATAAAACAAAAAAAACAGAAACTTTTAGTTAGAAAATCTGTTTCCTTCGTGTGTTAATTTTATAAAGATAATGTGGGTTTCTCACCGGTTAGCGAGGCTGACAAGCTATCCATAACAATAGAAATGCAGAGAATCGGTGTGATTTCTGCGGCGTAACGAATCACTTCAGGTACGTTACTATAAGCGTAGCCCCAAACATGGCGTGACATGAACAGAGCAAAGCTTGAGGCAGAAGATTCAACAGCTGCAATCATGATTGCGACAATCGCAGAAGCTTTAGCTGCGACTAGGTTTCCAGCTCCTAGTTCATTGGCCACATTCGTGCTACAAAATTTAGCATAATCACATTTAAAGCAAATCAAAAATCAAACTGACTCAGACTTTGATTCTCTGTTTGCATTTCTTTCGAGATTGCTTTTACGTTTACATGTGTTTTACTTCAAATGGAACCACGATCATTTAAAGTAAAATGAAACATAGAGTAATATATAAGAGATATGGATTAATTCACTCATTGATAATTTATTTTAAATTGTAATCCCACAAAACTGAACATGATATCATAACCCGAGTTTAATCCAAATACGGTGGACTGATCTTTGGGTGGAATCCGGTTCGAAATGGACCAGATGAGCTATCATCTCAAGTTGACGTGTTAGTTAGGTACCCCATAATGAAACAAGATGGGTTATATAAAAATTTGAATATATATGAGCTAATGCATTTATTGCCAATGGGGTTTGAGTTGAAAAATCCATGAAATTCAACATCAACAATTTTAATGTCCCAATATTTTCTATAGATTGTAAAAGCAAACTAATTCAATGACTTATATTATCTTACATCTGCATTCACACTTTGCAAAATAGTGTATATATGAAAATGTTCTACTAAAAAGAGATTCACCTAGGTCTAACTCAAATAGATCATGAAAATTATATAAACAAACTGACCTTGCGGCAGCACCGATCGCAGTTGCTAGATTGTAGTGCAAAGAAGAGGTTGTCACGCTATTCACATGAAAAGGTAGCATTACTCATACGAAACGATTAGAGGGTTTAAAGAGTACATAGAGTGATGCTACAAAATTAGGCCTTAGTATTAATTACCACATGGAAATCACAGATGTCTCTAGCTTTGAGTTTGGCAAAACTCCAGAGATAAGAATCAAAATCTCGAAAGCCGACCATTCAAGACTAACCATCATAGCAGAAGGAACCGCTAAGGAGAAGAAGATCCTCATGTGACCAAACGCTTCCATCGATATTAAAACCCGTTTGCCTTCGCAAACTCGAGAATGTCTCATGTAAAGCCAGAGAAAACCCGCATTGAGCCAGTAGGAAATGCTAATAGATAAAGCCGCACCTTTGGTTCCAAGCCCTAAAGTGTAGACCAAAACCCAACAAGATGGTACATGGAAACATAGAACGGTTAAAGAAGTGAGAACCATTGGGAAAATCAAGCTTTGTGTTTGGAAGTAGCGAATCAAAGATTGTAGAACCGAGTAACCGAATAAAGCTGGTATGAGCCAAAGGCAGTAAATAGAAGCTATCTCTGATATTTCGGGGTCTTGGTGAACCAATAACAGAAGATTCTTCATGAAAATCCACAGAAGAGAGATTGGGAAACATATGATGAGAAGAGAAACAATGGAAGTGAAAGTATATGAACCAATAACCCATCATCGAGAAACTCAATCTTGAAACGTGGCTTCTTCCTCATAATCATCTTCTCCGATGTTTTTCTCACCATTAGCTCCGATATGCTCCCCCTTTGTCCTTGACCCTCCGATCTCCAGCCCACTTCCCAAGACACATTTTCCTCTTTCTCCTCTTCCAACAAGATTGCTCCCTTCATCTTCTTGCTACGAACCCAACGGCGAGACAAACACACCACCACAACGCCGAAAATGATAGATGGTGACAACACAGGCGATGATCAACTCCCTCGTAATCTTTCACCCAACGAAATACTCTCTCTCTCTCTCTGATCTCTCTCTGGCGGCGGAATCATATTTTCACTCAGCGGCAGGTAATTAAGTATATACATGTATATATATATATACTCACGTTAGGGGTTTTAGCCTAATGGGCTTTAATTAAATTTAAGGGTTTCGACTATATTTTCTTAAAAATGAAATAATAAAATAATTATTAAAAAATATAAATACAATGTTATGATAGTATATAAAATATTTTGGAAAATATATTTTCATGAGATTATTTTTAAAATTACCTCTACGATAATTTTTTTTTCAAAAATACTAATTGTATAAAATTGCTTATAATTGATTTTTTTTTATCTTATGAATTGAGTTACACAAATTATAAATTTTCTCCATCTTCATAACTACCATATGAAATCTTATTATATAAAGTATGATGCATCAAAGTTAGTTTTTAACATGATCGTGACACGTGTCAAGTTAATTGATTAGATTTTGACACGTGTTAAAAAAAAAATAAGAATACGATGCATCAAAGTTAGTTTTTAACATAATCGTGACACGTGTCAACTTAATTGATTAGATTTTGACACGTGTTAAAAAAAATCAACCAATTATATTTTAACATAATGTTTACATAAATCTAAAACTTAGTTTTAAAAATAAAAAAGGAAAATAACTTTTTTCGATTACTAATACAAAAAGGAAAATATAAAATCGAAAATGTAAATAAGAAAACAAAAAAAGGAAAATAAGTTTTTTATGTTTTTCATTTAAGTTAAGAAATTGTATGATCAATTACTAATACTAAAAGGAAAATCAAAACATTATTTTTAAAATTAAAACGTGTTAAAAAAAACTAACCAATTAGATTTGAACATAATGTTTACATAAATCTAAAAATTAGTTTTAAAAATAAAAAAAGAAAATAATTTTTTTTGATTACTAATAAAAAAAGGAAAATAAAAAATCGAAAATGTAAAATTAAAAACAAAAAAAAGGAAAATAAGTTTTTTTTTATGTTTTTCATTTCAGTTAAGGAAATTGTATAATCAATTACTAATACTAAAAGGAAAATCAAAACATTATTTTTAAAATTAAAAAACGAAAATAAGTTTATTTTTCAATTACTAATACCAAAAGAAAAATAAAAAATCGATAAATATGAAAATTAAGAAAAAGGAAACTAAGTTAGCTACGGTTAAAAAAATAAAAGCGGCAAATTTATCGATTTAGATTACAAAAGTAAAATAAAATCAACTATGATATATTTCAATTTAAGAAAAAGAAAAAAAAATAAAAGGATCTATTTCAATTTAAGAAAAGAAAAAAAGAAACAAAAAAGTAAATTAGATTAACTAGGATATATTTCAATTAAAAAATAGAAATTTCAGATGCTAATGATATGACATTAGACAATGATGAACTCAATGAGTGAGAAGGATGATAGCAAGAATGAAGCTTTTGATGCGAGTCTTAAGAAGCATACTTCTCTAGAGAGCAGATAGATCATATACGAGAGAAAAAAAAAACCAAAAAATAAATTAGATTAACTAGGATATATTTTAATTAAAAAAAAGAAAAATTCTAAATGCTAATGATAAGACATTAAACGATGATGAGATCAGTGAGGAGGATGATATCAAGAATCATGTAGAGAGGCTTTTGATGCGAGTATTAAGAAACATAACTTTCTAGAGAGCAGAAAGATCATATAAAGGAGAGGAATGTGAAGAGAAATATATACTTTATTTCCTTGAAGAGAGTTAATGGAAAGATCGTTAACATACTCGATTGACTCAAATTAAATATTCAAGTTTTTAATGCAACGGAACATAAAAAGATAGTTGATAAAGTGTGTTAATTATATGAGAAGTAGGGTAAATGTTGCTTAGGATCCGCAACAGTTCTGTGTTTCAAATATTTTAATTGAAAATAAATGAGAATTAAACTAAAGAAATAATTTTTAGGTTTCGATTTTGTATTTTTCATATATGTTTTTAGTAGTGATCAGATTTTGCTTTCTGTTTTCTTAAAAAAATAATTTAACGGGTTTTAAATTTTATTATTATAATGCGCGGATTCTAATCTAGATTTTAATTATGATAAATCTAATTATAATAAAGTAGGATAATTAATTCGGCAAAATTTTAGAATAAATAATTATCCGATTTTGTTTTCAATTTATTTTTACTGGTTTAAAATATTTTATAAAAAACCCGCATATATGCGGATTCTATTCTAGTAATAGTATAATACCCATTGTCTTTCTATTATATTTTATTTTTACTACATCACATCCAGGACCTTAATAATATAATAAGAGCAATTAAAATGGAGACACCAAAATGTCTTAAGTCCAAAAAAATAAATAAAATAAATAAATAAATAATAACATGCAGACACCAAAGTATCTTAAGTTTAAGAACGGTGTCTTATTTAAAATCCGATTTTATGGTGTCTTATGACACGTGTCAAGACGTGATTCGTCACAAAAAAATTTTTTATTTTTTTTTAAAGTCGAATTTTTTCTTTTTTTAAAAAAAAAATATTTTTTTATTATTATAAAATCTTTAAGACACTAAATTGAGTATCTCCACTAAGGATAGTATAAAGAGCCTTATAAGGGAAAATAACAAAGGTTGGAGTGGTAGTACAAGCTACAGTAGGCTAATGGCTAGGGAGATACAAGAAAAATGAGATCAACATAACCAATTTCACCAACGTATCATTTTTGATTCCTCTTCTTTTCTTACATACATGATACATGTACCATATATCCATTTATGGAAAGCTAACCACAACACTCATTCTACTGTTCTCATCAGTCTTAATGAAACTTGCTTTTATCATTTCAATAAGTTTTTTTTTTGCTTTTCTTATAAACAGCATTTGTATTTGTTAGATTAATTTTTTTTTTTTGAGTTTTTATTTATAATTGAAAGTATTGTGTATTGAAGATTCTTAAAACATAAATAGTTTTTAAAAAGAATAGACAAAGATGATCATATATTCCAATTCATGTTTAAGAAATTTTTACAAGAAGTTAGCTCCTAAAACCCAATTAGATAGGAGAATCCGTCTTATTAGTTGCCAAACCTGTAAAATCATATTCAGTGCTACTGTCGCCGCTATCTCCAACTACGTAGCATCTCATTCTTTCGCTTCTGCACTCCGTGCCGTTCGTCAATCCCCCCAAAGCTTCCGTTTCTGGAGCTTTGAGGATGATCAAAGGGAAGACTAATTCTTAGCTCCAGGTTCAAATCTGGAAACATTTCCTCAACTACTGGGCACTCAATTTTCTCCTCATTCAACGTGGAAAACGTCTCAACTGACTGTTTCCTCAGAAAAGCGAAACTTTCTTCTGGAGATGAAGAAGAAGTTGAAAAAGAAGAAGAAGAAGAAGTGAAGGAGATCATATCGAAGGTGTTAGTGGTTGGGTCTAAGTGGGTAGATTTAGAGCAACCTCAATGGTCATCCCAAGTATGGTGTCTTAAAGATAAANATGATTCTTGCTATCCTCCTCCACATTAAACTCATCATCGTCAAATGTCATATCATTAGCATCTAGAATTTCCTTTTTTTAATTGAAATATATCTTAGTTAATATAATTTACTTTTTGTTTTTATTTTCCTTTTATTAAAATGAAATAGATCATTTTGTTTTAATTTCTTTTATTAAATTGAATATATCATAGTTAATTTTATTTTACTTTTATAATCTTTGTCGATAAATTGACATTTTGTTTTTTAAAATTCCTTTTTTTCTTTAAAAATAATATTTTACCGAGACACCTCTCAAAATCTAAAGCGATAAACTTGACATGTGTCGAAATCTTATTGATTAACTTGTCACGTGTCACGATCATATTAATTAATAACTTTGACATTTATTTTTTCTTTTAGTAATATTGAAATACCTTTCCTTTTATTTTATATATTTTTATTTTAAAAATAATAGTAGTTTCCTTTTTCTTTTAGGATTAGTATTTTTTTTCTTTATAATATATATCTTTCCTTTTATTTTATTTATTTTTCTTTTTAAAATAGTAGTATTTCCTTTTTCTTTTAGGATTAGTATATTTTTTCTTTTTATTTTAAAAATAATACTATCATGTTAATTAGCAACTTTGACGCATCCAACTTTATATAATAAGATTTATAAATCATGAAAATGAACTATAAACAACAATATTTTTAATAAATAATATCATATAAATAATATTTTTGAAATTCTCTTAAATATATATATATATATATATATATTTGTGACAAAATATTACATAGCTATGTCAAAAACTTTGACTGAATAAAATGTTATTAAATCAGTGTAGAAATGCGAATAATTTATTACTTCTATTAATTGCAATTCGTTACAAATTTTGTTTGTCTTCGACTAGTAACAATTTGTGTCTCGCGTTTAGTCATTATATGTCACAAATTGAGATTGTCTATTATATTACAAGTTCGTAACAAAGTTGTGACGAAACATTTGATCATAATATTGTCACAGCTGTTATGACTACTAATTTTGTCACAGTTATGTTGCTAGTTGCGACAAAAATTGGCTACGACAAATAACGTAACAATATTGTGACAAAATAGCTACTAGTTTATGACACAAAACTTTAGTTACGATAATGTATCTAAAATGTCATAAATTTGTGACCAATAATTTTTGTATCAAAATTTTGTCACAATAGTTATATTTTCCTGTAGTGGCTTATATGAACCCTCCTTAGATGACTCTTGCATTCACCAACTCTTGCACCACAATTCCATATGGTACCATTCCAAACTTACTTGTTAAAGTGGAAAATTGTCTAGTACATACTGATTTTCAGGTTGTGGAGATGGGCAAGGATTATGATATGCTTTTGATTCTCGAGAGACCATTCATGCCCACAGTGGGTGCGATTGTATATTTGCCTAATAATAGAGTATCCTTCCCTAACATTGATAAAAAATATTTTCTACAAGGTCATCCCTACTAGTGGAGCCACCAAACACATCTCTCGCATCACTGCAGCCACTGGAGATAAGCTGCCAATTGTTTTCTAGGAAAAACCCTATCACACCTCCTTACTTCTATCTCATCCTTGCTCGATTTTATTCCTTCCTCCTCATATCTTTCTCATATTAACACATTTGATACACAAATTGAGTGATGAGTGGAAATGGATGTTCAACAAAAGCTTCATGTTTACTAGGGGTGAGGCATGAATCAGATTGGGAATGGATGTCATCGAATCGGATTGAGACCCAGAATAATGAGGCTTTTGTTGAGGTTTTTGTTGAGGTTTTTGTTGAGGCTTTTTTTGAACATCCATTTCCACTCATCCAACAAAAGTCTCATGTTTACAAGGGGTTTTACAGTTTTATTATATTCTCGTACATACACTTTTTTGAGAAGTTATAATTTGAAAGAAAAATATTCTTTTTAACAAGCTACAATATGTTAGAGCATCTGCATTGGTGAGAACCTTTTAGACCATCTCCATCGACGTTTCTTAGCATGGTCTCGTGAATAAAAAATTAAAAAATAAGAAGAAAAGAAGAGAGAGAAACAGAAAAAAGCAGAGTCGTTTCTCAAACAAGAACTATTAGAGACGTCTCTATACAAGTGTTTGTTAATAATTGGTTCATCTCTTTAATATTTAAAAATTTAATTACATAAATAAATTATATTGATATTATATAGGTTAGATACTATGGAAAGAGTATCTACCGATGGAGATGCTCTTAGAGGTTCTAAATTTTTTTTTTTATTGTAATGTAAATTGAATTTATATTTAAATTTAAAGTTAAAAATAAAATATGATCCAATAAAAAAAAGAACAAGTGTGATATGGAAGTTCTCAACAATTGATGAATGGTTCTCAAATGACAACTCCATCTCATTCTCTTTCTTTCTTTTTCATTATATTTCATTTTTTTTATTACGAGAACCCCTCTTGAGAATCTCTCAATGCATATGGTCTTAGATTCTCCAAGCTAAAATATACTTGTTTGTTTTCGTTTTTAGGAAGCTATGCAAATACATGGCAATGTATGGAAAACCATTTTGGTGATGTGATGAACCAACAAAACGTTCCATTAATTTTACAACATATTTTTAATTAACAAAATATTGGTTAACATTTTATCTTCTTCTTTTTTTTCAGAAATATGTTGGGCATTTGTTTCTTCAGAGCTTGTGACTGTGATCAGATGTATGAGGGGGTCAAAACAGCACAAGAATCAACTATTCTGCTCAGTACTTAGTGGAATTTACTAAAATCCGATTTACACTGTATAGAGAGACATGATCGCCATATTTGCTACAAGAGAGAGAGTATGAGATTGAAATAAAACAAGCACTCTTGCACTTTTGTGCGAAGCACATGGATCTTCTAAGAAATCTTTAAACTTAGGGTGCTTCCGTGATGTAGTGCCATTGAAAACACTATTTAAGTATTAGCGTGCCATCCAGTAGTTGCTAATATTTCAATCTTCGAATTGGATGGAGTTTTCTGAAATCAAAAATGTAAGTGCATAATATGCAGAAAAATCAAAAATGTAAGTTATTTATTTAACAGGTTAGTTCTCTTTTTCATACTTGTGTTAATTTTGCAGAAAATCTATCGTGATCCTACTTCTCGGACTTCAAGGTATTATTGTATGTGGAAGTGATGATGATGTGCCTTACCCCTAGTAAACATGGGTTTTTTTGTTGAACATTCATTTCCACTTATCACTCAATTTGTGTACCCAACTGTGTTGTCTGAAGATGAGGAAGATTAGAGGAAGGAGGATGAAAACCGAGTAAAGAAGATGGAGGAAGCCTCATGAAGATAGTTATTGTATCATCATCACTGAAATTTTCAAGTATTCTGTTACACAAGTTTTGTACGGTGACTTGATCTGAGTCAAATAAACTTCTCACCTTTTTTTCTCTCACACCCATAATGTTTACATCATGTATAACAACAATATCTTAAGTCTGAGAAGTAGGGCCACGGTAGATTTTCTGCAAAATAACACAAGTATGAAAAAATAAAACTAATATGTTAAATAAATAACTTACATTTTGACTCTAACTGGTAACCAATAAAAGAACAAAAGAAATGAAAAGGAAAAGATTGAAAGTAACAAAATAATAAGAATGAATAGGAATAATGAATGGTTTTGTTCCTCCTCAAATTATATAAGGAACATTTTTTTTTTTATAGTTCCTTATAAAATAAGTAATGAGGAGGAATATATTATTCCTCAACATTCCTTATGTCACCAGTTAGACCCTTTGATTTTTCTGCATATAATCCCACTTATATTTCCAATTTTATAATATTTTGGTTTGAATATACGAATAGTAACAGCCATTGGATGGCGTACTAATACTTGAAGAGTGTCTTCAAATGTCTTCAATGGCACCACATCATAGATGTACCTTAGGTTTTAAGAATTCTTAGGGTACATCTGCTTCGCACAAAGAAGCAAGAGCACATGCCTTTTTTAATCTCATACTCTCTCTCACGTGGTTCAAGGCTTCTTCAATTAAACAGCAGTAGCAAAAGTTACGACCAGGTCTTTTATACCACGTAAATGGGATTTAGTAAATTTTACTAAGTACTGAACATAACAATTTATTATTTTGTTGTTGCAAAATTAAAAATATTTTCTAAAATTAACATTTATAGATACCGTGGTTTAGTTTGTTCATCACATCAACAAAATGATTTTTTATATATTTTCATGTATTTTCATAGCTTCCTAAGAAATATATTGGGCAATTGTTTCTTCAGAGATTATGAGTGTGATCAGAAGTATGGAGGTCAAGACAACACATGAATCAACTATTCTTCTCAGTACTTAGTGGATTTTACTAAATAAGATTTATACAGTATAGAGAGACATAATCGCCACATTTGTTACAAAAGAGAGAGTATGAGATTTAAACAGAACAAAGCACGCCCTCTTGCACCTTTGAGCGAAGCAGATGTACCTCCTACGTAATCTTCAAACCTAGGGTATATCTGTGATGTGGTGCCTTTGAAGACACTTTTCAAGTATTAGTGCGCCATCCAGTGGCTGCTAGTTTTCCAATCTTCGAATTAGATGGAGTTATATATTTAAGTGCATAAATAATGTAAGTGCATAATATGTAGAAAAATCTAAAATGTAAATTATTTATTTAACATATTAGTTTTCTTTTTTCATACTTGTGTTATTTTTATAGAAAATCTATATGTGGCCTTACTTCTCGGACTTAAAGTATTGTTGTATGCATGACGTAAACATTATGGGTGGGAGAGAAAAAAATAGTGAGAAGTTTATTTGACTCAGATCAAGTCACCATACAAAAATTGTGTAACATGATACTTGAAATTTCAGTGATGATGATACAATAACAATTTTTCATGAGGCTTCCTCCCTACTCCTTGCTCGGTTTTCTTCCTCTCTCCTTCTATCTTCCTCATCTTTAGACAACACAGTTAGGTACACAAATTGAGTGATGAGTGGAAATGGATGTGTAACGGGATACTTGAAAATTTTAGTGATAATGATAAAATAACCATTTTTCATAAGGCTTCCTCCCTCCTTTTTGTTTGGTTTTCTTCTTCACTCCTCCTATCTTGCTCATCTTTAGACAACACGGTTGGATACACAAATTGAGTGATGAGTGAAAATGGATGTCTAACGGGATACTTGCAAATTTTAGTGATGATGACACAATAACAATTTTTCATGACTTCCTCCCTCTTCCTTGCTCAATTTTCTTCTTCTCTCATTCTATCTTTCCCATCTTCAGATAACAAAGTTGAGACACAAATTGAGTGATGAATGGAAATGGATGTGTAACGAGATACTTGAACATTTTAGTGATGAAGATACAATAACCATTTTTCATGAGGCTTCCTCCCTCCTCTTTGCTCATCTTTAGACAACACGGTTGGGTACACAAATTGAGTGATGAGTGGAAATGGATGTCTAACGGGATACTTGAAAATTTCAGTGATGATGATACAATAACCATTTTTCATGAGGCTTCCTCCCTCCTCCTTGCTCGGTTTTCTTCCTCCCTCCTCCTTGCTCGGTTTTCTTCCTCCCTCCTCCTTGCTCGGTTTTCTTCCTCCCTCCTCCTATCTTCCTCATTTTCAGACAACATGGTAGGGTACACAAATTGAGTGATGATTGGAAATAGATGTTCAAAAAAAGTCTCATGTTTACTAGGGGTGAGGCACATAATCATCACTTACGCATACAACAATACCTTAAGTTCGAGAAGTAGGGCCACCGTAGATTTTCCTGCAAAAATAACACAAGTATGAAAAAAGAAACTAATCTGTTAAATAAATAATTTACATTTTGATATTTCTACATTATGCACTTATATTTTCAATTTTAGAATACTCCGGTTCGAAGATAATAATAGTAACAGCCACTAGATGGAGTACTAATACTTGAAGAGTATCTTCAAGTGTATTCAATGGCACCACATCACGGATGTACCTTAGGTTTTAAAAATTCTTAGTGGCTAGATCTGCTTCGCACAAAAGTGCAAGAAAGCATGTCTGTTTCAATCCCATATTCTCACACGTGGTTGAAGGCTTCCTCAACATGACAACTGTGGCAAAAGTGGCAATCCGGTCTTTTTATATCGCGTAAATCGGGTTTAGTAAAGTCCACTAAGTACTAAATAGAATAGTTGGTTATTGTGCTGTCTCGACCCCCCTACCCCCATACATCTGAACACACTCGCAAGATCTGAGGAAACAATTGCCCACCATATTTAAAAAAAAAGAATCAAAATATAATCTAATATTTTGTTGATTAAAAATATGTTGTAAAATTAATTGAACATTTATAGTTATTATGGAATAATTGGTTCATCACATCGCCAAATCGATTTTCTCTATATTGCAATGGATTTCCATATCTTCCTTGAACGAAAACAAACAAATATTAAAATAAGAGGTTGTTTGCAGCTTGAAGAATCTAATATATTCTATCTTGTTAAAAAATAATATTTTTCTTTCAACGTATAATTTCTCAAAGTGTATGTACGAGAGATTTACAAAACGCAAGTCATCGAATACTATTGGGACATCTATAAGTTGTGAGATTCTAAGTTAAAACAAGAAGATCACTCTAGACTAATTAAGAGGTGAAGGAAAACTGCACCTTGAAAATCTGATTTGGCGTCTTCTTCTGGTTTAAGAAGAAGCCATTTCTCTTGTGTGATGTTTACGCTTCTTGTGCTGTTAGGATAAATCTGAATGTTAAAGATGGAAGATTTGACATTGCCTTCTTCAACCTCATTCACCTTTTTAAGCTTCAACTCACTCTTCTCATCGGATCTCTGCTTCGCAACATTAACCGGCACCATCATTTTTCTTGGTTTCTAATAAATGGACAAAAACAATTGAAAGAGACAAAAGATTTATCACTGATTCCGACATAAATTCTTTCTAGACAGCTTTCAAGTATCCCGTTACACAATTACCATAGAGAAATTTCTGTTGGATGTGATCAAGTCTTCATCTTATTTTATTCTATTATTTTAGAAGAGTCATATATTATATAGTTAAGTAACTAATTTATGTATAAACTATTCATATCACACACCGAAGAGATACGAATAGAATTGTTAACTGCAAAAACAGTTACACGTGTGTGTGTGTCTCCACATAGGGTTGTCTTCTAGACGTGTCCCTTAGTCGAAGTGTGTTATGTAAACCTATAAATACAGTTTATATATCTAATAAAAGTGTGTGGTTTTCGTTTACAAGAATCAAGCAATACATAAAATGACAATACGTTGAGTAATGAAAGGAAACTATTTTTATTGAAAAATCAAACTTATGTTTTACATAACGATTTCAATGTGTTATATAGAAAACAAACAGGTACTAAGACACAAAGAGTTGTGTCTCTTTCTAATTGTGTCTCTTTCTAATTGTGTCTCTTTCATGAAACAACACAACCTAAACTAAGAGTCACGATTCTTCACTAAATGAGTTAGACAAAACTCAATTATCTTCAACACTCCTCCTTAATTGAGTTTCGGTCTTACTCCAAGCTTCCTTCTTAGTTCTTCAAACCTTGAGCCGACAACTTCATTCTTCCTTGAAGTTACCTCTGCAACCTTCTTTCCTCACGTCTCCTTTCCCGGCCGTCATTACGACCTCTCTTCCTTCTTTCGACATATGATTTGTGCAGTCGCTATCCCCCAACCAAACATCTTCTTTGATTTGTGTGGATGATTCTTCACTTTCACTAAAGAGCATATGACATTCATCATCTTCATCTTCAAGGCTCATGTGTGCCCCTTCAAACTTCTTAGAACGGCACTCCCTTGCAAAATGACCACCTTTGCCACATTTGTAGCATTCCTTCTTGTTCCTCACGTTTTTGCTTTTCTCTTCCCTTTCTGACTTCCTCCAACAATCAGCATCTGTGTGATTGTTCCTCTTACAAAAGTCACACCATTTTTGGCCTTTGGCTTGGTTCCCATGACTTTTGTTGTTCTCTGGTTTGTACCCAGATCTTCCTCCTTGTGACTGAACATTAAACGCTCCTTCCGTCATGTTCTCACATCGGACTGCCACACGTTTTTCATGTGCCTTCAGAGTTCCGATCAACTCTGTCATGGCCAGTGTGGTTAAATCCTTTGTTTGTTCCATCACTGCCACTATACTATCAAATCTTTCTGGAAGAGAGATGAGGATCTTCTGAACAATTTGATAGTCCGTCCTTGCTTCACCATGAACTCTCAATTGATTTCCCAAACCAATCAGTTTATCGGTGAAGACTTTGATGTTATCACCTTCATTCATCTTCAAGTTTTCATACTCCCTTCTCAGTGATTGAAGTTTTATCAATCGCACTTGTGGAGTTCCTTGAAATTCAGATTTCAAAGCATCCCATGCTTCCTTTGCAGTAACTGCCGGTGCTATGCGTGAGAAGATCTGATCCGTTACGGCAGTTTGTAGAATTTGCAGCTCCATCATATCTTTTGTTGATTCTTCCTCCCATTGATTTCTCAATCTCAACGCTTCTGGAGTATGATCCGCTTGTGCCGGTCGGTCTGAAAGTCCGTTCTCCACCACGTTCCACAGTTTTCTAGTTTTGAAGATGGTTGTCATCTTGATACACCAGAAGGAATACTTGTCTCCATCGAATATGGGAATCACTTGTTGTGATGTTCCTTCCATCGCCTCTGAATTTTTGCTTGTCTTTGTACTCGGATTGGCCCTCGAATCAGTAGGGCTCTGATACCATGTTAGAAACGAGAGCTTCTTTCTCACAAAGAACAAAACAAGTGTTTAAACTTGTTGTAATAGAAAGAGAACAATGTTGCTCTGTTTCTATGAAGAACTCGTAAAAAGAGAAAAAACAGAGTAATGAAAGGAAACTGATTTTATTGAAAAATCAAACTTATGATTTACATAACGATTTCAATGTGTTATATAGAAAACAAACAGGTACTAAAACACAAAGAGTTGTGTCTCTTTCTAATTGTGTCTCTTTCATGAAACAACACAACCTAAACTAAGAGTCACGATTCTTCACTAAATGAGTTAGACAAAACTCAATTATCTTCAACAAGAGAGACAAAAGCAGAGTAAAATCTGTGTTGTCCGATCCTTAATGACTTTGAGAGTTCAAAGTTCTACATGGTAGCAGAGCTATGGAGACAACAATGCAGCAAGTTATTCCAATCTTCAATGGTGAATAGTATGGCTTTTGGAAAACAAGATGATAACCATTTGAAAAACACGAAAGTTGTGGGATGTTATCGAAAATGGAGTTACGTTGAGTTCGACTCCTGAAAACACACTGGTGTTAACCAGAGAGAGAGATGATCAAGTGATGACGGATATGATGTCTCTTTAAATCTTTCAAAGTGCAGTTTTGGATTCAATATTTCTGAGAATCGCTCCCGCATCAAGCGTAAGAGAAGCTTGGAACGCTTTGGAAATGGAGTTCCAAGGAAGTCCACAAGTAAGGATGATTTTTTCAGACCTTGAGAAGAGAATATGAGAATCTGAAGATGGAGTAAAGTGAAACCATAAATGATTTCACAACCAAGTTGATTAACATGAGTAATCAACTAAGAGTTCATCGCGAAGATAAGACCGATTACCAATTGGTTCAAAAAGTTCTTATATCCTTGCCGCAAAAGTTTGATAGCATCGTTGTTGTCCTTGAACAAACAAAGGATCTATCAACTCTGTCTATGACAGAGATGATTGGTACTTTGAATGCGCATGAGAATCGCTTAAGTCTCCAAGAAGAACGTATCAATGAGGGTGTGTTTTATGGAGAAAAGATTGGTTTAAAAAAAGGAAACAAACAAGACGAGAAACGCCATGAGAAGACTAATAAGTGGTGTGGCGTGTGCAAAAGAAACAATCACAATGAGGTAGATTGTTGGAGAAAGAAGAACGGAGGTGTTCCGCAAAAGAGTGGAAAACGAAAGAAAATGCTATGTGTGTGATAAACCGGGGGCACATAGCTAAAGATTGTAAACTTAGACGAAGTGAAAGAGCACATCTAAGTTTTGAAGAGTCATAAGATGACAATGAAGATGAATGTCATATGCTCTTTAGTGCCGTTGAAGAAGAAGAAGCTTCAACAATTTGTGAAGAGACATGGTTGGTGGATAGCGGATGCACCAATCATATGTCTAAAGATGCAAGATACTTTAGTACCTTGGATTGTAGCAAGAGAATCACCATACAAATTGGAAATGGTGAAAAAATCTTGTTAGAAGGCAAAAGAGATATACGAATCTCTACGAATAAGGGAGTACATGTCATCAAAGATGTACTTTTTGTACCCAAACTAGCAAGGAATTTGCTAAGTGTCTCGCAAATGATATCTAATTGATATCGGTGAATTTTTGAAGACAATAAATGCATGATTCAAGACCCAAATAGAAGAAAGATCTTCGATATCAAGATGGAAGACAAGAGTTTTCCAATACGTTGGAAAAATTCAAGTGAAGATGCTTATGTTTCATTCAAAGAGAAGATCGAAGTGTCAAGAGACGTGACATTCGATGAAGAGAAGACATGGAAATGGGATAAGAAGAAAGTGAAGAAATCGATTCTTTCACAATTCAAGATCAAGTCTTCAAGGGAACAAGGAGATCAAGGAGCGAATAACGATATAAACGATCAAGTAGAACAAGTAAGTGATGCATTCAACCAACTACAAATCTCAAATAGAGAAGTTCAAAACACGGTTGAAGAAGGAGAAACATCCGTTGGTCCAAGAGGATTCAAATCGGTCAACGAATTGATGCAACAAACAAATGAAGTTGAAGAGATGGCTCATATACACGAGGTGTGTCTTATGATAGCCGAAGAACCTCAGGCTTTGGAGGAAGCAATGAATGACATGAAGTGGGTAGAAGCCATGAGAGAAGAGTTGAGGATGATAGAAAAGAACAAGACGTGGCAAGTTGTGGAGGGACCAAGCATATCGATATCAAATATCATTTCGTACGAGAGGCTGGACATAATGGGAAGATTAAACTTGAGTACTGTCCAGGAGAGTTACAAATAGCAGACATATTGACGAAGCCCTTAAACACAACAAGGTTCGAGGTTCTACGAGAAGAGCTTGGCGTAACGATGAAACCATGATCAAGGAGGAGTGTTGGATGTGATCAAATCTTCATCTTTTTATTCTATTATTTTAGAAGAGTCATATATTATATAGTTAAGTAACTGATTTGTGTATAAACTATTCGTATCACACACGGAAGAGATACAAATAGAATTGTTAACTGCAAAACAGTTACACGTGTGTGTGTGTCTCCACATAGGGTTGTCTTCTAGAGACGTGTCCCTTAGTCAAAATTTGTTATGTAAACCTATAAATACAGTTTATATATCTAATAAAAGTGTGTGGTTTTCGTTTACAAGAATCAAGCAATACATAAAATGAGAATACGTTCAGTGCCAGACAAGAAACAGAGAGAGAGACAAAAACAGAGTAAAATTTGTGATGTATGATCCTTAACGACTTTGAGAGTTCAAAGTTCTACAATTTCTGGGAATAGATGATGGATCCAATGGGAGGGATATCACGTGCATCTCATTGTTCTGGTTAGCATTAGATTCGACAAGAAAAGCACTGCCTTTGAGTACTCTCATGGAAGACAATCAAACTCCGAGCCAAGTAGTTCACAGACAACCCGAGCAAAAGCCTTTTGCACTTGTTTTTGCATTATTGGGTTTTTAGTAGAATGTTGAACAAGGCCATAACAGTGTTCGAACCTCTTTATCATCTTCTTATCAATCGCAGCACAACACACAAGACAAATAAAGAGTCCACCTTCACAGTTTTTCTCGTAGTATTTTTTTTAGCTCTACATTCTCTGAGAAGAGTCGATATTTTAACTCCAACTCCTCAGAGAAATTTCTATCACCATTCTCCTCAATTTCATCAACTGAACCAGTAGTATGATCCTTGGCAAAAATATATTTCGGAGCTTCTGATGCATTTTGTTGCATTTGTAACATTGCAGTCTTTGCGTGTTCCTCAACCGACATGACATGTTGTTTCTCCTAAGGTTTATTTGGGTCTGAAAGCATCTCAAGTCCACTTTCCACAACCGCCTCCACACTTACTGTTTGTTAACCATGCACATAAACAAACAAACAAAAGTTAAAAGTATTTTCTGAATGATTAAACTAATAATATATATGGATCATAATGATCGAGCAAATTCATTGTTCATCACCATGGCTAGATAAAAACCTTTCTTTACAAGAGCATAATAAACTGATAAGCTTGTATTTAACCATAACCTGATAATGATCAGGCTATGATCATGGCCTTAATTGCATTACACAACCAAATCAATGTAAGAGTTGCAATGCTAACATCTTTCAAGGTATTCGTCTACATACAAATCCAAAAGAGAATAACTCTAACCTGAGCGTTGATATATCATGGTTTTTATGGTTTTTAACCATGATATAAGTCCTATTTATATAGTTTTTTGATCTTTTTAGAGTCCTATTAGAGATTTTACAGGTTAAAGTACGTTTGGAGATTATTTGGAGATATTGGAGCATTCTGGAGTAGAACCGAGGAGCTGCGGAAAAATGAAACCAGGAGCCGGATTTCACCATGGGTGTCGATCGACAATGGCCCCAATCGAGCCAAGGCAAATCGCGGATTTTGAAAGATGAAGGAAGAATTACCATTTTTGGCCTAGAAATTTCCAGAAATTGCAGTTTAGTCCCACTCGTGTTTTAGACTATATTTAGGTTCTTAAAACCATTGTTTGGCATTTAGTTTTTATTCTATTAAGACAGAGAGAGAGAGATTGGTTCCGGAGCTTTTGGGGAGATAATTGAAGAATTCGAACCCCTTTTATTTCTTTTACTTATCTCTTTTATGCAATCTCTTCTTTTCATGATATTTGTTTCAATCACCATGTCTAAGTAGTTTGCTTGTTAGGTTTAGGGTTATTCAAAGGTTGAAGATAAATTGTTAGATTTGAATTTATGTTAGAATAATCACATAGTTCTTCATCTAGATCGTGTCTAACACTAATTCTAGTTTGATCATCTAGAATTCAGATCTTAGGTTAATTAATAGATGCAGGAGTATTATTGATTGCTTGAACTATCTTAAATGAGCAAAATACATATTCGCAAAGAGATTTGATTTAGGGATTTTGTGAACAATCGAACCTGAACTTTTAATGCTTGTTTGAATTGTTATAATTCACAAAGAGATTTGGGATTCTAGGGTTTACACATAGATAATCTTCGCAGCGAGAGTTGGTTGATTTTATTGTTGTGTTTCGAGTTCGAGAACAGTTCATCATAATATTCTAACGGTTCTTAATCTACATTTATGATTTACCGGAGAATTTTTCAAGGCCTAACGTTTGTCTCATTAGTTTTTAAGAACCCACAATCAATCGCTGTTTTTACTTAGTTGCTTTCTTTTCAATTTAAACTTGTTTTGCTTAGCTTAGCATAGTTCGAATCTAAAATTTGTTGTGTAACGATCTTAAGTCTCTTGCGATTCGATAACCTCATATATTACAATTGTTTTGTTGTGCACTTGCAGTGGTTTTATTTGGGTGAAACTTAACACCTATCAAACGTCGTTTTGGATCGGCGCAGCCAAGAACATTGCAGACAACCTGTGTGAGAGCCCTATGTTGAGTTTTCAAGTCCGTCTTGTGAATGTTAAACTAAAGCCAAACAACTCTTGAATTTCCGACAGTTTTTCTCTCCCGTTCCGCCACAAACCAGACACCAGAATTCTCCATTCCCCGTGTTCTTCTTCGAACAATCTCGACAAAAAATTGAAACTTCTTAGAAGATGATACTTCTTTCTCTAAAAGACTCATCATCAGTACCTCCGGCGAACCACGGAACTGTCTCTCACAACAGAAACAAGACTCTGCAACTGGAGTAAGGTTAGGACTTAGGAGTTAACCGATGATGAGAGGCTTCAATGAACACATCAACATGTTCTATTCCAATCAGAATCTCGATAAACGTAGCACCAATGACCAAATGAAAAAACATCCTTCTTCTCATTGAATTTGCATGTATTTACTCATTCTGGAGCTATGAACACTATGGTTCCTTCAACCAATGCTTCGACATAGGTCTCCCCTAATGGAATTTCTAAGGACAGTCCGAAATCAAATAGCTTGGCGTTTAAGTTTTCGTCCAGCAAATCGTTACTTGTCTTCAAGTGTACTGGGGCTTTTATAAGTTTGGTAGGCCCAACTATTCAAAATTGGTATATTAAATTTAGAGAACCGAATAAATAAACCAAATAAACGTATTAACAATACATTTCGGTTTCAATCGGTAATAATATTTTTAACCCAAAGCGAACCGAATTATATAGTATTCGAACCGAACCGAACCAAATTATTCTACCGTTTAATTCGGCATGATTTCACCTAAACCAAAACCGAGAAACCAAAAAAATCAAACCGATTAACCCAATTAAACAGGAGGCCCAGACCTAAGCTATTTGTTGCTCCAATGGAAAATGCTTCCACGTGGTTGTCTGCCACTACGATCATCTCTACTCAGTACTCACCTTGACTCTTATGAGCATGTTACTTATCTCTTGTCGGAGAAAGCATTCAAATTTGCTTTTTCCTTTTCTGACTTATTATAATTCTTTTATTGGTTATATCCTTTCAACTTGGTCACTCCTTCGTTCATCTATTATAGATGAAATTATATATTTTTTTGGTAAAAAAAATTTTTTTTGGTAAAAGATGAAATTATATATTGTTTAATGAGATATCCGTTTAAACTTTGTTAGACTCTGAAATCATATAACAGTCTATAATTTTCTATCAAAATCAATTACAATCAACCTCATAACTCATTCATTCGTTTTAGGTCCCATACATTTTCAACATGGAAATCCTATTATACATAAGTGGAAAATTTTAAAATCTAAAGCCGTTGAAATTCCTTGAACAAACTCGTTAAAAAAAGCGCAATCAGTGACCAACCACAATTCATATTCAATTAACCAATGACTCATGTCTCCAAACTTTCTCATCTAGTATTCTCTCCCTAGCTTTGTTTGCCTGCAAAATTTCCCAAATAAGTAGAAACAAAAATATTAGCTCAATATCTCGGAAATCGGACAAAGGATTAGGAAAAAAAATGTGATTTACGCGGTTTTGATCACCTCTTTGGTCCAATTTGTGAATCCAATAACAAGAAACAGGATTAGGGTTTGTAGTGTAGATCCTGAAACTAAACCGGCCCAGAGTCCTTTCCCATTGAAGTGAAGATGAAAACACAACAGAAGTCCAATGGGAATACCAATGATATAATAAGAAGCTATGTTGACATAAGCTCCAATTTTCTGCCACCCTGTTCCTCTCACAATCCCTATAAACACAATGCAACATTCGGTTTATGACCACAAAATTTTTAAAACACGGTTGCTAAACCGGGGAAGATTATTAAGAGTGACTAACCGGAGAGGACGGTCAAGAAGCTGTCCATGAGGATGGAAATGCAAAGAATGGGAGTGATATCTGTCACATAACGAGTTACTTCCTCCTCATTGCTATAAGCATAAGGCCATACATTGCGAGACAAGAAGAGGGTAGAGCTCACAACGACTGACTCAACAGCGGCAATTATTATCGCAGCTGAAGCAGAATCACGAGCACCTCGCGGATTCCCGGCACCTAGCTCATTCGCCACATTGGTACTAAAAACAAATATCGCAAAATGAAACATAAGCTCTAAAATTAAAATGTGTGGTTTAAGAGTATTAAAGTAAAAACAAACCTCGCTGCATCACCGATTCCATTTACCAAATTGTAGTGCAAAGAAGAGGTCGTGAGGCTGTTCAAATCCAAAAATCAAGGCTTAGAAAATGTAAGATAAGGTAAGCAGAATATAGTATATATATACATTTTTGGTGGTTCGAGACATTACCAAATTGAAATAACCGAAGTTTCGAGCTTTGAGTTGGGTAGAAGACCAGACAGCAAAGTAATCACCTCGAAAGCTAACCACTCAAGGCTATTGAAGAAAAGAAGAACAATAACAAAAAAAAAAAATTAAAAGGATAGTAAACAGAAAAAAATACTTTATTTAGTTATTTAGGGGAATCATTTTTACCAAATTTTGTTTAGTATAGTGGTAAAAATTATTGATTTTGTTTTATGCAACATTTACTCTTGGACCGGCACTTGGTTGATCTATAGTAAATTTTCTATAAATCTTTACATACTTACCAGCACATCATTGCGGAAGGAACTGCAAATTGAAAGAATATTTTTGTGTGAAGAAACACATCCTTGGACATATAAATCCGCGTTTGGAGGCAGGCTCGAGACCGCTTCATGTAAACCCAAAGGAAAACCGCGTTGAGCCAGTAAGAGATACCGATAGACACAGCCGCTCCTTTGACTCCAAACTCGAATCTGTGAACCATTAGCCAACACAGAGGAACATGGAAAGCTAGAGCAGCCAGAGAGCTCAATACCATTGGAAAGATCAAAGTTTGTGACTGAAAATATCGAACCAGCGACTCGAGAACCGAGTAACCGAATAGTGCCGGTATGAGCCAGAGGCAGTAAACAGCTGCTAACTCAGCGACTTGAGGGTCTTGGTGAAGCAGGATCAGGATCTGGTTCATGAACATCCAGAGAATCGAAATCGGAAAAGCGATGATCAAGAGATAAACGATGGAAGTGAAAGTGTAGGATCCAAGCTTTTGATATTGCTCTGCTCCAAACGCTTGGCCACATAGTGTTTCCAATGCACCTGAAAGTCCAAACTGTTGTATACAAAATGATTTAACCAAACATATTTTTTTTTTTAAATGATTACAAAATCACAAAAAAATCATATATATTTTTTTTAAATGATTACAAAATCACAAAATAAAGTAAAAATGATTACAAAATCACAAACAAAAAAAAAAAATTGCTTACAAGAACACCAAAACCGGTGACGTTAGCAAAGGAGCTTCCAAGGGCGATTCCGGCGAGAGAGAGTTCGCTCCGGTGACCAACGATCATCGTAGAAGTTGCTTGAAGAAGGAACTGAGACATGTTCACGGCGACCATTGGAGCAGCCATTGAAGCAACCTTCTTCATCTTCTCCCATCTTATTTTCTCTTTATCTTCTTCTTCTGATTGCCTGTTCTTGACCAGTAATGGAGCTTCAATACTCTTCATCTTGCTTCTGGTTAGAAATTATGGGAACTTGGGTCGTATTTATTTACTTTAGATTTTGCATAAATGTGTGTAATCTTGAAAGAGACACGCCACCCGAAAAAAATAGACACGTTGCAGATTAAATTCGTTTACGTCTAAAACCAAAATCGTTTCCGACTTTATTGTCTCATTCATTGAAGAAAAAATGTACTTTTGCATCGGCACAGAAGATCATTATTGGTGGAAGGCGTCTCATCTTATTAGGACTATAACAAATTGAATAAAAACACTTGAAAGAAAAATTGCAATAAAGATATTTGTGCTAAAAAAAAAAATATAAATTTTTATAATTTGTGTTAATGAAATCTTCTTCTGTAACGAATGGTTATAATATTGGATTAGCATATGAAAAAAGAAATGACATGAAAACCAAAAAATGACTAAAAAGTAACATTTTAGTATCGAATGTACTATTTTGTTTACGATTGATTAATAATAGAGATGGAGTCATGGAGTGGGTAAATTTGAATGAGATATATAATTATTCCAAAAAAAACAAAAATTACTTGTCTTGTTCGTATAGACTATACATTGACTCAATCCGACAAATGTTCATCAAATATCCATCTTTTTCTTTTTTTTTGAACAATTCAAATACCCATCTTTGAACATTTGTTTATATAAGTAGGATACTTTTTGCCCCCCAAAAAAATTAGGATATCATCTCATTTGTTTAAAGTATTACTATAAACTGTATCAAAATGTTGTTACCATTAAAATTCAATCGATTTTTATGTTAATGGTACAATAACAATAAAAATGAACTTTTCAAACACTTAACGTAAAACAAATTATAATCATCAAAAATTTAAATTTGAATAATGATTTAATATCATTTAAGTGTTTCAATTATTACAATGGGTTTAACACGTACTCTAACTTGGTTTTATAATACAGGGGCAAATCCAGAAATTTATTTAACCTGTGGCACAATTTTTTTATATCCTCTACTAATAAAATGGATTAATTTGGTTAATAACAAAAATAAAACAAAAATTTAACAAAGTAACCAAATGGTTAGAAAGAGATCAGAAGAGATAGATAGAGAAAAGGAAGTAATTTTGATTAGTTTATAGATTTGAGTTTGTTTTATGGTTATTGAGCATATTTTCTCTAATAAAATCATTTATAAGAAAATATACTACTAGTGACATTAAAAAAAGTTTACGACGAAACAAAAAACAATATATAAAAGAAATATCATGTGATAAAAACACAATTAATTTTTTAATGATATTTAACTAATTTTTCTTATCTATTCCAGATTATTTTCTTGATACACGTTTTTTTAATATGTATTTCCATTGATTGATATCAAAAGATAATTGTACTAACATATTATAAAAAAAAAGAATCTATCTGAAATCAAATATGTAACATATTAGTAAAGATAATATATATTTCACTCACAGAAGAAGTGATCATAAGAAAACAACACCGGTGGATTAAACAATTTTAAAACTGAAAATACGTAATATATTGTTTAGATTTCAAGAACACTATAAAAATAACTAACTAGAAACTTGATTGCTCTTAAAAAAATCAAGTGAAATTAGAAAGCTATAGACAACAGTTGGGCAATACTACGTTGGGGCAATAAAGTAGAGTTTTTATGGGAGTTGTTGGATTAATAAAATTTTGGTCTGGGGCACTTTCTTTTTGTTTCAGTTAGGTCAAAGGATTATAATTAGTTTTATCTAAATTACTTAAGAAAAAAAAAAGAGAGTACGTGGCACGTGCCACAGTCCCCTTGTTTTACAGTTTTAAAAAACTTATGAAAAAACTATTTTATTTACATTGAAAATGCAAAACAATATGTAAAAAAAAAGTAAAATCTTAAAATAACACTATCTATAAAAACGAAGAAAATACGTCTTATATCATCCGTAACAAAACTTATCTTACCTTTTTTTTTTCCCTCTAACAAAACTTATCTTACTTATCAATTGTCTTAATACTAATCAATTGTCTCTGCATTGCGTATCAGATATTTACACTTAACACTCGCTAACTTAAGCTTTTAGTAAAAAAAGAGAAATTTGGCAATAGAAATATAAATTAGGCTTCAAATGGAGCGTGCTTAAAGGCCAAATGGACCTATTAAACACAAGTTTCAATACTTAGAGATCCACCCTATCCCATATATCAATGTTAAATACTTCCTCTGTTTCATAAAGAGTGTCATTTTGTTTATAGATTCCCTTTTATTTTTTGTGCAAGGTCGTAAATTTGATTGTTCAAATTAAAGACCCTATAATTTAATGCGATAATTAGGAAAACTGATCCATGATCAATTACTCAAGCTATAATTGGAAACTTTAATTGGACTAGGAGAGTACGAGGATAATCTCCCACTCTCCTGTTAAATGAAGACGAAAACATCTTTAGAATTAGAGATTTTTTTCTTCCCTCTTTCAGTTTTTTTTTTTTTTGTCATCTAAGTAATATTAATAAAGGGTGAATTCGTTGTATAACCATAAAAAAAAACTAAAATTTATAAACTAACCAAAATGTTTAGAGAGAGATAGGAAGAGATAGAAAGAGAAAAATTGGTTAGTTTCTAAATTATAGTTTTTTTTGAATTATAGAACCAAATTTCTCTATTAATAAACCTGAAACAAAGGCGGATCTATGGGGTGCAGCTGACACCCTTTAAATTTATAAAACTAATTTTTGCATTTGTATAAAATGTTTCTTCAGCTCATTTGTCATTAGGTGACCCCCTTAAAGTTATGAGGTATGATGTTCGATGTCACCAGTCTTCAATGCCATATTTTATTCTTTTAAAATATTTTAGTTTAGTTATAGCGTTTTCCAATTGTTTCTTTTTTGAAAATCAATTCAAATCCTAACAAAGGATTACAAAGCAAAAATAAAATATATACACACAACTATAAACAGAACAAATATTTGAGGAAATCTATAACTAGATTACACTTTATTTTTGTCAAATTATGCTTTATTTTATTTACTATTTTTTTTTCAGTTTAAGAGTTAAACTTCAAAGTTCAAACATATTAACTTTGTAAAATGTTATTTCTGTGTAATTAGAGAAGTAACAAATCGTTTTCTACAGATCTATAGATTGTTATATACAAATATAAAAAATCTATAGATTATAAAATTATGAGCAAGTGTTTGATTTAAAAATTATTTATGTGATTAAATATGGTAAAACGATTTAATTTTAATATATGTGTTTATTTTAAATCACGTTCCAAAACAAATTAATTTCTTTAAAAGATATTTTAATTTCATAGATATATTGCATAAAAAATTAATGTTATTATATATATATATATATAAATATTTTAATTATTGATTCCGGTTAAAAAAAATTCTAGATCCGCCACTGAAAATAGATACAACCAAATCAACAAGAAGGCAACACCCTGTCAACAAAACCTATCACGATAGGAAAGACAGAGGAAACAAACAACACTAAAGCCCCACAAACAGTTGACAAACCCAGAAAAAAACAAACAGAGGGAAAGCGTTTCTCAACATCAAAGACTTTGACAAAACCAACCCGGAGCCTCGCTTGCAACATAAGACCGCTCACACAAACGCAAAGGATGGCCACGCTGAATCCCTATAACATCCAACACTATAACGCAATAAACGATTGCCATCACGACTTCACCAACACACTGGCACGCAAAGGAAGGCCAAATACAAGACCTGTTAACTCCATTCACCCAAGATACTGCGACGGACCCGAAAACCACAAATTTTACTCGATGAATTTGCCTGCTTTCAACAGCCATACCAAGCTCTAGAAATAGCAATCATCCCACCTAAGAACCCCAAATACGAACCTCTAAAACCTCTCCCTAGAGAGCATAATCCGACACAGAGGAAGAATGAACCCATAAACGATAATCGTCACCAAAGACAGAAACTACTAGCGGATAAACTAAGGGAAGGCAAGGGTGGAAAGAACTCAATATCGCTAACCAATATTCAACAAAGAACCGGCGACAGCAAGTAGAGACAACCACAACTGCTTCATTTGGATAATTTTTTGGTGATTTAAGTGGATCTGGAAGTCATTTATCGGAGTATTAACTTATTATGTAACCAATAATTGTTGTACTAAATTTATTTTCTGTTATTTTTAATTTCAGTACTTTTTCATTATTTTAATTTTAGTATTATGTTTTTATATTTTCTACTAAATAATTTTATTTGCATTTTAATTTTATATATTAGAGTGTTTTATTATTTATAATCATGAAAAAAAGAAATCATCATCAAAATAATTATTTATAACTTTAAAAGTAAAAATATCTAAAATTTGAAGGACTGTTTTATAAATAAAAAGTTCAATTACAAAATGCAATTGAAAATGAGATGGTTCCATATTTGAAACCAAAAATGGCATTATACCATTTTGCAATTGAAAATGAGATTGGGTTGGAGCAAAATTTATTGCAAAATGCAATTTGGCACCAAATTTGGTATTGTGTTGGAGATGCTTTTAGATTAGACATCCAAAAAAATGCCATTGTTGGTTGTTTTTTGAGATGATTATGCTAGGTGTTGCATGAGATTGATTCATTAAATTCTAAGCACATATAGATTTTACCTTTTATTCAATGTTTACTGTTTAGTACTCTTGACATGTTCATGTATAGAAACTAAACGGTGAATAATATTGAGTCTTTTTACTTAATGGATCCCAAACCGTTGCATTCCGTGCCCTCCCCTAATGAGCTGGTCCTGTATATATCAAACGGTGAATAATATTGTCTTCACTAACAAATTTGTATTTTGAATTATGCTTACTTATCCTTCTCGAATGTTTCAAAATAAATAAATAAATTAAGAAACAGAAGTTGTTGAGACTTCTCTGAACACCTTAAATCGTGAAATTTTTTCTAATATTCAAGAGAGAGTGAGAATAGCTAACAGTTTGTTAAAAGATGCGCATGTCACAGCTCTTCAAATGTCGTCGATGGTGAACTTTCAATGTGAGCGAGACCTTCACCAAAATTGGGAGTTCCTGAGATCAATTGAAGAGGCTTACTTCAGGCAAATATCAAGAATAAACTGGCTAAAAGAAGGGGACCACAATACAACTTACTTTCATAGGATTACAGCCGTGAGAGCAGCTTTCAACTCCATGAGATCATTCACCCTGCCGTCAGGAGTGTTAATTACAGATCCTTTGCTGATGAGTGCACATGCAATTGCTCATTTTGAAAGTATCCTAGCTCCTTCTGTGTTGCCAGCCTCAATCATCTTGCCTTCCTGGTTCCAAGAACTCTTGGACTTTTCCTGCTCTGACCATCAAAGGACCCAGCTTGCTTTAATCCCATCTTCGGAGGAGATCACACGCTCAATTATGAAACTTAATCCAAATAAAGCTCCGGGTCCGGATGGACTTACCTCGGGATTTTTCAAAGCTTCTTGGAGCTTTCTAGGCCATGAAACGGTGGCGGCTATGCTCAAATTCTTCCACACAGGCTTCTTGCCATCCTCGGCTAATGCTACTATCTTGTCCTTAATCCCAAAGCATCCAGGTGCTTCCAAGATTATGGACTACCGACCAATATCGTGCTGCTCCACCTTGTACAAGTCACCAAATTATTGGTTGCAAATCTCAAGCCGATACTTCCGGGTTTAATCTTGCCGAACCAAACTGCCTTTGTCCAAGGTCGTCTCCTTGTGGAAAACACAATCCTGGCCACAGAATTAGTCAGCGGCTATCACAAACAACTCGGACCCAAGAGAATAGCTTTAAAAGTGGATATAGCAAAAGCATTCGACACTCTCAACCGGGATTTCATCCTAACGTGTCTTGCTGCTCTCAATGTGCCTCAGACTTACCTAAATTGGACAAGAGCTTGTATTTGCACCCCTAACTTCACAATAGGCTACAATGGAACAGTAAAAGGCTACTTTAGAGGGAAAAGAGGATTAAGGCAAAGAGATCCCCTGTCACCTTATATGTTTGTTATTGCTATGAACTGCCTCTCGTTTATGTTAAACAAAGGAGCTGAGGAAGGGAAGTTTTAGTATTCATCATAAGTGCAAGAAAACGAAGCTTACCCATCTCTGTTTTGCAGATGATCTTCTCATCTTCACAGATGGGTCACTAAGGTCTGTCCGGAATATACTAGAGATCCTTCGACAGTTTGAATTGCGCTCAGGCCTGGCGGTCAGTGTTCACAAGACTTCTTTCTTCTCTTCGGATCTGTCGGATACTGAAATTCTCTCAATTTCCTATGTGACGGGTCTGACATCTGGTACCCTACCAATATGGTATCTAGGAGTTCTTTTATGCTCGACAAAACTTTCTCTCTCCCATTGTCTGCCTCTTTTGCAGCATGTCAAAGGAAAGATTAACTCGTGGAGTGCTAAATCCCTCTCCTTTGCGGGAAGATTATTGCTGAAAAACACTGTCATCTCAGGAATCACAAATTTCTGGTGCTCCACGTTTGTGCTCCCCAAAGCCTGCATTTCAAAAATAAACTCTTTATGCAATGCCTATCTATGGCGAGGAACGGCAGAGGGACACCACACGGCAAGAGTTTCTTGGAGTACAATAACACTATCAAAAGAGGAAGGAGGTCTAGGGTGTAGAGATTTGCTTATCTAGAACCGTGCCTGCACTATCAAATTAATCTGGCTCCTTTTCTGCAACTCGGGATGAATATGGGCGGCCTGGTACAAAGAGGAGTTTCTACAAGGGCGCTTGAGAAACTTCTGGGTAACGAAATCAAAGCAAAAACACTCCTGGTTAGCCAACAAACTGCTTAAACTAAGAGACAGCGCCTACGATTGGATCAAATTAAGAGTGAGAAATGGAAGACATACCCTGTTCTGAACAGATAATTGGTCACCCTTTGGAAAACTCCAAGAGTTTCTCATTAGTAGTGGCAACTCAAGATTTGGAATTGCTCATACAGCAACTCTGAACTCCCTTTACAATTGTGGTAATTGGGCAATCCCCCAGCAAGGTCAGAAAACCAGGTCACGTTTCAAATTTACCTATCCTCTTTACAACTATCGGACCTAGAAGATACTTACTCTTGGGAAGTAGATGGTATAGAATGGCTTAAATACTCCACCGGACAAACTTATGCTTTGTTAAAGGATCATGCACCGGTGGTTCCTTGGAAGTCGATAGTGTGGAACAAAAGAGGTATTCCCAAACATAGTTTCCTAACTTGGTTATCTGTGTTGAATCGTTGCCCTACAAAAGACTGATTAGCTAGTTGGGGTTTGAATGTAGATCCACTATGCGTCTTCTGTAACAACGCAAACGAAAACAGAAACCACTTACTGTTTGATTGCCCTTTCACATGGACGATATGGAGGCACATTGGGACTCGCTGTGGATTCTCACCCGATCGTAACTAGGATAGAACAATCGCAGACTTATTGAGTCTTCGAGGAACCAAGGCTATGAAGAAAATGGTGCTACTCGCATGGCAAAGCTGCATTTACTTCATATGGATGTAAAGAAATTCTCGGATCCACAACCAAAATTTCAGATCTGCAAACTCGATTTTGGCATCAATCGACTCAACGATGAGAAATCGCTGCTCAAGCTTCAGAGATCAAAACCCGCGCCTAGTATCGCAAATGCTTCAATTATGGTTCACATCGGCTTAATTGGATCCTCCTCCCCGTTGAAGAAGACAAGGTGATGTTTCGTCTTCTTCTGTTACAAATTTTGGTATTTGGTTCAAATTGTTCCCCTATTGTAACCCTAAATGTGTTGGTTTAGCTAACTATGGATTTCAGACCAAAAACATTAAGGCCTGGCTGGACTTGTATTTTTTCTTTCTCTTGCAATTAATTTGAAAATCTTTGGTAAAAAAAAAAGTTATTGAGAATTGAAAAAGTAATAAAAATGGGTACTGACATCGTGTATGGTGGGAGATACAGAGCTTTTTGGAAGTTTTGATTTTCAATTTTCCTTAATGTTAAACAAAATTCGAGAAAGAATAACTTCATATTCACATTATTAACTTGATAAAATAAAAACACTCCATATCCTTCCTTATAATACAACTATCGATTGTTTTTTTTTCCTTTGGCATGGAATAACTTCATTCATCCGAAAAACCCAAGAGATCCGATTGGCGAACTTCAGTTTTGTTTCAAAAGAGTTGTTCCCGGAAATTTTAAAAGTCAATGAAGTCATGTCTCTCGCCCACACTTTGGGCAAACTTTTTTTTTTTTGGTTTTAAACTTTGAGCAATCTTTCCATTAATCACTTTCAATTTTGGCTATTTGGATCGGTGGAGTCTTTGGAACTATTGAAACTTTCTTCCTAATCCATGTTTGATTGATAATGTTGCATCGTGTATTATCTCAGGTGTAACCGTGTAACCCATTCAACGAGGTGATAAAAAAATGGAGTAAGACTAATAAAGAGAAGCGATACGAATGGCAGTAAAAGTAATTTAAAAAAAAAGTAATTTACTTCTATATTAGTTCATATTTTAGGTTTAGAATATAAGTGAATATATAATTTAAAATTTATATTTTTTGCTCGTTTCTTACAAATACTTTAATTCAAATATATATTTATATATATCAACATATATTTTTTAATTCAAATATTTTATCAATTGGAAAATAACTAACCCGTCATATTTTATCGTACCGATATCTCTTAATTATGCTTTTAACTATATCATTATTTTACTGCATTGTATGATTGTATAAGTATCACTAAGAGCATTATTAATGAAGAGTCGGTTAGGGGTTCTTAGATTTCAAAAAAAAAGGAAAAAAATGACATGACGAAATTTTGTGGTGAAAGTCAATTCTTCGTAAAGAGCCGGTAGAATCAGTTTTGAAAGTCATACTTTTTTTTAAAAAAAAAATATCATTTTTTTAATATGAAAAAAAATTAAGAACCCCAAAACAAGCTCTTTATTAATGATGCTCTGATGGAACTAGTGTACAAAGTATAAACTTATAAAAACTTCACGAGACCGCGTTAAATCTGATTGACTCTGAGTACCGTTAAGAGCATCCACATTGGTTATACTCCAATAAGTGTCTTAAAAAAAAACAAATATGTTTTGGCAATTAAAAAAAAAAACATTTCTTCCAATCAAAAATTGACAAGTGGAGATCAAGGGTGTCTTAAGTGTCTCTCCAAAGACATCCACTCTCTACTTTTTCTCTTTTTTAATATTTTTAAAATTTAAAGACACCTTCCTTTTTATGCAATGGAGGAAGCTTGGGTCGAGTGATAACTACATTCATTAATACACAAATTTAATGACTATTTTATCCGGTGAGTCGTGCGTGACACATTATTTAATAAAATAACACAAATACCCACGGGTGGGAAAAGACATTTGTGCCAAATTGTACAAAATTTTGATTGTTTATTATTTACTATTTTGACATTGATTTTATTTTTTTATCTAATATACAGTGTATGTTTAACAAAAATTATCATTTTAACATTTTTAACACAAACTAAAAAAAATTATGTAAAGTTTTGATTGTTTTTTATTTACTATTTTGACACTAATTTTTATTTTATTTTATCTAATACTTCCTCAATTTCATAAAAAATGAATAATTCACAAAAAATTGTCATTTTAACATATTAAAAAAGTTATGAAAAGTTCTATTTTATTTTTTATTAATACATTAAACAAATTTCTTTGTTTTTTAATTAATAGGATTAAAACTATATTTTTATTCAAATTTTACATTAAAAATATAGAATGACACTCGGTAATTTTTTGTGAAATGGAAGATATTATTAAAGCGGTTGCCATTTTCCGCGTAATAATGGATACTGGGCCTACCTATGGTATCTAATGCACGTTTCATTTAATTATCTTACAGAAAACTTTCAACCAACTGTCGGAAATAACATTTAATTCGCGTCTAACATCTATCTCGTGCGAAACCAAAAAAAGGATATATATCAACGTCTGCATCACTGCGTCAACTACTTCAATTTCGTAAACCAAGTGGCAGCATATACGGCCTCCATTTCATAATTCATACTTCGTTAGCCAAGTGGCAGCATTTACAGCCTCCATTTCATAATTCACACCTCATGTTTTGAGAGTGTCGATGATTTTGTGGGCGCTACACCGCAAAACAGTGTTATACTATCAAATACTACTACATAGGATTATTCTGGATCAAATAAATACACATTCCTTTTTCTTTTTTGACTAAAAATTTGACTTGTACGTTTCTTTTCATTCTTAAAAGTATGATTATGCCTTTTGTTATTTCGGTTAACTAATTTGCAGAAAAGGCATTACAAAAACCCCGATTCTAGTGTCTCTGCAAATATCCAATCACAATTGTGTATACTTCCACCACAAGTGAATCCCCTCTATCACTCAGGACCCATCACTCTCCTCATTTTTCCAGGAGGTGATAGCACCGTCGGGCTATTCCCGTGCTGGCTCTTCTCTGGGGCTTTTGGTTCAAGGGCGTCTCCTTTTGAAGCCGGAATCTGAAGCTTCCCTGGCTCAGTTGGTGATGGAGAAGACGAGAAATACCTGAAGAATTTTTTAAAAAAAACCAGAATGATATCAGAGAGATGAAACGGAACTTTTGCTCCATGAATTGCTTTTTTTTTTCTTTCCAAGACTTAACCTGTGGTCCAAAGCTTGCTGTATCGTGATCCTTTGTCGTGGGTCGTAGATGAACATTTTCGCTAGAAGATCCAAGGCGTCGTCGCTTGCCATAGGGAAAATGGTGCGTAACGGTGGAGCCGGCGTGTAGGAGAACTCCATGTAGTCTGGGAGATAGATCATGTCAGACCATTGGGATTGTGTTGGAGTTCCAAAAGCTTGAAAGATCTTTCCGAGTTGATCAATCTCAGTAGAACCCTGAAGAAAAAGCAAAGCAATGAAGAAAATATACGAAAAGGTTTCGACATCATAAGATATGTTCATGTTTTGAAAACTTTCTGAAACATAAAGTACAGAGCATTACCGGTAGAAACGGTCTACGAAGTAATAGCTCAGCAAAGATACAGCCTGCAGCCCAAACATCAACTCCTGCTCCATACTGCCTACTCCCAAATAGCAACTCAGGCGCTCTGTACCAGGTAGCAAACACCTGTGTGAAGAAGTATTTTCAAAGATCCGAGTTAAAAACTTATTTGGAGTCGTCCACTGTGAACAGAAGCAGATACAAAATAACAAACCAAAAGAGACATCAACACAACCAATCAAACTCAGAACCTTCTAGACTCAAAAATGTCACAAAAGGGTATCTAGTAACTTCGAACCAGGCGCTCTGTACCATGTAGCAAATACCTGAGTGAAGAAGTATTTTTAAAGATCCGAGTTAAAAACTTTTTGGCGTCGTCCACTTTTGAACAGAAGCAGATACAGATAACAAACCAAAAGAGACATCAACACAACCAATCAAACTCAGAATCTTCTAGACTCAAAAATGTCACAAAAAGGGTATCTAGTAACTTCGAACCACCAATCTTTCACCTCACCAAAACCGGAATCAAGAAGCATGCAAGAATCGGGATCAAAAACATATGATGATGTCTCCTTAATGCTCTGTATCGATTCTTAAGTTCCAGAAGAACATTCCAATAGATCATCAAGAAGAGTTGCCACGATATATATCTTACAAAACCTAGACTAATCTAGCTGCTAATTTCAAACACAAAAGTATCAACCTGTATCGAGCTTAGTATCGATACCTGATGAGTAAACCTCCGATTCGGACTCCCAAACACTCTCGCCAGACCAAAATCAGCTAGTTTCAGCAAACCATTCTCTCCAATCAGTAGATTATTAGGCTTCATATCCCTATAACAATGGAGAAACCAACCTCAAGATCCAAAGCTAAAAGCTAAAGTAACTCAAAACCACTGAGAAGAAACATACAAAACAAGCAAAAAAAGAAGAAGAGTTGTTTACTTTACCTATGCAAAACCCATTTCTTGTGACAATAAGCTAAACCTTTCATCGTCATCAACATAAAAGACTTGATATCTCCAGGTGAAAGGAAGATGTTCCGGTCACGGATCACAGCTTCCAAATCCGTTTGCATATACTCGAAAACGAGATGCAAGCTCCCATCGTGAGGGAACGCATCAATGAGCTCGACGATGTGTGGATGATTAAGCTCCTTCAGCAGCTTAATCTCCCTAAGCGCCGTGAAATTCACGCCTTCTTTCTGGTTTCCTAACCTAATCTTCTTCACTGCTACGGTCTTACCAGTCTATTAAGCGGAAAAAAATCGAAGATGTGTGAATAGATCAAACGAACATGGAATTGAAATCGAATCGAGGAAAGGGTTTGATTGATTTGATTTGATTGATTCACCTTGGTGTCAGTGGCTTTGTAAACGACACCGTATGTTCCTTCTCCGAGAACTTGGCGTCGGAGATACCGATCAACTGGTTTATTTTCGCCGGATTTCGACATCGGGTTTCTCTTCTTCGCCGGTTACTGTTTAACACTTCGACGGAGACGAGGGCTAGTAAAGAACTTTAAGGAATTTTAGATTCGTTGGTTTTTGATTTTACCCTTACTTTTTTAATATTTTATGAAACGAACCTCATATCTCTAAAATTGTCAGAAACTACCTACTATATCGAGCGCATCTTTTCCGTAGTGTCTATTTCGAGTATCAAAACGGGTAATAGCGGATAAACATCAAAATTATATGTTTCAACTATCCCATATGAAGAATCGAAACTAAGACACAAAGATTTGTTTTTTGGTTTTTTTTGTCGATAATTTATTTTTATATATCTTATTATATAAAGTTATATGCGTAAAAATTGATAATTAACATGATCTAAAAACGTATCATATGTTTTTCTAAACTGAAGTTAAATTTATGAAATTTTGTTTTTATTTTCATTTTTTTATGAACTTTTGCGTATATTTTTCTTTTTTTTTCTTTTTAAGATTTTTTGAAAATAGAACAAATGAATTATTACAAATTGTGTTTTCAAAATATTTTTGATGGTTTTGAATTGTGCTTGGTTTTGTCTGATAGGAATTTTTAATCATTTTTCCAACTCTTTTTCTGTCATTTTGCTTAAAATAACAAAATATTCTTATTGAGATTAATAGAGGTTAATAGACCATAATCTCTATAGAGTGTGTTATATATGTCATACATTGGAAGTTGTGAGGGACCTTGAGCAATATATAAAAGACTTGGACCAATCCACTTATTGCCAATTGGTTTTGAGTTGGAAGCCCATAAAACTTAACAATTCTTGATCTTAATTATATCAATTGGTGAAAGTTTTTTGGTTGTATTGTATCTCAATTTAATGCAACAATCGATCTTGAGCTGTGAGATTTCGAGAAGATTAACATTTAAAAGTGTAGAACTTTTTGTAATTGATTTTAAAATATAGATTCAAGTGATCAAACATTTGATGTTTGTTTGATGATTATGTTGTCAATTCATGCTCAAAATGTTTTTTTTTTTGGTTTTGTTGTTTGATTTGATTCATACTTAAAAACAATGAGCAGGAGGACGTTCATTGCTTGGAGGTCTTATGAATGATTTCTCTGGATTGATGAATTCTTCCAATGGAATGATGAATGAAAATATCCTCTCTGAGGTCGGAGAAATCTCTTCCCTGATGTTTAGTATTCATGTGTTCTCTATCGCTTTAAATGGATATTTACATCAAGTATTCTTTGTTTTAAACGGATATTGGTATTTAGTATTTGGTCTGCTTCTTAGAGTTATGGTTGTCTGAATCTTTTGGATCAAATGAATATTACAGATGTTTTGATGTCTTCTCTATCGCTTTAAAGGGGTATTTACATAAGAGTATTTGTGTTTTGCTTCGTTTAAAACGAATATTGGTATTTAGTATTTGTGCTACTTTGTATAGTTACGGTTGTTTGAATCTTTTTATCCTTAGAGTTAGGGTTGTGTGAACTTTTTTTGATCGAATTTGGAACGGATAAAGTGGAAATCATAGATGTTTTGATGTCTTAAAGCTTCTTATTATATAAAGTTGGATGCGTCAAAGTTGCTAATTAACATGATCGAGAAACGTATCATATGTTTTTCTAAATTGAAGTTAAATTTATGAAATTTTTCATAAATTTTTCTTTTTTTTTTTTTTTTTATGAACTTTTGCTTTTATTTTCCTTTTTATGAAATTTTTTTTTTTTTTTTTTTTTTTTTTTTCCTTTTTAAGAATAATGCTTGTTTGTATAATTTTATAAACTAAAGTTATATGTACTACTATATTTTAATCATGACATATGTCAAAATCTGATCGATTAACTTAACATGTTTCTCGATCATGTTAATTAGCAACTTTGACGCATCCAACTTTATATAATAAAAAATATTTTAAAGATATGATCGATTAACTTGACAAGTGTCGCAATCGTGTTAAGATGTTAAAAAGGTTTACTTGAGTTGGCGCATAGACATATTTGTTGTTTTTCATATTTGACATGGATTATTGGTGGTTTAATTATGGAAATAAACATTCCCTATATATTATTTGAGAAGCATTTTTAGAGAGTACCCTTATTTTTAAAAATATTTACAGTGATGCCATTTTGATGATGTGTCACCACCACATTCATTCTCACCAACCTTCTAAAAAAGACTTATTTCAATAAATTAATTACTTTATATGCTATTATCCATTTTTAATTTTTAATATAACCAAAAAAATTATAATTCATTTTCTGTTATGATTCATTTTCAAAAAAAAATCATAACCAATAATTTTAGACAAAATAATTAAACAAAAGTAAAATTTATAAATAATTTATGATATACATAAAAATATAATTTTTAATTTTTAATATAACCACAAAGATTATAATTTATTTTCTGTTATGATTCATTTCCTAAAATTTTATACAAAATAATTAAACGAAATTAAAATTTTACTATGATTTAATATTATACACATTCAATTACTACTTTGCTTAATTTTGTTTTCTCTTATCAGAAAATATTTTTTAAAAATATATTATATTATCAACATAACATCTTATTATATAAAAAAAAACTAGACTAAAATATTTTACTATGGTTTAATTTTTAAATAATACAAACTAAATAAATAATAAATTATTCATCCTGCGCAGGGCGCATGTTATCACGTAATATACTAATATAATAAATAGTTTCACCAAGCTTCTTATCCATAATCACATGAAGTTTGTTACTATCATCTTCTGTGGATTCTTCAGGTTCTCAAGCATTGCCATTTACTTAGCATGCACAACTTACCATGTGTTTCATAAAAACAGAGAAGCCACTCCTCTACTTACCACGAGTATTTCACAAACTGTGAAGAGACTTCCAAGACAAGACATTGTCAGTTTGCAGTTACCTTGTAGAGTGTCTACATCTAGTGTTGATGTTGATTGAACAAGATTCCACTAAAATTAGGCTTAAACCATTCACAAAAACCGTTCGATAGTACAAGCGGAAATGTCCTTACTTTAAAAGATATGGTTTAGTTATTTTTTTTTAATTCTCTCAAATTTTGTAGTTTTATAATAACATCAAATAATAAAATAATTGCTAACATTATCATATATTTTTTTCTCAATTTTGTAGTTTTATAATAACATCAAATAATAAAAGCATTGCTAACATTATCATATCATACGTATGAGCAAACATATATTCAGTTTTTAATGTGCGTCAGATTTTATCAAACTTTACTATGGACCTGTTCGTTTGCCTGCCGCAGGAGGCTGCGGCTGCGGCATGCGGCCATTTTATGTTCGTTTGCTTGCCGCAGGATTTGCGGCCAAACGCTGCGGTCAGACGCAGACCGCTGCGGCCAGATTTTTTGATCGCAAAAGAAATACAGCGTTGCGATTGGACGCTGCGACCAGCCGCGCGGCTACCAAACGAACAACAATCGCTGCGTTTAGACGCTGCGTCTGGCTGCAGCTTTTGGCCGCAGCCGCAGGCGGCAGGCAAACGAACAGATCCTATATACAATTGCACGACAAACGAACATATAGGTGTGGTCAATTCTCAAATACCAAACGATTGTATTACAAATTTATAGGAATCGAAAAATAGCTAAAGCATAAATTTATGGTTTTGGATTTTTAGGAATTCAAAAACTAAATAAGTAAATCAACACAATGCAAATTCAATTAAAAAACATTAGGTTATAGATTAATCGCATAGATTCATAAATGATAAATAATTAATCGATAAATATGGAAAATCATGAGGATATAATCACTCTATAACGAGTTTTATAAATTTATAGGAATCAAAAATAGCTAAAACATGAATTTATGGTTTTCTATGTAAATTAAAGTAATTTAAGATACGGGTAGACTGTGATCTTCAAACTCGGAACATTATATTGTTTTGAAAATGTTGGCTTTGAAATTAGAGAAAAAACGATAAATTTCAGATATTTAGTTTGGTCGGAGTTCTGATACTATAAAAATAACAGAAATAGATACTTGAAAAAGTTTATGAATCATTATTAACAAAGACGATTACATAGTTATATAATACATAAAGAGTATTGGATTACAGAGTATTGGATTACAGAGATGATTACAGAGTTATGTAATACAAACTATATGGGATACAATTGCACTTGATACAATATTGTACTTGATATGGTATCCCAATAGTTAACAAACCAAAAAGTTAAATAGAAAGTAAAAATATAAAATAATAATTTATATTATCGATGAATAAACAAGTCAATGGATGTTCATACATCAGGGCATAAACTAAAAATTTCATTCGCACAGTTCATATAACATGATGTTCCGTCGAATCTCTTCAATATTTTTTTTTGACAATGATTCTTGCAAAAGTCAAAATTGGTCGAAAAATGACTAATGCAAAGAATTTGAACCTCCAATCCATATAATTATACAGATAGACCATGCTTTAAACATTGGTCTTTACCGAATAAGAATTCAATATGAAAAGTGGTGCAACAATCTTTGCACCAATAGGACATTTTTGTGTTTGTATCTTCTAAATCGCGTGCGCACACATCACACCAATCGTTGTCCCATACTTCTTCCCTACGTAAAATTGTGAGAAAGTGTTTTTCATATTTATACATGGCTTTGTATGGTAAGGTAACATACTTGGTACATACAATAAAATCGCATATCGGTTTTTCTTCTGGATCTAAAGATAAGAACAAGGGATGCTCATGATTTTGTAATCAAACGGCTCAACAGTTGAAGCACATCGTACATCTAGAACGAAAATGCATTCCCATGTGTGACACTCATAGACAAAGCCATCACAAACACGATCACAAGCATTACATGTGAAAGAACCAAAACCATGATCACTATCAGCCTTCAATGTAAGTGGATGAAGATGTAATGCATGTTATATTCTGCAGGCATCATTAGCGCATATTTCATAGAGGATGAAGTCACACTTCATACAAGAAAAGAAATTACCTTCGTAGATAGGCATGACACACACTTGACAAAGCATGTTTTCAATGTAAATGGTCTATGATGGTCATGAAGAAAATAAAGTATCACTCCACCAAATATCATCTCGAACGGTCCATCATCTTGTGATATATCATCTTTTTATGGTACGTCTTCGAGTTCTTCTCCATCCCACACATCTTTCCCAAGAGCACATATTGAATGAACAACATAATCACCACACTTTTCACAAGTATATGCACCATAATCACCATTAATACTTCGACGACAAACTCCACAAGACCATTCTCCAGATCGAAGAGAAGAAATGTAGGAGATGTGATGGTTATGACGTGATATCCTAATGATGTGTGGAGAATACATGCAATCTTTATGAGCTACAAAGTTGCATACAAGACAAACGTAGGTGGGATATATTTTTAACAACCAACCACAAACGTTGCAAGTTAATGAAGTTTGTCTAGGAAAAAAAAGTGAGGGGATGGTCATGCTTTTTTGGTTGGTCTATAACAAAGGATGTCGATTTCATCGCACATACTGGATGCATGATATTGATAACTTCACATATGATACAAAAATATACGAGATATGATGCTATTCTTTCACAACATAAACACTCAAGTTCACGAACATTAATATAATAAAAGTAAAAATGGAGACAATGATCAGGGTGATAAGGGTGTTTGATTTTTAGAGGAGACTCAAGGCATTTTTGTGGTACATTTTATGACAATAGTCACATTAAAAATAATATGTGCCAAAATTTGAGCCGTAGCATATACTACACCCACCATTGGCATCAATTACTTTATTGTTGCACCCAAAAAAAAAGATACTGGATGATTAATGTACCCATTTTTTTTAGAGAAATCGTACTCGGGGGAAGAAATGAGTGGAAAAATGTAACATAATGTTGTATATTGGAAAAGAGTTGGAAAGGAAAATGAGGGGAAGCATTTTTCTTAAAATGAGGATGTTACTACGTCTAGGGATTAGAAAAGACATAGAAAATGCAGGAGCTCGTCGCCACCGTTTGGAGAAGAAAAAGAATTTGGTCAAAAAAGCCGTTTCACATTTATTGTAGTTATGGGAAGAAAAATAGTTAGGTGAGAAGTTTTATTGTTTACAAATTTGAAACATAAATGTTGTAAATCCGAGGTTCCCCTTAGACCGTAATGTTTCTTTTGTACACATGTTATCTTTATTTAGTAATTTATTATGTTCACACACTGGAGTGGTGACACAAAATTTACTGCGAATGGGAGAAACACACGTGGAAGACCATCAACATTAAGAGCACATCCACTAATGGCGGATAGAGAGATTCATGGGGGTCAGAGTATCTCCAACCCAATAGCAAATTTGGTGCCAAATGGCATTTTGCAATTTATTTTGCTCTAACCCAATCTCTCTGGATGATTAAGGGACCACTTTTTTTAAGAGAAATCGTACTCGGGGGAAGAAATGAGTGGAAAAATGTAACATAGTGTTGTATATTGGAAAAGAGTTGGAAAGGAAAATGAGTGGAAGCATTTTTCTTAAAATCAGGATGTTACTACGGCTAGGGATTAGAAAAGACAGAGAAAATGCAGGAGCTCGTCGCCACCGTTTGGAGAAGAAAAAGAGTTTGGTCAAAAAAGCTAGTTTCACATTTATTGTAGTTATGGGAAGAAAAAGAGTTAGGTGAGAAGTTTTATTGTTTACAAATTTGAAACATAAATGTTGTAAATCCGAGGTTCCCCTTAGACCGTAATGTTTCTTTTGTACACATGTTATCTTTATTTAGTAATTTATTATGTTCACACACTGGAGTGGTGACACAAAATTTACTGCGAATGGGAGAAACACACGTGGAAGACCATCAACATTAAGAGCACATCCACTAATGGCGGATAGAGAGATTCATGGGGGTCAGAGTATCTCCAACCCAATAGCAAATTTGGTGCCAAATGGCATTTTGCAATTTATTTTGCTCTAACCCAATCTCTCTGGATGATTAAGGGACCACTTTTTTTAAGAGAAATCGTACTCGGGGGAAGAAATGAGTGGAAAAATGTAACATAGTGTTGTATATTGGAAAAGAGTTGGAAAGGAAAATGAGTGGAAGCATTTTTCTTAAAATCAGGATGTTACTACGGCTAGGGATTAGAAAAGACAGAGAAAATGCAGGAGCTCGTCGCCACCGTTTGGAGAAGAAAAAGAGTTTGGTCAAAAAAGCTAGTTTCACATTTATTGTAGTTATGGGAAGAAAAAGAGTTAGGTGAGAAGTTTTATTGTTTACAAATTTGAAACATAAATGTTGTAAATCCGAGGTTCCCCTTAGACCGTAATGTTTCTTTTGTACACATGTTATCTTTATTTAGTAATTTATTATGTTCACACACTGGAGTGGTGACACAAAATTTACTGCGAATGGGAGAAACACACGTGGAAGACCATCAACATTAAGAGCACATCCACTAATGGCGGATAGAGAGATTCATGGGGGTCAGAGTATCTCCAACCCAATAGCAAATTTGGTGCCAAATGGCATTTTGCAATTTATTTTGCTCTAACCCAATCTCTCTGGATGATTAAGGGACCACTTTTTTTAAGAGAAATCGTACTCGGGGGAAGAAATGAGTGGAAAAATGTAACATAGTGTTGTATATTGGAAAAGAGTTGGAAAGGAAAATGAGTGGAAGCATTTTTCTTAAAATCAGGATGTTACTACGGCTAGGGATTAGAAAAGACAGAGAAAATGCAGGAGCTCGTCGCCACCGTTTGGAGAAGAAAAAGAGTTTGGTCAAAAAAGCTAGTTTCACATTTATTGTAGTTATGGGAAGAAAAAGAGTTAGGTGAGAAGTTTTATTGTTTACAAATTTGAAACATAAATGTTGTAAATCTGAGGTTCCGCTTAAACCGTAATGTTTCTTTTGTACACATGTTATCTTTATTTAGTAATTTATTATGTTCACACGCGGGAGTGGTGACACAAAATTTACTGCGAATGGGAGAAACACACGTGGAAGACCATCAACATTAAGAGCACATCCACTAATGGCGGATAGAGGGATTCATGGGGTCAGAGTATCTCCAACCCAATAGCAAATTTGGTGCCAAATTGTATTTTGCAATAAATTTTGCTCTAACCCAATCTCATTTTCAATTGCAAAATGGTATAATGCCATTTTTGGTTTCAAATATGGAACCATCTTATTTTCAATTGCAAAATGCAATTGAACTTTTTTATTTATAAAATAGTCCTTCAAATTTTAGATACTTTTACTTTTAGAGTTATAAATAATTATTTTGATGATGATTTTTTTTTTTGATGATTATAAATATTAAAACACTCTAATATATAAATTAAAATGCAAATAACATTATTTAATAGAAAATATAAATACATGATACTAAATTTAAAAAAATTAAAAGTACTAAAATTAAAAATAACAGAAAATAAATTTAGTACAATAATGATTGTTTGCTTAATCAACTTTGTTTTATCATTTTTAAGTAGTGTAATGTGTTCTTTTTTAAAATATAATAATAAAAATTTTAAAATATCATAATTTATAAAACATTTGAGAGGAATTAAACAATTGGGTCAATTTGTAAATTTTATAGAAAATATGTATAACTAGCAATTAATAATAAAATAGAAAAAAGAATATACTAAAAATATTCCTTTTGACATGGAAAATGCAATTATGGGTTGGAGAGAAATCCAATTGCATTTTGCAATGAAAAATGCAATTATGGGTTGGAGATGCTCTCACTGTGCTTTTGGAGAACTCAACTGGTCACTAATTCCTTCTGTCGACCACGATGATCGCGCAACCGTGCAAGAGCAAATAAGCGATAAGGTTTAAAGAAAGCGAATCTCTCTGCTTCGAGGAAGCAGAGAGTTAAGCTATAGATCAATGAATAAAAGAAGCTCACTTTCACTGAGTTCCTGAAACACCCATCTGGCATGGAGGGTGTAATTAACGTTAAGAGCATCTCCAACTCAATACCAAATTTGGTATCAAATTGCATTTTGCAATAAAAACTGCTCCAACCCAATCTCATTTTCAATTGCAAAATGGTATAATGCAATTTTTGGTTTCAAATATGGAACCATCTCATTTCAATTCCATTTTGCAATTGAAATTTTTTATTTATAAAGTAGTCCTTCAAATTTTAGATACTTTTAATTTTAGAGTTATAAATAATTATTTTGATAATGATTTTTTTTCGATGATTATAAATATTAAAACACTCTAATATATAAAATTAAAATGCAAATAACATTATTTAATAGAAAATATAAAAACATAATAATATCCTCTTGAAATATCTTGAAATATCTTGGATTAGCTTGAAATATCCTCTCCATCACTGTGAAGTACCCTGATTTTGTTGAATAGTCTCCTGAGGGGGTTCCCAGCCAGCGCAGTGTATCCGAATTGCCCAGGATGCTCGGATTCAGAGCCAAAATTTCCTCCCGATACGCAGGTAGCACCAGATTTATTTTCTCCAAGTTCCATTCCTTTGTATCCTGCCTTATCAAGTCCGAAACTACTAGGGATTGAGACTCTTGGGTGGCAGGGCCAATAGGTGCACGCTGTTCTGTGACAGATAGCTAAGGGTCTTTCCACACCGAAACTTCTTTACCATCTCCAATGACCCAGCCCAGCTTCTTCTTCAAAAGGTCTCTACCTGCTAGGATACTTTTCCAACTGTGAGAACAGTTCGCAGTGGCTGTGCACTCCAACAAGGAGGAATCCAAGCAATACTTTCCAAAGAGGACTTTACCCAGAAGGGAATTTGGGGCCATGTGCAGACGCCAGCTGATCTTGGCAAATAGGGCATAATTGAAGCTTGTGATATCCTTGAAACCAAGTCCCCCCAAGCCTTTCGGGTTAGTCATTTTCTCCCACGAAATCCAGCACATGCCCTTCTTGTCCGGTGTGGAGTCCCACCAGAAACTGGTTAGGGCCGATTGTATACGCTTACACAGCGATTGAGGTAACTTAAAGCATGACATATCATAAGTTGGTATAGCTGTTAGAACATTCTTAAGCAAAACCATCTTTCCTGCTCCATAGAGGAACTTCGAGGACCAACTCACAGCTTTCTGCTTAATTCTGTCCAGTATGGAGGTGAAGAGATCCTTCTTCTTTTGGCCGAAATGCTCTGGGAGCCCCAAGTATTTGCAACTCCCCCTTCTTTGTCTATCTTTAAAGCAAACTTAGCCTGATCTCGCTTAAACTGGGGCATCTTTCGAGAGAAGGAGATGGATGATTTCTGGTGATTAATCATTTGGCCTTATACTAGTGCATACTTCTCTAGAATTCCATTTAGCTCCTTACAAATTTTAATATTTGTCTTGCAGAAAAACATGGTGTCATCAGCAAAAAGGAGGTGGTTTATTCGGGGGCTATTTGTAGCGACTCTAATCCCCGGGAGCTTCCCCGAAGCTTGGGCCTGGTGACATAGACCAGACAAAACCTCACTACAGAGGATGAACATGTAAGGGGAAAGAGGGTCTCCCTGTCTAATACCTCTGCTTGGCTTTAGAAAACCCGTTGGAGCTCCATTGATTAGGAAAGAGAACTCAACTGTTGTAACACATTGCATGATTAGCTCCACAAACTAAACCCCAAAGCCAAGCCTTAGGAGAACTTTTCTGATAAAATTCCACTCCAGCCTGTCATAGGCTTTGCTCATGTCTGTCTTCACTTCCATTGAGCAATATTCTTTAGCCGTTGAAGATTTTAGGAAATGAAACACTTCATGAGTTATTAGAACATTATCGGATATTGCCCTTTTGGGTACAAAAGCAGATTGGTTTTCTGATATTAGCCTCTCTAGCAATGGTTGAATCCTTCGGGCTAGGAGTTTAGAGATGACTTTGTAGTGGACATTACAGAGAGTTATTGGTATGTAATCTGCCACTCTTTTGGAGCTTTTATTTTTGGTATTAGTCTGATATGTGTTTCATTAATCCTTGCAGGTAGGATTCCTGAGCGGAAGAACAGCTGGACCTCTTTGACTATGTCCTGACCCACAATCTCCCAATTTGACTGGAAGAAACAAGCTGAGAAACTATCTGGACCTTGAGCTTTATCCGGGTGAATGGAAAATAGCACTTCTTTCACTTCTGATACCAAGAGGATTTTGAGCAGATCCTGATTGATCGAGGCTGGTATTTTGGGGGACAGAGCCTCATTAAGGATGGAGTCAGTTTCCTCTTGGTGAGTAGAAGAGGATGTGAAGAGCAATGTGAAGTAGTCAGCAATGACCTTGGTAACTTGGCCATCTTCTGTTTCCATGACAGAGAATTTATTTAGCGTTGTCCTTGTTCTTGTAGAAGCATGGAAGAAGCATGAGTTGCTGTCTCCAAGGCTGAGCCAAATTTGCCTACTTCTCTGACGCCAGAAGGTTTCTTCAACTGAGTAAGCAACTTTTAGATCCCTCTTTACTTCTGGATAAAGTCTTTATCCAGTAATGAGCTTGACATGGCATTGTCTAGGTCCTGTTTTAGCCTTTCGATAAGAGTTGAACTGTTTGATTGTTGTTCTCTGTTCCATAGGACAATGGTAGATCTGCATTTATCAATCTTCTGTTTTACTAGGATGTTTTCCTCCATCCAAGTCTCGGCAATTAGAGCCTTAAGTTCTTCATTTGCTTTCAGCCTTCTGTCATAGCGGAAGATACCTCTCTTTTTCTTTCTTCTTGTATCCAATATGGAGATGATAGGTCTATGATCTGACCCTTCGAATCGTCCATACTCACACCTTGCAGCAGGAAAAAGCTCCGCCCAAGAACAATTAGAAACAGCTCTGTCCAAACGACATCTTACATTATGATCACCACGACTTTCTCTCCAGGATAACGGATTGACAGTGTGCCTGAGATCATAGAGATCATTTTCGGAGAAAAAGGCTCTCAAATCGCTGAAGGATCCTTCAGACCTTGCTGGACCACCAGAATTCTCCTCAATATTTAGAAGATCATTAAAATCTCCAGTAATGAACCAAGGTGCATCTCTGGCTATATTTATGGTTGTTAGATTATCCCAAACTTGTCTTCTAATTCTCCTGTCAGGATCACCGTAGATGAATGTAGAATAAAAGCTCTTTCCTTCATATGTGATTTTGGTGTCAAAATAATTTACACAGGAGGATAACACTTCTAGTATAATATCTTGCTTCCACCAGGAGAAGAAGACCGCCCCAGCTCTGCCATGGGGGGGGGGGGCACAATTGCATGATTTGGAAACCGTAAGCATTCTATTTTCTTCAGAACCACATCGTCTGAATTTTTTGTCTCAGAGATGAAAATAATATATGGGCCAGCTTTTTTGCAGATTTCTTGAAGACGCCGAACTGTCTCGGGATTCCCTATCCCTTGACAGTTTAGAGCAGCCAGTTTTAAGGAAGAGGAGCAAACGGATTGTGAAAATCCGTTGTTTTTTCTGGGCTGGAGGTAGAGGTGGTTTCCGGGGCTTTGTTGATGAGGGGCTTAGTCTCCGTGCAACTGGTATAGGAGCTACATTCACAGCAATTCCAAAGGACCCAGAGGATATAGTCTTATGGACAGGTACCTTAGCCGCCTTCTTTCGGGGAGAAGGTGCCACCTTCGATATCACTTGTCGTTTTCGAGAACTAGAGCCTACAATCGAAGTAGCAGTAATAGATTTTCCATATTTTCCTGGAGGTCTTCCTGGTTTCCTCTTTAGAGGTGGGCCACCAAGGGGCAATTGATCAATAACAGGACCAAGACGCATGACAGCTGGGATACGTTCTTGGCTCCGAGGAAAAGTCGGACTTGGAAGACTGTCTTCCTCAAGATCTACTGGTTGAGATTCTAAAGCAGATCGAACCATGAGGGCAACCACTTCTTCAAACGTCCTTCGGCTTCCGCTTGCCTTGTTCTCTCCTTTCTGGCTGCACTCTCTGAGGGATCAGCACAGCTGGAGTACTGGATCATGACATCTCTAAGCTCACCCAGCGCCGCATTCATTGCTTCTTTGGGTAAACTTTCATCTCGAGGAGGGGGAGAGGGGTCTCTATCAAGGGGAGGGGGGGTCTCCTCTGTCTTGCGGAGCTGGAAACCTCTTTGGGCGGAGAAGATGTCTTTCTATAAGAGTCCCCTTGTCTCTCCCGAAACTGAAAATTGTTTCTATAATATTATTTTAAAATGTATTTTCTTTCTTGCTGTGCTTACAATACAATAGCGCTTTATTATGTCTTCTCTTATGAAAAGCCAAACTGACACAATAGGCATTGCGATTCGAAGATCACTTACGGCTTGCCTTACTAATTAATGTGCCCCGTTGCTCTCCAAATTTTGATGTCATTATCTATATAAATGAGGAGCACTTCATAAATATACAATTGCAATCATATATAAAAACAGTTGCAAAATTCGATATAAAACCATATAATCTACGAAAAATGTTCATTTAATTTTTCAAGTATTTGCAATTAGTAAATTTATTTCTCAACTATTATGTGTGCAAATTAAATCTCTAAATTATCATTGGCTTCACAAATTTAGATATGAGAAAGTCAACGTTATCTAAGAAACGCTGACTTGTATGTTGATTTTTCTGAGTTCATTTTTGAGAAGTCAAACGCAAACTCGATGAATTAATTTGTCAACTTAAAAGTTAGAGAATTAAACTGTAAAATTACAAAATTTGGAGAGTTACATAATCATTATTTTATTTAGAAAATGAAATGATCATTTTCATAAATCACACATTTGTAAAATACCATCAATTAAAAATTTATAATTTCCATATTATGTATATAAAAATATAATATGTTTTTATAGAAACTGATGTTAATTTTGAAGTACACATAAATTATTAAATTCTATTTTTAACAACGGTAAAAATTGTCTCGTGGTACTAAAAACTATTGAATTTGGAAAAAATCAAATGAACTATATACAACTATATAAGAACATAACTGATAACTTTGTATAACTATAGAAAGTTTTTTATTTTATTTTACTGTATTAATAAAATAATCTTGGTTGTTTGTCCATTACTTATGTGTGAATACTTGAAGAGAGACAATCATACTTTTATAGCTGTTTATAGTTGATTTGATTTTTCTCAAGTTTAATAGTTTTTAGATACATGACAATTCTTAAAGTTGTTATGAATAAACCTCAATATTTTACAATTTGCAAATTATACAATTTTCAGATTTTACAATTTGAATAAACCTCAATATATATTTTAATTCCCCAATATTTTACAATTTGTAGATTACTTCTCCAACTTTTAAGTTGGCAATTTAATTACTTAAGTTTGTGTTGTCTTCAGAATATTAGACTCACAAAAAGTCAACTTTAATATCTTTGTTTCTTCCGTTCATTTATTTTTCTCATGGTTAAATTTACGAAGTCAACACTAATTTAGAGATTTAATCTGCGCATACGATAGTTGAAAAATAAATTTGTCAATTTCAAATATTTGAAGAATGAAATGAGCATTTTCCCTCTAATCTACTCGATATTATGATATCAATTATAGACTAACTCATAGTTTTCTTTTACAAAAATATACATTTTCGATAGCAACCGAATCAACCAAAGCAATCAACGTTCCATAAGACCAAGACATACATATAGAGAAGGTTCATGGTCAAGACCACCACTGGGATGGATTAAATGCAATTATGATGGATCTTTGTTCAATAATAACTTGGAGTCGAAAGCTTGATTGATTGTTTGTAACCATCAGAGCATGTACTTAGGGTCGGCGCAAGCATTAAGAAGACGAGTTTCAGGTTATTTGCAATGCGAATATCAAGCTCTCATCATGGCTATGCAGTACTGCTAGACGAAGGGATACAAAAAGATTATGTTTGAAGGTAACAACAAGGAACTAATGGAAATAATGAATGTTTTGACAAATAACTTTCACAATTTCAACTGGACAGGTGAAGCAAGATTTTGGCGAGATAAGTTTTAAGAAGTTCAATTCACATGGGTACCAAGGGAGCTAAATCGAGCAGCAGATACACTATCTAAAATGCAATTAGGCAATGATATTTCCTATGTCATTTCTATGTACCAAATAGTATAACTCAAGCGTTACATGATGATCTTTGTAATTCTTTATAAAATTAAGGCAAAGTAGACATTAAAAAATAATAATCAGGTATACTATATGATGTTTCATAACTAAACAGTCCAATCCCTCCAGTAGTTGACACTTATAAATGTGCAACTACATTCATATAAAAAAATAATCGCAAATTTGATTATGAAATCATATAATTTACATGATTATTACAAAATTTATATCAAACTAGCTCTTATTCTAAAAAAATATACCATATTGATATCATAATAATCAGGCTTTGATTATATAATATTTCATAATTGATTTTTTATATTAAAAATTGTATCACATAACTTTTAAAACCGATTATTTTATTAAAATCAAATATCATAAAATTATTTCAAAATTCATGATTTCGAATAACACGACGCGGATTCAAATCTATGATTCCACATTACACAACGCGGATTCAAATCCAGTTGATAATAAAATAGTTACAAAAGGGATATAACCTAAGAGAGAATCGTAAAAGAAACATGGTAATCTCGTTTTAGTGATTAAAGCGATGTATACTTCTTACCGTAGTGGTAGAGGTTTTTTACCAATCAAACCCAGTGATATCAAAAAGAAAAAGAAAAACAATATGCAGGTGGATAATATATACAGAATATTTACATGGTTTTAGGTAGAAATATATACACATAGGTTTACATATTAAAGACCATAGAAAGAAAAAAAAAGCAACACAAACTACATATAAACATTGTGTTTGGGTTAGGTAAACGCCTAAACGAACCAAAAAGATAAAAATGCAAGTAGCTGATCAGATAGGGAGCATGTAAGCGTTAAGACTTGATGTTCATTTTTCTGGTTTGAGCATGAAACATCTCAGCGATATCTGCAGCCGTGCTGCATTCCTCGGGATTCCTATCAGAAGCTTTACGGATAAACCTAGGAAACCTAACAGAGATGCCTCGGGATGGATGGACGAGACCTAAAGCTGCATTGTGAACAGGTGAGACGGTTAAATCCGCACCTCTGATCTCCCATACAACCTCTGCGGAAAACCACATGTCTGGTGTCTCCCCTGTTCTGTAGTAAGGCGGCTTTTTCGCTAGGATCTTATCTCCGGAGTAGAACTCTTTCATCTGCAAGAAAAGCAAAACATATAAGTGATCCTAGATACTAGAAACACGCTTGAAATGGTTCTCAAGTCACACAATTAGGGATCGACATATAAACACAAACCGAACTAGCAATGGTTGTTATTGGTTTCAGCTTCTATAAAACTATGAAACCGAAACCGAAACCATAAACCGGAATGTCCACACTTAGTCACAATGTTGAATTCATATATTTCATCCTCAAAGATGGATGAATGGAGAAGTGCGAAAGTGTAGTTATGCTTTACATTACCTCGATGTAAAAGGCATCAGAGAACCCTGACATGACACGGCAGACACTCTGGAATTCCTCAGTCTCAGGGTTGAAACAGGCCATGAGGAAAGGACTATACCTACACACACACACAAAAAAAGAATTTATTAGGATGCATTTAAGAAATTAGCAACTTATGTTTACAATTAAGCAAGAGATAAGAGTTGGGAAACAAGTTTTTAGTACCATCCCGCTTTTCTCCCGTTGCCATGCCAAGCACCAATAGGAACTAAATCCAATGTGTCACCTAATCCATCTACATAATCTCGCTTTACCTGAACCAGAAAAATTAGCACCGTTTAATCCATTTGCGGCACTTTTATCTTTGATAAGATAGATAATTTACAGCACGAGAGACCTTGAGCCACGAATCAGAACGCTTTGTGGGGCAGTATCCAGCATCAACATCTAATGACTTAACCATGATTCCTTCAGAAGATGACTGAAATGCTTCTTCTAGAAAAGCGTTTATTCTACACAAAGTGTCTTGATTATTCAAAGACGCTTCTTCTGCTCCAACCTATTAAGGAAAAAAAAAAAAACAGTTCAAACGAATATACCAAAGCACTTAGTTACAGGAAAAAGGCTTCGCGATGTTCTGTCTATAACTTGTAGGTCAGAAGCTATCGTAGCACTTACAGTGATTTCCTTAGCATACTCAAGATAACCTGGCCTGGTCTCAGGGAAGACCTCCTTTAGACCTGAAATTTTGGGCATATATGAAGCCTGATGAAGAAAATGAACACATTGAGTTAAGGAAAAAAAAGAGAGAGGCAAGGTTTACGTCTTCGTCTCTCACGGAGGGGAAGAGCCAACAGTCTGCATTGTTACGCTCAGGAAATTACGACTTAACATATAATTTACAAGGCGAAATGGAAAGGAAAATAAGAAATTATTGAGTAAGAGACACATACTGTTCACCATTGAAGAACATAATATCAAACACAAAGACGCAGACTTCAACCTGCAGAAAGCCATTAGAATAAAAGCAATACGTCTAGAAGAACTTCTTGAGATACTAAAAACGAAAAACTTCAAGAGGAAAGCGCTAATCATAATAAACAAAAACCAACAAGCCTTCTTTAAAACTAGATTAGTAGAGATTAACGTATAAAGATGTTGGACTTCCATACTAACATTCAATTGGGAATGACATAAGTAAACGACAGGTTTAGAACAAAGAACAAAGGGGCCAAAACGGACTTGAAATAACAAATCTACGGAGCTGCTGAAATTATTGATATAAATGCTGATCATCACTTAGGTGTAGCAATAAGGTTGTACGGATATTGTGTTTAATACCTTAATACTTTCTGTAGTGACCAAAGCATCTTTGCTCCCTCTCTCTCTTGTTGATAACTCTTGGAATGACATGAGTTTGTTTCCATTCTTTCTATCAGTTGCAACCACCTGAACCCATAAAAACTCAAAACACCATGTATGACCAAGAAAATTCATGAAAACAATTACAGGTTGATTTTGAAAAACGGAAAAACGCCTCGTTTGGAGAGAGATGAAAAATTCTCTTACCTCTGCGTCCAACATGAATGTCTCAGCAGCAGGGCAAGCAAACTGTTTTATAACATCAACCAGATCAAAAAATCTTGAAGTTGTTTCATCCCCATTTCGAGAGAAGATGCGCACAGTACCATCAAGTAACTGATGGATCTGCGCCCGCTGGCCATCATATCTGAAAGTAAAAAATTAGACGTAATAGCAAGGTAATTCAAGACACAAAAGATTACTGGAAATCAATAGAATGCAAAGAAGATTCATGGGTTGTAAGTTAAAAGTAACAGACATTCCATTAATAATCAGAAACTCATCAGTTTCAATAGTTTAAGAGAAGTCTTTGGGACAAACTAACTTGTATTCACATGTAAAAGCCTTGTCTTGGAAGAGCTTGAAAAATTCTTGAACCCCGTTTGCGATTCTGCAATGAAAAACAGCACACAGTTAATAGAAGCGTGAGATTCTAGTCGTTATCTTGAAAACAAAAGTATCACAAAGATCTGTACAATTACTTTGCAAGCATGGGTTTTATAGGTATCCCTGGGATCATTGACAGAGTTGATGTCGAAAACTCAATGTCTTTCTCCATGAGAGAAGGAACAACCACGTCCTGTTTGAAACAAAATGTATCGAATTATCTTTATTTAAAAACTCTGATAACTATGCTGAGTAGCACAAAGCACAAACAGTTTGAAGGCTTCAAACAGGTGGGATTAAAATTTGTAGATTCTTAATTATGTCCACTAATTCTTGATTAATTACACCCTAAAATTGTTAATCGTAATTTAGTGCAAAGAAATAAGTTAAAGGTTATTTCGCGTGAAAAATGAACCGAATTAAAGGCAGGGAATGCACAGGCTGATAGTTAAAGCTCACCAGAGAAGGAAGTATATTGTAAGCCTCAACTACAGCAGCAGAAACACCCTGAAATTTTTGAGCTTTACTCTTAATAACATGAGCGATTAGATATAAATTTCTGAACACACTCGACTTGAAAAGTGACAAGAAAACACTTTCTCTGAACTAAGAAAGAGAATATAACCGAACCTCGAGTTTCTCTCTGAAACAGTTGTCTGATGGCTCTTTGTTATGGCAATTCCAAAGGGAATTCATAACGATTGCTCGCCCTAGTGCAGGCAGAACAGTTCTCAACATAGCGCCAATCCTTAAATTACGGGCCTGAACAGGGACATAGCTGCTTAAAACACGAAAGCTGTGGACAAAATATGGGAGAAATATCTTTGAGAAAATATTACCAATGTTCTAACTAGAAATTTGATCTCTTTCTCTCTACAAGAACGCATTAGCTTCACGATAAGGTTTTTCTTTTGCCTATTACTTCCAGTACCTGTCTGCACACTGAGGAAAACTATTTAGGAGCTTGCTCGAATGACCTCATGTTAGAAAACGAATTGTGGCTAGGCAACAAAGATCACTATTATCATCCACCAACAATGAAACCGTGCTTTATTTGGAAGACAGCTCAAACGAATTACCAGAAAGAAATCATATACGGCTCAGCTTAAGTAGAGAATTTATCAACAAAAGGTCAGTACTTAAATATAGCTTCATAGTGTCAAAATCAACAAGGCCATCTAAATACAGTTGTCCCACTTATTTTCAAGACCCTGAATAACTATCTGGAGACCACGGAAATCCTCTATCAAACTAAGGGCTTTTAATAAGAAAAATTTACTTTATTTTATCAAATGAGAGATTGAGAGCAGAGTTTCATTGTCTTAGGCATCCATAGTACTTAAGAAATTATACCTATTGTGCATTACAAAACATATCCATATGTATGCACGAAAATAGATGTATCGAGAAGGGAAGTCACCATCAAACCAGCATAAAATTGACAGAAGTAGAAATGTTGTTAAGTATACAATTCTTTAGCTCATATATCCACTATAGCTGTTTCAACATAAAGATGAACATGCACCTCTGAATATTTTTGTCTTCATTGGGACATAGTGTATCGTCAGTCAATAGCTATTATGCTGTAATACTTAACCAGTAAAGTTCTTTACCTTATCTTTCGTAGAGCTGAAAACACATCTCTAACTAGAAGTGGAGGTGGAGGAACCAGTAGCTTTTGCGTTTGTCGACATAGCTGAGCAACATCCCCTGGAAATTTTGATAATTAAAAATTCGTTTTAGCAGGGCATACAGAAGGAAAAAAACAGAACCATAAATTAACTGTGATGGCATAGATTTGTCTTTACCAAGATCCCCCAACCTATTATACATCTCCCTAATAGTAGACCGACTTATTCCACATGCTTCTTCCAATGCAGAAGAGATCAGACTTCCACCAATGTTAAGCTCCTGTCCAATTGATACATGGTCATAAGAGTCATTTAATGGTTATGTAAACAACAAGAGAGAGAAAAAAAAATAAGAAACTTAAACCGACAATATTCTCATGGTCAGCGGCAATCTTGTTAGTGCAAAGATAAACAGCGGGCAGAACATCTTCTGGAGAGAGAGCCAACAAGCTGATGGAATGATAATTTACGGAAATACAAGTGCCAATCATCATTGCTTCCGCTTAATCAACAAAGTGAACAGGAAGGAAAGAGAGCAGGCAACAACCTTCTAAACATGTTGCAAAGCATAGACGTAGCTTTGATCTTGCCCTTTTCACCTTCAACTGAAGCAAATGTTCGGACAAGGTGGATATATGGAGCAGGCAGTCCATCCCTCCAACAAGCTGCATTATACCAAAACGCATATGAGTGTGGATGCACAGAAAAATTGCAGCAGGTTGACTAAACAATCCTACTACACTACAGACAATTTGGTTGCAAACAAACTCCCTCAAAATTCAGGAAAAAAAAATAACAGGTATGGTATAAAATTTATAAAATGGTGCATATAAACACACCAACCGTGCTCTTTAGGTTTATACTTTTCAGGAGGAAGAGACACATAATTTTTGTCCACAGTTTCCTCTGATGATGTCTGCTTCCACATGTTGTTAACTGCTTTTCCTGATTTTCCTGGCACGTTTTTGTCCTCTTGAGAGGAACACGCTTCAGGGCATTGCGGTAACTGATTTGATTTTCTAGAGAGTCCTCCCTCACCTGCATGCTCACCAGGTATTTCAGTGGGGTTACTGTAATAGATGTTCAATGCCCTGTTTATATCTCCTTTAGCCTCATCAATGATGGAAGCAGCATAATCTCTTAAAGATTCAGAACCATTAACAATATCAATAAACTGATTTGTTACTTCTTTGTATGCTTCTGTAGCATCATTGTGGACCGTCTTTTCACCTGTATTGCATTCTTCAGTCTCTGAACCAACACCAACAGAATTAGATCCACTATCCAAGACCTTATCGAAGAACTTAGTTATAGTAGACTGCCTCGGACCAACTGGTTTCGACTTGGGATCTTTCTTGGCCTTCTTGTTTGACTTACTGCCTATGCTTTTGCCTCTTTTCAAGGGAGATACAGTACCCTTTGTTAAACCAACTTTGCTTGGTAAGGCAAAACCTTTTTGACTTGCTTGAAAATCTGACCAAGTGCCTTTAGCAGGATTTGGTTGCATGTCGGTTACATCGTCATCAAACAAAACACTCTGATTTTCCAAAGAAGACGTGGCAAGAGAGGATTGCTTGTAAAGCTCTGCTTCACGTTCATAAAAGTTACTTACTATATCTACGGGATCACCAGCATGTTCGTTAATCAGATCCAACATCTGCTCTTCATTGACCCAAGCAGGCAAAGAATCACGCAGTTCTATCAGCAAATTTTCAGTCGCCGAAGAATCACTTCCACTGTCTTCACATGCCTTCTTGTCTTCTCCAACATCTATCTCGTTTTTCTCATTCTTCTGGTTAGACTGGCGATAGAAACCCAACAAAAACTCTTTCTTGTTCGCCATTTCGTCTACTAAACCCGAAAAATGCTTCTGCATTTTATAAACCTCCTTGCTATCGAGCTTCTCGATATCAACTCCGACGGTAGGAATAACTCTTTTAGGTTTCAAGAACTTTATGTACTCTCTAAGCTCATCATAGTTCGAATGCTCGCTATACGGTACAAGATGGATCTCCATCGAATCTCTAAACCTCACCGCGAACTTATCCCGCTTCACTTCATAAGTCCACCCCGTGGGAACAAAGCCTACAACTTTATCATACCCTTTCTCAGCCATAACCTCATTCATCTTGGCGAAATTCGGGCGAAAATACGGCCAAGTCTCACCCAACACATTCCATCCCACAACGTGAACATCGCTCTCGTTCTCATCCTCCGTGAACATTCCGCTCTCTCCACACCCTATAACAGACAGAATCGATATCTTCCTCGCGTCCACGAGGATCTTCCTCTTGCATCTCCTAGCAATCTCAACCAGAATCTTCTCTTTACCAACAACATAAGTCGCAACAAGAAACAAAACCTTTTGCTCCGTAGCCTTAGACTCTCCATCGATCTTATCTATCACGCTGATCACATAATCAACAGACTCTTCTTGAGTGGGGAAAACGAATTTCGGATTGCAATAAGTAGTGTCGAGAAAAACACCATCACAGCCAATAAAACCACCAAGGAACGAATCCGATCTCATCGAATCGCAGAATCTGAAATCTCCGGTGTGAACGTACCTCTCGAAAGTATTATCATCATTCTCCGATGTGATTTTAAACAGGAACTGTACCGCTCCTGGGCAGTGATTTGCATCGATCAGAACAACCTCGGAGCCGTCGATCGCAACTTTTTGATTCATGGGCAGAGGGAAGACGAACTGCGACGGGACTTGAAGGATTTCTTTCACGAGGCTCGCGGTTTGGTGAGAGCAGAAGATGATTCCTCTGGACCAAGAAGGGGAGAGACCGGAATAGTGATCGGAGTGGAAGTGTGAGAGGAAGAAAGCGACGGAGGAGGATGGTGGGAGGCGAAACAGANATCTCCTAGCAATCTCAACCAGAATCTTCTCTTTACCAACAACATAAGTCGCAACAAGAAACAAAACCTTTTGCTCCGTAGCCTTAGACTCTCCATCGATCTTATCTATCACGCTGATCACATAATCAACAGACTCTTCTTGAGTGGGGAAAACGAATTTCGGATTGCAATAAGTAGTGTCGAGAAAAACACCATCACAGCCAATAAAACCACCAAGGAACGAATCCGATCTCATCGAATCGCAGAATCTGAAATCTCCGGTGTGAACGTACCTCTCGAAAGTATTATCATCATTCTCCGATGTGATTTTAAACAGGAACTGTACCGCTCCTGGGCAGTGATTTGCATCGATCAGAACAACCTCGGAGCCGTCGATCGCAACTTTTTGATTCATGGGCAGAGGGAAGACGAACTGCGACGGGACTTGAAGGATTTCTTTCACGAGGCTCGCGGTTTGGTGAGAGCAGAAGATGATTCCTCTGGACCAAGAAGGGGAGAGACCGGAATAGTGATCGGAGTGGAAGTGTGAGAGGAAGAAAGCGACGGAGGAGGATGGTGGGAGGCGAAACAGATCGACGATGAAGTTAGTTTTGGGAATCCGTTTCGATTGAGGGACTGAGAGAGAAGAAAACGGTGGTTTCGGTGGAGGGAACATTGTGGAAACAGAGGTAACTGCTGATGAGTAGAGTTCTGTGGAATTGAGGTTTAGGGTTTCCGAGTTCCCGCCATTGTTGACGGAGATTGTGGCTCCGCCGGAATCGGAGGCCATGGGGGGAAAGATGAAATGGCGCCAAAATGCGAGAGTTTAGGGATGTTACGATTCCTTTCGTCTGCTTTCCGAGAAAATGCCACAAGCCACACTGTAAACGGAATGTTCTGGATTTTCTTCGGATTATTAAAAGCAAAAGCCGAGAGGAAACAAAACAAAAATAGAGTTGAAAGGAAGGAACCGAATCAAACCGATTCAAACCGAACCAAACCGATTCAAACCGAACCAAACCGATTCAAACCGAACCAAACCGAATCGAACCGAACGGTAAAAAATGAGAAAGAAACAAAAACACTTTTGAGGCGCTGATTCGTGGTTTATGCGAAAAACTTCTTACCTTTCAATATTATTTTTTTATTTTATATTTGAAGTTTAAGAAACCGTCAAAACATACGTTGTGACTAACTTCGTCAGTTAACTTTTTACTAATGTTGATATGGTTGTGATAAGAAAAACATAGTGATAAAAATCTTCCGAAAAAAAAATTACACATAATGATAAAAAAAAATAGCAACGACCACCTTTGTTATTGCAACCTTGACCAGCCACCCCAAACTACTAGGAAATGCCATTGTATATCTTTAGGCTCTGTTCGTTTGGTGAATTAGACGCGTTATCTGGATGCAGATGCAGGTTGATGTTCGTTTAGTGGTAATAAAAAGCATGAACTGAAATCGGTATCCGGATGAGTTTCCAAAACTCATCCAAAAAATCAGAATTTCTGGATGAGTTAATTTGGTGCGTCTCGATGCACTAAACTCATTCAAAAATAATAAAGTCGAATATAACTTTATTTTTCTATAAAAAATCATTTTTTTATATTAACAATTTTATTTTGATCTTCACTATACTAATCTTTGATTTAAAATAAATTTATAATTAAATATTCAAATTATTATTTTTAATATTTATAAATCACGTTTTCCCTCAATTCGGTAGTTTTGGCGGGAAAACTCAAATTTTAGATTTTGGCGGAAAAACGTGATTTTGCAGTTTTGACAGAAAAAGTCATTTCGGGATTTTGCCGGAAAAACGTGATTTTGCAGTTTTGACGGAAAAACGTCATTTCGGGATTTTGCCGGGAAAACGTGATTTTGCGATTTTGACGGAAAAACGTCATTTCGGGATTTTGCCGGGAAAACTTGAATTGTGGTTTTGACGGAAAACGTGATTTTACGATTTTGACGAGAAAACGCGATTTTGCGTATTTGGCGGGAAAACTCGATTTTTTGGTTATTGCGGAAAACATAATTTTTGGATTTTGGCGGAAAAACATGATTTTTGCGGTTTTGGCGGGAAACCGTGATTTTAAGGTTTTGAAGGAAAACATGATTTTGCGGTTTTTGCAGGAAAAACGTGATTTTGCGGGAAAACGTGATTTTTGCGGTTTTGACGGAAAACATGATTTTGCGAGAAAACGTGATTTTGCGGTTTTGGTGAGAAAACGTGTTTTTGCAGTTTTGACGGGAAAACGTGATTTTATGGTTTTGGTGGGAAAACGTGATTTTGCGGTTTTGGCGGGAAAACGTGATTTTGACGAAAAACGTTATTTCGCAGTTTTGACGAAAAATATAATTTTGCGGTTTGACGGAAAAACGCGGTTTTGCGTTTTTGACAGGAAAATATTTTTCCGGATTTTATAAAAAAAAATAGAAAAATAGAGGATAAACAAAAGAAAAAGAAAAACAAGGAGTTTTTGGTCATTTGACCTAAAACGCATTCAGATACAAATACAAACATACAAAACGAACATAACTGCATCTAGATACAATTTCTGGACGCATAACCAAAATCGCAAACGAACATCATCTGATTGCTACGTCCAATTATAGCGTTCAAACGCTGCGTTTAAAAATCTCATCCTCCTCACCAAACGAACAGGGCATAGTCTGCTGCCAAAACAGCCTAAAACCATTAACGACGTCGACTAGATGGGATTATTCCAGATTAACGTTTTTGTCTAATCTACGTTAATGGTGGCTTATGGCTAACGATATGGTGGCTAAATTGATGTGGAAGGTGTGGGTGCACTTGCCTGGCAGCTTTAACTTTGTAATACTTGCCGATTTCGGAATATTGTATAGTGAAGGTTGATGACGATAAATATAAACATATAATTTTCCACCATTTAATTTTCTATTGAATTATGTTCTCCATGTTCAAATACTTAATTCTGTAGTTCTGTAATACACAAAAATCTGAACAAAAGCTAAACTAAATTTTCATTTGTAAATATAATAT
>JAHZTW010000001.1:51105056-51150553 GCA_020283515.1 Alliaria petiolata
TTTTGACGGAAAAACGTCATTTCGGGATTTTGCCGGGAAAACTTGAATTGTGGTTTTGACGGAAAACGTGATTTTACGATTTTGACGAGAAAACGCGATTTTGCGTATTTGGTGGGAAAACTCGATTTTTTGGTTATTGCGGAAAACATAATTTTTGGATTTTGGCAGAAAAACGTGATTTTTGCAGTTTTGGCGGGAAACTGTGATTTTAAGGTTTTGAAGGAAAACGTGATTTTGCGGGAAAACGTGATTTTTGCGGTTTTGACGGAAAACATGATTTTGCGAGAAAACGTGATTTTGCGGTTTTGGTGAGAAAACGTGATTTTGCGGTTTTGACGGGAAAACGTGATTTTACGGTTTTGGTGGGAAAACGTGATTTTGCGGTTTTGGCGGGAAAACGTGATTTTGACGAAAAAACGTTATTTTGCAGTTTTGACGAAAAAACGTTATTTTACGGTTTTGACGGAAAAACGCGGTTTTGCGTTTTTGGTAGGAAAATGCTTTTCCGGATTTTATAAAAAAAATAGAAAAATAGAGGATAAACAAAAGAAAAAGAAAAACAAGAAGTTTTTGGTCATTTGACATAAAACGCATTCAGATATAAATACAAACATACAAAACGAACATAATTGCATCTAGATACAATTTCTGGACGCATAACCAAAATCGCAAACGAACATCATCTGATTACTGCGTTCAGTTATAGTGTTCAGACGCTGCGTTTAGAAATCTCATCCCCTCACCAAACGAACAGGGCCTTAGTCTTTTATTGATGGTATGACCGATCTTTTTCGAGTGATTTTTCTATCGGAATAGATCATGATATATATTGGGTAAGACTCCTTAAACCCAATTTACACCAGACAATTTTGACACTCGTCTCTACAAAAAGGAATGTCTCAATAGAAGACATATTGTAGTTAAAAAAAAACATATATATGTTTGCATTATATATGTATTAAAAAAAATTGTATATTAAAAAAAACTGTAATATTTTTGGCAAATGAATAATGTATAACTGAAATCAGTTTTTTTTTTAATCTTAAAACGGAATGATTTGGTTAATATTGTACATGATAAATAAACGTAGAATCACATTTAGAAAGATGAAAGATTCAGTATTACCGTTCATTAGTATAAGTACTAGCTATATAATATGTCACTGTTATAAACGTGAAAAATAACAACAAACAGAAGTCATCAAAAGCTGCTTCAGCAAAAGCGGCGTCAAATATAAACGAAAGTGGAGCCCACCATCACTATGCGCGCACAGTAAATTTCTCTTTTTCTCTTCTATATAAACGAACGATTTCGTTCATTTGTAAATCACCTAAAACATTTAAATATAATACAAACATCTCTCTTATCTATCTTACTAGTACTTTCTTCTTTTACGGGTAATAAATTTTTGTTTTTATTAATATTTATCTATACGATAAATCATATAGTTATTATTATAACAGTCACATATTATTTGTGTGTACAAATATGTCTGGAGTTCTTATATATATATCTAAACAGAGGCGGATGTAAATGGTTATATACGGGGTCACGTGTCCTCGATTGATTTTTTTTTATTTTAATAACTTTACTAATCTGATTAAATATTTGATTAAATATTGTTATTTTAATGGGCAAAAACTGTTTTTCTTTTCCGGTGCCCCCTCCTCCGTTAAAAAAATTATTTTGATTTTGATTATTTATAGTATTATGCCTCCGGTAAAAAAATTTATAGATCCGCCCTTGTATCTAAATAACACGTTATAAATAAGTCTCTTACCTATATTTGCCCAAAAAATGTCTAACCTACCAAACAAACAGTCAAGCTTTGCCATTAACTTCGTCAGTCAACCACATATACATATGTGTTGATGTGGTTGTGATGTGTCTTGTGAATCATCAAATATCGGAAAATATATATATAGCGATAAAAATCTTCCGAGAAAATGTTACATTCTATTGACTCCATTTAAAAAAGAGAAAATGTTACATTCTACCCAAAAAAATAAATATCTTTCCTACCAAACAAACGGTCAAGCTTTGTCCATTTTTTAGTTATCTGGTCTGTGTGACTTTCATATTTTATTGGATCAATGATCTAAAAAGATGCCTGGATTTTACATCTTAACTATATTATTGATTAAACAAAGATAGGTTTTCAAGACTTTTTCTTTCTGTTATTTTATAAAATATAATAGCATTAATAATGACTTTGATTGTGAAATTCTCCGAGTGTGAAATTTTAAAGCCGTGACTGGAAGCACATTTAGCATTCGCAAGTTGCGGAAGTATTCAGCCTCTCATATCAAACCCTAAGTGTCAAAGTTTAATACGCAATACGGTAGACTATTGTAGTAGAAAGAGTTTTTGAAGTGCATGAACCATTTATCTAGTTAAAAACTAAGACAACAACGCTTTTCTATTTAATTATTATCAATTATTCGGTTTCATCGTAGCATCTCAGTAATCTTACGGACGAGCAGAATTTTTGACAAAAAAAATTCTGCAAGCCAACAACAAACTTCACAATCTTTCATTTTGATCATTTTAGGAATCAATTCCTTCGAAGCACAATGAAAAACTGCATTCCGGGTTTGGCATTCGCAAGTTGCGGAAGTATCTCTGGACACTTCTCCTCAATACGCTCCATTGTCTTCTCCATTGCTTCTTTACCAAACCGCGACTCAAGAACTCCTCCAAACGTAACTTTGTTTGAGGTTGCCAAGAACTTCTTCGTTCGCATGACTAATTTTCTCAAACGCTTCTATTGTGAAACACCCGTCGTCCTTAATGACACTCTTGAATTCTGCAACGTGTGCCGGATAGATTGGGAAATTGAGAGAGTCCAGCTCTTCTTGGTCGATTAATCCCTAAGCAAAACAATGACTCAAAAACGTCATAAAATATACTAAAAGATCATGTATTTACACGATGGTGCGCACTACAAGAAAACATGATATTTGTGACGGATCTAATCGACAATATTTTTACCTCTTTAGCTACATCGTGGAGGCAAGTTCCCATGAAATCAAGAAGCATTCCTTTCATTGTTTCAGACATTTTAACTCCATCCGGTAGACATGATCCAAGAAGAAATAGCAATCCCCCGGACACGAGTTCTTCACCTCTTGCTTTCAAGAAGCTTCCCATGTCGATCTTGAATTGCTCAAGGTAGGCTTCCGCGACCTCCTTCGAGAATCCAGTGCAATGAATGTCCTTGTTCCACGCTGGAGAGTTCCGATCCGCGATCCCTTTGGGAACTTGAGACAACCAATGAAGTGAGTAAGAACAATGTCCCACATGGATGCTGTCTCGAGGGAGAACACGGCCGAAGAATGAACCCGGAACTCCGGAAACAAAGTATTTTTTGGTCGGAGGGAGTGTTTGGAAAAGAGTGTTGAAATCATTGTTGGAATGATCGTTAAAGAGAACTTGGAACTCAATGTTATCGTCCGAATTTCGCTGAGTTTCTTTACGATACTTTTGTTCCACAGCATCTATTATGTTTTGTACTGCAAGAAAAGTGTTAGGTCCAGTGGAACAACCGAAATCCGCTATGTTAAAGCGATTGGAGGCTGAGTCGATGTCGAGTTTGGTGGAGATGGCTTCATTGATCTTTTCCTTTGCGACTTCAAGCAACGCTCTCTACAATCCAATTCCATAATTGATAGACAATATGTTTATTAGATTCAAAGTTTCGATGTTATGAATATAAACGTTAAGGGTAAAGGAAATTTAACGACAAAAAATGGTTATAATGACAAAATGTTTATTATAACCCTTGTTGCAAAAAAAAAAAAAAATTGGTTTCTCTCAGTGAAAACAATATGTTCTATATTTTCAAAATTCGTAAATTTTAAATAATCTAAATTTTTTTTTTATTTTTTTAACAAGAACCATATAATTTTAAAAAACAAAAATTAAACAAGATCCATAACTATTTTTTTAGATTGACCCGGAAAAACAAAAACTAACCTGATACGTTGAGTGCTGACTGTAGCTGTTCGGACCCTTGCCTCCGGCCATCGTGTACGTGGGAGCCATCTCTCTCTCTCTCTCTCTTTCTCTTCCTCTTGCGAATGTGATGATTCTTGTGAGTTAATTTGGTCTTAGTAATTTTCACAAGGGATGTGTTTATTATATATTCTCATATATCGTTGAATTTTCAGTGAATAAAATTTTAAACAAGTAAGCCAATTTTGACCGATGTTGAAAAAAGACGACTTGCAACTCCAAAACTTTTTAATATTCCACATCGTACATAGGAACTTTCCACGGACGCTAATGTCGCCGATGATTTTTATAATTTGTTTTTTTTTCATATTATATGTGGAAGCATAATTTATTTGCCTTCACTCCCGATTTTTATTTTTGTGACACTATTAACCCACTTTTGTTTCTTAATTTTTTTTTTTTTTTTTTTTTAACTCAAATCAGTATGGTTGGCCGAGAAGTTTTAATCTGAAATGCCCTTATGAAAACAAACTAATCTCCTATATCCCTCAATAATCTACATACCCTCCATATAAGTGATCTGACCATTTTGTCCTTATTGATTATAATGAAAATATAATGAAAAACAAAAAAAAATTTAATAAAAATTTGTTTAAAAAAAAGAGAAAAATCTGAGCTCCCCGAACTCGCCTCCTCTCTCCTCCTCGCCGCGACACTGCTCTTCTCTCGCTCACTCGTCCAGAGACAAAACCTCCATTGACGTCGTCGAGACTTCCGCCGTCGCCGTCCAGGAGATTTCGCCGATCTCGTTAAGTAGTATTTAAGGTAAATTTTGATTTCAAAATAATTGAAATCTCAAAATCAAATCTTCTCAATCTGAATGTTCAACATTGTGTGTTTTACCATGATTTATGGGTTGATTAGGACTATAAATTGGTAATAAATAGATTGTATTGGTTGAATTGAGTTGAATCGTATTCGATTAGAATGAATTTGAACAATTCATACGGAATCCAATTTGAGTTCCTGGGAAAAACTACTGGGTATAACTGAGTATTACTGATAAATGTATAACTATGGATAACTAGTCACTACTATCATTGGTTCAGAAAGTATAACTTCGTACAGCTGGATGTTACTGATTGTATAGCTGTGTATAACTAGTACTAGTATCACTAATTAATAACGTAGAAGTAGGTACAACTGAGTATTATTGATTGTATAACTGTGGATTACTAGTATTACTATCACTCATTAATAAAGTTTTTGTATTGTTTTGGCAGGATACAATGAGCAACAACAGCATCATACATTTTAAATGCAAAGGTGGGCAATATAGTATATTTTTAAAGACACCAACGACGTAGGTAACTTTGGCGTTGATAGAAGCTAGAATATGCAAAAAGGTTGATTTAGATGAAAGTATGGTGAAGTTGAAATTGAGGTACACTCCACTGCTTGTGACACATGAGGAAGAGTGGATTATTTCTGATGATGAGGATCTTCGTGTTTATCTGGCCTCCATTGATAATGAGAATCGTAGATGTCTTCTGCATGTGGAGGTCATCACTATCTCAGAAGAATTGGCAGATAAGCTTTCGAAAGCGAGGGAAACAAGTTTTGGTGGTGTGAACTATGATGAAGTTGAAGATAATGCCATGATTGTGTACGACCAACAAGCAGAACAACAACATGAGGCGATAGAGAAGGATGATGAGAGTAGAGAGGGTGGAAATATATCAGGTGATGAATATGTGGATATGCGCAATGAATATGGTGCGTTGCAACATGTCATAGAAGCAACTCAGTTTATGGAGGCATGGGAAGACGGTTTGGGTCTATATTTACATCAAGAATTCCCAAATAAGAAAGCAGTGCAGGATTTGGTGGATAGAGGCTCATTTGTGAATTGTTTTGATTTTGCTATAGAGAAGTCAGATAGGGTCCGATTAGTGTTGAAATGTCGTCAAGGAAGCTGTAGTTGGGGTTTACGAGCTGCAAAGATTAAAGGTACAGATCTTTTCTCGATTAGAAGTTATTTTAAGATGCATACATGCTCTCGGGCTAGTCAGAGTTCAAGCAAGCAGAGGAGGAAAGGCACCCCACGATTAGTTGCATCTCTTTTGCATGATGATTATCCAGGCATAATGGACACTCCAGCTCCTAAAAGCATCATGCATCTTGTTCAGGCAAAAATAGGCGTGAGGATATCATACTCCACTGCGTTGCGAGGGAAAAATCAAGCAGTTTCAGCTTTGCGTGGTAATCCAGAAGAAAGCTACAAGATGTTGTATTGTTATTTGTACATGCTGGAAAACGCCAATCCAGGTACAATAACAAGTGTGAAGTTGGATGAAAAGGAAAAATTCAAGTATCTATTCATTGGTTTGGGAGCTAGCATAGAAGGGTTTAAATGTATGAGAAAAGTGATAGTTGTGGATGCAACTTTTCTGAAAAACGGGTTTGGTGGTGTACTAGTTTTTGCTTCAGCTCAGGATCCTAATCGTCATAATTACCCTTTAGCCTTTGCTGTACTCGATGGTGAGAATAATGCTAGTTGGACATGGTTTTTCGAGAAGCTGAAATCTGTTGTGCCGGACAGTTCCGAATTGGTATTTATGAGTGACAGAAATGTAAGCCTCATCAGCGCCATAGGTAATGTGTATCCGAGCTCTCATCATGGTTATTGCGTATGGCATTTGTCCCAAAATGTGAAAGGTCATGCTTCTAACGTCAATAAAGATGTGGTCGCTTGGAGATTCATGGAGTGTAGTAGGTTTTACACGGTGGCTGAGTTTGAGCGTGCTTATAGTCATTTCCAGATGAGATATCCTTCTGCGGCAAATTATGTAGAGCAAACTACTGAGAAAAATGGGCAAGGTGTTATTTTCCTGGAGATAGATACAACTTAGATACAAGCAACACTGTGGAATCTTTGAACAATACTTTCAGGATCGCAAGGACATACCCCTTAATACCTATGGTTGATGCGATCATGAAAATAATTTGTGATTGGTTTAATGATCACAGAAAGGAGGCCGTTGCAGGACCGGTTGAACATAAACTGGTGCCTTTAGTGGAGAACTTGTTGCATGATATGTGGAAGGACGCTAAGAAATTACATGTGGATGAGTTAAACAGTTTCGGACTTGAATATAATGTCATTGGTTCTGATGGGAAGTCTTATTTGGTGAATTTACTCTCGAAAAGTTGCAGCTGTAGGGTGTTTGACATTGAGAAGTATCCTTGTATACACGGACAAGCCGCTTTCATTACATTCCAGTCTGATGAATAAAGAGTTCGCGATATCCAACTACATGAGTTGTGTTCAAGATATTATTGGTTGAACCAGTGGGTATTGGCTTATCCCAAGATAATTTATTTAGTGCCTCGTCATTCTGAGTGGAATGTCCCTGATTACATCAAAGCAATGAAGATCATGCCTCCAAATCGCCTCAAAAAGAAGGGAAGGAAGAGAATAAAAAGGTTTCCATCCGCGGGAGAAAGGCGTCCTAGGACTCAAAATAAAAGGCGACCAAGACAAGGGCTGGAATGGTTGTTATTTGGAAATCAGCAAAGTGGATGATTTATTTCGTATTCCCTAGTTTGTAAAAACTGCCTTTGCCAACCGTGTAGAACTATGTAAAACTATGTAAAATATGTATTTGACAACGTTTTCAGGCTTTGTTTCAGTATTGGTTAACTACGAGAAACTAGTGTATTACCGGAATTACTGGTATTACTGGAGGTACTGGTATTACTTGTATTACTAATTGTAGTTGATAATAATTAAAAAATTATATTATTATTACAAAACCAAAACCAAAATTACTCCACTCCACTTATTGTGTATGAATTTCATAATGAGTATTATTTAGGGCATTGTGAAATTATATTATACTCATTCTAGTGAACAAACTTTACTTCTACACAATACTCCTTATATTGGTAAGATCATTTTGTAAATAATAACAAACATACAATGACAAAGTTGCAGAAATGTTGATTTTAATCATATGAATACATAAATCAATCAGAATTATATGGTAATCGTTTTACATAGACTGTAAAACTAAAAAAATACAATTTCAGAGTGTGTAATACTAAATAAATTGAAAAACACCCAAAGGACAACTATTTGGACATTTCATACAACTACTATATTCTGTACAACTACGAGGTAATGTTTGTTGGCGCCAATACGAAAATTTATTTATTTTTTTGGCGCCAATACCAAAACTTTCATCTTTTTTTGGCGCCAATACCAAAAATCCCATCCCTTCTTCTTTTTAGGCGCCTAAACTAAACCCAAAATTCCCTCTTCCAGTCCACAATCTCTCCACGATCTCTTTCTTTTCTTAACTTTCTCTCTTCCCGTGTCTATTTCTTTTCTCCTTTCTCCTTTCTTATATGAGTCTTATCCTCTCCTCACCTCACTCCTCTCACTCTCTCTCAACCACGATTTATTGATTATGGACCCCAGTTATAGTGACGCGAAGAGGAACAAGTCGCTATGCGACAGGCTTTATTACGTCGCCGATTGTCACTATGGCATTCCGAAAAAATATCCTTGTGGTGGAAAAATTATAGAGGAGACCTCTCAAAATGCAGCAGACCTAGGAACGAAATATTTCACCTGCAGTGAGTTTGAGGTATTGACTCTATAATTTATGCTTTCAAAGTTCTTTTTTGTTTCAATTAATTATTTTTTTGATCCTATATTTGTCTTGCTATGTAGAATGATGGTAACCACATTAGGCAAGGATGGGTTCAGGCTATCGAAGATGAAATTTATAGCTTAAAGGACAAGGTTGCTGACCATGAAGTTCAAGACAGACAAATGCGTTATGAGCTACAAAAAAAATGCTGAAGAGATTGCAAAGCTGAAGGAGTTAGTGGCGAGTGTTGTGGGTCGTGATGGTTAACTTAATTTGTGCTTTGTTTATCTTGTTTGTTTCTCATGTTTCGATGTTTATTTGTTTGTCTCCTTTGTTTCCTAAGACGTTATTCTCTATTTTCTAAGACTTATGTCGCAGTGACTCTAGTAATACCACTAGTACGAAAACAAACGACACAGTTATACGTAGTAGTACCAGTACTACGAGTCAGTAAATTCAACATAGTTCACATGATAGGTGAGATTTCGTTCACAAATTCAACCTAGTTCAGAAATTCAACATAGTTCAGAAATTCATCAAAGTTCACAAACTACCCTGAATTAAAACAAGCAACATAGTTCAGAAATTCAAAACCAACAACAAAGTTCTATGTAGTAATACCAGTACTACGAGTCAGTAAAAAACCATAAAAAAAGTCTTATAGTCTATGCTTCTTCGACCTTGTCTTCACCCCACTCGACCTTCGTTTCCCATCACTTTTTTTTTTCTTAGACGTCTCTCCTCCATGCTCATGCACAAAAGCTTCCAGAGGTGTGAGTCTTTCCACCAACCCAGCAACCTTCTTTTCAAGTTGATTAATCCTTTCTCCAAAGTCATTTTTCATGCCGTTTACGATCTCAACCAAATCATTTAAAGGTGTGTTTAACGGTCTGTCATCGGCGGCAATGACCCCGGTCACTGGATTCTCAGGTTTCTCACGCAATCTAGAAGCCACATCTTCCTTGTACATCTCCTCAAAGAGTACATCATATCCTTTGTTAAGACGACTCATCCAGCTCTCAACAATGACATCATGCTTATCATCATCGTCGTCTTGCTCCAAGATTTCAGCCAGAAGAGAGTTTTCTTCATCTGTAGCGATTAGGATACTATCAATATCCTATAAAAACATAACAATCCAAAATAAATGAAATTAAAGATTAAAAAATTAACAATCCAAAATAATTATAATGCAAAGTAAGAGAAGAATATCAAACCTTAGTTCCACCAAGGTGTTCATTTATACTCTCTAGAGGAAACCCTTTCATTTCGCTTTTCTTGAACCTTGTCTTGCACATGATTGGGCAACTCATGTCTGCGCCTGGAATAGCTTCTCGGAATCTATTCCGCAAAACTGGAATTGCCTCAAATGCTAAAAGCTACACAACACACATATGCTTAAGTTATAACAATTAGTAAGAATAACTAATACCATAATTATAACAGGTAGTAAGTTACCTCCATAGGAATACAGAAACCTGGAATCGGCCATAATACACCATCTTTGACGCTTCCTCCAAAATGAGACATCGTGTGCGATATCTTACCTAGCATGTGATCAAAGGACAATCTGTCCCAAGGAAATGTCTTACACAACTCAAGATCATGCACTGCTCTCTGAAAGAATTCTAACACGGGAGTAGCATCTGCTCCAGTCTTTGTCTGCCCTATTACAATGCTGGACAAGAAGTAGAAGACAACCATCTTCAATCTATCTCGACCAGAACCCATTTCCTCTAGCTTTTCCTTCACGTCTTGATGTCTGATTGTTGGTCGCTCAAAATGCCTCTTGACAAAGTTCATACTACCCTCGCGCATATAATTCACTGGATAGTTGTGGCAGTCTAGTCCTGAGATCAAGGCGTGTTCCCTCAGCCCGTAACGGATAGGAACGTCGTTGACAACAAACCAAGCTTCCTTTTCTTTCTCGATGCATGTTGTTCGAAGAAGTAACATCCACATTCCCATAACCTTGTGAGATTTGTCCCTTGGCAAGTGGAAAACGTGTTTGAATTGCGGATGGCTCTCAAACCATCCCTTCTCTAGAGGTGTGAGCGGCGGGTTCAAATTCTCCAGCGTTTTCAAAGCTTCGTAGATATAACACCTTGTCGATAGCTTTATTTTCTTCTTATATTCTGTCGGTGGGAAGTACATTTTCAAAGGTCGTAGTGCTGTCAATTGATCCTCGGAATCCTACAAAAAATTCAGTTGCACCAAGTTATTCCAGTATTACAAATAAAACCCGAGTAGTTGTACCAAGTAATTCTAGTATTACAACAAAAATTCGACTAGTTATATCTAGTTATATTACAAATACAATCCGGCTAGATTTGTCTAGTATTACTTAAACAACCACAAATCCTAATATTATCTACTTATACTAGTATTACATGTAACAACCGAGTAGTTATATTTAGTTATACAAATTCTAGTATTACCTACTTATACTTGTACTACATAAAACAAGTCCTTCTTACATGTAGTTATACTAGTTTTCCCTAGTTCTACCTAACAAAAACAATTTAGTTTCCCCAAGTTCTACCTAACTATAAAGAGATCGAAATACTTAACAATACTTTGATTACTTACATCTTCTTCCTCTCCGGCTTCAGTTCTCTCTCGGTCTTCTTCAGAGCCTTCATTGTCTTCTTCTTCTTCTTCATTGTCACTCTCTCCATTCTCCTCGTCCTCCTTCCCATTCTCGTCCTCCTCTCCTTCTTCTTCATTCTCCTTCACATTCTCGTCTTCGTCTCCTTCTTCTTCATTCTCCTTCTCCTTCTTCATTCTCCTTCTTCATTCTCCTTCAGAATCCTACAAAATATTCAGTTGCACCAAGTTATTCCAGTATTACAAATAAAACCCGAGTAGTTGTACCAAGTAATTCTAGTATTACAACAAAAATTCGACTAGTTATATCTAGTTATATTACAAATACAATCCGGCTAGATTTGTCTAGTATTACTTAAACAACCACAAATCCTAATATTATCTACTTATACTAGTATTACATGTAACAACCGAGTAGTTATATTTAGTTATACAAATTCTAGTATTACCTACTTATACTTGTACTACATAAAACAAGTCCTTCTTACATGTAGTTATACTAGTTTTCCCTAGTTCTACCTAACAAAAACAATTTAGTTTCCCCAAGTTCTACCTAACTATAAAGAGATCGAAATACTTAACAATACTTTGATTACTTACATCTTCTTCCTCTCCGGCTTCAGTTCTCTCTCGGTCTTCTTCAGAGCCTTCATTGTCTTCTTCTTCTTCTTCATTGTCACTCTCTCCATTCTCCTCGTCCTCCTTCCCATTCTCGTCCTCCTCTCCTTCTTCTTCATTCTCCTTCACATTCTCGTCTTCGTCTCCTTCTTCTTCATTCTCCTTCTCATATTCGTCCTCGTCTCCTTCTTCTTCATTCTCCTTCGCATTCTCGCCCTCCTCTCCTTCTTCTTCATTCTCCTCGTCGTCATTCTCTTCGTCGTCAATCTTTTCATTATCTTCTTCATGGCTCTCGCGAATGTGAACCATAGATCCTTCCCCCTCTTCGCCAATGGGAACCGTAGTTCCAAGCTCTTCATTCGGCGGATCCGCACTGCTTTGATTCTTGACCACTTCATCAATCGGCGGATTCGCATCTTTAGCAACAGTCTTCTTCTTCTTCCTCCTTGTTGTCCACTTTGTCTTGGCCATTGAATTGGCGGATCGATTTCACGAGATTTTGATTTTCATTTGAAATTGAGAGTCGGATGGAGTTTCGAAGGATCGAGTAAGAGTTTGAACTCGATGGCAAGGAGGAGAGGAGAGGAGAGTCGAACAGTTTGATCGACTTTGATTTCGGGTTAGGGGATTTCAGGATTTTAGGAGTTTCGGGTGGGTTAGTGTTAGTTAGATCTGATATGTGTTTGGATGGGCGGGTTAGGTAGATCCGAAACCAGGTAAAATTGTAAATATTGCTAGTTGAGTAGGGTTTGCCGTAATTGGAATGTTTTTTTCAATTAAATTTAAATCAAAACAAAATAAAATTAGAAAGGGAATTTTTGAGATTAGTCATTTAGCAAGAGGGGCATTTGAGATCATGTCTCTTGGCCGAGGGATCTTGCATTTTTCACAGATCCCAACTAAATTTGGTTCCATGTTATTGGTCATTATAGTCGTTGGTATCAGGTCCGGCCTAAAGGGGGTGGACAGAGAAGCGACGGTCCAAGGTTCTCTGTCAATTTTTTAAAAAAGTATTTGTAATAGAGGTCTAATTTTGTGTTTTCCTTCTCATCTGAGGACCTAATATTTTGTTTTCCTTCTCATCAAGAGTCCAATTGTTTTGCTTCCTTTTTATTATGGGCCTATTTTTGTTTAAAAAATTAAAACTAGCCTTGTTTTTTGTTTTTAACTCAAAATTTATTTTAAAAAATAGACTCATATTTTTACAAATATATATAAAAAAATACCGAAATATTTTTTTTTAAAGTGATATTTTGAGGCCTAATTTTTTTTTGCCCACGAGCTTTAAAATATGTTGGGCCGGTGCGTTATTTTTCTCGGTGGCCCGACCGACTGATTTACTTGTTCCTGCAATCACCACGTGACCTTTTCTCGTGTTTTGGTCTCACTCACACGGTTTCACAGAGGACTTCCCGGAAGGTCACCCATCATAGTTCTACTCCAGCATAAGCACGCTTAACTCTAGAGTTCTCTTAGGGTAAGTGACCGAAAAAGGTAAATGCACTTTGATGACATATGTAGCCAAATCAATTCATTTAAATTTATTCAAATTGGTTGGGCGCGGATCGTTACAATATATCTCTAACCTCTCCTTCGTTGGGATTGTATATTGGCATCTTGAAAGAATTCACTTCTGATTCCTTCACATATCTCTGTCCTCGAAATATTTCATTGTTACAATATTAATATTAATGAAGTGAAAGAGAAAATGAGATCAACATTGAGAGAAATTTGATAAACTTTACATAATTTCATATTTTTAAACTAAGAAATTATGTACCATAGTAATTTTATTTTATGAAAGCATGTAGAGGTTAACCAATTTTTTTTTTCGGTGTTGAAAAATATTACATTTTAATATTCTCAAATAAAGAAAAATGATATTCTCTTTCAAAATATAAAATGTTTAAGAGATTTTGTTTTGTTTCAAAATATAAGACATTATCACATATTTATGCAAAAATTAAATTTAATATATTTTTTTTACCAATTGTACTCTGTAGTTTTTTTAATGAATCGCTGAACAGTTTTTAGTTATGCATTAAAATATAAGCTTGGTTACATTCTTATATAAGTTTATGTTATTTCTCTATCAATTTATCATGTTATCAGAGTTTTGATCCCGCAAAAAAAAGAAAAAAAAAAGACGAGTGTTTTTTGCGAGATAATTTCAGAGCAAAGATTTGTGAGTGGGTTTCAATTGATTTTTTTACTTGTGGTGAATTTCGTCGAGATCAAATCGAAATGCTATGAAAATCTATTTAAATCAAGAAGATGTCATTGTCAAGTCAACTACACCGAAAACGGAGCCGGAGATGATTTGTTTAAGGACCAGGTAAAAGCGTTAATCATACCAACAGCCAGATATTGCAGCCAACCTTACGATCGAGTATAAATGTAACTGATGACCCGGCTAGGTAAAAACGGCGATAATGATCCGACCGTTGGGTGTTGCAGCCGATTTGACTTTACAACAGAGTAACTGTTTTTGATGACCCGACAGCCGGATATAAATGCTGATGATGACCCGACACTTTTAATGATCTATATCATTCATCAACAACACTAGCATATACGTGTACAAACATTTATTCATATTTAGGATTGGTGAGAATACACAAACGATAAAAAAAAAGAAAAAAAAAGAAGACAAAGCACGAAAGAAGAGAAACAACAATAAAAACACAAATTAACATTGAAAGATAATATATATAAGAATATATTTGGATCATCAGTTCTTGCGAAGCACGATCAGATACTGCATTCCGGGTTTGGCATTCTGGACGTGAGACAAGTCTTCTCGTATCTTGACCTCCACGAGTTCAAAGACTCTCCTCATTTCTGCTCCAAAATGTGAAGTTAGAAATGCTCCAAAGCTAGCCTTGGTGGAGACGGCCATGATCTTAGGGTCTATCGGCAACTCTCCGTATGGGTGAATGATTTCCTCAAAAGCTTCGATAGTGAATTTTCCATTCTCCTTTATAATTTGCCTCAACTCATATTCTTCCGCAAGGAATAGTGGAGTACTAAAAGAGTCCACCTTGTCTTGTTGGATGACACCCTTTATTAATAAAAAAAATTGGAAAATAATGTTAGTTATGTATTTGTAGGCTATTAGTTAAAGATAAAGAAAACATATAAATATATTTATGAACCTGTTGAGCAAGTTCATTCAAAGAATCTCCGATGAAATCCATCACTATTCCTTTAGAGGTCTCGGACATCTTAACCCTCTCTTAAACACGATCCGAAAATCAACATCAATCCCCCGGGGACGAGCTCTTCAGTTCTAGCTTCTAGTAGATTCTTGGTGTCGGCCGAGTACTGATCAAGATATGTTTTCTTGACAGCTTGGTTAAAGCCAGTGCAATGCATGTCTCGGTTCCACAAGGGAGAGTCGCGATCTGTGATCCCTTTGGGGATTTTGGAGGTGCAATGAAATGCGTAATTGATAACTCCTATGTGGAACACTTTCAGGCGCTATAGTATCTTCTCCCCGGAGGAAGTGCTTGGAAGAGAGTGTTGAAATTGTTGGTGGTAAACTCGTTGAAGAGGACTTGTAACTCGATGTTATCCGCCGAGTTTTGTCCAGTTTTTCTGCGGTAATTGTCTTCTACTGCGTCTATTATGTTTTGGACTGCCACAAAAGTGTTAGGCCCACTCGCACAACCAAAATCCGCTACACTGAAGCGATCAGAGATCAAGTCAAGGCTGAGTTTGGCTGAGATTGCCTTGTGCATCTTTTCTTTTGCGGCTTCAAACAACGCTCTCTGTAAAACCCAAATCAAAGAGGAGATTGTTAATAACATCTTAATTAGAATTTAGATCCTAGATAGGATCCAATTTAAAATTATATACATAAAAACCTGATACGAGGAATGTTGGTTGTAACTCTCAGGACCATCTCCTCCAACCATGATCGATTCTGTAGTAGTAGACATGATTGATCTCTCTTTCTCTTTTCTCACTCTTCTTTTCTTGTTTGATAGTTAATTTTTGTTTTTTATGCTAAATTGTATGATAGTTAATTTGTGATGAGAACTGTGATATTCTTCTATGCATGTTTATATTATTTATACTAATTTTTCTTGTGCTTTTTCATTGAGAACTGTGATATTTTTCTATGGTTATAAAAATTTCTTAACCAGAAAAATAATAATAAAATAATAAAAAGTAAGAGAGAGGAGTAAGAAATGATTTTTAAGTTTCTTATTTAAAAAACGATTATAAACTTTTAAAAAACTCATTTAATATGTGCCATCTTCTGATTGGTTTAGATTTTTTTATTATTAAAATTTTTTTTTTAAGATACTTCTTTAGATTCTAAGACCAACCCCAATGGTAATCTTTATGTGTCTAATTAAGTGTTTTTAATAATAAAAAAAAATAAAAAAAAATAGTTAAGGGTGTTTTATATTTTAGACCAATGTCTAAATTAAAACCTTTTTTTGGATTAAGAATGCACACGTGGCAAGCAGTGAGTGGACGATGGAAAATTATATTTTTTTTCTTTTATTTAAATTTATTAAAAATATATATTTAAAGTTGTTAGTAAAAACATTATTTAAATTTATTAATATATATATATATATATATATATATATTATTTTTAAGACACCCACCAAAAATGTATTCATTGTATGCTATAAAAACAACAAAATACTATAAAGTGTCTTATATACATGCACAAAATATTTATAATTAATCAATAAAATTCACACTAATGGGACTTGCTCTAAAAGATGTAGATGCTCTAATGAATATAGCAAATGGGATTTAATTTAATAAATTAAATATATGAAAATGATTTCTCTGTATAATATATGCATATTGGACACCTACTCCGCGCTGGCGCGATGTACTCTCGTTTTAAAATATGGCTTAGGTCGTTGGGAATAATAATAATTAGACGTAAAAATTGTAATGTATGATTTTTTAGAAACAAAAGAAACGTGCCACGAAGCCAGTTTTTTTTTATAAACTTATTATAAATTTAAGCTAGTTTTTGTAATACACTCATTAAAATTTCTAATTATGTTTTTATTTTTGCTAAATTTTAATTATTCATTAAAAATGAAATGCTAAATTTTAATTATTCATTAAAAATGAAATGTTTAGGTGTCACAACATGTGTTAACAAATTGATTTCTAATTTTGTTTTTAGATTTTTAGTTGTGCACCCACTAAAAAAAACTTCTAGCTTCGCCCAAGACGAAAAAGCTTTGTAATATGCACGAAGATGCTTCATGTCTTGTGCTTGTAACTTAGTGCACTTAAATTAATCTCTTCTTTTTCAGATTAAAAAAAAAAGAGAATTTCTTTGTTGAAATTTTCTTTTATAAATACTCTTGTATTTATTTAATAGATATAACTTTTACGCCATGTCATAAGACACAAGCAAACATTGATTTCAACTTCCAAGCCGTTCCATATATAATTCATCAGCAGCGCTTGTAATATGGTAAAAAATCATAAATAAAACCATACATAGACATTTATTCATTTGTGGGACTGGGGAGAGTACAAACACGCTAAAACATGCGAAAGTAGAAGACAAAGCACCATAAGTTCTTGAAAGAGAACAACAAAGGAAACACAAGTTACCATTGAAAAGATCACAATAATATATTTTTGGATCGTCAGTTCTTGCGAAGCACGATGAGGTACTGCATTCCGGTTTTGGCCTTTTGGATGCGAGAAAACTCTTCCCGTGCCTTTACCTCGACGAGCTCAAAGGCTTTCCTCATTGCATCAACTCCAAAATGTGCTGATAGGAAAGCTCCAAAGGAGGCCCTAAAGGACACGGCCAAGATCTTAGGATCTAACGGAAACTCTCCGTTTGGGTGAATGATATCCTCAAAAGCCTCGATTGTGAACTTCCCATTCTCCTTTATGATTTGCCTTAACTCACATTCTTCGGCAATGTAGAGTGGAGTACTGAAAGAGTCCACCTTGTCTTGCTCGATGAGACCCTTTTAAGAAAACAAAAACCAAAAATATAATGGAAGATTATGTTAGTTATGTAATTGTAGATAATTAGTTAAAGATCAAGAGATATATATATATATATATATATATATATATCTACCTGTTGAACAAGATCATTCAAAGAATCTCCAATGAAATCCATCACTATTCCTTTACTGGTCTCGGACATCTTGACTCCGTCTCTTAGACACGATCCGAAGAGCAACATCAATCCCCCGGGGACTATCTCTTCAGCCCTAGCATCTAGTAGATCCTTAGTGTCGGCGGAGTACTGATCAAGATATGCTTTCTTGACCGCTTGGTTGAAGCCAGTGCAATGCATGTCTCGGTTCCACGAGGGAGAGTCGCGGTCTGTGATCCCTTTGGGGATCTTTCTTTTTTATGTTATTCGTTATCATCTTGTTAAGATACATTTGTTATTTTATTTTATTTTGTATTTCATGTAATATTTATGTAAAATATTTTAAAGAAGAAGTTGAAAAAAAAAAGTACGAAAAAAAAACTGTAAACATACTAATTTGTTACCAGATAAAACTTATCGAAATAAAATAATAAAATATCATGTAATTTCAACTTCTTCTTTTTTATGTTATTCGTTATCATCTTGTTAAGATACATTTGTTATTTTATTTTATTTTGTGTTTCATGTAATATTTATGTAAAATATTTTAAAGTTAATGAATATGTTTAAAAAATAACTCAATTTTTAAATAAGTAATATTATCAAAGAAACTCAAATGGTGATTTCTTCTTATAGAAAATATTACCCACGGAAACATATTTAAAAAAAAAAGTCTATATGAAAGTCGAGAGAAATTTTGTTTTTATATCATTCATTGTTATCGAATCGAAATATACAAAGTCAATACAAAAACTATGAAAGCAAAATATTATATAAATATATGAAAAATTGCAAAATATAACCCCAAATAATCTGACAATTAACCGACAATAAAGTTACAAAACTGACACATATTATTCATGCTTAAAAGACTTTTTTGTCCATCTTTAGTGTTTGCTTAGGTTACGAACAAAAGGAAAGGAAAGAGAAGAAGCAAAGAGAAAAAGGAAAGAGAAGAAGGAAAGAGACAAAAAGAAAGAAAAGAGAAGAAGGAAAAATAAAAAGGAAAGAGAAAAATGAAAGAGAAGAAAGACGAAGGAGAAGTAGAAGGAAGGGGAGGATCAAAGATGAAAGATAAAGAAGGAGGAAAAAGAAGAAGATAATATCGATAATAGTATGATGGTATCAGTAACAGCGATAACGGCGGCGGGGACGATGATGATAACGGTGGTGACTGCCATGTATGGCGACGGAGGCGACGGTAACACTGGTGGACGGCAGCGACGGTAACGCTGATAAACGGCGGTGGCGGTAACTCTGGTGGACGGCAGCAATAATAAAGTTAGCGATAATGCTGGTGACGGTTAGTTAAGTAGTTATCGAAATAATTTGCATAACTTGTAAAGTTAACAAAGTTAGTCAATCAACAATTTCAAATTTTTATGAAATGATAAGAATGTTAGCACGGTGGATATCGCGATAACAAGGTTAACATGTTAAATTTATGATATGATAACAAATTTAACACAATATTTTCTATGATATGCTAATTGGGTTAACACGTAACTGCATGATAACAGTGTTTGAGAATGGATGAACCTCAAATGAACAGTATTAGAGGATGGGTGATGAACAGTGTCTCTGAACTATTGTGATAACATATTATTTAGTGCGATAATCGATTTGTTATCCCATAAAATAGCTTAAAATAACTGTATGGGCAAAACAGTCATAAATTTTTTGTGTAATGTGTATCAAGCTAATTTCGATTTGTTTGTTCTGCTTTCTTTATTTCTATATTATATGGGTCTATAAATTAAAATGACCCTAAACACATCTATCCAAATTTTTCCATAAATCATTTAGCTTAAATTTGAGGGGGAGTTTAATATATAACCCCAAATAATACATAAATAAAGAAAGTGGAACAAATGAATGTAAATTAGGTAAGCACTTATTAAATTTCTTAATGTGGACGATCTTGACCCTAGATGATGTGTAGAGGTGTATGTGAGGTCATCAAGATATATTTGGCAAAAAAACATAACATTAAATGCAAAAGATACAATGCAAAAGATACGGGGGAATCTGAGAGATAAAATCTAAAAGACAAATATAACTTCACGTTTTAAATAAATTCACATACTTATGTCAAACATATCACGCTAACTAATATGGTATCGTGATAACTATTTGATTATCATGATAACTAATATGGTATCGTGATAACTATTTGATTATCATGATAACTAATATAACGCTTATTTAGCATATTGTAAAATATCGAGTAAACGAAGTTATCATATAATAGAAAATGAAATTATCAAGGTAACCCTGATATCATTTCGTAAATTATCGTGTTAACTTTGTTATCGTAATAACCATCGCGCTAACTTTGTTATCATTTCATGAAAAATATAAGTTATTGATTAACTAACTTTGTTAACTTTACAAGTTATACGAAATTATTTCGATAATCACTTAACTGAGCATCACGAGCAATACCACTAATGTTATTGTTACCGTCGTCCAACAGTATTGCAGTCGCCACCATTGCTATCATCATCATTGTCGTCGTGCGTTACGGCCACCATGTTTATGATCGTCGTCACCACCGCTGTTATCACTGTTGCCGCTGTCAATATTATTGTTGTCGGTATTAAAGCAAATCTTCTCTTTGTTCTTTTTCCTCATTCATATCGTTCATCTCCTTCTTTCTTCTTTTAATATCTTTTCTTTCCTTTTTTTTTTGAACAGAAAGATATGTGGACACTAAGATGAAGAATGAACAAATTCAATCTTTTGTTTGTTATGAATTAAAAATTAGACAATTTGTACCCAATAGTTAGTAAAGGCATTAACGTTTTTGTGATAGTAGCAGTACCATAAAAAATGTGTCAGGAACTGTTTCTTAATTTTATGTTTATTTGAAGCTATATCTTGCAATTTCTCTAAATTTCAAGTATCATAATATTACCGTTTAAATTTTTTTCCATTAAAATCAATAATCAAATGGAATCTAACCGATTTGATAGTCAAATTACAGATGGTTCAAAAGTAATAAACAAAGTGAAGAAGAATATATAATAAATGTATTGGTGAGGATTACCAAAGTAGGGGTTTCAACTTCATCGTCTCTTTTATCGGACTTCGTCAGAAAAGCAACCGTACTTTTTCCCCCTTTTCTCTGGCGTTGAATCTCATGGCGGGAATCAGATTGCAACCGGAAGAACCGGAGACAACTCCTCAGCAACAGGCCAGAGCGGCGGCGGTGGCGACGACGGACAGTTTGGCTTCCGACGACGATCGATCTATTGCGGCGGATTCGTGGTCGATCAAGAGCGAGTATGGAAGCACTCTCGACGACGATCAGCGCCACGCCGACGCCGCCGAGGCTCTCTCCTCCGCCAACTTCCGCGTCTCTTCAGATTACAGGTCTGTTTCTTCTTTCTCACCGATTTTGCTTGATTCTCGCGGAACAAAAAAATTGGAAATCGCAGGGATTTGGGGGAGAAATTTGGGGTTTTCGTTTTTAAGAATAAGTTTACATTTAGGGAACAGTGAACTATGTTGAATTGAATTTGCCAGATCTTAGGGTTTACTTCCACTAGTTATCACGAATCTGTTTGAGTATTGATGATTGAAATGCTGTGCACAGTTCTGATAAGGAAGAGCCAGATGCTGATGGAGGACAGTCAATGCTTGGTCTCCAAAGCTATTGGGACGCGGCTTATTCCGACGAGCTCACAAATTTCAGGGAGCATGGTCATGCTGGCGAAGTTTGGTATTCATTTAGATCTCACCATAGATCTCTGATCATGGAACTTGAGAGAGAAAGATCCTTCATTTCTTGGTCACTAGCTAGTGGAAGTTGATTTAACTTCTTTCGTTTCCTCTTGGAAACCTTAGGTTTGGAGATGATGTCATGGAGATTGTTACTTCTTGGACAAAAGACTTGTGCATTGAGATTTCTCGACAAGAAATGTCTGTTTCTGACAACGATGTCAAAACGGAGGTGAATGATCAGGCTGATAAGTATTTGTCTAGTTGGAATGTGCTTGACCTTGGTACTGGAAATGGCTTACTCCTTCATCAACTTGCTAAAGAGGGGTGAGCTTCTAAACATTTCCTTATGCTCAACTATGTGTGTTAATATACGTCATTTGACATTAGCTGATTGCCACTAGTAAGTCTGAGAAGTTAAGAATCATGTAGCATTTGGAATAAACGAGCTATCATAATGTCTTCTATTGACTTTCTTCTTTCACTCTATCACACAATTCATGTTGTTATGAGGTTATTTTATCAATTAGTATCAGAGTAAAGTTTAAGAATTTAAAGTTTTACAAGGATGCCTAAGGTGGTGGTTGTATATCACTGGCCTTTTGGGAATATGAGTCTCTGCGGCCACAGTAAACTGTCACGATTTTGGGTTCTGAAGCTGTTTCACATGGAAAGCAACCATTGTTTGTCAAGAGAAAGAGAAATTCCATAGATGATAGTATAGGAATGAAGTATAGAAGCCTGTCAATTTATTGATTTGTTTGGTTTCTTTTAAGACTCAAAAGTATATTGAGAATATTAATCAGAACTAGCCTCTCTCAGAGGCTTAAGTCCTCCTATGCAGTGAAACAAAAATGTTACTATATCTGAATACTTCAGACGTTTTACTCTCGAGCTTGTTTCATTAATGTAATGGAAGCCCAGACTATCCTGAATGTGATATTGCAGTTTAGCTTTATCATTGATAATTTTTAGTTGAACAGAACGTTTATACACTGGCGCATGTCCCACTCGAGTCTTATGTTTAGGCTCAACTCTTTCCTTGGCATTATTAATCTCATCACCCTTGCACTTTTCTGGCTCAGGTTCTCTGATTTAACCGGGACTGATTATAGTGAAGGGGCAGTAGAACTCGCTCAACATCTCTCCCAACGTGATGGGTTTCCGAATATCTGTTTCATGGTATGACTTTGTTTAGCTTCAATACCGCAAGTGTTTGCATAACCCTTGACAAGCATTCTTCCTCCATAAAATTCCAAACGCTATTATGAAAACACAGTCTTTCCTGTATATATATCTTCTTTCTTGAAAAATGGTAACTGACCTTGATCAAGCAATGGGATATGTTGGTTACGTACATTAGCACCTAGTAGTACACAACTCAAAAATCTTTTCTATGAACCAGCTAGTTGTGCTTCCTGTAATGAGCATCACAAGACGTAAAAAAGTTTTGGGAAAAATAGATCTAAGGTGCTCTTACGTTGTGGAACTAACAGTTTGCTTCCTTAGGTTGATGATATCCTTGATACAAAATTGGAACGGCAATTCAAGCTGGTAATGGACAAAGGGACTTTAGATGCTATTGGTTTGCATCCCGATGGCCCTGTCAAAAGGTACCTCCTTAGATTAATATCCTTTACAAGAAATCACCTTGTTTGCTTCTCTGTTACCGAGCACACATGTTTTGGTCCTCAGAGCCACCGCGTCACAATTAGATTTCGTTACCAATGACACTCCCATTTGTCTGTTTCAGTGTCATGTACTGGGATTCAGTGTCCAAGCTGGTTGCTCCTGGTGGAATATTGGTAAACGCTTCTCGACTCCTGAAAGAATATTTAGTTGAAAACCGCTATGAACTCCTGCTTCTATTTTATCTCAATTTTTTTTTGGTTTCTTGCTTCTGTTAAAGGTTATCACGTCGTGCAACAACACGAAAGACGAACTCTTGGAAGAAGTGGAGAATTTCAACATCAGGAAATCTAACTTATCTAAAGATGGAGATGATGCAACCAATGCGGTTTCCTCTGGCTCTGAAGCTGTCAACAGAGTTGATTATCCTCCGTTTGAGTATCTGAGCCACGTTAGGACATACCCGACCTTCATGTTTGGTGGGTCTGTAGGATCTCGTGTGGCAACTGTTGCTTTTCTAAGGAAGTGAGAAGCCGAAACTTTTGGAGGGGGATTTGCATAATATAATGCCGAAACTTTTCTTTCTCAATCTTTTTTTTTTTTTTTTCTTCTGGTGTCACGACTGTTCATGTGCTTTTGGGAGCTCTTAATAACCTCAAAATTTATTTTTCAGAAACTTTTGGTCTCTGAAAAAAACTGTTGGGTTTGGTCATTTATCAGTGTTTTCTATTTCTTAGGTTCTCAAGTATGTGAGATAGAATTACAATCTCTATATAAACTGATCTGATCCAAAACTGAACTCAATCACTGAACCATTGTGGTTAAGTTTGATTGCTATTATTCATTGACCACCAAACATTGTAGAATTGGATATCAAACTGATTTGTGTTATTAACAATGACAAAGAGATCTATCCTAATCTCTTTAGGAATTTATACATATTCTCTTAAAATTTACATTTATCGGAAATATAGAAATATTCCTCAATACTCCTCCTCACGTTGGAGCGTGAAGGTCTTGAACGCCCAATTTGGATAATAAATAATCAAACTGAACACGACCAAGAGCCTTAGTAAGGACGTCCGCAAGCTGATCATTTGTACGTATATGTTGGGTAACAATTAGACCATCACGGACGGCATCACGAACTGCATGACAATCATTTTCAATATGTTTTGTCCGTTCATGGAAGACGGGATTAGCTGCAATGTGAATAGCGGTTTTGCTATCACAGAAAAGGCGAGTTGGCGCAGACTGTTCAACACCCAATTCTTTCAACAAACTTCGAAGCCATTTAATTTCTCTTAAAGCAGCTGACATTGCTCGATACTCAGCTTCTGCAGATGAGTGAGAGACGGTGTCTTGCTTCTTTGTCTTCCAAGAAATAGGAGAACCACCGAGAAGAACCACAAAGGCACTAAGTGACCGACGAGTCAACGGACAAGAAGCCCAGTCTGCATCGCAATACACCGTGAGGGACAAGTCAGCATCAGCTTTAAGAAAAATACATTGACCAGGAGAACCCTTAAGGAAGCGCACAACACGGATTGCTGCATTCCAATGTGCTTCACGAGGACGTGTATGCGTGAGATAGAAGATGTGAATACCCATCATTGCCACAAATGAACTGCGATAGAAGATGCGATAGAAGATGTACTGAATATGAACTGCGATAGAAGATGTACTGAATAGAAGATGTACATAAAAGACGAGTTGGCACAGAAAAGGCGAGTTGGAAGACGGGATTAGCTGCAATGTGAATACCCATCATTGCCACAAATGATAAGATCATCAACATAAATTAAGACTCGAAGCTCAATACCTTTGCGAGAGTAAGAGAAGAGAGAGTAATCATCATATGCCTGGGCGAACCCGAACTTGAGAAGAGCATCGGATAATTTTTTGAACCAACATCGTGGAGCTTGTTTAAGCCCATATAAGGACTTCCGGAGACGACACACTTTATTAGGATGTGTATGATGGAAACCCGGAGGAAGTTTCATGTATACCTCTTCATCTAAGTCTCCATGTAAGAACGCTTTATTAACGTCCATTTGATAAACCTCCCACTTATTAGCCGCAACTAAGCGAAGAAGCGTACGCACCGTTGTAAGCTTTATAACCGGAGCAAACGTCTCGTTGTAATCTTCTCCTTCTACTTGATTATTTCCTTGGACGACTAAACGAGCTTTATATCTTTCGATGGACCCATCCGCATTGTACTTTGTCCGATAAACCCATAGACTCCCAATTGCAATTTTATTGGCTGGCAAATCGACAATATCCCACGTTTGCTTGTGTTCTAAGGCAACAACTTCTGCAGTCATAGCATCGTTCCAAACCTTGATTTGAGCAGCTTCTTTAAAATGTTTCGGCTCGACACCATTGGTTATTGCTGCGAGGAACGCTTTATGCTGTGGAGAAAAATTTTCATCCGGAACATAATTAGTTAAGGGATACAAAGTGTTACCTTGGACCGAAGAGGACAATGACGTGGAGTTGGGAAGAACATGATTGGTATTCGGGTCGCAAGTCGCATTATAGGTGACAAAATCTTTGAAACGGACTGAGGGAATAGACTTTCGGTGACCTCGACCAAGAGGTACAGGAGAGATTGCACTCGGAGAAGTTTCAACATCGACTGAGATCTCAGTTTCACTAGTGGGATCGACGAGACTGGCCTCAGAAGAATGAGACTCAAGCGGTTCTGTGTCAATAGGTGGAGACACAACAGAAGTACTTGGAGACGCAACCGGAGACACCACTGGAGTACTTGGAGATGCAACCGGAGAGTCAGCCACAACGACATCAGTACTCCCCCTTACAACTGGCGAGGGGGAAGAATTCCAATCTTCATCACAAACAGCCGAAGGAGAGATGAAAGAAGAAGAAGGAATGGTCGAAGCTTGATTAGCAAAAGGAAACACATCCTCACGGAAGATAACATCATGAGATACCAAAAACTCGTTCCTTTCAATGTCAAACACTTTCCAGCCCTTTTTACCCAAAGGATAACCCACAAAAACACATAAGCGACTTCTTTCTCCAAATTTATCTTTATCTCTAGTCACCCGATGAACATAACAAGCTGAGCCAAATATACGTAGTTGGGTGTAGTCAGGTTTATGACCATGAAGAAGCTCATACGGAGATCGTCCATTATGTATAGATGTAGGCGTGTGGTTGATCAAATAAGCCGCTGTTAAGACTGCTTCTCCCCAAAACTTCATCGGCAAATGTGCTTGAAACAACAAGGCTCGAGAAACGTTGAGAATGTGGCGATGCTTGCGTTCGACCCTACCATTTTGTTGTGGTGTTCCCACACAAGATGTCTGATGGATGATCCCATGCTCTCGAAAATAGGAAGAGAGACACATAAACTCCGTCCCTTTATCACTACGAATTGTCTGAACTGTTTTGCCAAACTGCTTTTCCGTGTACTTCAAGAAATTCGTAAGAACACTTCGAACTTCAGATTTTTTCCAGCAACAAATAGGTCCAAACAGCACGGGAGTAGTCATCAACGATTGTGAGAAAATAAACAGCACCACAAGAGGATGAAACGCGATAAGGACCCCAGTCATCGCAATGTATTAAAGAAAAATAATCGGATGCTTTATTAGAACTATCGGGAAAAACTTCTCTTGTTTGTTTGGCTCTAAAACACTCTTCACAAGGACTAGAGCCAACAGAAGATAAAGAACTAGAAAACAAAGGTAAAGCCGAAAGCACTGAAAAACTCGGATGCCCTAAACGCTGATGTCACAAGGTCTGGTCAGAAGTTGCCGTAACTGATTGAATCTTTGCCGTAGTCACATCCGTCAAATAATAAACCCCATCATGCTCTTCACCGCTTCCAATCAGAGTCCTCGAGAAACGGTTCTGTAAAACACAAATTTCATCAGTAAACATTGCAAAGCAGTTTGTTTGTTTCTAAATTTTAGAAACAGAAATCAATGTGCAGTTCAATGACGGCACATAAAGAATTTTAGTCAACGAGACTTTATCCGATAATGGGAACTCTCCCATGTGCATGGCGAACGTTTTGTTGCCATCTGCAAAACCCACCGAACATGGTGGAATAACCACGACATTAACCAGACGAGAGAGCTCCCCAATCATATGATGAGAAGCTCCCGTATCAAGTATAACGTCGCCAAAATTCTTATTACCGGACAATTTGTCGGAATTGGCGGTGCTGAACTTGTCTTGAATCATATGAGTAAGCATCCTCCACTGTTCGTCGGTGAATGCTGGAAAAGTGGAGGCATTAGAACTTGTTGCACGAGCTGCTATAGATTGTCCTTTTCCTTGTCCACGACCACCACGGCTGCCACGACCACCATTACTCTTCTTAGACCGGTCATTGAACCACTCGGGGAAGCCAACAATTTGCCAACAATCCTTCTTTTCATGCCCATTACGACCACAATGGGAACACAACATCGAGCGAGAACGGAGAATTGAAGTATCCGAACGAGAACCACCTGCCGAATCAACCTGTGGAGACGCATCGAGATGACGAGTTACAAAACCCACGTCATCTTGTTGTTGTTCGTGAACTCGAGAAGTAGACAACCTCTGCTCCTCACGGATGACTTTGGAGTAGACTTCTGCAACATTCGGCAATGGATCCAAACCGATAAGAGTAGAACACAGGCTGCCAAAACGAGCATCATCGAGTCCCATGATGAATTGATGAACCTTCTCATCAGCTCTCTGTTTTGCGTACTCTCTAGTCGCGCTACACGTACAGATCGACAACGGACAATAAATCTCAAACTCTTCCCAAAAGTACACAAACAACCATAGTATTCGAAAACGGTTTGACCATCTTGAGGGCATGACGCAAGGTTGACTTTGATTTGATGAAGGCGCACCTTGTTTCCAACAGAGAAACGAAGCTTCAACTCGCTCTGTAGCTGAAACGCATCATTGATGAAAGTGACGGTCATCTTTACTTTTGGCTCAATTGAAGCACGTATCCAACCAATGATCATTGAGTTCACTGCCACCCAATTTTCATAGTCTGGATGATCTTGAGAAGGTCTTCGCAACGTGCCGTTGATGAAACATGTCTTACGTTTGGCTTGGAGTGCGTTAAGCATCTCTGTTGCCCACTGGTTGTAATTTTCTCCCGTTAACATAACCGGAGTAATTAATCATGGATCCAGGATTGTCGGATCCATACAACGTATATGGAGATTGAGAAACTATCTCAGATCTTGATTCCACGGAACCTGCTGAAATCGGTGTGACTGCAGATAAATCGGTCATCGTCACGGACGAAGAAACAAAGAAATCGAACTACAATGAAGAAGAAGAACGAATGCAAAGAACAATTGCTGTTTAGAAATTTAGGTCTTTTAGCTTTGCTACCATGTATAATTGGATATCAAACTGACTTGTGTTATTAACAATGACAAAGAGATCTATTTATACAAGAAATTAGGTCGGCTAAACCGTAACAAGAAAATAGAAACTATCCTAATCTCTTTAGGAACTTATACATATTCCCTTAAAATTTACATTTATCGGAAATATAGAAATATTCCTCAATAAAACTCAATAAGTAGGTGGTCAATTTGGTGCCTTTTCTTCTTCGGCGACTCGGGTTTCAGGCGTTGTCCTGCGGCGGGTGGCTAAGTGGATGAGAGTCTCTGGTTTTCGATGGTGGTTTGAAGTCGGATCTGGTTTTTTGGAGTGAGTGTGGCTTCCGTTTCGGCGGATCTGACGCGGTGGTGGTGAGAAGGTGTTGGATCTGACGCCGTTCATCTCTTATTACCGTTTGGTGGTTGTTGTGTTCTTTGAGTGGTGATGCTTCCTCGCAGGCGGACTCCGAAACCCAATCATGGGTCAGAGCGGTTTCCGAGTGGGTGGTTGAGATCTGGGCTCTCGTGGCTTCAATAGATTGGGAGCTTTTTAAAGAGACGCTAGAAGATCTCCTTTCCTTAGGCTTATTAATGCAGAGGAGATTTTTTACTTTCAATTTCATTAGCGACTGACTGGTGTGCTCCATTTTATTCATAGGTTTTTTCTGCTTCTTTCTTTGTATTTCTATTGTTTTTTTTGTTTATCTTGATCGTGTATTAGTCTTTGTATCCTATCGTGTATTAATCTTTGCTTTTGTTTCTGGAATTTCTATTCCGTTATGAAATCACCAGCTTTGATACCGAAAGAGTTGTGATTCTTGTCGGTTTTGGTTGTTTTGTTAGATCTACATCTCACCATGTATTCTACCCTGTTTTCTTATAAGATTTATAATATTTCAGATGAAAAAAAAGTGGTCAATTTAACAAGTGGGGAAAGGGCAAATCCAAAGTAGCCAAACCTCCAAATTTGTTTGAATAGATATATCTGTTATATGACAAAGTCTAGTCTCTTGAGTATGATGTTTAAGATTGAAACTTCTAAATCAATAAGAGAGTAGAAGAATCATACACGTTAGATACAAAATATCACCCATTTTCATAATTGATACCGCAGCGTTTTGATCCTGAAGGAAAGATCCTCCAGAAACAGCCCCATCACTTTGCTTCATCCTGTTTCTTTAGCAAACGAAATTGTAAGAGAAAGCTCCAAACAAAAAAACTTCAACAATGGAGATGAGTTTGAATCTCGCATCGTCTTCAACCTCAAACCCTGTTCTCCTTTTCAATCCGATTCTCTCAGGGAAGCAGCTGAATTTCCCAAACCGACATCAGAGAATCCCTAAAAGAGCAAAACCCTTCTGCGTTAGGTCCTCGATTAACTTGTCTGGACCCAGACAAACCCTATCTAGTAACTGGGATGTGTCTAGATTCTCCGTTGATTCCGTTGCTCAATCGCCTTCTCGGCTCCCCAGTTTCGAGGAACTCGACACCACAAACATGCTTCTCCGTCAGCGAATCGTCTTTCTTGGTTCTCAGGTTCCTTCCCAAATTTCTACCCTTTTCTTGAGCTTTTTTTCGAATTAGTCTAGAATTTTTATGCCAAAATCGTATTTACTAGAATTGTTCTGTATAGGATATCGAAATTAGTGACATCCATACGAAATTAAACGAGATTTGCATTAATCTTGTGAGAGATTGCCATTTTATTATTTACCTCTTTGATTTTGTAAAGATTTGTTTTCTGTGTATAAAGTTAAAATGTTTTGTTTTGTTTTGTGCTGATTAGAATGATAATTGTAGCAGTTAGTGTTGTTTAGATTGTTTTGTGCTGATTAGAATGATTATTGGAGCATTTGATGTAGTTTTAAAGGTCTCAAAATGCTGTGTAGAATGCACATGAACTTGATCGACTCAATAAATTGTTTGATGAGACTTAAAGACAGGAATGTTTTGGAGATAAAGCTGTGTTCTTGTTCTAAGCTTTCTCTGAATTTGATATCCTCCAGGTTGATGATATGACAGCAGATTTGGTCATAAGCCAGCTCTTGTTACTAGATGCCGAAGACTCGGAGAGAGACATCACGCTGTTCATCAATTCACCCGGTGGTTCTATTACTGCTGGTATGTTCCCATATCTCGTGCCATATTCTTATCGTTTGGATCTTGAGTTTTCGATCTTTTGTTTGGCTTTTCCCAATCCAGGGATGGGAATATATGATGCAATGAAACAATGCAAGGCGGATGTATCAACTGTTTGCTTAGGTCTAGCTGCATCTATGGGCGCGTTTCTACTTGCTTCGGGTTCGAAAGGGAAACGGTATTGCATGCCTAACTCTAAAGTTATGATCCATCAGCCACTTGGTACCGCCGGAGGCAAAGTACGATACTTTTTATCTGCTCGTCGATTTTCGTTTTTTTCTCTTCTTCTGAAATGTTAGTAAAACAACGAGCCTTGAATGTTTTTTACTTTCAGGCAACGGAAATGAGTATACGCATAAGAGAAATGATGTACCACAAGATCAAACTAAACAAAATCTTCTCTAGAATCACCGGGAAGCCCGAATCAGAGGTACGTCTTATATCTTTTCGACGGAGAAACTCCCTCGGTTTAACTTTCCTTTTACAACGTTTTATGCCCATCTTTCGCAGATCGAAGGTGACACAGACCGTGATAACTTCTTGAATCCGTGGGAGGCGAAAGAATACGGTTTGGTAGACGCTGTAATTGATGATGGCAAACCGGGACTAATCGCGCCGATCGGAGACGGTACGCCTCCGCCTAAAACCAAAGTGTGGGATTTTTGGAAAGTTGAAGGAACCAAGAAAGATAACAAGAACTTGCCGACGGAGCACTCGATGATACAGAATGGTTCTGTCTCTGGTGAATAGAAGAAGTTTTGTTGTTTGTTTTACTTATAAATTGTTTATGTTAAATGTGTTTTAGCTGCAAACTATAATAACATGGCGTTTTCTTGTGTTTGTACCATTTCTCGGATAGATTTTTGGAGTAATTTGAAGGCAGAAAAAATTATTGATTGTTTGTTTGTAGAAAAGAAGGTGCATCTACTACATTGATTAGCTTAAGAGAGAGTTAGATGCTGAAAAAGTGAAAAGGTTCGGTTTCTGCCGTTTAGTTACAAACTCGAACTTTTTTACAAGCTACCAATTTTACGGTATGTTATGTAGTTTTGAATAGGCTGAGACAAATTATCCGAAACCGAATGAATGAAATCAAATTAGGAAGAATCAAACCAAACGGAGTTTTCATAAATAGAACGGATTTTTGTATATCTCCAAAACCAGATGGATATACGAAATATCTGAAATACTTATATACCAAAACTTTTAATTATATTTAGATAAAAATAATTAAAATACTTAAAACTTATAATTATAAATCGAAAATATTAGTTATGGTTATACTAAAATAATTGAAATATCTGAATATTTTTAGTGTTATCAAAATTTTTAAAAAAAAATGTTTGCAAAATTTAAACTAGACAAAATTTTAAGTTTTTTTTTTTATATTTAGGATAGTTTTTCGTGTATTTTAGATAACTCAGAAAAAAAATATTTTGGTATTTCAGATAGCTTAGTTAATTCGAATATAACTGAACCTAAGAACATCTACAATGGTGAGTCTTTCATCTAATATAATATTAATATTATAAATATAATTTAATTTAACAATTAATTTTAGATTTACAAAAAAAATTAAACTAATTATAAAAAGCCATGTGTTTTATGAGTCTCTCATTAGTCTCTCAAAGTCTCTCAAATGAGAGACTCATCTCATTTTTTCTTTTCTCTTTTTCTTATTTTTCATTTTTTTAATGGTGAGAGAACCATTGAGAGACTCCCATTGCAGATGAGGGAAAATTGTCTTTTTCCACCTGAACAAACTGTGCAGTGTCTTTTCCTATCCAAACAAAGATTCGGTGCCTTTTACTACCTAAACGTCTTAAAAATTCAAAAATCTAACCCATACTCCGACTTTTGTGCGTAAAACAAAGTTGACCGTCACAAGGGTTAGTCAACCGTTAAGTTTGCTGACTCAGCTCGCACGCGTGGCATTAATATGATGACGTGGCATTAAAAATAATAAAAAATCATAAAAATCGAAAAAATCGAAAAAAAAAAATTTAAATAAAAAAATATAAAATCAAAAAAATTAAAATAACATAATTTATAAAAGAGAAATTGGCAAAATACTTTAATTAAGATTTGAAATTTGAAAAAGACCTTGGTTTTTTTATATTTTGGTAATTACACTTATTGATATGTAATAAGACTATTTTGATCAGATTTTAATTCGAAGATTCATAAATAAAAAGTCACCTTCAAAAATCGGAGACGGTTGTAGAAGAAAGCGAGGTTCATATTCGTCAATCTAATGTCGTTGATCGGTAGAAGTCAAGTCAACAAGCCTTCAACAAGACCATATGTTATGAATTGACTAAATGACTATATTCTCCCGATTCTACAACCGTCTTTTCGTTTATGAAAATCTGATTTTTCGTATTTCGTTCGATTAACGTTAAAATTATTTAATAAAAATAAAAAATAAATCTTTTAGAATCGAATGATATCTATTGTGATTTTATTTTATTTGTAAATAATAAATCTTAGTTTTGAATTTATCTAAAACATATTCTATTAAAATATATATTTTTGGCCGACATAATGATAGGGCACAGGTTTTACCCTAATAAAACTACTGCAAGTGCACAACAAAAGCAATTGTAGTATAAGGGGTATCGAAATTCCAAGAGAAGTAGATGCTACACTAAGGTTTCTAAATTCAGATTATGCTAGATCAATCAATGAAATTAAGTAAAACTACTAAGTAAATCAGAAACAGAATTGAATGAGAATTTAAATTCAAGAAACGAAGGCGCTAGGTAAGGATGATTATCAGGATGAATCACAGAATGCAGATATTATTTTGTCAGGAAATAATTAAGAACCGTCTAGAACTCGAAACGCTAATTTAAAACCAATCAACTCTCGTTGCAGAAGTTATCTATGCCTAAATTCCAGAAAACCAAATCTCTTTGCGAGTTCAAACAATTCAGACAAGCATTAATGTTCAGGTTCGATTTGTTCACAAAATACCTAAACCAAATCTCTTTGCGAATAGATATTTTGCTCATCTATGATTAGGTCAGATTATCAATAATGCTCTCGCATCTATTAAACAACCTAGGGTTTGATTTCTAAGTGATCAATTTCAGAAATCAAGTTAAGCACAAATCAAGATGAAGATCCAAGTGATTTTCCTAACAAGATAATAATTCTACAAACTCATCATCAACCCTGAATCACCCTAACCTAACTAGCAAACTACTCAGACATAGATATGAAAACACAAATCATGACTGAAGTAAATTGCATAAAATAAGAATAGAGAATGATACAAGGGTTCGAAATCTGGCTCAGATGAGTTAGAATTGTCTCCCCAAAAGCTCAGGATCAATCTCTCTCTAAGTCTCAAAAACAGAAAATAATGAAAAGGTATGAGGCTAAACAGTGCCTGAAAACTATTTATAGAAGAGGATTTTTCGTCGGGGGCAGACTTGTAATTTCTTCAAACTTGGGTTGATTTCCTTTTTCTGATGGAAGTGCGCAGCTTTGGTCGGTCTTCATTGGTGTCGATCGACACTAAGTGATGGTGTCGATCGACACCTTGCGTGTGAATTCGACTCCGACTTCATCACTTAGGCTGCTTCTCCAAAACGCTCCAAAAAGTTCCAAAATCTCTCATTAAGCTCCAAATGCTCTCCATCCTGTAAAGACTCTAATAGGACTCTAAAACTAACAAAAGACTCTATAAAAACACTTATATCATGGTCCAAAAACGGGTAAAAACCATGATATATCAACTCCCCTAGACTTAGCCTTTGCTTGCCTCAAGCAAAACAAAAACTTAGAATGAAGTAGAAGTTTGAAAACAGAAACTTCCACCTATCCTTTAGAACGCCTCAAATCGTTAATACTCTTGAATCCACATGCAGTAGAGCAAACCTTAGGAAAGTTCGGTGTACTTACCACAAGCTTAGCAATCTCCCGGTTTGAATCCAGATCCTTTCCTTGGTAAAATTTCGAACTCTAACAGTGGTATTGCCACATAATTTTAGAGATTCTTTTTCCTTCCTTAGTGCTTGAACAAGATTTTCTTCATACATCTCTCCTATTTTCTCTTCCCTTAGTCAACTGCTGCCCATTTTCAGGGAGTTCTAAGATCTTTTCATTGACTCGTCTTATTCTTTTGAAGTCTCGGGAAATAGTGCTACTCTCTACTTGTGTTCCTTGTGAGGAGACAAGTTCAAGAGCACTCACTTATATTGTTCCTTGTGAGGAGACATGCTCATGAGGTTCTTTGCACTATTCCCAGACTTAGACTTTTTTTTTTCTTTCTTTTCTTATCTCAAGGGAAGATCAAGGAGAGACTGTAATTGCCTATCTGTTCAGACTGAAAGAGGAATCAAGTTCTGCGCATACCTAGTTCTTATAAGGGGACCTGAATTCGCCTTGTTAGATTGATTCCACTTGCAGCTTTCTACTTAGTAAGACCTGTAATCAACTACTAAAGCAATGGTCCTTCAAGTGTCAACATTCTGCGGTTAGTTCCAAGAAAAATCAAAAGTTTCAACTTATTTTGACTCAATGAAACAAATTTTTGACAGACTCAACTCTCTCAAAACAAAACACAATGTTAGCAACCACCTCCCCCAGACTTGAATAACACTGTCCCAGTGTTACTAAGTATGAGTTTGGAAAAAATAAAAATTTATGCTAAATTGTTACAGAATAAAGAGAAAATCAGATTACCTGACTCTGCGTGCAGCGTCGATCGACATAGATGGTGTCGATCGTTGCTGTTTGTGATGATGGTGTCGATCGACACTAAGTTGTGTCGATCGACACTCTGTCCGTAAACAGAGTTCCACTTCTCGAACATGAATGTTGTTTAAGTCAGATTGTTGTTAGAATCTCCCAAGCTGTTAGCAAACTCAAACAAACTGTTAAAAGCACAAGATAATCTAATAAACGCCAAGAATGCAACAAGTTTGGAAACAAAGTACTGAAGCAAAATGCAGACTCAAAAGAAAATAAAAACTGACTCAAAATACTAAACAGGAATGGAGGAGTCACTCGTCGTCATCTGAATGTGGTAGGGAAGAACGTGGTGGTGTGGGAGGACGGACGCAGCTGCAATTGGACACAGCTGCAATGGCGTTCCAAATGGCTTGGAAGCTCTGCAACACGTATCTCTGGAATGCAGCTTGCTCCATAGGAATCTCTGGAGCATCAGAAAGGTGATGAGGACCAATAGGCAACGGTGCTCTGCTGCGCCTCGAACACGAAGGGCGTGTGTGATCCTCAGCAAGTGCATCCTCAGCGTGTGAAGCTGCAGCTCGGGAGGAAGCGCCTCTGCGTCTGGCGACGGGAGCAGTCCTTAGCTTGCTCGGACTGGGGTGAAATGCGAGGCGCTCTACATTGCCCGTGATGTGTGTAAGGTCTCTTTCAGGTAATTGCACCATACGCTGCACTCTCTGTGCGTCGCTGAAAACCCATAGCCTCTCTGGCTTCACCCAATGAGCTCTCCGCAAATACTCCATATCAACAAAAGCACGCGAAGTATCAATGGTGCAACTGGAAGTGTCTATCCCGCAGTGCTGGAAGATAGGAGTGAGAAGACTTCCTACAGTCTCGGGCTTGGTCTTCGTGCCAATGAAAGGCTTCGTCTTCAAGGAAGCCAAATGATGAGAAAATACCGCGCTAATGTTCGCGCTTTCTAGCGCATCAGAGTCCTCATAAATCTCAGATCAAAGAGCACGATATAGCAGTACCAACTCATACACGCGCATCTTCCCTGGCTCGTGCTTACACAGAAGTGTAGTAGCAAACAATCGAACAAGGTAGTGAAGGGTAGGATGGCGAATGTTTGTCTACGTGGAGGCCTTAGAGTCATACCTCCCATTCCCAAAGTGAGACCAGAAATTCTGGTTATCTGGAAGCTGCTGCTGAAGGGAGACTCCTGTGGCATGCTCATTTGCGAACCCATAAATGCCACAAAGATCTGGAAGAGAAATGCGGTAGCGGATCCCGCGGATTAGGAAGGTCAATGTCCCTTCCAAAGCATTCCTCACGATCTCGTTCCTGTAGTAGACACGAGCTGTGGCGATGAACTGGCGGACAAGGTCTGGATACAAATCGTACTGCCGCGTCGCTATAGTGCCCATCCCAACTCTGCTCAACAACTGTAGGATGTCATCCTTAATACCCAACTCTGTCATCGTTCTCTCATGTGCAAACCGAGTCGGTGTGACATCCACCTTCAGCCACGCGTTGTAAAACAGCGTGTCATAGTCATCCCAAGTCTCGTTGACACCTCGGTAAAGACACTCGTCTTTTGCAACTTCCTTGGCTGGTGGGTCTTCCCAATTCCGTTCAATTCGAATCCTCGCACCTTCACATTTTGGCCAAGGAGAAAGAGAGGGAATCGAGTCATCACTAGCAGTCCCAGAAGCAGACGCTTCAGCTTCCTGTGGTCTCTTAGTCTGTGGTGGCATCTGCAAGCAAAGAGAGAACCAAAATCAAAATCCAATGTCTACAAATAGATGCTCAAGTTCGATACTGCATTGGTGTCGATCGATACTATGCGTGAAATCCGAAATCAACCCAAGATCATGATCCTAAACCCAATGGTGCATCAATTAACCCTTTAAACAGTCTTAATAGCATGAATCGACCAAGTCTAGCCCATCAAACCCAAAGAAAAATCCCAAATTCGCAACATCCAATCATCAATTTTCAAAATTTCGAAAATTTCAAATTATGCAAATTAAAGGATGAAAAACAGTTGGATAATGATCTAGATCATGTTATACAACCTAAACAAGCATCATTCAATAAAGAAATCAAGCTAAATAGGTTGAATTCGAAAATTTTCACCTTAGGGCCGAAAATGAAATTGGGAGATTTGAAGAACATACCTTGGTAGATTGAACAAATGGATAGTGGAAAATGAAAGAGGATGAAAATCTGCACGGATTAGAGCTTTGAATCACTCAATTTGGTTGAGAATTGGAAGAGTGGTGATTGGGGGAAAATTTCTCTAAAGTTCGGGTGTTTGAAATTATGAAAGAAAAAGAAGAAAAGTCGGGTTTTGAAGAACTTACCTGCGTCCCGTGGTGGTGTCGATCGACACTCACTGTGATCGTGCGTAGTTTCTCTTTTTTTTTAATAAAGAAAGTAAATAAATATTAGTAAAACCAAAATGAAAATAAAATACTTACCAGTGGGTTGCCTCCCACTAAGCGCTCGTTTAACGTCAATAGCTTGACTGTTCACGCGTTTAGGCGGTCGGTGCATTATCCAGAGACACAATGTGTCCTGCTGGAATCTCGGCTTGAGCCCAACAGTGTTTCACTCTCTGCCCATTCACAATGAATTCTTCTCCTTTGGAGTTTGTTAAGACAATTGCTCCATATGGTCTGACCTCTTTGATGGTAAAGGGACCTGACCAACGTGAACGCAATTTACCAGGACACAATTGCAAACAAGAGTTGTACAGATTTACCTGATCATTTGGTTCGAACTGTTTGGAGACGATCTTCTTATCATGATATGCTTTTGTCCTTTCTTTGTAGACCTTTGAATTCTCATAAGCATGATAGCGAAGTTCATCTATCTCGTTGAGCTGTATCAGGCGCCTTTCTGCAGCAGGCTTCAAGTTGAAGTTCATCTTCTTGATAGCCCAATGCGCCTTGTGTTCCAACTCCACTGGAAGATGGCAAGCTTTGCCATAGAGTAGCTGGAAAGGTGTAGTTCCCAGCGGCGTTTTGTAGGCAGTCCTGTATGCCCAAAGTGCATCATCTAGTTTTGCAGCCCAATCCTTCACTGTCTTGCCCACTGTCTTCTCCAGGATTTGTTTGATCTGTATGTTGGAGACTTCGACTTGTCCACTCGTTTGGGGGTGATACGGAGTAGCTACACGATGTTGAACACCATGCTTTTTCAGAAGCTTGTTGAAAACCTTGTTGATGAAGTGAGAACCACCATCACTTATAACAATCCGAGGCACTCCGAATCTTGGGAAAATGATGGTCTGAAACATCTTGAGAACCACCGCAGCATCATTGGTCTTAGAAGCAATTGCTTCCACCCATTTAGAGACATAGTCCACAACAACTAAGATGTACTTGTTCACAAAAGATGGTGGAAAAGGACCCATGAAATCAATACCCCAACAATCAAAGACTTTAACTTCAAGGATGAAGTTCTGTGGCATCTCATGTCTCTTGCTGATTTTGCCCCTTCTTTGACAAACATCACATTGAGTGATGAAGAGCTGCGCATCCTTGAACATAGTAGGCCACCAAAAGCCTGCTTGAAAAACCTTGGACACTGTCTTGAAAGTAGCAAAGTTTCCAGCGTATTCAGAACCATGACAATTGAATAGCACATCTCGAACTTCACTTTCTGCGGTACACATTGTCTGAACAATGCTTGTACAAGTGAGGTTCATCCCAATAGTACATTCTATGTTCTCTCATGAACTTCTTCTTTTCATAGTTCTTGAGATGTTTAGGCTCAATGTCAGCAGCAAGGAAGTTCACAATATCAGCATACCATGGTCGATTTGCATCAGATAACGCAAAGATTAGTTGTCGAAACACCTCGTCCAAGATCCTGCGAAGTGATGCTGGCGTCTGGTGTCGATCGACACTTGGGAACATGAGTTGCCAATCTTCAAACTTTCGGACGGGGTGTCGATCGACACTAGGCTCGTCTGCTCTGGTTTCAAGGATTGAAAACGAGTTTTAATGTAGTAGATATTTTATTCAGGCAGAAAATCATCAATTGGGACTTCATCTTCGATCTTGATTCTTGAGAGATGGTCAGCTACTCCATTTTCAACTCCTTTCTTGTCTTTAACTTCTATGTCAAACTCTTGAAGAAGTAGAATCCATCTCAGCAATCTCGGCTTTGCATCCTTCTTTTCCATTAAGTACTTTAATGCAGAATGGTCAATGTGAACAATCACCTTCGAGCCTACAAGTTACTGTCGAAATTTTTCAAAGGCAAATACCACATCTAGCAATTCTTTCTCTGTAGTTGCATAATTCTTCTGAGCATCATCCAATGTTCTGCTTGCATAGTAGATGGCGTGAAGCTTCTTGTCCTTCTTCTGACCTAAGACTGCTCCTACTGCGAAGTCGCTCGCGTCACACATTACCTCGAAAGATAAATCCCAGTCTGGAGGTTGAACAATCGGAGCACTCACAAAGGCTTGCTTGATCTGTTCAAAGGCTGAATGGCATTCTGCAGTGAACTCGAATTTCACATCTTTGCACAGAAGAGCGGTGAGTGGTCTTGCAATCTTCCTGAAGTCCTTGATGAATCTTCTGTAGAACCCATCATGGCCTAGAAAACTCCTTACTGATTTCACAGAATCAGGTGCTTGCAAAGTCGTCATTACTTCAATCTTGGCGCGGTCTACTGCGATCCCTTCTTCTGAAACTCTGTGTCCAAGTACAATCCCATCGGTGACCATGAAGTGACACTTTTCCCAATTCAGGACTAAGTGCTTCTCTTCACATCGCTGCAACACTGGGGAAATTGCTCATTTTATTCCTCAAGTATTTGCAATCGGAAATTTTATTCCTCAAGTATCGCTTGTGCAGATTAATTCCTCAAGTTTAAGTTGACTGCGCAAATTTAGGCATGAGAAAAGTCAACGTTAACGAAGAAAACAGAAACGTTACCATTGACTTTATATCTCAGTCCAATTTTGCAAAGTCAACTCAAACTTGGGGAATTAATCTGCACAATTAAAAAAACTTGGGGAATTAAAAGATTATTTTTTATTTAAAAAATTATGATTATTTTCATAAATCATGATTATTTGTAAAATACCATCAAATACCTTTTTAAGAAATATTATTTTTATTATATTAGGGTTTATGTTGTTATGAATAAAATTAAAAAACTATGTGTATTTAATTTCGGTGATTTTTTTCTTTACTGGCAAAATTTTTAGTTATCAACCGATGATTATTCTCCTATCATACAGTCATTGGTAAGGTCACTCTATTAGAAGAAATGTTTTCATCAAATTCAATTATTTTCATCTATATTTCTTCTCATATTCATCTTGAATTTCGCATCTCATTTCCTTTTCCGTTAAAAGAATTCTCAATCAGGACCATTTATTTTATTAAAACATGTACGAAAAAAGAATGGGTATGAGATCATATACTTTAATTACATGTTCAAATATATATATATATCTCAATATTTATTAATTTTTCCAAAATTTCTAAAATTTCCCCGAATTATCCAAAATATATGTTTTGAAGTTGATTTTTACTCAAATTACTGAGAGTTTGAGAATATATTTTGGGTAAGGAAATTTACCAAATCCGTTTCGTTCTTATCGAATTTCCTTATTTCCAATTCCCATCATGAGTCCTGAAACTTTTAAGGACACATATATCTGCTTAAGTTATTTGTTTTTCTAAAGTTATGTATACTGATTTTGTAATTTTGATTAACTATCAATGAAATTTTAGATAGAAAATATAATATAATAAAAACAATATTTTTAAAAACATATATGATGGTATTCTACAAATAATCATGATTTATGAAAATAATCATAATTTTCTAAATAAAAATGATCATTTAATTCCCCAAGTTTTTCTAATTGTGCAGATTAATTCCCCAACTTTCAATTTGGTAAATTAATTCCTCAAGTTTGTGTTGACTTTGCAAAATTAGACTGAGATAAGTCAACGGTAACGTTTCCGTTTTTTCCGTTAACGTTGACTTTTCTCATGCCTAAATTTGCGTAGTCAACTCAAACTTGAGGAAATAATCTGCAGAAGCGATACTCGAGAAATAAAATTGCCTATTGTAAATACTTGAGGAATTAAATGAGCAATTTCCCTACAACACTGCGCATAAGTTGTCCAGACAGTCTTTAAAAGATGACCCACAAACAAAAAAGTCATCCATAAAGACCTCCATAAACTTCTCAATCATGTCCGTGATGATTGACATCATGCATCGCTGGAAAGTCGCAGGAGCATTACAAAGTCCGAATGGCATTCTACGATATGCAAATGTACCATAAGGACATGTAAACGTAGTCTTCTCTTGGTCATCTGGATGGATTGAAATCTGGAAGAATCCTGAATAGGCATCCAAGAAACAGTAGTAGGGGTGATTCGCCAATCTCTCCAGCATCTGATCGATGAAGGGCAAGGGAAAGTGATCCTTTCTGGCCGCGGCATTCAGCTTCCTGTAGTCGATGCACATCCTGTGTCCAGTCACAGTCCTTGTAGGAATCAGCTCGTTCTTCTCGTTCTTTACCACTGTGACTCCTCCTTTCTTAGGAACTACATGAACTGGACTGACCCAAACACTGTCTGAAATGGGATAGATGATCCCTGCTTCCAAGAGCTTCATGATCTCCTTCTTGACCACTTCCTTCAGGTTCGAATTCAGCCTCCTTTGATGTTCAATTGATGACTTCGTCTCATCCTCAAGGTGAATCCGATGCATGCACAAGTCTGGTGAGATACCTGAAATGTCATCAAGAGAATAGCCAAGAGCTTTGCGAAATTTTCGCAGCTTGCTCTGCATTGTTTAAGGAAGCATTCACAATTACATGATAAGTTGAATTAGGACCAAGAAATGCGTACCTTAGCCCTGCAGGGAGCTGTTTAAGCTCAACTTTAGGTGCGTTAACCTCGCTCCAGTCACCTAGTGTCGCGGTCTGCGCAGAGTGTCGATCGACACTACATGGTGTCGATCGACACTACATGGTGTCGATCGACACAAGGGTGTATCAAGCTCCTCTTGTGCGACCAGCTGCAGCACTTGCTCGCTAGCATCCATCATTTTTGTGTAGCCTGCAGTAGCATCGTCTAAGTCTTCAGTGTCCTTTGTCGAAGTTGTCAAGGCTCTTTCCAAAGGGTCCGTGGGATGGTCTTCTTGGAATATCTCTTCAGAAAGGTTGGTGAGTGAATCAACATAGAAGGTATGTCCATCAATCGTGGGTCTCTTCATCAGCTTCTCCATGTCAAAATTTATTACCAAATCACCAATGTTCAGCGCGATTCTTCCCTTTCTCACGTCAATGATAGCTCCAGCTGTAGCTAGGAACGGCCTTCCAAGAATGAGAGGATCTTTGGGTTCCTTATCATAGGCAAATACCACAAAGTCTGTGGGAATCAAGCAGTCTCCCACTTTGATAGGAACATCTTCCAAAATACCTTCAGGGATTCTTACAGAACGATCAGCAAGTACCAAAAAGATTTTTGTAGCTTTAAAATCTGTCATATCCAGCCTTAGAGCAACTGAAAGAGGCATCAAGTTGACACTTGATCCTAGATCGCAGAGAGACCTCCCAAACTTGTCTGAAAAGATGGAGCAATCAAGAACAAAACTTCCCGGATCGGAGAGTTTTTCTGGTAGTCTGTTTTGAATGACAGCACTAACTTGCTCTGATATCATCATCACTCCTTCCGCCATATCCATGTTCTTGGTCATCATCCACTTCAAGTATCTCTTTATCACCAGAGTAGTTCTAATGGCGTCCATCAAAGGAATTTCAACCACTAGTCTATCCATGATAGCCTTGCATCTAGCATCGAGTAGCTCCTTCTTAGACTTCTTTGGTATCAAGGGGAAATGAATATTTGGTTTGTAGACCCATTATGTTGCTTCCTTCGTTGTTGTGAGCTGATCTGGTGTTGCCCGTGCAGAGCGTCGATTGACACCCTCCTGGTGTCGATCGACACTTGTCTTTGGTGTCGAGTCCTTCGGGTCGAGTTTGTTCGAACAGTCTGGTTTCTCCTTTGGTGTCGATCGACACATAGTAGTGTCAATCGACACTGGCTCTGCAGTATCTTCAACTTCTTCAAGCTCCTCGAATTCTTCAGTACTAAGCCCTCTTTTCTGCACAGGCTGAAGGTTCTTCCCACTCCTCAATGTGACAGCGTTCACAAGGCATTTGGGATTGGTATCTGTCTTCCCTGGAAGGAATCCTTCTTGCCTGTTAAGAGCTTCTGCGGTTTGAGCAACTTGAACGTCCAGCTTCTTCATGTGAGAACTCAAGCTCTCAATCTTCCCATTCAGGTCTTGATATAGTGAATCAATCTTCCCATTGAAATTCACTGTCAACTTCTGCTGTCCTTCCAAGATTTGCTCAAACATAGACTCCATTTTGTTGTCTTGCGCAGGAGGCTTTTGGTAAGAAGAGTTTCCATAGCTCATTGTGTAATTGCTGTTCTAGAATGGGAGCTTTTGAGTATAACCAGAAGAGTTTTGACTTCCTGTAAAGGAGCTCTTCTGATAGTTCCCATTGAAGCTTATGTTCCCTTGCTGGTTCCCAAACCTTTGGCCTTGAAAACCACCTCCATTGATGTAGTTGACATCCTCTTCCTCACATTCATCATTAGGCTCGAATGTCTCCACTTCATTAGCAAAATGGACTTGCTTCTTTCCCAACAATAGGTCCAGCTTCCTGTTTACCTCATCAATTTGGCTTCCTCCATTCACTCCAGCATGTTGTCTTCTCTCCAAATCTGCATTCTTGGTACTCTTGCAAGAGGCTAAATTCTCTATTAGCACCATCGCGTCATCTGGATACCTTATGTTGAAGTTGTCATTGCTTGCAGCATCCAAAGCCATCTGGTACCTCCAATCGATTCCTCGGTAGAAGATACCAAGAAGCTGCGGCTCGCTGAAACCGTAGTGTGGACAATCCCTTTGGTAAGCCTTGAATCTCACCCAAGAAGCCTTGAATGCTTCAGTAGGTCCTTGACAAAATGCAGTGATCTTTGTTCTCAGCTCTTCAGAGCTTGCGTCATCAAAGAAGTTGCATGAGAATGCATTCTTTATCTCTTCCCACGTGGTCAAAGATCCTGGTTCTAACTGCTTCAGCCAATATGATGCATCTCTAGCAAGCGAGTAAGGGAAAAGCTTGCAGAAGAGATAATCATATGTAACTCCATTGGCCTTGATGCTTGATGCCAAGTCCTCGAATCTCTCAATGTGATCCATAGGATGTTCATTGGGAAGACCATGGAAGGGGTGTTGAGCTACGAGCATGAAGTAAGCAGGCTTCAGCTAGAAATCATTCCTCTGGAATGCAGGAGGACGGATCGCAGTTCTATTAGCATAGAACTGGTCTGGTCGGTTGTATTCACCAAGAGTTCTTCCTCGTCCAACGTCTGCGTGTGCTCGGTGTCGATCGACACCAAGGTTGTGTCGATCGACACCTACTGGTTCGATGACAACAACTCCGTTCTCATCGAGTCTCTGTCCTTGCGCGTTCCTTCTGTTCCCCTCTGCATCAACCAAGTTGCCTTCAGCGTCTCGGATTAGAACCATAAGATTAGCCATTGTTTCTTGCGCAGGGTGTCGATCGATGCTATTGGTGTCGATCGACACTCGTGTAGTCTTGCGGTTTCTACGTTCGAGACGACCAAGTTCTTGGTTCAATGCGATTAGTTCCTTGTCCTTGTTGCTTCTGGTACTGGGCATGCACCTGAAACCAAAAATAAGAAACTAAGTCAGTAACAAAAATAAAAAATAAAACATAGTCAAAATCCTAATACTAGATTCCGTAGGCAGCTATTACTTCCACGGTAACGGCGCCAAAAACTTGATAGGGCTCAGGTTTTACCCTAATAAAACTACTGCAAGTGCACATCAAAAGCAATTGTAGTATAAGGGGTATCGAAATCCCAAGAGAAGTAGATGCTACACTAAGGTTTCTAAATTCAGATTATGCTAGATCAATCAATG
>JAHZTW010000001.1:51151150-51267066 GCA_020283515.1 Alliaria petiolata
GGTTCGAAATTTGGCTCAGATGAGATAGAATTGTCTCCCCAAAAGCTCAGGATCAATCTCTCTCTAAGTCTCAAAAACAGAAAATTATGAAAAGGTATGAGGCTAAACAATGCATGAAAACTATTTATAGAAGAGGATTTTTCGTCGGGGGCAGACTTGTAATTTCTTCAAACTTGGGTTGATTTCCTTTTTCTGATGGAAGTGCGCAGCTTTGGTCGGTCTTCATTGGTGTCGATCGACACTAAGTGATGGTGTCGATCGACACCTTGCGTGTGAATTCGACTCCGACTTCATCACTTTGGCTGCTTCTCCAAAACGTTCCAAAAAGTTCCAGAATCTCTCATTAAGCTCCAAATGCTCTCCATCCTGTAAAGACTCTAATAGGACTCTAAAACTAACAAAAGACTCTATAAAAACACTTATATCATGGTCCAAAAATGGGTAAAAACCATGATATATCACATAACGCAAAAACTTACGATATAGTCTTCTACTTGTAGTCCAACCATTATTTTCTCTCATTTTCACCGCCTTCTTTTTAGTTTCACAGCAATTGCAATGTTTCAAATTAAATACTGATTCATTCTTTTTAATCCCTACAATTCCTCTTTTTCAATATAATCTTCTAAAACCAATTATATTTCCTCTATCACACAATCATATACATATATTACTATTAAGTTTTATATATTTTTGACTTAGGAACATCTTCATGTATTACTCAAAATCAGAATTTTACTGAACAGTAATTCATTGAACATTAACATCGATCAAAAGCCTAATTAAATGAAAAAAAAACTGAATTGAAAAAAAAATTAAAGATTAGAGAGAGAATACATGAGTTCGAAGTAAGCTTTGTTTTTTTAAAGTTAATGTCGATGATGTTCCAACTTTTGTACATGTTCTCTTTATATAATATTAAAAATAATTTAGAATACTAATATTTTGTTTGTATAGATAAATTCTCAAATACTAAGATTTGTCTAATTATATAAAATTTTAAATATTAAGTAATTATATATCTTTATCTTCAACTAAAATCTTAATATTTATAATTTTCGATTTTTCTTTTTATTTATGAATCTTCTAATTAAAATCTGATCAAAATAGTCTTATTACATAACAATATAAGTGTACTTACCAAAAAAATAAAAAAACCAAGGTCTTTTTCAAATTTCAAATCTTAATTAGAGTATTTTGCCAATTTCCCTTTTATAACTTATATTATTTTAATTTTTTGATTTTATATTTTTTTTTTAGTTTTTTTCGATTTTTTCGATTTTTTTGATTTTTTTGATTTATATGATTTTTTTGATTTTTGATTTTTATTTTTTAATGTCACGTCATCGGATTAATGCCACGCGTGTGAGATACGTCAGCAACTTAACGGTTGACTAACCTTTGTGACGGTCAACTTTGTTTTACGTACAAAAGTCAGAGTATGAGTTAGATTTTTAAATTTTTAAGACGTTTAAGTAAAAAAAGACACTGAATCTTTGTTTGGATAGGAAAAAGCATCCGTAGAAAAAGAACCTTTTCCTTTGTAGATGGTCTAATAGCCAGCCTAATAGTTTTGAAGAATAAATATATCAATTTTAAATATTTTAAAAAAATAAATGAGCTAGGATCATCATAGGATTTTTTTTTTTAATAGAAGAAACAAAGAAAAAGGGTTATTTGAGATGTCATTTTACTAGCTAGGGTTAATCTCAGCAGTCAGTGAACACAGGACACCAAAGATCGGCCATCGGAGAGGATTTCGAGATGTCGATTTCGCCGACATCCTCCGAAGATCGTCCCCTGAAGAGGCTACGGATTCCTGCTGTCTTTGAATCCGATGAAGAAGAAGACGACGGGGTTTACAACGCCGCAAGTGTCGACGAGGAGGGAGAAGAAGAAGTCGAAACCGCAGAAGACGACGGAGACGAGGAGGAGGAGGAGGTAGGAGGAGGAGGAGAAGAATTCGAAACCGCAGAAGACGTTAGTGGAACGAGAGTGGCGGATGATATTGGTTACGATTCCGAGGATGTGATAACGGAGGCACAATCTCGAAGATCCGTAAGCAGCAGCTCGAGTGGATCTTCGTCGCAGCAACAATCCGTAAAACTGAAAAGCTCCGAATTTCTCGATTGTCCTACTTGCTTCGAGCCATTGAAGAAACCGATTTATCAGGTCGGTCACTCTCCTTCTTCTTTCGATTTCACAGTTCTTGTAATGTATAATGTCAATTCGTGGATGGTTTAAGAACATTTTCGGCTAAGCCATAGGTCACACAGCCTCAACTACAATTGTTGGTGATGAACTTTTTGGATGATGAAGAATCTCGAATTTTTTTCATAAGTCTATAATAGTTTGATTTGGCTATTGTTGGTTTTGCAATTCTCGTAATGTATTATCAATTCATGGATGGTTTTACTTTTTTTCACACTTTATAAAGATTGCGTTAGCTAAATCATAGGTCACACGGCCTCATCTATGATTGTTGATGAAGAAAAAATCTCGAATTTTTAAGTTTTATAAGCCTATAACAGTCTCATTTGACTGCAGAATTGTGTTTTGGGTCAATGAGTTTTCACTAGAGAGTGGGAAAAAGTTGATAGATTGTGTAGCTAACTCTTCTTGTTGTTTCATTTGCTTTCAGTGTACTAATGGCCATATAGTTTGTTCGTCGTGCTGCACAAAACTGAGGAGGAAATGCCCTTTCTGCAGATCAGACATCGGTGACATTCGATGCAGAGCCATGGAGAAGGTCCTCGAAGCATCCGAAGTCCCGTGTCGAAACTCGGTTTACGGGTGTACAGCAACCACATCGTACGGAGATCAATCGAGCCACGAGAAGCTCTGCGTATTCATCCGTTGCTCCTGCCCTTTAACGCACTGCAACTACACAGGCTCCTACACGGAACTCAAGCACCACGCCCGTGCTTCGCACTCTTGGGACCCTGAAACCCTCATCCCGTTTGTGTTCGACAGCCCTCAGATCTTTAGCATGAACCTCTGTATTAGGAAGATGGCCGTTTTTCAGGAAGAGAAAGAAGGTGATCTGGTTGTAGTCCAGGCTTTCAAAGGACCGCACGGCGTGTATATGACGGTGAGCCGTATCGCGCCTATGGCACCGTCGGTACGCGACCTCTCCTGCAGTTTAGCCAAGATCAACGCGAACACCACGCTGAAACTGGGATTGATGGTGAAGAAGATTCAGAAAGTGGGAGAGCAAGAAGAGCCCAAAGATGACTACTTGTTGATTCCGTCTTATATGTTGATTGGTGATGACATGAAGATGCAGATTTGCATTGGTAATGGATATAAGTATGTTCATGTTTGAGAAAGATATGTGAAGATACGAAGAGCCCCCTCTCTATCTTTTTTGCTCAGTTTGTAGAAATTAGGTCATTGGATCATAAAGATCCAACATTTTAAAATTTCAGATTTATGTAGAAACTCTTTGAACACTAATTCATCAGTGGAGTGGATTGTGTGACTTTGTCAGATTCAACATTTTAATCCACCTTTTCGCTTTGACTGTATATTGCAGAAGATAACAGCTTGAGTGGTATAGTAAGTGTGTCATAAAGATCACAGATTGAATCAAATTTTCACTTAACCATAATAATCAAGAGACTTGCGGTTAAAAAAAAAAAAAAAAAACTGAATGAATATTATTTAGTCTGCTAAATGGCAGAATCGTGAAAATGAGACAAACGCCTCTAAGTCTTTTTTTCTCTGATAACGTTCCGGCGGGAAAATAAAAAGGGGGATTAGGGTTTATCGACCGATTCTTCTGTTCACATAGCGAAGCGAAATCGAGACGCAATTTCGCCGGACATGGTGACAGAGACGATGGCCAACCAGCAAGCCGTTACCGGAGAAGCCTCGAGTAGCCGGAGAAAGAGGCAACGGCTTCCCTCCATTGTTGAAGATGTAGGAGGAGGAACGACGGTGGTGCGATCTGGGACGCTGCTCGATCTAGATCTTCTCGACTGTCCCGTTTGCTGCCACGCACTGGCGATTCCGATCTTTCAGGTTTTGTTTTCTTTTTTTATCTCTTTCTACCTTCGCGATTGCTCCTTCTTCCTGGTTATAATCGTATGGTTGATTCAGATTTTTCCCAAAAAAGTGTTGTGGTTTATGCATTAGGAAGATGTTAAACGAAGGAAACGAAGCATTTAGCCATTTACTAACATAAGAGTATCAACGAGGAAGAAGAATTTTAGGATAACTTCATCACAAAACTTCACAGAAATGTACATTTTTTCCCGTTTGATTGAATAGCAAACGAGTCTTGTGAAAATACTGCTCGAAGAAACATAATGTATGATACTCTTTCTTAGAAAGCATGTGAATTTACCAGTTCAGATTCCTATAAGATTTGGTTTTTAGTTTCATTGTATTGCTATGTATTTCTCCAGAACACTTGGTTACAAATTTGGTAATAAGAAACATAATGGATGATTGTCATTCCCAGAAAACATATGAATTCAACATTTTAGAGTTTTATAAGCTTATAATTGGTTCATTAACTTGAAATCTGAGTTCTCAATTGTAATATTGACTGCTCTGCCACATTGAGTTGATAAGTTCCACTATGCATTGCTATGTTTTATCACAACTTTGGTAATAATAACTATTTATGTGGGTTTTTGCATCTCAGTGTGACAATGGACATATAGCTTGCTCTTCTTGCTGTACTAAAATGAGGAACAAGTGTCCTGCCTGCACTTTACCCATCGGTAACTATCGATGCAGAATAATGGAGAGAGTTGTAGAAGCAGTCGTCGTCCCATGCCCAAACGCTAAACACGGTTGCGCCTAGAAATTCTCTTACGGCAAAGAACTAGTCCATGAGAAGGAATGCGGTTTCGCTCTGTGCTACTGCCCTGCACCGAATTGCAACTACACCGGCCTATACAAGGATCTCTACAGCCACTACTATACTAACCACAAGGACATGTATATGTGGGACTGTTTCACTTGTGGCCGTACCAGTGGCGCATGGCTATCCACAGATCAGAAGATTTTAGTCCTTCAGGAATCTCCTGATGGTCCATTGGTTGTGCTTCAGTGTTTCAAAGAGCCATAAGGAATGTATGCGACTGTGAACTGTGTAGCACCTTCTGCTCCAGGAGTTGGGAGATTCTCATATCATCTCTCTTACTCCTTTGGAGGTACAACTATGACTTTTGAATTAGAGGAGATGAATAGGATTCAGAAAGTCAGCTTTGAAACTCCTGAGGAGGATTTCATGTTAATTCCTGACTATATCGTGGGTGAGACGGCTTGGTTGAAGATGAATATTTGCATCCGCCGGCTAGAAGAAGAAAAAGAAGAAGCTTATGAAGAAGATAAAGATGAAGATGAAGCTGAAGATGAAGACTAAGAGGAGTGATTACAATTTTATCCATTGTAGGTCGTTTTTTTTTCATATGTATCAGTGTTTTTACTTAATGCTGATTTTTCTCCAATACTTGCGTTTCTGTCTATGTTTTAGAATGAGAAATCCATGACTAGGCGCTAGCCGCTAGGTATATCCATTTTTAATGGGTTTATCCAATCATATTCTTATTCATAATTGTATCTGATTTTGTTGTAGTTAATTTAAAATACTGCAACAGCCACTGGACCAAAAGGGCTTTAAACAATTTTGCAGCATAATTAAATAAATGACTTTGGAGGCAAATTAGCAAGGAGAAGAAAATTGTCACATTGTTTGACCCAAAATATCTTTCTACACTCGAGCCAAGTTGTCTGATTTTATCAATTAGTGTACAACTTGAATAACCAAATAGAAATTCAGCACATTTCAACAGATGAATCAAAAGGTAGATATTGTATTATTTAAAACCAATGGCATATGGATTAACTTTAAATTATTTAGAATGTATAATGCAATAAAAAATTTAGTCCAATTTTCACTATATTTTCATAATTATTGATAGTAATAATTTTTTTTTTTGGGTGAAAGATAGTAATTATTTTTTTGTTAACTTTACAAATGATGCAAATTTATTTTGATAACCACTTAACTAACTATCACGAACAATACCGTTAACTTTGTTGTTACCTTGTCCAACATTGTTTCTATCGCCGCCGTCGCTATCATCACCGTCGTCGCCATACGTTACGGTCACCACCGTCAACATCGTTGTTACCACTGCCTTTATCATTGTTACCGCTGCCAAATATTACTGTTGTCAGTATTATTTTTTTTCTTCCTTTTCCTCCTTCATCTTCGTTCTCCTCTTCCTCCTCTTTCTTCTCTCTCCTTCTTTCTTCTCTTTCCTTCTTCTTCTTCTTCTTGCTTTTTGTTTTTCTCGATCTTTTTGGTTTTCAATCTTCAAACCACACCAATCTAAAATTTTAATAAAGAATAGGAGTATTTTGTGTTTTTTGTGATGAACAATAAAGAAGAGAGAGAAGAAAATGTTGTCGGTTAATTTCTCAATCTTCTGATAGGATATTTTGCAATTACTCTAAAAATATATATATATAGTTAGTTGATTAAAGAACGAAATATTTTTCATAACTGCAAAATCTTGAAAATGAAATATGCTTAGATTAATAAATATGACGACTGTTCAAAGTCAATTATTGTGGCCATTGTCTAAACACTATAAATACAATTTCGTTCATACAACTTTACTCTAAATATTTTTCTATAACCAATTCTGATCTTTTTTTTTTTTTGCAGAGCAAAAGACAAGGATGACAGATGGTTATACGAATGGTTTTATACCTGCTATACCAGGACACACTCCTGGTGGTCATAAACAAATCAAAAATGTTCAAAAAGAATTTACAAATGGTTTTGTACCTGTTATTCCAGGACACACTCCTGGTGGTCATAAAAAGGCATATTAACTAGAAATGTTTAATAAAATAAAAAAGTAATGTAAAAGTAAATAAAAAACTAATCAAAATATAAATAAAAAAAAGCCTCTACTCTATCATTCGGTTGATAGGCACTTGGAAAATGCAGATTTGCTTCGTCTATGAATGTGTTGTAGTTTCCTTTTATTTAATGAAAACATTATAGATTTCTGTAAAAAGGTTGCACACAAAATATATAATTCTTAATTTTTCATTCTCGAAAAATATATTAATTGCTAAGAACTTTTTAAAAAAAAAAATCCAAGTAGCTGAAGAAGAAGAAGAACATGATGAGCCTGAAGTTGTTGACAAAGTTCGCAGGTCAACTCGTGAGAAGAAGGCTAACTCCAAGTATCAAGACAAAGTCAAGTAACCAAAAGTCTTTCTACTTTCAATGTCTTAAACTGCAAATAATGTCACTACTCTGTTTCCTGAAATAAAGGAACAAGAGGAGTGTGGCTCATGTTCTCTTTCACGTTTCCTTTGTTGTTAGTTGTTTAGTGTTTCCAGGTTTGTAAGGAAACCATTCGTATAAACTATTTTGATCTTATTTTTGCAGAGAACACACTTGCTCAAGGGCAAAAGCAAAGCCCATAACATGTGATAGGTAAATATTCAAGATAAAAGCATGGGACGCAGTGAATAGTTTCTAAGCTTTTGATTTGGACCTTATTTTTATGGCTTACCGATTTACCTTAATGCTGGTTTTTCTCCACGAGGAGTTATAATTACGTTTATGTTTATTTCACATATTAAAAAAAAAGATTCTATAATCATTTAAATTCTAATATGAAATAAATATATATTAATAAAATGGACAATTTGAGGCTCATGAAGAGCTTCACGTCAGATTTTAGGGAAAGCTTTATGCTACCGCTATGTCAGCAAATAAAATGAAAAATCAATTTGGAGCTACAGATGCTATCCACGTCAGCTTTAAAACTACTCTAAAATAAAGTCACATCAGCAATTTTAAGAGTCTTCTTCTTTTGCGTTTAAATAATTTCCAATATACAAAAATGGGCCAATCAGAAACTATTTACCATACATGTCAGCAAATAAACTTATATTCTTTCGCTTCGATACGACATTCATCTTCGTAAAGACATGGGCTCCTAAAACCATCCACATCAGCAAAAAAAAACTCTCTATAATCATGCCACATCAGCAAACTTCTAATAAAAATAATTCTTTAATATATTTATATATTGCTTAATAATATATAGTATTGATTAACTTTTAAAAAATAAAAATAATTCGTACAATAATAGTAATACTTTAATATTAATTAAATTGTATGCACTACAATAACTAAACATATGACATATAACTTGATTTTAACAAACAGAAAAATATATGATATGTATAATATTCTAAATTATTACAATCCAAATTAATGATAATCATGCGTTTAAATTAAAGATTGATAAGATATAAATAATATTATGGGTAAAGGGTTCGTTCACACAATAACTAAAAGTATAAAATACGTACGATTATGTAGATACTATTACTTTTGTTTTTCGCTAAATACTTTTAGGCATAAACTAAATTAATTACAGTATAATATGAATCATCGTCTTCAACATGCATTTCTTCCTCTTGATTTGCTATTTGCTTCTTGCTCCCTTGCTTTCTTTTTTGCGGTTATTTATCTGGTTCTTTATTAATTGCTGATAAAATAGTCAGCAGTAGTTTCACTCTAAAAAAAATAAGGAAGACGTTGCTAAGAATGAACAAAAGAGAAATTCTTTTTTTTTTGTTCGACAAAAAAGAAATTCATGTCCTCAAATGACGATGAAAAGATCAGAAGAAAAATAAAGGGCGTAGTTTAGCCCTGGGCAAAATATTCGGAGTCGGAAAACCGAACCAAACCAAACTAAATTGGAAGATACCGAACTGAATTAGAACCGATCTAAATATCCGAATGGGTATTATATTTTTATACCCGAAGAACCGGAACCGAACTACGAACCGAATGGATATCCGAAATACTTAAATTATAATTATATACCCAAAATATTTGTTGTATTTATACTTTAAATAACTTAAATGCCCAAAATTACAATTATAAACCGAATATATTAGTTATGTTTATATCAAAATAACTAAAATATTCAAAATATTTAAAAATCTCTAGTTATATTTGTCAAAATTAAATATATTTTTTTTGAAAATTTAACTAAATAACGAAAATATTTTGTTGTTTTAAGCGATGTTTGAAACCCGAACCGGATCAGCCGGTCGAACCAGTTTAACCGTGACCCGGTAGATTTCCGGTTCGGATTTAGATTAAAAATCTGACTATTAAAAACTAGGATAAAACCGGAAAACCCTGACTAAAACCCGAACCGGTGGTTAAACCGGCGCACCAGCTCAACTCTAACTCATAAATGAAGATTTTATACGTGGGCTGAAGCCCAATAAAATTTTAAAACATGATGTTGCTGTTATTTATTGTAACAATGTGTGTTTTTATTTTCTTCAAAATACGGTGTGGGATATGTTTTTTAAAGTTAAACGTGGCTTGCTTTTTTTTTTCTTCTTCATTGTCAAACTTTTTTTTTTTTCATCTAGATATCATTAAAACCATAGGTATTACAAAGTCGGAATACATGATAGGAATACATGGATGGAATACATGGATGGAATACCGAGGCCTCAAATAAAGAGACAAACCTTAGAGAAAAACTTTAAAGAAAAACTAACTAATACTGTAAAATCTTCAATCTTCAACTCATCTACAAAATTCTGAAATCTGAAAAAAATAAAAATTAAGGACACACCAACAATCCTTACCAATCTTCAGATCTAGTTGTCCTCTCTTGTAGTGGGTAGTCTTGGAAAATTGAGAATTTGAGCTTGCTAAGATGGCTGACGGGAACTCAGACGAGGCTGGAAGATCCCTGGTGCCGGGGCCGGCGAAGTCGAAAAAGATCTCAAGACCGAACGACAGATCCGGTGAGGAGCAGCCCAAAGACAAACAGATCTCGCCCAGATCTGAAAGTCTAGAACGAGTGGAGGAGACTTGTAAGAAGTCGCTTACCGAATAGCGAACATATACATGCTGTGGGTCGATCGGAAAAGCCAAGGAAAAAGGCAGACAGAAGAAGAAATAGATTACGCAGCAGAAGAAAGCTTAAGACACAAAAACAAAGGTAATCCGCAAAGAAAAACCCAAGAAGAAGAAGAATCCAAAAGCAGATCTAGAAAAAACTAGATTTAAAAAAAATCTGGATCTAAAACTTCATGAGTATGGAAAGCAAAAACAAAGGAAGAAGAACAAAGAGAACACAGATCCGACCGACATAGGCGCTTTGGAAGCCTCCAAATCGCCAGCCGGATCACTGTGAAAAAAAAGTGGCTAGGGCGAACTCTTGTTGAAAACGAGAGAGAATGCTTTTTTTTCATTGTCAAACTAAAGAAATAAAAATATCATCTTGCTTGATAAATAAATATTGTTTTTATTTATGTGTTTTTGTTCAACTAAGTAAATATATTATCAATAAAAGAACTATAAAAAAAATTTCAATTAAAAAACATTGGTTACCATTATATTAAGCACTAGAATAAGACCCACATATATGCGAGGTTTTAATAAAATATTTTAAATTCATAAAAATAAATTGAAACAAAATCGGATAATCTATAAAATTTAAAAATTACTTTTATTAATATTTCCAAATATATATATATATATATATATTTTAATACTCTTATAAGAATATATATTTATTTATTCTAAAATTTGGACGAATTAATTATCTTACTTTTATCATAATTAAATTCTAGATTAGAATCTGCATGTTCACGGATTTATAATAATAAAATTTAAAACCCGTTAAAATATTTTTAAAGAAAATAGAAAACAAAATATGATCACTACTAGAAAAAATATATGAAAAACACAAAATCGAAAGATAAAATTTATTTATTTATTTTCATTCTCATTTATTTTCAATTAAAATATTAAAAACACAGAATCTATTGCGGGTCCTAAGCAACATTAACATTCTTTGAAATATATCCTAGATAATTTTATTTTACTTTTGTAATATAAATCGATATATTTTCATTTTTTTGGAAATTTTATTTTTCTTTAAAAATAATCTTTTACCGAGACACGTGGTCTAAATCGATAAACTTGACATGTATCAAAATCTTATTGATTAACGTGTCACGATCATATTAATTACTAACTTTGATATTTATTTTTTCTTATCAGTAAAATTAAAATGTCTTATTTACTTTTGTTTTGATTTTTTTATTAATTTAAATATCTCTTTATATTTTTCTTTTTCTTTTTTTTTATTTTTATTTTAGGATTACTATATTATATATATATATATAATATACTTTAATCAAAACACGTGTCAAAAATTTATCGATTAACTTGCCATGTGTTTCAATGATGTGAATTAACAACTTCGACGGATCCAACTTTATATAAACATGGATTCGCGTATACGCGGGTTTTTAGTTATATATTTTAAAACCCAAAAAAATAAATTGAAACAAAAAATAAAAAAACAAAAACGAATTACTTGTGAAAGATTATCTCTATTTTTCATTTATATTTGTTTCCAACTAAATTTTATTAAATATTTCTAATTTTGAGAATTTTATATTCCTATATGAATTATGTTTTTTTAATGATTTTACTACTTCTATATGTATATATCCTAAAATTTTGATGATTGATTAATATTCTTATTGAAATTATATTTATTTATTTAACCATAATTGACTTTCTTAATTATCAAAAAATATTACACGTATCAACATTTGATCGACTGACTCAAATACATCTCAATCATTTTAACTTCGAATGTGATCTGCATATACACTTGCTTATAATTAACTATTACATAACCCAATAAAAATAAACTAAACTTGGAAAAGAAGAAAAAAAAATTAGATTAGTTATGACCATAAAGAAGTAAGAGTGATAACCCTAACGCAAAACCACTCATTACAGAACGTAGTTTAATTTTTTCCATCTTTTTGTATTTAGTTTTTAATTAAATTTTGTAACATATTTTTTTTAATTTAAAGTTTTTAATTCCTAGTTTAAAATTTATATTTTTGATTTATACAATTTCCTTAATATAATTGGAAAATATAAAAGATACTTATTTGCCTTTTTATTTTTAAAACCTTTAATTTAATTTTTCTTTTGTTAATTTTTTATTTATCTTTTTGTTGGAAAACCTAAGCGATACTTATTTACCTTTTAGTTTTTAAAACCTTAACATAAGCGATACTTATTTACCTTTTTGTTTTTAAAACCTTTAATCTAGGTTTTTTTGTTTTATAAAAATCTTTTAATCTAATTTTCCTTTTTTATTAATTTTCTTATTTACTTTTTTGAGTTTTATTTATTTTCCTTTTAATATTAGTGACTAATCATACAATTTCCATAATATAATTGGAAAACATGAATCAAAACATGTTTCGAAATCTTATTGATTAACTTGTCATGTGTCACGATCATGTTAATTAGCAACTTTGACGCATCCAACTTTATATAATAAGATATTTTACTTATATATCTAAAGTAAATTGATATTATATTTTAAAAAATTAAAATAGATATTAATTTACTGACCCACGGTCAACCCAGATCAACCTAGATCGGCCCGAAAGATGTTGCGGTTTATTGTCCGGATCGGGTTTAAAATCATTGGTTTTAAGTATTTTTGATAAATTTTAAATAATTCAGGTACTCGGAACCAACGCGAATCCGGACGGAACTAAACTGAACCCGAACCAAAAAAAAAAATACCCGAATGAGTTTTATTCTCAAGAACTGAAATACCCGAATCTAAAAAGAATCGATCCGAATCCGAACGAGTAACTGAATTCCCAGAGCTAGTGTAGTTGATGGTGACTGGTGAGAAATGAGAGAAGTCTGAAAGATATAAGACTAAATCTCATCAGATTTTTAATGGTGAAAAAACCAATATTAAGGTAGATAGATAAATGAAAATTTATCAAGTTCATGCAAGATATAGAGATTAATTTTCGCATATATAAATGAAAATTTATCAAGTTCATGCAAGATATAGAGATTAATGTCCAACAATAAACTTATCCAAGTGTTAATATTGTTTAATTACCATGCCAACCTTAATAGTTTCTGAGCCGTGCCAACCTACATTCATAGTTGTGGCAAAAAAAAACTCTTTTCATAAAATAATAAATATGTCACATAGTAAAAAACAATAAAATGAAACCAACAAGCTAAATAGTAGTTTATAAACGTATTTTTTATTTCTTTCTTTTCTACTAAATCGTTGACCAAACTTTCAAAATTAATGTTCCTTAGCATTTCTCTTTCGACAAATAAAAAACCGAAATCACTTAATATTTTTTTCTAAAATAGTCAAAAGAAGATAAAATTTTATCAGCTTCAGCTTTGACAAATTCATTTCAAAATACAACTTCGAATATTTTTAATGCAGAACACATAGGAATAAAAAACACAATTAAATAGAACAATTAGGTGTTTAGCATATGTTTAAAAAGTTAATTCCTTTCTATTTAAAATGTAAAATTGTTATTTGTTAAATAAAATATATAGTTAAGTTCAATCATATTCCGAATTCATTTTTTTAAGTCAATTATTCCGAATTCAATGAAAACAAAATAATTTTAATAATATTTTTAAAACTGATCATGAACAACAATAATTTTCAATGCATATTTTAAGTTTTAGCTTAAAAGTCGTTTGTGACATATTCCGTTAGTAAAACTTTTTAGTTAAGATAAATTTTTTTGATATATCATAGTCTTCAAGATATACAAACTCACATCAAAACTATATAGTAAATCAGATATTATTTTTGAACTAACAAATTAAAATAAAAAATCAATCTAACTTAAATAAAAACTAAATAGTTAATTTAAAAAGAAGTTGTATGCTTTTTCAAATTAACGGTTACCAGACTTGTAAAACTTTTTTATTAATCTTAAACTTGCTTGGAGAAAAGTTCAACAACAAAAAAAAACTTGCTTGGAGAAGAAAAAAATCGCCTACACGTGAATGTTATGATTTAACGCTTCTGCAACTCTTTTTTCTCTAGCTTCATCTCCGAGAAATAAGCCTCTCATCTCATCTACTTAGGCTCTCCTCAGGTAAGAGATGTAACAATGTTCGTGTATACACATAATAACTTTTAAGGTTTAGCCTTTTTTCTAATTTTCTGCGAATTAGGTTTCTGTAACTGTGCTTGAAGCTCTTTCTTACTTTAACCGCTAACTCGGTCTTGTTCTAGGTTGCAGGAATTATCACACAGCCTCCGGCGTGGAGAGTTAGGGGCAAGAAAGTTCTGCCTTCTCCGGTAGTGCAATACACGCTTTCGACAAAGGCTTACATTCTGATCTCATTCTCTCCCCTGAGAAGGAAGGAGATGAAAGGGTTTGCCCTTTTCAGGGACAGTGAACATACAACCTAAGATTTAAAACTTAACTTATTCAATCTTAACTTAAGATTGCACAGTAACACTTGGTGGCTGTGCATTAGGATGGTGTTCAAGAAATAGAAGTATCATTAGCATTTACAGTAAGGAAGTTAGATGCAGGGCCGGTGATTGCCTCCAAAGAGTTTTCAAGTGGATTATATCAAATAAAGGTTTTTATGTAAGGTCATGTTCAACGCCAAAATTCTTAAAAAGATATCTTAAGTATAAAATATTAATATAATATAAAACCATAAATAAATTATAACTATATAAAAAAAAAATCAGTTAGATAAAGACACATATCTTTTATTTTTCTAAATAGTGTAAGAAACAGCTCTTAACCAAGAATAAGAAGGATGATTCTTCTAACTTTTTTTGCTTTTCCATTTTTTTAATATTTTTTAAATATTAAATCTCAGCTAAAAACTTAGCGTTGCACAGCTAATAATTTTTTTAATTATTAATTTTAGGTCCATCAAGCCCATCTCTCATATCTTTTAGGTGTATCGACAAAGGGTTATACACATATAAGTGTATGCATCACCTTCTTCGTTTTTACCCTAGCCGCAGCATTGACCTGCAAATAAGGGGAAAGAGAATCGTGAGTGTTCATGAGAGAGAGAAAGAGAGAAAGAGAGAAAGAGAGAGGAGAGAGGGAGAGAAGGGAGAAGGAGAAGAACGTGTTGAATAGAGAGGGAGGAAGTGAGAACGTACCCGAGATTGTAGATTCGCCGTTTCTGTTCGCCGACGTTCACTGGAGACGTAGAATCTGCCATCAAAGATCGAGACTACCCGAGGAGTTAAGTCGAGACAAACCCTGTTATTTGCGCAGCAAGTCAACCCGAACGTCTTCTCTTCAACGTCATCGTCCTCAACAAACCCCGTTTTATCTCCACAGCAGCTCCATTAAGTCGTCGTTCCGTCCGTCTTCTCCGTCTACTGCCTCGTAAGTCGTAACCGCTAAGATTTAAATTTAACCAACGTCATCGTCCTCGTAATTGCTTGATAATAGACTATCTTATATACACATATGATAAGGACCCATATATATGGAAAATTTTAATAAGATATTTTAAATTCGTAAAAATAAATTGAAAATAAAATCGGATAACCTATAACGAAAAAAATAAAATTTTATTTTATTAATATTTTCAAATAGATATATTTTTAATATCGTTATATGAATTATGTTTACTTCTAATGTCTTATCTATATATATATATATAATTATTTATTCTAAAATTTTAACGAATTATTTATCCTACTTTTATCATAATTAAAATCTATATTAGGATCTGCGTATATGCAGGTTCATAATAATAAAATTTAAAACCCATTTAAATATTTTTTTAATATAAAACAAAATCTAAATCTAAGAGTTATTTATTTATTTTAATTTTCATTTATTTTTAATTAAAATATTCAAAACACAGAATCTGTTGCGGATCTTAAGCAATATTAACCATACTTCTCATATAGTTCACACTTTAGCAATTATCATTTTCCGTTCAGGTGCGTTAAAAACTTGGGTATGCAATTTGAATCCTTCGAGTATGTTAACGATCTCCCATTAACTCTTTTCAAGCAAATAAAATCTCTCTTTCTCTTCACATTCATCTCCCGTATATGATCTCTCTTCTCTCTAGATAAGTTATGCTTCTCAATACTCGCATCAAAATGATCTTTATATGATTATTGCTATATTTCTCTTCATTGAGCTCATCATCGTCTAATACCATATCATTAGCATCTAGAATTTTTTTTTAATTGAAATATATCCTAGTTAATCTAATTTATTTTTTGTTTTTATTTTTCTTAAATTGAAATAGATCCTTTTGTTTTATTTTCTTTTTGTTAAATTGAAATATATTCTAGTTAATTTAATTTTACTTTTTAATTTATATCAATGAATTTGATTTTTTTTTTAAATTCGTTTTTTCTTTAAATATAATATTTTATCGTGATACGCGTCAAAATCTAAATCGATAAACTTGACACGTGTCAAAATCTTATTTGACACATGTCACAATCATATTAATAAATAACTTTTCCATTTATTTGTTTTTTGTAAAATTGAAATATATTATTTACTTTTGTTTTATTTTATTTTTCTTAATTAAAATATGTTTTTTTCCTTTTATTTTATTTATTTCTCTTTTAAAAATAGTAGTATTTTCCTTATTCTCTTACGATTAGTATTTTTTATTATAATATATTTTAATTAAAACATGTGTTGAAATCTTACCGATTAGCTTGCCATTTGTCATAATCATGTGAATTTTCCTACTTTATCATAATTAGATTTAACATAATTAAAATCTATATTAGGATCTGCGTATACGCGAGTTTATAATAATCAAATTTAAAATCCGTTAAAATATTTAAAAAAAAATAGAATACAAATTTGGATCACTACTCAAAAAATATATGAAAAACATAAAATTGTAATCTTGAAACATTGTTGTCATTTTTATCTTTTTATTTGATTAAATAAAATTTATTTGATCTTTTTCGTAATTTTTTTTTTATACAAATATTATTTGATTGATTCGTTATTATATTTTACCTTTTTTGCAATTCTTTTATTTGATCTTTCCTTTTTTCTTTACAAATATTATTTGATTTATCCTTTTTATTAAATTTATCTTTTTGTAATTCTTTTTTCTATAAAGTAAGATTTGATACGTGTCAAAATCTGATCGAATGACTCGCCACGTGTCATGATCATGTGAATTAGCAACTTTGATGCATCCTACTTTATATAATTGCAATTCTTTTATTTGATCTTTCCTTTTTTTCTTTACAAATTTTATTTGATTTATCCTTTTTATTAAATTTATCCTTTTTGCAATTCTTTTTTCTATAAAGTAAGATTTGATACGTGTCAAAATCTGATCGAATGACTCTCCACGTGTCACGATCATGTGAATTAGCAACTTTGATGCATCCTACTTTATATAATAAGATATGCACTTATATGATATGTTAATATATATAACTGTATGTATATATATTTTTGTTTGATATTTATTTGATATTTGGAAATATTATGTGATGTACAACTAAATGAATATCTCATAGATTTGATATAAAAAAAATATTTTGGAAAACAAAACAAAAATAAACAAAAGGATTTAAATGCAACCAACGTCATCGTCCTCGTAAATGCTTGATGTATGTTAAATAATATATATATATATATATATATATATATATATATAATATGCGTGTTATATAATAATAGACTATATTATATGATATGTTAATATATATGTGTATATATATTTTTGTGTGATACTTATTTGATATAATAATGTGCTAATATTATGTGATGTACATTTAAATGAATATCTAATTTAAATATATAAGTATATAGTATATATTTTATATATATTGGCTATTGATTATTATTATTAAAATATTAATATCGTACTTTTATATAAATTAAGTAGATTATTATATTCGGATCGGAAATATTAAAGTAATTATATCGTGTTTAAGAAAATGTCGTTAACTGTTAAATGATATTGAGATCTATGTTAAAAAGGTTAATGTGAAAGAACATAGATATAAATATGGTAAAGGACATCAAGAGCGAATACGATTGGTTGATGTGTGATGATGTTTGATGATGTTTGAGACGATAGGACTAGATTGTCGTAAGACACTTGGTTGTCATCAATCAAACGCTTTATGGCTTCGAATGGTGACGCAGATAAAAAAATACAGATCAAACAGATCAAGTAAATCAAGTAGAACAAATACAGATCAAGCAGATTATGCAGAACAAATGCAGATCTGCAAATAATCATATTTTATTAAATAGTGTAACAATATAAAATTTAACGAATCATCATATTTGATTAAACAATGAAAAAGATAAAACAAATACAAATTAAATATCTAAAGCAAAAAAATTCAAATTTTTATATAAGCATTAAATATAGTTATTTTAATAAATACGATTGAAAATTTAATCATTATATAAAAATTAAATACGATTATAACATACGGTAAAAATGTAAAAAGAAAAATTATAGAGTATTTTTGTCTGCCTATAATGTATTTGCAATAGATTCTCTGATGTTTGCCATAAGATCTCCTTGTCCTATTTCTGCTTCTTCCATATCACTTTCTTCAACCACAGAACTAGTGTTGTCAATCTCTGTATGTCTCATTGTATCAGCAAAATCCTCATCTGAAAAATTTGAAATTCTAATAAAATTATGTAATCCCATTGTCGACATTACCACTCTTTTCTGAACTTGCATATCATATCTAGGAAACTCACAAAGAATCCTCCATTTCTTCTTCCAAACTCCAAATGTCCTCTCAATAACCGAACGTAAAGATGCATGATATCGATTAAACAACTCTTGTTTGTTTCTGGGAGGAGGACCATTGTCAAACTTTGACATATGATACCTAACAACCACATTTCATGAAGATCCATAGGGAGCCAAAAAACCTTTTTTATTTGGATAGCCAGAATCTACTAGATAATACTTATCAGCTGGAGGTAAATGAAACCTGGAATCACTATCTTTCGCCATTGTTAGAACTGCTGTATCGTGTCATGAACTTGGTGCTCCATTCCAAACATATGTGAATAACATATTCAAATCACATATCGCCATTATATTAAAAGATGTTATACTGTGTCGGTTCCAATACATTCCTTGTATTTCAGGTTTCACTTTCACGCAAACATGAACTCCATCCATTGCTCTAACAAAGCCACTAAAATATGGCCAATATGTTCCATCCATTACTAGTCGTTCTGGAATCTGTCTTAGCTCTTGTGTCGTTGGAGTCTTGATATAATCACAAGCAAGTAACTCGGTCGCTCTCAGCACTTCAAAAAATTTTCGATTCACTGTCTCTTGTGTTCGTCCAAATCGTAATCCAACATCTCTCTGAACTTCGTTATGCCCACATATCCGTAGAAACATGGCCACACTCTCTTCAATGCTTACATTTAATGTTGGTTGTAAACCGTAACTCGTTTGTATTTTATCACACAATGTTCTAAAAACACCAAGTGACATTCTTAATAGCTGAAGACAAGCAGCATTATCTTCTTGTAATCGACGCCAAATATTTCTCCATCCCAAACCGCCATCAGTTTGGGCTGGTCCTCTTTGAAAATATCGATTGTAGTAACTTAATGATGGTTGAATTATTAACTCTTCAAACTGCTCGTTTTCCAAATTTCACAACTCAATTCTCTCCTCGTAACTTAGATTGTGGACACCATGTGATCGCAATTGACATATACGAAAAGCCTGAAAATTGGTAAACACAAAGTAAAACTAAAATCAAATTTCTAATCACGATGTAAAACTCAAATCAAATTGATATGAAAATACAATGTTCAATAATGCATAATACATAATGGATAATATAAAAACATTGAAACATAACATAATTGTTAATAACAAAATACAAGCACTACTAACTAATTTTCTCCTCCTGAATCACTTTCATTTAAATTTGGTCCTTCTTTATTTCCCCAAATGTTGAATAATCCTCCTACTCTGCGCATTCTTGGTATTCGTGCATCTGAAGAATAATTTGTGAAACCAAATTCTGGTGATACTGTTTGTTGAAGTACGACCTTCTGCTCCTAGTGAAACTCCTTGTTGAGCATTCGTTGTAGTTTCTACTTCAGTTCCCAATGAAAATCCATGTTGAACATTTGTCGGAGGAATCGATCGTGCAGCATTTGGTGATGAGCCCCATTGTTGGTTATGTGGTGATGAACCCCATTGTTGAACATTTGATCATGAACCCCATTGTGGAATATTTGATGATGAATCCCATTGTTGAACATTTGGAGGTGTCCCCCATCGTGGAACACTTGATGATGAACCTCATTGCTGAACATTTGGAGGTGTACCCCATTGCTGAACATTTGGAGGTGTACCCCATTGCTGAACATTTGTAGGTGTACCCCAATGCTGAACACTTGGAGGTGTACCTCATCGCTGAGCATTTGGAGGTGTATCCCATTGCTGAGAACCATGACCCCACTGTCCACCTGAAGTTTGACCCCATGAATTATTGCCGCCAGAAGATGGACTACCAGAAAGAATACCACCTACATTTGGACTCCCAAAAGTTTGACCCGAGGCTAATCGCTTTCCAATATACTCACTGTCTGGTGTATACCCAGTTAGAGCTTGTAAAAATTGTAGCTTATATTCGAGAGTGCTTTCAGCTCTGTTAATGAAATACTTACGCCAAAATCTATCTTCTTTGAATGCTTGAATGCATGCCCAATAAAAGTCAGTGTTCTTTAGAACGTCCATCGATTCAAATATTTTGACAGCCATGTCGCACTCATCGTAATTTTCTTGATCAAAAAAATTCGGGCGCAGTTGTTGTAAACTTTGGCGTTGAAACTCTCTAAACCCATCCATTGTATCTGTTAGAGTTGTCTGAAATGATTGTTTTCTACGATTTCCTCGTGAACTATTCCCGGCAGAGGCTTGTGAGCTTCCCGCAACTCTGTTGGTAGCATTTTCACGTCTTACTCTTCCTTGTTGTGTAGCTCTGGAAGCAAGATTCTGAAACGGATCAACTTGTGGAGAACCTTGACTCATGGATTCACGGGTAAACTCATTTGAAGGACGTGTTTGATCGTCAATGTTAACGCGATACACCTCTTCATTTTCTTGTGTCTCTGGAACTTGAGTTTGTGCCATATCATCACCATATGTTTCTGAATTCAGATAACCTTCATCATTAGCTAAGCTCTCGTTCATCATCTCTTCTCTTCTTTGGTTCACGGAGTATTGAGATTGCGAGTGCACGTCATATAATTTGAAACAACGCTGCATAATATCCCAAAATTCTGGTGGTTTTCGTTTAAATGATTTTATAATTTTACAAACCTGTCAACAAAATTATTAAAAATTGAGTTAACAAAGTTTTCATATTCATGAAGTTACTTAACATATTTTGAGTGTGGTAAAGTTTAAAAGTACTTACTTCACGATCTCTCCACCATGAATAAGATGCAGATATCACAGATGTAACGAGATCAACCGAGATGCCCGTAGACCTTTGCATAAGACTCGTATACTTCTTGTACTTTTTTTTCATATGATCAAGTTTTTCTTTGAAAAACTTGTAGCTTATATCAAGATTGAATTCTTGGTTGAAATTTTCAACTATAAACTCTTTAGCAAGTGGTGAAGGGTTTTTTAAACGGTAATTATTCATGGCAAGTGCTTGGTCGTACAACTCAAGAAATACTTTCTCGTCTAAGATTCCATTTGAAATAGTCTTCGCTCTATAAATTTCAAAAATTGTAAATGTATTATTCACTAAGCATGTAACTAAACTAGAACTTTTAAAAATAATAGTAAAAATTTTATCCGTGGTGATGTTTAGCATGTGATTGCACGTTTTGTCCACGATTACCCGACATATCTACAAATTGGACAATGATATTAATTTTATCACATAACATATTTATATATATGTAAGGAGTCAATAAAAATAATAAATACATTAAAAATATAATGAAGTTATATTGATTTAAGACTATATTATATGAAAGTTCTTAATTACATATTATTGAAAAAATTCTTCAAATCACGATTTTTTTATTTGATTATTATAATATTATTTTAAATAGTTTTAAATTTACAATTGTATCCGAATATGTTTGTTAAGGAAGTAATTATATCCGAATATGTTAGCTAAGCAAGTAATTGTATCCAAAAATATTAGTTAAGAAAGTTTTGGTTTTCTTATTTATTAAAATAAATAAATACTAATTACCGAATTTTGGGAAAGAATTTAGTTAACAAAGATTTGGTATGCCAAAAATTATGGCATTTAAAAAACCGGTAATGGTTTTATAAACTTAATTTCCATTTAGAAAACATTTTAAATATGTAATGAGTCAATAAAATTTTCTAAAAATTTATATGAACAAATAATATAACATTTTTAGCTAGTTTTTATTTACAATCAAAGGTTATTATAATATTGTTTTAATTCGTTTTAATTTATTAATTGCATCCGAAAATGTTAGTTATGGAAAGACATAAATGTTAGTTACCATATTTTAGGGAAATAATTTTGTACGGTATTTATATGAATGATTATTAGCATAATTTGGGTGAGTTTTAATAGAACAAATGTTTATGAGATACCTTTTTAAAAAAGGAATCCAAAATAATGCAGTTAATGTGTTATTGTTGAAAATCAGAATGATTTTATTTCCTAAAATTTGGGTAATACTGAAGCTTATCAATTTAAATGTTTAAGTAATAATAAATTTTAAATCTACTATATTCCTTATTTTTCGTATATTAAAAAAATCTTTTAGATACTATTAGATTGTCTTCAACAATTTATTAGTTATTGCAAACTAAAAATAAAAGAACTAAAAACGAAAATGTTCAAAAAAGTAAATATTATAACATAAACCTAAACTTTTTATAACATATATGTTTCTCTTGAAGCTATATATTTATAAATGATACCAAAATTATAAAAAAGTAAATACTACAACATAAACCTCAACTTATCTTTTAACATATTAAAATTTTCATTACCCATTGAAGCATAAATAATTCCAAATACATCTAGTATACAACTAATGAAACACAAATTTTTATTTTTTTTTAAACGATCTTACTATAAAAAACTAAAAGAAAAGAAAAACACATACCTTGATTTTGAGAATTCCTTTGATGGATGTAGATATATAAGGCAACCTGAAAATTAAAAAAAAATTAGTGAAATAAAAGATAAGAATGCATGCATGTGTTATAATATATATGTAGGAAATAAATAAAATATTTATACTAAATAGAAGATAATAAATAAAACATATATATATGTTTTATATATCAATAAAAAATAATCTTTTCAAAAAAAAATTATACCACTAGAAAAACGAAAAAAAAACATACTTTTGATCTTGAGGGAATTTTTGTGAAAGTGAATCAAATGAATTAACAAATAGATGCTATTTATAAGCAACTAAAAGGAGAAAAAAAAAAAAAAAAACACAGCCTACATGCATTGGTCACCTGCCTTCGCCAACCTCCTTCCCTCTTTTTCTCTACAGGTCAAAAAATTTACACAGATTTTCATCTGCCTGCAGACCAATTAATAATTTTTTTTTTTTTGTTCTGCACTAAAAAATGTGAATGGCACACAAAAGCAGATTAATCTGCTTTTTTCAAAATCTGCTTTTAGTCTGCTTTTCTCCTGCCTTGTCATTCAAAGCCTATGTTGGGATGAATCTGCTCCATCCAGTTCCAATCCCTTCAATCCCTACAGTTGGGATGACATGAACGTACCTAAAATGCACTAACATATTAAGTTAACTGAATAGTTTTTTAAAATAACTTGCATGATGGCATATTAAAATAACTATATAGCCTTTAAAAGCAAGTTGTGAGATGGGAAAAAAAAAATTACCAATCGGGCTCTATGATTTTTTTATCGTGCGGAAGATTGACATCATCATCCTTGTGAAACAAGACCCTTGTAGCTTGAGAGATCTTATTGAAAAGATATTGTGCTGCATCTTGTCCACTCTATATGAATACTATGATGAGTAAGCTTCGATAAAAACGAGAAAAATATCCCTATCGTTTATATATGTATCAACATTTGGGTACCAAAATGTCCAATTGGTAAAAAAAAGGTTCACATTGTTACTGCCACGTAATCTTGAGCCATCTTGATGATGTTACTAGAAATGTTATGTTCCTCGTGGTGGTAATTCGTCCTCTCTGATATATGAGCAGTTAATACAAAGACTTTGCATTCAGTATTCCACTCTCTCCAATTTGCAGTAAAATGCCTTTCTCTGGATTAGTTTGAGTTCATCACACAAAGAGTTCTTTGTGGACCTTCAGTTATTTTCCATGGATAATAATTTAAGTTCTTTGTGGACAAAGTTAGATATACCAATTTCCTTCAATCCAAACCATTTCAGGAGTTCACCATAATGAATGGAAAGAGGATAATCATGATCCATCCTGGATCGGTTTGGATTGAAGAAATTGGTATCTATGACTTTGTCCAGAAAGAATTTAAATTATTCTCCATGGAAGATAATCGAAGGTCCATCCCCTCCTTGTGCAATGGACTCGAAACTGTTTAGGGAAATGCACTTTACTACGCATTAGATAGAGAGTGGAAAACCAAATGTAAAGTCTATGTATTAACTGCTCATGTAGCAGAGAGGACGGATTGCCACCACAAGGAACACAACCTTGGTAGTACCATCATCATGATGACTCAGGATTACGTTGGCAGCAATAATGTGAACCTTTTTTTAGCAATTAGACATTTTGATACCCAAATGTTGGTAGGTATATAATGGATATTGTTCTCGTTTTTATCGAAACTTTTACTCATCATAGTGTTTATATATAGAGTGGACAAGTTGCAACACGATATCTTTTCAATAAGATCTCTTTGTTTCACAAGGATGATGATATCAATCTTCCTCACGATCGATTGGTAATTCTTTTTTCCATCTCATGCAAGTTGTTTTTGAAAGACTATTTAGTTAATGCACTTTGGGTACATTCCTTACATCCCAACTGTTCTTGTCAGTGGAGCTCTAGGAATTGGAACTGAGTGGAGCAGTTTCATCCCAAAGTATAGCACCAAAGATATAGTCAGCAACATAAATCGTTTGATTGATGGTAACCATTGTGTAAGATATAATCAGTATTACTCCTCATTTTGTTTTTTCACTTAGCAAATCCATTTTTTGCTTTGTATTGAAGAAGATAACAGTTTGAGTGATAGTAAGTGTGTCGTAAATATCATCTTACTAATATGTGTGAAGTAAATTTAGTGAAAAAACTGATGTATCACCTCCATATTTAAAGTAAGTGTATTTTAAAGATGACATGAAAATATGCAATGTCAATTTCCTAAATAAAGAAATATTTTGATTGGTTGGGTTAGGATTATTCAACAAATACAATTTTTTTATCCAATCAAAACCCTAAGATTAAGTACTAAGATTAAAAGTTAAAAACAAGAAAAACTCAAAAATATTACGATTTTGCAAATCTTAAAATTTGTTGGCGAAAAAATTACGGATTCAAATTTTTGGTGAGAAATTTGTGGTATGCGATTTTTGACGGATAGTTTATGAAATCACATTATTGAAATATTTTTTTTGGTGGAAAATTTATAGATTCACAAGGTTTGCCGAAAATTTAAGAAATCATATTTTTGAAAGTTTTTGAAATTGGAATTTTGGAAAGTTTTTGAAATCATTTTTTTAGCAAACAATTTACGGATTCCTTGTTTGGTGGGAATTCACAGAATCGAGTTTTTGACTGAAAGATTTAGAATCACATTTTGAATGTTAAAAGTTTTGGCGGAAATTATTACGGACTCATTTTTTTTTGTAGAATCAAAATTTTTACAAAGTGTTTTGTAATCATATTTTCGATGTAAATGTTTTGGTACTGATTCAAGTTTTTAGCAAAAAATTTGTGGAATCGGATTTTTCACGGAAAGTTTATGGAATCGATTTTGACAGAAAATTATTGGAATATTTTTGACGTAACCATATTATTGAACAAATATATTTAATTTAATTCATTAGATAGTTTAAGTAACTTTGTTTGGATTTTTTTTATTCAGTGGGTTAATGGTTAACTCATTCGGACTCATTAGCCCATTATAATTTAACTTATTTTAAACCAATCCATTTGTGTTATTAACTCATTAATCTATTAGAAATAGTAATGTAAGTCCATTCCATTGGGTTGTCCTATTAGTATTTACCAATTGTGACACTACTAATAATACTGCTAAGTATATAATTTGTCTCAAATTAAATTTTATGAACTTATGTTACCATCCCATCTTGTCACATTTTTTAATCAGAACAAAAGTTTATATGTGAATGTTTTCTCATTGTACAGCGAGAATTTAGAACCAAAAATAGGACAACAAAGATGGTATATACTGAAATTTTTCAAACTTCTGTGATTTGGAAAATTAACTTTTGTGGAGTTACGATTGCCTTGTTAAAAAACTTACGGTTGCCTTGTTAAAAAAGCGGAAAAACTTTTGTGGAGTTTGGAAATGAGATAAGATGGGATATACTGCTACCATCCCATCTTATTTCATTTCCAAACAAAAACAAAAATTTATATCATCTGTGAATGCATTACTATTACAAAGCGAAAATTTAGGACCAAAATGAGACAAAATGATGGAATGGGAAAAAAAAACCATAATAAGATGAAAAAATAAAAATAAAAAGTAAAAATCAAAGAATACTAAGAAGACGAAAAATAAAAAGAATCATTTAGGTTTCATTTTAAAAAAAAATACTTGAGTTATGTGTATCTTCTATTTCACGCAATATTTGATTTATCCAAAATATTAAAACATTTTTTCAAAAATTAAGAAATTTTACAAATATAGTATTCGACTATGTAGACCAATTAAATTATTATTAAGTATATTATAATTAGCTAATTTTTTAAAAAAAATCTCATGTGCGCGCGTACGTGCGTACCAACCACCTAGTAACAAATATATTTAAAAAATTTACAAATATATTATTCAACTATGTAGGCCAATTAAATTTTATTATTAAGTATTATAATTGGCTAATTTTTTTATAAAAAATATCATGTCCGCACAAATTTCCACTCTTCCTCAACATCAACAAATAATAGTTTGATTCCTTCAAGAGAGGACTCAAAGTATATTCATCCATAAGCACAAACAATTCATAATTTTCTTTGTTATATCTTGTGTTTTTGTCACATTTAGAATTCTAGTGAATATTACTTGGTTTGCTTGGTGTACTTTGGTTTGTTTGTGTTCAGTTATGTTATGTATGTGGAAATCAAGGGACTTAGGGTTAAAAAAAGAATTGATTGAATGGCAGATTCGTGAAGAGTGAGACAAAACAGAGTTTTCTGAAAACCTTCCGGCGGGAAAATAGAAAGGGGATTAGGGTTTATCGACCAATTATTCTGTTCACACAGCGAAGCGAAATCGAGACGCAAAATTAAATGGACATGATGAAGTGACGAAAGCCAACCAGCAAGCCGTCGCTGGAGAAGCCGAAGGAGGCAACGGAATGCCGAAGATGAAGCAGAACTTACCAGTTTAGAGTTTTATAAGCTTATAATTGATTTTAGCTTCACTAACGTGAAATCTGATTTCTCAAATATAATATTGACTGTTTCTGCCATCTCAGTGTGACAATGGACATATAGCTTGCTCTTCTTGCTGTACTAATCTGAGGAACAAATGCCCTGCCTGCGCTTTGCCCATTGGTAACTATCGGTGCAGAATAATGGAGAGAGTTGTTGAAGCAGTCATGGTCTCGTGCCCAAACGCAAAACATGGTTGCACCGAGAAGTTCTCTTACGGCAAAGAACTAGTCCATGAGAAGGAATGCAGGTTCGCTCTGTGCTACTGTCCTGCACCGAACTGCAACTACAGCGGCGTGTACAAGGATCTCTACAGCCACTATGATGTTAACCACACAAGGAATTGTTTCAGTTATGGCTATTCCCACTGTGCACCAGTGTCATGTAAGGAGGTTTTAGTGCTTTAGGAATGTAGAGATGGTCCGTTGGTTGTGGTTCAGAGTTTCAAGGAGCCACAAGGAGTGTATATGACTGTGAACTGTGCAGCACCTTCTGCTCCAGGAGTTGGGAAGTTCTACTATAATCTCTCATACTCGAGGGGAGGTTACACTATGACGTTTGAATCAGGGGAGATGAATATGATTCAGAAAGTGAGCTTCCAAACTCCTGAGAAGGACTTTATAGACTGGGATATATTGAAGACTATGAAAATTTGCATCCACCGGCTAGAAGAAGAAGACAAGGAAGAAGAGGCCGAAGAAGAAGACAAGGAAGAAGAAGCAGAAGAAGAAGAGGCTGAAGAAGCTGAAGCTGAAGAAGAACATGATGAGACTGAAGTTGTTGACAAAGTTCGCAGGCCAACTCGTGAGAAAAAGGCTTACACCAAGTATCAAGACAGAGTCAAGTAACCAAAAGTCTTTCTCCTTTCAACATCACTGAAAATAATGCCACTACTCTGTTTCCTGAACAAGAGTGGTTCATATTCTCTTCCACGTTTCCTTTGTTGTTAAGTTGTTTAGTGCTTCCAGGTTTGTGGGGAACTCATGTTTCATCCTTTCTAGTATTTAAGAAATGAATAACCAAAAAGAACGTTTATGTTTGTTTCTTGACCCTTGTTAACATAAAATACCAAGCTTGTAAAGCTTTTTGATTGATATTATACATCTGAATTATCTTCAGGATCATTATCTTAAACTTACTTGGCGAAAAACAACTCATTAGCAAGAAAAAAAACTTACTTGGAGAAAAACAAATTTCGTCGACAAAGATCCTATAAATCTATTATGCGAGTGTTTTGTGTGGGCTTTCACTTATGTATGGTCCGTTTACCTGAATTCAAAAATTCGCTTCGAGTTTGGTTTATGTTCTTCTTTTCCGGTTTAATTCGGTTCTGAACGGTTCAAATCCAAAATGTAAAATCAGATACAATCGTCATCTCCGTCTCTCTCTCTCTCTCTCCCGTCTCTGTTCCAAAATCCAAAGGAAGCTTCGAAACCATTGGAGCAAGCCAAAAGAGGAGAAACAATGAATTCAGCGCTAATGCTACGTCGTTTCATCTGCTTCAACGCTTCTGCAACTCCATCTTCTGTAGCTCCATCTCTGAAGAAGAAGCCTCTCATCTTCTTAGGTTCTCCTCAGGTAAGAGATTTAACAATGTTCGTCTATACATACATAACTATGGAGTGTTTAGCCTTTTTTTCTCTAAATTTTCTGCGAATTAGGTTTCCGTGACTGTGCTTGAAGCTCTTTTCGATGCATCTGCTTCACCAAACTCTTCCTTCGAGGTAATAATTTCCTGAAACTTCGTTTATCATTTTCCTTCGCAATTGTAAATTTCGAGTTTCTCTTGATCTGAAATTGAGAAAAAGGCCTTCATTGGTAATGAATGGATTCGAAAATTGGGAACTCAAGTTTGAATCATCCAAGATTTTGATTCTTGTTAATGTGAAACAAGCCAATTGATGATTAAGTGCTCATTGTGAATTTGGTTTTTGCTATCCCTTTTTGACTCTGAAACAAGATAAGAGAAAATGTGGTGAGAAGCTGAGATCTTGTTGCTACTGAAACAACTTGTCAAGAAGATTTCTTTCTCACTTAACCGCTAATTCCGGCTTGTTCTAGGTTGCAGGAATTGTCACACAGCCTCCGGCGAGGAGAGATAGGGGCAAGAAAGNGCTACTGAAACAACTTGTCAAGAAGATTTCTTTCTCACTTAACCGCTAATTCCGGCTTGTTCTAGGTTGCAGGAATTGTCACACAGCCTCCGGCGAGGAGAGATAGGGGCAAGAAAGTTCTGCCTTCTCCGGTAGCCCAATACGCTCTCGAAAAAGGCTTACCTTCTGATCTCATCTTCTCCCCTGAGAAGGCAGGAGATGTAAAGTTTCTTTATCTCATATCAAGCTCTTGCTTCTTGGAAATATGTGATCATTGTTCGTTCTTGCGAAGAAGATGACTAAATTTTTTGTTTGTTTCGTCTATGCAGGAAGCATTCTTGTCCACTTTAAGAGATTTGCAACCTGAGCTTTGTATTACAGCAGCTTATGGGAATATATTGCCTACCAAGTTCCTTAATATTCCAGTACATGGTTAGTAGAAAATTGCTACTTAATGGAACATTATGTGGTTTCTCTATACTGCATGCAATAAAAGTCTTGTGTGTTTTAAGTCAATATTTGCTATATTTAGGGACAGTGAACATACACCCTAGTTTGTTGCCCTTGTACCGTGGTGCTGCTCCAGTTCAAAGAGCATTACAGGTGCAATCTTTTTTTTTAATCTTAACTTATTCAACTACATGCTTAAGACTCTTAACTCTAGATTGCACAATAACACTTGGTGGCTGTGCATTAGGATGGTGTTCAAGAAACAGGAGTCTCATTAGCATTTACGGTGCGGAAGTTAGATGCAGGTCCAGTGATTGCATCTAAGAGTTTCCGAGTGGATGATCAAATAAAGGTATTACTTACTTTATTTCTCGATGTAGCTTTTCAATCACATTTTGTGTATCTTAATGATCTCTGTTCAATTGAATCATTTGCAGGCACCAGAACTACTCTCGTTCTTGTTTTCTGAAGGTAATTCTTATGCTATGATTAGGGATTTTAGGAATGTCTCAGCTTATCTATGCGGGAAAACAAAACTTTTGCAGGGTCGAAGCTTCTTATCCGTGAACTTCCCTCGATATTTGATGGGTCAGCAAAATCAAATGCAGTTCCTCAAGATGATTCTAAAGCTACCTTAGCTCCAAAGGTACTTGTTTGCATGTCTCGTATAATTAATTACAAGACAAGGCAGAGACATCATGTTACTTATTAGACTGGAATGATTCAATTGATGCACAGATAGCTCCAGATGAGGCTTGGCTCTCTTTCGACCAAGAAGCTTTTGTTCTACATAACAAGGTAAGAACCCCTCTTCATTTCGTTCGATTTAGTCTGTAATCATAAACATAAAAGAAGTAAAACCGGTTTCTAGGTTCGTGCATTCGCAGGATGGCCCGGAACACGAGCTAGAGTTGTAGTCCTAGACGAAAAAAGCGGTCAACAAAACGAGCTAGAGCTTAAGATCATCACCACTCGAATACGCCAGAATACTGAAATCCTGAATGGTGAACAAGATTATGTAACTTTCGAGAAAGGTTCTTTGGTGTTTCCCTGTGGAGGAGGTACAGCTTTGGAGGTAAAAAGCTATAGACTTACAGACTCAGCTTTCGGTATTAAACGATGCGGTAAATCAGACATTAATCTAGCGTTTGGTGTTTTTGCTCATTCAGGTAATGGAAGTCCAGCTTCCCGGTAAGAAAGCGATCAACGCGGCTGCGTTTTGGAATGGCTTGAGAGGTCAAAAGCTGAAGAAGCTATGAAGACAGATACTAGGACTTACAAATTGTTTCCAAATGTCAATTTTTTTCTTCTTTCTAATTTTATTTTGTTATGACTAACATTATTTGGTATAAATACGATTTTCTCTTTAATTTCTTCTTAGAGGTAGAAGAAATTTTAGTGTATAATGGTTTAGGAGAGAGAAGTTTTATGTAAATCGGTATGTTGGCATCTAAAGTATAAACAAAAATGTACATACGAACTTTTTTTCACTAATGTAGAACTATATATGTAACTCGTGTTAGAATAACATTCAACATAGAAACTCAATCAGCATTAGCATCATAACAACAACATCTGTGCTAGTAAAGTTCCCGACAAAGGTCGGATAAAATTGAAGAATACCCGCATCGATGTTTAAGTGGCCATATAGTCTCCATGACTTTCATCTAACATCTCAACCACAGGAGCATACTGCATCATGATGAGAGGAGCCCGTTAGCGAACCGAAAATCGAAATAAGGTTGACAAAGATCGAGGCGGATGCCCGATAATTAACTTACCTCGTCGTCTTCCTCGAAGTAAATCCCGTCGATACCGCTCTTCTTCTGAAACTCCCATCCTAATCTGTTCTCGAGCAACTCTTTGAACTTCCTTGTCTGCAAAAGACAATTGTGTGAAAATGAATTTGCTAATAGAGAAACCGATAAGGGCTGTGAAAAAAACACTGATCCGATATGTTTATGTAGGAAGTTTGTACGTACCCATGACAATAAATCTCCATCAACTACAGAGGTCTCTTCCACTAATGCAAAAAATTCCTGTTGTCAAGAACAATGGAAGCTCGAACTCAAATTCTCTAGATTCCTCTCGAAAACGAAATATTTTTTATTTTTTTTTTTTAATCTCGCTCAGAGAAAACATGTCGCTAGTCAGAGATTTACCTTGCAAAGCAAATGCAGAAAGCTATCGGAAGCTAGCCAAGAATCATCAAGAAGCGCCTGTACGCCCATCTCAGGACCACTACTCTCTTTCTGTAGTCCATATTGTAGTTGATGGTAGATGACTTTGATGAACTGTAATAAATACATCAGGGAGAAGGAAGATAGATGATTGAGATAGGAACTAATTAGGTTAGTAGAATGATAATTGGTAAAGCCTGCATATTGATTTAGGAGGGCAAATAAAGATAGAGAAAGACCAGAGAGTATAGGTTTACATATCATCTAGATTGCATTCTCGAGTATACTATTTCGAATGAAAATTGACGAAATTCACCTTTGTAAATAGTTGACTCCTCGTATGAAATGGCTGCAAAAGGTCACAAAGAAATGTAAATGTCAAAAATCGAAGTCACATTAATCTTTCGGATATAATGAGTAACATATCTCTACATCATAACCAAAAACTGAGAAGCATAGAAAACGTGAGAACAGAAGACTGAGTTAAGAGAAAAATCATAAACTTCTCAGATATACGAGACAAGACATATCACTTCATGTCAATTGTATCAAAAGGGAGATAGAGTTTTGGTACGGAAACTATAACAACAAAATGGAGATTCAAAATCACATACCGCATCAGTGCAGCCCAGTAAGAGACTAACTAAGGACTTCCACTGCATGAAGGATTCAAGAGACTGCCCCATCTGCACAATAACGTGACACCTTTATCTGAGAATGGAACAAATCTGAAGGATTCCTATTTGTAACCATGCATATATACATAAACACTATGTGTGTATGAGCTTCTAATAAACATATATTACGGTATGCAGCACATACCAAAAATGCTACAAATGAAAACTGCAGCTCCCCAAGAAGCAGGTCTTCCGAGGCTTTGTACTCCTTTGACAATACGCTTTCTAGCAGCTGAGTCTATACAAAGAAGTTGAGGCTTCAAATGATTTTTGATAGTTAAACATTCATCGAGAAAGTAAATATGAAGAATCTGGGGAGTTACCTTGTCAAGGTTCATAGAGGTTAGCTCCTGCCCAGACATTCCCTTGTGCTTTATAATCCGAGGAATACAAGTATAGTAAAACCTATTCTCTTTGTTTTGCTCAGTCGATGATGCCTTGTACTTGCTTTTCTTCATCTGTTCATCAAGTGCTCTTTCCATTTCCGTTTGAGGTCCACCTTTTAGAATAGCAGATTCACTGATGACTGTTATTTCTCCTCCAACTGGCTCTGCAAAATTAAACAGGTCAAGTTTTACAGTGAGAGAAAGCCTTAACAATGTGGTTAAAAGAATCCACTAGAAATTAGGTTCACATACCAAATTTCTCAATAACATCCTTCGTGATGTAGTTAGATAAGTGCTTCCACGCCCCATACTGACTTAAATTGTATGGGCCAAGATGTTTGTCAAACTCCAAATTCCTGACTGCTTGAGAATATCTCTCTTCCTGGAGTCAAAAGGGAGAAGAACAAAAATAAATAACCCAGCACTAATTCTCAGGCCTACGAGCTAGTGGCTACTCCAGTGCAGCATCTTAATTTATTCATAAGTTTCACAGGAACAGCTTTGATTAGACTAATGTCAATTTGACTGTAACAAAGATGCAGATTACTATTAACCAGATGCAAATTACTGACCAAAGTATAAGCAGCAGTGAGAAATTTCCTGCACTAAGATAATAATAGGACAAACCTCTTCTTCAGACACTTTGGCCAACCACTCGTCTTGCTGATTCCATTTGCGTACAATAACCTAGTATAGTCAACAACAGATAGTGAAAATATATCCATGGTTAGTTTTACACAATTCCATGGTGCTACTTACAGTACATCAAATAAAGACAACAACATGGCTAATTAATAGATAACTTCAAACACGAACGGAAAAACCTAAAGCCGATGAACAAAAACTCATATATATATATGTGCTTTTTCTTGAACACTTTCTCTAAATCAGAATACATTTTGGCCGAAAAGAATAGAACGGCAAATGGTTTTCAATCCAGTGTAAATAGACAAAGATAATGGTAAAGAAATAAACAGTATTTTGCAATCTCCATCTCACGCCAACATGAATATGAGACCAAAATATAACAAATGAGGCAAAGACAGATACCAAACCTGAGATGGACCAACATCAACAAAGAAGCCAATGGTAGGTGAAAACTCTTTACCATCCCTGAATTTAAAACACAATTCTGCAGATTATCAGCTAAAGAAAATCGATATCGAGACAGAACTCTATTCAGAAACAGATATCATGTCGATACACTATATACAAAAGCACCAAAAAAACCATTTAAACAATTATTAGACTTGAACCTGGTCGATGAACTATAGAATACAAAGTGAATTCCAGGAGGGATCATCTTAATCCCTTTGAAAGCTGGTCCCACTGTGAACATCTGCAACGAGAATTCAAGACATCGTTAAGTTATGCAAATTCCAAAACCTGTATAAAAAGTTCCATATAATAAGATTTCACTATTTGTGTTTCTGTATCTCTTCAAAATGTTCAGGTACTCCATGTAAAGTAACAAGAGAAATATGCCCATGACAATAGTTTCATCCTCCATGGCTCCAGAAAGTTACAACTCAATGTTCTACCATCAAAATCAACAAAATGCCACTCACAATTCATCCCCAAATAGAATCTTCAAAACGCTCAAACCTCAAAATTTAGCCGTAAATGTCAATTACGATGTCATATCAAAACTCACAATTCACAAAAACCATTCTCTTCAGGATTCTACCAACACGAAATTAAAAACAGGAGAATCATTTGCACATCACAATACTAACGCTCAAGAACGAAGACAACAAAACTCGAACTAGATTCCGATTCCATTTTACTGCAAAAGAGATTGTATCCCAAACCCAATCCCGATTCTCAAAAGCTTCAAAACTTGCAACAAGTAAACAAACCTGAGTATCGATTCCGACAAGAGTATGTCGAGGAACGTCGAGAAAAAGAAGCGTAGCTCCATGCTTCACAAGCTCAAGTGCCTTCTCAGAATCCATCACTTCCTCCTTCTTCTTCGGTAATTTTGACGACGAGTAGAGAGATTCTAGAAGGGAAACAGTTTCCTCAAGCCCAATAACTAGGCCCATTTGGACTTCTCGAACTCGGCCCAATTTAAAATATAACGCGAGTTACTTTTTCGATGGAAACACGTTATTCACGCGGTTTACTTTTTCAACCGACATACACCTTCATATATTAGGGAATCTTGTTGCCTCTTTCGCATTCTCTTACTTTCCCCTAATCTTTCAGTTTTCTAATATTCTTCTCTCTCTCGCATAAACACGATTTTTCTTCATTATTCGTTCGATCTCTCAGAGAAACTCATGCGTTTTGTTGAATCGAGAAGATGTCGTCATCCATCGGAACGCACTACGCTGATCAGAGAAACGCACACCGGAACGCGAACGCTGGGACGACGATGAAGAGACGAATCGACAACAATCGCGGTTGCGGCGGCGGCGGCGGCGTCGTCGGAGGTTTCCAAGAAGATCGGATGCGTTACGCGCCGCCTCAGAAACGTGCGAGATATCAAACGCAGTCGCAATTCCAACCGGCTCCTCTGTATCATCGTGGTAGTAATAACTTGTCTAGGGTTTCAAATTGCGTTGGTGATGTGAATGGTTCTGGTTCTAATTCAAGCAATAGCTTTCCTTTTGCTGTACGTAACAATGATTCTCCTTCGCAATCTAACACCGATTATCAGAAACCGTTTGGTTTCGGAAACCCTAACCCTAATCCCCAATTGGTTCCGCTTCCTTTACCTTATCGCAAGCTTGATGATTTCGATTCGTTGCCCGAATGGGTTCCTAACCGGTCGAATTTCCCAATTAGATCTCCGAATTTCGTACCGGAAGTAACCGGAGTTCGGTTTAACGCTCCCTTACCTTCTTCTCAAGCACCTGTGTTTACGAATGTTCCAAATCCAATGCCTATGGTTTCAATTGCGTCGCAAGCAATGATGCCTCAACAACCGATCGTGGGCAAAGAGCTGTCTGATTTACTTAACCTTCTTATCAACAACGAGAAAGAGAAACAAAACAAAACAAGTGAAATCGACGAAGCTGCTCTTTGTCTCGATTTCGGTTCGGTGAATCTCAACGTGCGTAACGAATCTGTGATTAAGTCTTTGTATTCTGATATGCCGAGGCAGTGTACCTCGTGTGGGGTTAGATTCAAATGTCAAGAAGAGCATAGCAAGCACATGGATTGGCATGCGAGGAAGAACAGGATGTCTAAAGAAGCAACCAAAACCACCAATACGAGGATGAGCCAGAAGCCGCAGAAGTCTCGTGAGTGGTTCGCGAGCGAGTCTCTATGGCTCAGCGCAGCGACCGTGGCGGCGACGGAAGCGGCTAAACCATATTTCGCGCAGAGGACGAAGGAAGAGGAGAAACAAGAACAACAACACACGGTTCCTGCTGATGAGAACCAGAAGCTGTGTGCGTTGTGTATCGAGCCGTTTGAAGAATTCTTTTGCCATGAGGAAGATGATTGGTTGTACAAAGATGCGGTCTACTTGAACATGAACGGGTCGGGTCCGATAGTTCATGCCAAGTGTATGCCTTTACCACGAAAAGTGGCCGCGAAGGATTCGAAAAAGCCGATGGTTATGCCTGTTTCGGTTCCATTGGTCTGCTGATTGGTTTAACATAGGCTTAAGACGCTAGAGATTTGATTCAGTTAATCAATTTTATCTTTTTAAGTAATGTACATGCATAAATTTGAGTTGTAAAGACAATTGATTCAATATTCTAATAATAGCATCTCTTTTTTTACCTTTTTGTGTCATGTCTTGCTACTACTGCTTAATATGCAACATATTTTCTTATTTCAGAAGCTAGATTCAAAAGCACATTGTTTAGCTGTTTCTTTCAGCTTTAAGTTTAACATTTTGGTTGTGATTAGTTTATATCTAATCTCCAAAACTGATTGAATCGGACTCATATCCAGCATGTATTATATCGTAACAATCTATTTTATCATGATATTTTCCTTGAGAACAACAAACAAAACACAACAAATAAGCAGTAAAGGGCCTAATTGTATATCTCTAACTCAATACTTCCAAAGGTATTCGATATTATAAAATCAAAGAGAGAAGCAAAAAGGGTTTGTAGTGCACCAATGTAACTCTTCATAGATAAGAAATTGACCCAATATAACCTGCAATTGATAGATAAACATAATCTTCAAGTAATGATCAGAGCTAGTTCTGGGAATCGCAATTTATACCTGTTGTTAAGAAGTTGTTTGCTTCAAGAACCTGCAGTTGCTTGGATCGACATCATATGTAATGTCGGGCTTGTGTATTTGGAATCACACTATAATCAAAATCTTTTATATAACCATATCATAGCTGATTAGCTGTCTCAACCATCTTATCTCGTTCACAGTAACCAGAGAAGCATAATATAACCGAGAAATCTAGTGAAAAATATAAAAGTATGAACGCGTTTTGAATTACATATTTAGCTTCAGTTTGCGCTAAGTATTTATTTTCGAAGACATAAAAGTTTTGTCATTTGATTATGCCCAGTAATAACTATACTAAGGAATAGTAGATGTAGTCATGTAGATGCTTTGTTTGACCACTAAACATATACATCCAAACACGGTTTACGCGGTACCGTGTTGCTTTTTTTTTTTTTTAACTTATTCACAGTATATCATCTTTACTCAATTAGTTATGAATAATTAAGATTGATTTAATCTAATACTATGACAAAAATTATCACTTCAAAAGTTTTTCATCGTTTTTTGGACTAGTGAACAACATCAACACTAAGATATGATCCTGAATCTCTTGAATTCGTTTGTTTTCGTACAATATTGAGCTCAAAAGATTGATTTTCGATTCCTTTCGCAAAAAAAGAGATTGGTTTTATCGATCAATAAATAAATAGTTTTGCCAATTTGTTTTTTACAAGTTTCAATGTTAGATTTTATCACTCTAACAACTATATCATATAGATAAATAATATTTTATTTTATAATTTTTGAGTGCTATGAAAAAAAATGATAAAACATGTGAATTTTTAAAACCTTAATATAAATGGGTGGATCAAGTAATAATCTGAACTAAATTACATAGTCATAAGTGATAGTTTTCGTAAATAAGCTTTCAAATAAGTTAGTAAGAATGAGCATAAAATAAAATTGTACCTTCTCAATATATATATTTTTTTGTCTTGATTATATTTCTTACATTATAATATGTCGACATGAGTGTGTATATTCGAATAACAACATAAAACTTGTTAAAATACGTACCAAAAAAAGCACGAGCGGCAGTTACAGTCTCATTTAAATATCCGAGCTATTTTTTAAAAGTCTCTAACAAACAAAAAAAGTTCTAATAAATGCTAAGAAATGTATTGTGAATTTGGCATGGACCGACATATTCAAGATTATTCTTTTCAAACATTATGAAGAAAAAATTCAACGTTTAAGACTTTATTATAACAAAAAAATTAGAACGAATCTCTGTAAAATTTCACAGCTTCACACACACACTAAAATTAAAATAATAAAAAAAAGATTTATAACCAAACCTCCCCAACATATATAAATACCATCGAGACGCTTTATGACAATTTCACATTATCCATTTAATAACCAAAAAAAGCAGAGAAAATGGGAAACAGCATAATAACTGCAAAGAGAAAGAGAGCAAAGGTGATGAAGATCGACGGTGAGATTTTCCGTATTAAAACTCCGGCGACGGCGAGACAAGTCACGGCGGATTATCCCGGTTACGTTCTGTTAGATTCCGAAGCGGTTAAAAACTTCGGAGTTCGCGCCAAACCGCTTGAGCCGAGCCAGATCTTAAAACCGAGGAAGACTTATTTTCTCGTCGAGCTTCCGAAGCTTCCGCCGGAAACTGATACTAATAAGCTTCCGTACCGGCGAGTGATGTCCGGAATCCACGTCGGCGCGAAGGAGCGGTTAGAGATGTTGATGCTCTCTCGGAGAACGGTTTCTGATGTTACAGTCGCTAGATCCGACGGCGGAGATGGGCCTGGGCCTGGGTTTGGGCATGGGCCTGGTCAGACGAGCGTGAGGCTGAGGCTGCCTCGATCGCAGATTACCAAGTTTATGGAGGAGAGCCATGACGCTTCCGAGATCGCCGAGAAGATTTTGAGTCTGTATAGGGAGAGCTCCGGCGAGATTGGCGGCGGTGACAGCCGCCGGAAACTTGGAACCGGGGAGATTAAGGCACGTGAGGTATATTATTCTTCCAAAACTGTTCTTGTTCTTCGATTTTTGGTCAAAATAGTTTTACAAAGAAAGTTCTAAATTTTGACTATTTTAGCAAATTAACCAAAAAATCTCTCAAGCTCGCATTTTAATCCTAATAGAGTGTATATTAGTGATGTAAGCAGACGAGAGATGGAATTTAAAATTGTAAATAATGTCAACTATCACTTGTTAGGGTATTTTTCTAAGAATAATGAATTAAACAAATAGTTTAGTTTAATGGAGTAGAGATTCTATATTGATGTACAAGACAAGAAACAGAATTTAATTTTCCGGCATTGCTTTAGCATTTGATTAGAGTATATTAATAATTATTGTAAGCACTAAGCCACTTGGGTATATATCAGTATATGTAACTTATCTATTATCGTGAGTATGACGTATGTACTATATACAAAAAAAAGTGCATTCATACATAGTCACATATGTATAAAGATGCATGTTAATGACTAATTAATTTCATATGTATAGTCAAACATTTATCATACTTGTATCAATGATGAAGATTTTCTCGATCATTAACTAATATTTTGTCGGTTTGTTTGGGTAATCATTTTTTATTTATTTTTATTTTTTTGTAAATTAATCAAGAGTTGAATAATAAATTATATTAATTAAACATGTGCAGAAGCAGGTGAGTTTCGCCGGAGAAGGTGGACGGGAGCTTCCTGTTCTATGGAGCAGAAATGGAAAATAATAATCACTTAGATAACAATTTTTCTACTTTTTATTTATTTTGTTATGTAAATTACATTGTGGTAGGACTCATTCTCAGTGTGCTAGTGTGAATATATCGTTTATATAGCAACTAGAGTTCTCTTATGTTTACTCGTGTGTCAACGAAATCTCCGATATCCTTTCTTATAATCGGAATAGATATTTTTGTCATTTAAAAGTTTAAAACATATATTGTCGAGCATACGTGTGGAAGTATATGAGAATGGTAAGAGAAGAGAATGGATATAACATCCGAATAATTTTATTAAAAAATTTTAAAATTCTATATATTTTTTTGGAATTTCCAAGTTTTTCGAATTTTTATGAATATTTCAGAATTTTTCCAATTTTTGTCTGAAATATATGTTATGTTTTGAAGTTGACATTTATCCAAAATAATTATTCCTTTGGAAATAGATTTTATGTAAATGAATTTTCCAAAAGCATTCCGTTATCCAAACTTTTTATCAGATTTTTTTTAGAGAATTATCTTCTAATTTCCAAATTATCTATATATATATATAGTTGCTTTACATTTATAAATTTAAAACCAGCAATAATTTTTGTAGATGGTAAAAGTAAATCTCTACATTTTATCCACATGAGTCATGTGACATGACGAATCATTCATTTATCCACTCGAACAAATCAATACACCACACAATTTGGGTTTGGAAACTTTTTGATCTTGATTTTTTATTTTTCCGTTAATTAGTCCTTTCATGCTTTAAGAGAGAAGAAAATTATGGACACTAAGAGGCAATAATAGATACTTAGATAGTATTTTAAAATATATTATTATAATAAAATTATTATAATAATAAATTGAGTTCTTAAAAACTTAAGAAAATCACTCAAAGTTTTTTATATAAGATATTTTCTTAAGTTTTTAAAAACTCAATTCATTATTATAATAATTTTATTATAATAATATATCTTAAGATACTAACTAAGAATGGTACCATTGTTCTTGCTCTAATAGAGATGGTTGGGTGGCATCTACCGCCTACCCTACCAGTAACCAAAATAATCAACGATCATTATAATGCAATCAATTTATTTTTAGAACTTTTTTAAAATACCCAAAAACGACGACTAGGTTCCAAAAGAATCTGAAGAAAAATCTAAAACTGGTTTTGCCTTTAGTAGCAAAAACTTCAAAAAGTAAAAAAGTTTTGGGCACTCCACACTAGACGCGAGGGAATGATTAACTTTTCCATTGCATGCATCATATTTATCGGGAGATTCTAGCGTTTTACATAATGATTATATAGTCTCTATATAATGATTTATAAATGATTTAATCAAACTACATCATCAATTCACCATGGAGTCTATTGTAGACTCAATTTCAACGATCTGTAAACTCTATATTCGTGAAACTGAACATCACACATGATGTAAAAATCCACAACTTGTTACTTTAAGCTAATCACTTAACAACACACTGCTTCCACATATATAACTACTTGTACAGTTTGACTTTTAGTGATTTTGGAAAATTAGGTAGGAGATGTGCGACTGTGCGAGTAACATATGTAGTCAGAATAGTTAGGCTAGTTTTCCCGATTAGAGTAGTGTTCACAATATTTAGTCATCAACTAAAACATTCCAAAATTACAATCTTCTGACATTTTTTTTTTTCAAATGAAGATCGATTTTGTCGTTTTATCAATAATCGTTTCTGTGCATGTACCATTAACATATCAACTATATTTGCCTTTATTTTGGGTGGAGAAGTCAGTCTTTTCTTTCGCCTTAATAAAAAAAAATAAAAATAAAGATGTGGTATTTATTTGTATAGATAGTAGAGTGCTTTAGGTGCACCACTCTCCTCCCATTAGATTTTAGGGTAAGCAAAGCCTATCCCTACCCTATCGTCATCATGATTCTTAATCAACCAGATTATGATGTCATCTGGTGTATTTTGATTTAAACGGTATTTTGGTTCACGAACTTATTTACAAATCTCATGTGAAAAACATGGAATAATATTTATACGTCAAATATGATATATTTCTCATGAGAGATCATATTTAATGGAGGGTTGTTGGATTATAAAATGCATGGTTTATAAATATATATATATATATATATGCATGGTTTTTATAAAGATACATAAACGTCGTTACAAATGTTAGGGATCGTCAGTTCAGATTCTTTTCAAGTCGACAAGTCATGCTTGATTGATTTATTTCGTTTTGGATCTACTTTCTAGTGATGTGGCACATGTTTTCGTCTCTATCTTATATCACGTTTTGGGTTGCATTAAAATGTCGTTCTGGTTGCCTACTTGTCTTTGATTGGCAGGATCATGTATCATTGATGGCTAATGGACATGTTACATGTTTAATGCGGCCCATAATGCTTTTATTGGGGATGTTCATAGCTCTTGAATTCACTAATACTATGTTTTAAGCCCATATGTTACTAGCTGAAACAAAAGTAGGGAAAAGAATGCGAGTACTTTCTTGAATTCTAGATGAAATGGTGAAAGTCGCTTGCACGCCGTATGTTACACCGTGATGATCACATGGTATTTGTATCCGGAGAGCTCAAGAAGGCGAAGGAGATGTTCAAAGAGATGACGGTTAAAAAGTGTTGTGAATTAGATCGAATCACAACTAGAAGAAAATTAGAGACAAAACGAACTGAGGCAAATATCCTTTTAGAGTTTTTTTATGTAATTACAAACCCTAAAACTTTATATATATAAGTTTCAAAACCCGATTTCTAATCACACTTAGTAAATGAAAACTTTTCTATGCCTAACAGAAAACCGTAACGTGGGTCTCCTAGCATATTTTGTCAATAGAAACAACAATGAGCAATTACCGAATGATTAATGCAATAGGAGATGGTAGGGTTTTTTCTTTGGGAAGGGGGAGGGGGGTTAAATTAAGCTTTTTGTTCTCTTGTATCTATCTTAAATTCTTGATTTTTTGTCCTTTCCAACAAAATTAGAGAAGTGAAATAAAAACTAGAAGAAAATTAGAGACAAAACGAACTGAGGCAAATATCCTTTTAGAGTTTTTTTATGTAATTACAAACCCTAAAACTTTGTATATATAAGTTTCAAAACCCGATTTCTAATCACACTTAGTAAATGATAATACAAAGAAAAGAGAGAGAATGAGATGAGTCTCTCAAATGAGAGACTTTGAGAGACTCATGAAATACTCTTGAAACATATGTCTCTTTCTAATTGGCTTAATTTTATTTGTTTATCTAAAATTAATTGTTAAATAAAATTACATTTATAATATTAATATAATATTGGTTGAGAGACTCAAATGAGTCTCTAACCAATGCAGATGCTCTTAGCCTCGAGTATCATATATTTCGAACAAAGTATATACAAAGGGTCCAAATGGTACAAGCTGAATTGAGGAATTGGGAAAAATGTTGCTGAACTTTTGAATTGTGTTACCAGTTAGTGTCAAATGTAAAAATGTTGAGGAATTGAGAGGAAATTCCTCAAAAAGACCTTTTTATTTATTTTATTTTTTTGGTCAAGACTATTTTACTTTTTTCTGAAATATATAAAAAAATATTGATGTGTTAATATATTTCACAAAACAATATGTTTTTTAATTTATATGTGTATCATATTTCTATGTATAGACAAAAATACATAATTATTCGGATATTCGTTAAAGTTTGGATTGGTTTTTTTTTGGTTTTGAGTATTTCGGTATTAGGGTATAAAACCTATTCAGGTATTTTTTTTAGGTCGAGTTTGGTTCGGTTCCGCCTGGGTTCGGATCGGTTTCAGATATTCGAATTATCCTGAAACTTATGAAAAATATCGAAAACAAATTTAGATTTTTGAGTTTTTCAGTATTTAGTTAAATTTTAAATAATATTTATTTTGACAAACATAACGATAAATTTTTGAGTAATTTAGTTATTTCAATCTAAACATTATTAATATATTCAATTTATAATTGTATTCTTTTAAGGTAAGTTTTAATATAACTAATATTTTTATGTATATAATTATATTTCAGATGTTTTGGATACCCATTCGATTCTCATTTCAGTTCCAAGTTGGTTATTATTATTTCAGTTTTTGATTTTTTTTTGTATTTTTTGTTGTTTAATACATTAACAATATATTAAAATAATTTTATTTTCACATATTTATTAAATTAATTCATATTTCTTAATTATTTAAAAAATATTTTTCACAATTCCGCAATTTCTCTATTACCATTTACATTATTAAATATTCTGCTAGATTCAGCTAAAAATTACAAAAAAAAATCCACCACATTCCATATTTCGCCTGATTCCGCAGTTACCATTAAAGGCACTAATTGGTATACGCTTAATCGAGGAATCTAGAGAAAAAAGCTGAATTTTGGATTTATGTTACCACTTGAACATAGTGGATCATATTTTTTATGTATAGGTACAAATACATAATTTTTTTTTAGAGAATAATAAAGGCAAAAACATTAAAAGAAATTCGTTGAATTAAGGAATTTAATTTTAAAAATAAACTTTAGAAATTTTTAAAAAAAAATCAATTAAATGAAATAAACAATTTTTAAGAAAAAAATTAGTTAACATAAGTTACAAAACTAAATTAGCTCCAATATTTATTTCGTAACCATTTAGGCTAAATTAACTTATAAATATTTTCAGTTATTCAGCTAGATTCCTCGGTTACCATTTGAATTCGTAGTTATTCAGCCAAATTCTGCCAAAAAGCACAAAAAATTCAGTTAGATTCCACATTTAGCAAAACTCATATGTTACCATTTGGACCCAAAAGCTCTTTAACAAAAAAAAAGTTTATACGAAAGCTGTAAAGTTTTGTTTGATTGACCGATATGGGCTAAGATTGAGAAATTAGGCCCGTAAAATGTTAGGAATTATTGGGCGTAATGTTTTGTTATTATTATTATGATTATGTTGTAAACTAATGCTCTCTATACTTGGAAACTATGCTTTCTAGGAGAGAAGCATAGAGAGTTTAAGAAAAAATGAAATTCTAGAGAGAGAGTAGAGAGAGAAAGAGGAAGAGAGAATCTCTTATTGAACTTCTTCAGAACTTCAGGTTTTACAAAGAGTAAGGTCAGCTATTTATAGAAGTTCGAGAAGTTTGTATAGATCTTATCCATTCGTTGATCTTATCCAAAAGTTCATCTTATCCACAAGTTCATCTTATCCACTTGTTGATCTTATCCACTCGCTGATCCTATCCACTCGTTGATCTTATCAATGATGGAGAATGTATAATCATAAACTATTTTTAACACCCCCCTTGATTATCCATTATCATTGATGTATTGCGTACTGCCTCGTTAAAAACTTTATCATGGAAAAACCCAATGGGACAAAACCACGACAAGGAAAAAAGAGTGCAGTAATGCTCCCCCTTGAGTATCCATCACTGTAAAGTTGCGCGCTGCCTTGTTAAGAACCTTTCCATAGAAAAATCCAGTGGGACAAAAACCATGTCAAAGAAAAAGAGTACATCAACAGCAAACTCCCCCTGGAAATGATGGATTCCATCTTCTCTTCACAAATCTCGTAGATGCCGCATTCCAATACTATGAACATGCTTCTAGAATGTTGTAGTAGGAAGCGCCTTTGTGAAGAGATCAGCTGCGTTGTCACTTGAATGAACATACTGAATATCCACTTCTTTATTCTTCTCGAGCTCTTGAGTATAAGAGAAAAATCTTGGAGGGATATGTTTTGTTCTATCGCTCTTGATATATAACCTTCTTTAATTTGAGCGACACAAGCAGCATTTCTTCAAACATTTTTGTTGGTTCTTTATCTGTGATTATTCCGCTTGCTTCTGAGATCGCCAATATATCGCAGTTCCACCAAATGTGAAAACATATTCAATTTGTGATCGGGCTTTATGCGAATCTGATAAATATCATGCATCTGCAAAACCAACTAGACCAACCTCGGGGTTTCTAGAATAATATAATCCAAAATTAATCGAACCTTGAAGATAACATAATATATGCTTTATTCCATTCCAATGCCTGCGCGTCGGTGATGAACTATACCTTGCAAGTAAGTTAGTAGCAAAAGCTATATCTGGTCTAGTACAATTTGCAAGATATAAAAGTCCACCTATAGCGCTCATATAAGGCACTTCAGGACCTAATATTTCTTCATTACCTTCACAAGGCCGAAATGGATCCTTGTCAACATCGAGTGGTCTATTGACCATTGGAGTACTCAAAGGAGTCGCTTTATCCATACTAAATCGTTTCAACACCCTTCTGGTGTAATTTGATTGATGCACAAATATTCCATCTTGCAAATGCTCTATCTGGAGCCCAAGACAAAACTTTTTCTTTCCAAGATCTTTCATCTCGAACTCATCTTTCATGTGAGTTCTTGCATCATCAATCTCCTTTTGAGTTCCAATCATGTTCAGGTCATCAACATACACATCAATGATCACAAATCCTGATGCGGATTTCTTTATAAACACACATGGGCATATCGCATTGTTGACGTAACATTTACTCAACAAGTACTCACTTAAGCGATTATACCACATGCGCCCGGATTGCTTTAATCCGTAAAGTGATCGATGTAGTTTGACCGAACATAGCTCTTTAGATGCTTTACGCATCTTTGACCCTTCAGGAATTTTCATATATATGTCACTATCAAGTGAACCATATAGATATGCAGTCACAACATCCATCAGGTACATCTCTAAATTCTTAGAGGCCGTTAGGCTTATTAAGTACTTGAATGTGATTGCATCCATGGCCGGAGAATATGTTTCTTCATAATCTATTCCCGGTCTTTGAGAAAAACCTTGCGCCACAAGGCGAGCTTTATACCTTGTGACCTCATTTTTCTCATTTCTCTTTCTTACAAAGACCCATTTGTATCCGACCGGCATTACATCTTCAGGTGTAACAGCTTTCGGTCCGAATACGTTCCGTTTAGTAAGAGAGAATATTTCATTCCTCATGGCCACTTGCCATTTATCCCAGTCAGGCCTTCTCTGGCACTCTGACACGGAACTTGGATCTAGATCATCAGTTTCATGATCGATCTCATTGGACACAGAAAAGAGAACATTCCATCATCATCTTCTATTTCACTTCTAGCCCATAACTTTCCACTTTGGGCGAAGGAGATGGAAATCTCATATTTTTCTGTTCCAGATTCGTCTTCAGGACGAATCTCTTTACCAGGTTCTTCTGGAACCGGTTCATATATGTCTTCCGGACATATATCTTTACTTGGTTCTTCAGGAACCTTTTCACAAATGTCTTCAGGACATTTGACACTAATGTCTTCAGGACATTTGGCTTTATGTGGTTCTTCCGGAACCTTTACTTCCAATTTATTTCTTTGTCGGGGATTTCTATCTTTTGATCCCATAGGCCTTCCGCGCTTCAGCTGAACCCTTGGTTCATTTGCTCTACTTACATCAATATTTCTTCAGGAACATTTACCCTTGATGGAGCATTAGCTGCGGGGATATGGGACTTCGTCACCCTCCTCGTATCTGTGAATGCATCAGGTAACTGGTTTGCCAAACTTTCGATATGTATAATTTTATGAACTTCCACCTCGCGTTGATTAGTAGGAGGATCAAGATAAGCCAAAGAGTGTGTACATCAGGTGATATCATTTGGTGATTCTCTCAATCCTCCCCCTAACGCAGGGAATTCACTTTCATCAAAGTGGCAATCGGCAAACCGTGCCGTGAATCTATCACCAGTTACCGGTTCAAGATACCTAATTATACTTGGTGACGAATACCCGACATAAATTCCCAATCTTCTCTGTGTTCCCATTTTTGTTCTTTGGGGTGGCGCTATAGGGACATAGACCGCACACCCAAACACACGAAGATGGGAAACATCTTGCTTATGGCCAAACGCTAACTGTATGGGGGAATATTCATTATATGCACTTGGCCTTACCTGGACCAATGCTCCAGCATGCAATATAGCATGTCCCCACACAGTGATTGGAAGCTTTGTTCTCAAGATTAACGGTCTTGCAATCAACTGCAACCGTTTAATCAAAGACTCAGCCATGCCATTTTGTGTATGTACGTGCGGAACCGGATGCTCAACATCGATTCCCAAAGACATACAATAGTCATTAAAGGCCGCTGAAGTGAACTCACCAGCGTTATCAAGCCTGACTTTCTTTATGGCACAATCAGGAAAATGCGCTCTCAACCTGATTATTTGGGCAATGAATCTTGCGAAAGCCATATTTCTTGTGGTCAAAAGACACACATGTGACCATATGCTAGATGTGTCAATCAATACCATGAAATATCTAAATGGCCCGCACAGTGGGTGAATCGGCCCACATATATCACCATGTATTCTCTCTAGAAATACAGGGGATTCATTCCCAACTTTGGCTGGTGAGGGCCTACTTATGAGTTTTCCTTGAGAACATGCCTTACATGAAAACTCCCGATTGAAAAATCTTCTGGTTTTTCAATGGGTGGCCACTCGAATTTCGCATAATCCTTCTCATCATGATTGAACCGGGGTGGCCCAACCTTTCATGCCACACTCTAAAAGTGATGGTAAACTTCTGGTTTACTGAAACATGTGATTCAGCCATGGTTATCTTTATGCAATATAATCCGGAGGACATCATTGGTAATTCTTCCAACTGATGTTTACTCTCCGTTGTAATGCAAATATATTCAATGCCATTTTTATTAATAGTCTCAATATGATATCCATTTCTCCGGATATCTCGAAAACTTAATAAGTTCCACTTAGACTGGGGGAGTATAATGCATCTTGCACTACAAACTCTGTACCCCTTGGCATTGAAAAACTCGCTCTTCCGGAGCCTAGTATAATCTTTGCAAAACCAGTTATAGTACTTACGCATCCAGCGGAGACTTTCATTTTGAGACAGGAGAAATACTTTTTATCCCTAAGGATTGTATGTGTCGTAGCACTGTCTGCTAGACAAGTATCTCCATCCTGAATCTCAAATTGTGACATCTTCTGTGCCACAAAACTTATAAGAGATGCAATAATTAGTCAAAAACATCAACTTATAAAAAACTTAGTATATTATATCAAAAACGTTTTGATAAACAAAACTTTATCATATACTTTTGTTTACCATATATACTAAAAGCCGGATCAAGTTATGTTATTCAGATCTTTCGTGATTCGGCATACAGATCGGCGAAGTGTTTTGGCGTACGACACGTGCGTACCCAATAACTTTTTATGCCGCATCTATAGCAAGCGATTTCACCTTGCCTTTTTACGTCCCAACCATCATCATTTTTTTCTCTTTCGTCCACCTCACTTACTTTAAGTGAATAACTTCAACATTCTTTCCCAAGAATGGAGTTAACCCAGTTGGACGAGACTGATGGTTCATCATCACGAGTTAAATATATTTTTAAGCTACCAGGAGGATTTACATCAACTCCGAGCTTTGGGGGAATTCTCTCGCCTGGAGATTCAACCACTCATTTCCAAAGATCTTCATGATCTTTACTCGTGATGGATTAATCTTTTAAACCATCATAGATATGGTGGCGTAAAAAGATCATGGCTTTCGCCTTATCTTATATAGTGTCGTTTCCAACATATCAATAGTGCTCAAGAGATCATTTCTATTTAGATGCAACCTTGCATCTTTCACCCAAGACATATAATTATTTCCACACAAATCAAGGGCGGAGATCTCGAGCTTTGCCAAATTTAACATTATAACTGAATAACAAAACTTAATCCATTTAATTTTATAAAAATTCACTTATAAGAATTTGGGCAGGATAACAGCATAATAAAAGACAATAATTTAAAGCAATATAAGGAGGCAAAGCCTACCATTCAATTGCTTGCGGAGGAGTTTTTAAAACTACCACTCCAAAATAATAAATGAATAAGAATGGAGGTTTTAACCTTCCACTGCATAAAAAATTAAATAAGGAAAAGGTGTTATCCTTCCACTCCGAAAACATGATCTGAGGAGACATAGTCTACCATGTGATCATATGATCGTGAAGGCAGCGCCTATCAACGATCGACTCGGAGAAGGCAGAGCCTATCATCCCGGCATAACAAATAAATGGAGAAGGCAGAGCCTATCTTCCCTTAAATAATAAAATTTAAAATAATCTGAACACAAATAAATCTTACCTTCTTGGTATACAGACAGATCTGGTATACAGATGGATCGAGAGACGTTCGTGCTGATAACGTGTTGTAAACTAATGCTCTCTATACTTGGAAACTATGCTTTTTAGGAGAGAAGCATAGAGAGTTTAAGAAAAAATGAAATTCTAGAGAGAGAGTAGAGAGAGAAAAAGGAAGAGAGAATCTCTTATTGAACTTCTTCAGAACTTCAGGTTTTACAAAGAGTAATGTCAGCTATTTATAGAAGTTCGAGAAGTTTGGATAGATCTTATCCATTCGTTGATCTTATCCAAAAATTCATCTTATCCACAAGTTTATCTTATCCACTTGTTGATCTTATCCACTCGCTGATCCTATCCACTCGTTGATCTTATCAATGATGGAGAATGTATAATTATAAACTATTTTTAACAGATTATTATTTTATTATTTTGGTGTTTTTTGTTTATAATCACATTTTTATTTTATTTTTTCTATTGATTAATATGTTTTGGTAAAGTGTTAGGGATGATACTGGACTTATTTGCATTATCTTTCTTCCATGATTACGACCGACACAATTTCAGTTGGTTGGTTAAAAATATATCTTTGATGCTCAAAATATTTGATCAACAATAATCAAACTTTGATCTCCTGGCAACAGGTTATATGATCAGTGATGTAATATTTTTTTATCTAAAAGAAATCTGTTATTTAAGCATCTTAATTTTATATAAATAAAACTCTGATTGACAGATCCATATTATGTAAATTTTCCTTTTTTTTTATTAGGAATTAGATGCATTCAAACTACAAATCAAATCCCTTATCTAGAGATTAGACATAAATTATGTAACAAAAATACGTAGTAATATATATATTACACTGTCACGTAATATATTTTTTTTTGCTAAAGAAAAATATGTTGCCTAAGAGGTACGTCACGTAATATTATAATGCAGGGAAAGTACGCACCCGAAGTACTTCAAATTCTTAAGCACATGCATGGATTTCAAATTAAGGCCAAAGTAAACAAATAAAATCTCTACTAAGATATAGTGCATGCATGCATGCTTCACACTGTTATGTTGCTTTTAATGTTTACTTTTTTTTTGGGATGAAGGTATAATGTATAATGGATAAATGCATGATGCATTTAAATTTTAAAGTGAAGTAAGTTGGGGGACAGTATGAAGTCCGGTTTATATGGAATCGTCCATGTGCACAATTATATATAGCCTATTTTAAAAACACATTCATACGAACTTGTACGTGTTTATCGATCTCCCTTTGACGTCGATCTCTCACTTAGAGGGAATATATATATCTATAATGTATCATATATGTATGGGAATCACGTAGTTCTTGTAGTATATTATTGAACTTACAGAATGTATAAACTAAAATCCAGAGTACATAACTCAATTTTTTTTTCCTTTGTCCTATTCGATCTAGCAACAAGGGCGGAGCCAGCTTACGACGACCAGGTTCACGTGCCCCGTTTATTTTTTTTTGGTTTTCTATGTAATTAACACGAGTTCATTTAAATATTTTAATCAAATATTTTCATAATGTAGATGTGTGCCCCGATTCAATTTTCAGCATTATCGAATATGTGCTGCACACTAATCTCTACCAAAGCAAGGAAAAAACACTCATAATTAGTCCACGAGGTTGTTTAAGCATACAAAGCAAGGAAAAAAACACTCATAAACTATCTTATATCACGTTTTGGGTTGCACTAAAAAATGTCGTTCTGGTTGCCTACTTGTGTTTAATTGCAGGACCATGTATCATTGATGGCTAATGAACTTGTTACATGTTTAATGCGGCCCATAATGCTTTTATTGGGGATGCTCATAGCTCTTGAATTCACTAATACTATGTTTTAAGGCCATTTGTAAGCTGAAACAAAAGTAGGGAAAATAGTGCGAATACTTTCTAGATGAAATGGTGAAAGTCGCTTGCACGCCGTATGTTACACTACACCTTGATGATCACATGGTATGTGGTATCCAGAGAGCTCAAGAAGGCGAAGGGGATGTTCAAAGAGATGACGGTTAAAGGGTGTTGTGAATTAGGACGAATCGCAACTAGAAGAAAACCATAGATAAAACGAATTGCGACAAATATCTATTTAGAGTTTTTTTATTATTATTGTGTGAATCATTAATTACAAATCCTAAAACCTTATATTAGCTCCAAAATTTTTGATTCTTAATCCCACTTAGTAAGTGGGATACTTTCCTAAACTCAATAAAAACCGTAACGTGTTCTCATAGTGCATTTTTTGTCACCAAAAAGAACAATGGGCAATTACCGAATGATCTCACATGCAACTCGATGACTAGCGTGTTGTGTATGGCAGGATAGTTCAAAGTGGCATGTTGGTTGCTAAAAGGAAATGTAATCGAGAGGGTGTAATACGAATTTTATAGTATATTAGAAAAAGGTCCGCGGATTTATGATAGTTAAATATTTTAATTTTATAATTTATTTTATATTATTTGTTTATAAAAATTTGTCGATAATTATTAATTTCTAATTCGTGAATATCATGTAATTTTTTTATTTTATATTGAAAATGATGAAGATATCGACCCAACCGATGCTCGAGAGCATGTACTTGTGGTCAGATCTTCACCAATGACTCGTTTCAAGACCAGGAGACTTAGAGAGGGATTCAATGCAGCTGTGGAGACCCTCCTCAACACAATGGAACTAGGAGACACGTTTAGAACTCCTTTGCAAAGTGTCCACCTCGGCACCGATCACCTCGGCATGGACCACCTCGGCAAGAACCACAATGAACCCAAAATGGACATATTGGAGGATTTTGCAAGGTTGAGCCTCAAAGAAGACCAGCCTCATACAAACCAAGGTACGCATGTTTACTTGGGAGGTAATGGAGTCCAAAACAATAAGAATCTCGTGGAGATCACATCCGAGTCTCAAGATACCGTGAAAACAAGTCTTGAAGCCGAGGAAGAACAAATGGAGGAAGACGACGTTATGGGAGCTAACCACGGGAATCACTTGAGGATTTCTACCATCTCAACTTCACTGAACCTCAAAAAGATGGAATCACCAAGAAACCGGCATGGAACGGACCTGGACCAGACACAACCACGAACAAAGCATTACCGACCATAGCGCGCCAAAACCAGGTATATTCAATTTATACAATTTGTGCAGGTAAGATGACTTTTCCCAGTGGTACTTAGCACGTCCAAGAGCCCCATGTTCGAACCCCAGAAGAAGGCCACAAGAAAAGGCTTAGTTTCTTTTTATTTTTAGCTTAAGTGAACTTTCCATTTTTGATGTATTTTTGCCTTTGTGAGTTTTGTTAGTTTTCTAGGCTTTAAGTTGTCTTTTTGTTTTATGTTTTCGTCATTAAGGCTAGCTAACGAGCTGTTTACAAAGCTCCCCTGCAGCAGTTGTAATTTGGTTACCTTTTGATTATCAATAAAGAGACGAACTTTCTTCTAAACCTAGCGGCCGACGCTTGTCTAGAATTGTACTTGTGTTCTTGCGTGAGAGATTCACCAAGGCCGAGTGCTTATGCAGTATCAGGGATCCTTCATCCCTCTGTGGTGCCATTCGATCCACCATCACTTCCCCTTTCATCGTCCAACAAGAGAGAGTGTGAAAGCCAGCTTGTTTGACACCATCTCAGCTCAAGTCTTGTGCAAGCAAGCCTTGTTCTATCATCTCCATCCACTGATCTATAAGAGAGAGCGTGAAAGCCAGCTTATAGATCCCATCTTACGCCTGCCTTAAGATTCACCACCAAGTCTTTTATCATCTGGTATCAGTTTTTCTACCCCTATCTTTTACGATTTATTGTTTTTCAGTTTCTGCTTTGTTTTCATTAAAAGAAAACCCATAAAAATCGTGCTTGCTAGTTTCATTAGGTTGTTTAATTTCTGTTAAATCATAAAAGAAAACCCCAAAAGAATTGAATCTGGTTTGTTTGCTCGTTTTTTTAATTTGCTTTCTTTAAAACCTAAAACCCAAAAAAACAGTTACCGCTTGATAAGTTATTAGTTCTCTTTGTTTCCGTTGCACTAGATCCGTTCTATAAACCCTAAAATCATAAAAAGTTGCTTCTGTTTGCATTTGTGTCATTTAGTAGTAAAAAAGAAAAGCATAAAAAGTTTGTTTCAAGTTGTTGTTGTTTAATTAGTTCTGTTTAAGCAATTGGTGCAACCGCTTGATTGTTTGAATAAGCTAGTTGTTTCTGTTTTGTTTGAGTTTTGTTTGACGTGGTACTTTGATCTGTTTGTTAAGTCTTGCAAGGTTTTACAAATGCTACAAGCACCATGACCGACGGAGAAGGAGTTCCCCAAGACGACATGGTACAAATGATGGCCGCCTTGAGAGAGGAGATAAGAAACATGGGCCAGCAAATGGGCACTATGCGCCAGAAGTTTGGAGCTCGGATAGACCAAATGGAGGCTCCACCGAGGAGAGCACCCGTCCGAGGAGATCATGTGCAGTAGAACGGCCAAAAGGACCACATGCCGGACCTAGAGGATGATCTAGCCGACCCTCTTATGCACCAAAACCAGAGAAGACAAGACCCTCTAAGGAAAAATCCAACAAGAGCGGTAGAACCTCGTGAACAAACCAATGATCTTAAACTAACGCCTCCCACTTTGGCAGGAAAATCAAATCCAGAAGTATACATGGATTGGGAGAGATGCCTAGAACATATTTTTGAATGCTATGGGTACGTGGAGCGCAAGAAAGTGGCCATGGCAGCAGCACAACTCATTGAAAATGCACTCTCATGGTGGGATAGAAGTGTGGCCGAGAGAAGGAGGCAAAGTTTTGGACCAGTAGCCACATGGAGTGACATGAAGTTCCTCCCACAACAAAGGTATGTCCCTGAACACTATCATAGAGATTTGTAGAAACGTTTTCGCAAGTTATCTCAGGGAACCAGGAGCGTAGATGAGTACTTTGAGGAGTTTGAGAAGTTAATGAACTCCCTGGAGTTAGAAGAGTCCGAGGAAGCCTTAATGGCTCAATTCATTGACGGCTTGCAAGAGAGAATTGCAAGAAAGGTGGAGCGACTCCAATACAGTGGAATGCATGAGCTGTTGCATCTCTCTGTGCAAGTGGAGCAGGAGATCAAACACAAGATAACTAGCACTAGCCGCAACAAATCAACTCAACTGAGGGCCTCAAGTAGCTCTAGACCGCTAGACAAAGGCAAGGCCGTGGAGATTGATTTCTGGTTCAAAGGGAAGAACACCAAGCCTCCTAAATTCAACCGACCAGAGTAAGGTAAGTTCCCTAGTACTAATCAAAGAACTCGTGATATAACATGTTTTAAGTGTCAAGGCAGAGGGCACATGGCAAGGGAATGCCCAAACCAGCGAGTGATGATTCTCACGCCTAGTAGAGACTATGAATCTCAAGATGAGCAAGAGGACGATGCTAGTGATCATAGTGACGGCATTCAGTACCCTGACACCGGCGAGATGCTAGTGACCAGGAGAGTGCTAAGTGTTCTCATCAACCCAAAGAGAAAGTACAAAGAGAAAACATCTTTCATATAAGATGTACCATCAAGGGAAAGGTATGTAATCTAATTATAGATGGTGGTTCTTGTACTAACGTGCCTAGAAAGTATATGGTGGATAAGCTAGGACTTGAGAGGACTAAGCATCCGAGGCCATACAAGCTAAGGTGGCTAAACAATCAAACGGAGTTAAAGATCGTGGATCAAGTTTCTATGCCATTCAGCGTGAGCAAGTACCAAGACCAAGTCACCTATGACGTGGTACCTATGCAAGTTGGGCACATACTGATGGGTAGACCGTGGCAGTTTGACCGAGCTTCCCACCACCATGGCCGCACCAATCATTACTCGTTCACATACAAGGACAAAAAGTATAACCTTGCACCTCTCACTCCATCTGAGGTACATGAGTTACAAGTCCATATGAGTAAAGAGGCTGAGGTAAGCAAGTCTAACCTTTTACTTATCTACAAATATGATTCATAAGACCCTTTATACCATGGGCATTGTGCTACTAATGCTGTTTAAAGAATGTCTAAGTTCAGGAACGGTTGAGTTAGAGCTTCCTGCCGAGGTCATAGCCGTTCTAAAAAAAAAAAGATGTGTTTCCAGAAGAGATACCATCTAGATTGCCGCCAATCCGAGGCATAGAGTACCAAATAGATCTTGTTCCAGATTCTGCTTTACCTAACAAACCAGCATATAGGATGAACCCGGAAGAGACTAAGGAACTAGAGAAGCAAGTGGGAGATTTAATGGACAAGGGCTATATCCGAGAGAGCCTCAACTCATGTGCCTTGCATGTGCTTCTAGTTCCAAAGAAAGACGGTACATGGAGCATGTGCGTGGACTACCGCGTCATAACAACATTACAATCAAGTATACGCATCCCATACCGTGGCTAGATGACATGCTGGACGAGTTAAGTGGTTCTACCATTTTCTCTAAGGTAGACTTGAAGAGTGGTTACCATCAAGTCAGAATGCGTAAGGGAGACGAGTGGAAAACCGCATTCAAGACCAAGCAAGACTTGTACGAGTGGCTTGTTATGCCTTTTGGCCTGACCAATGCCCCAAGTACATTCATGCGCCTCATGAACCAGGTTCTACGTGCTTATATAAGTAAATTCGTAGTTGTTTATTTTGATGACATACTTATTTATAGCAAGAACCTCACTGATCATCTCAAGCATCTCGAACTAGTGCTTAAATCACTTCGCAATAAAGGCCTTTATGCTAACCTTAAGAAGTGCACCTTATTTACTAATCAGCTTGTGTTCTTAAGCTTTGTAGTAAGTGAACAGGGACTACAAGTAGATGAGGAGAAGATCAAAGTGATTAGGGAATGGCCAACACCAACTACAATCGGTTATGTAAGGAGCTTTCACGGCCTAGCAAGTTTCTATAGGTGATTCGTGAAGGACTTCAGTACAGTAGTTGCACCACTCACGACTGTGATCAAGAGGAACACACATTTCTCGTGGGGATCAGCTCAAGAAACAGCTTTCAATGCACTAAAATAGAGGCTTACACAAGCCCCGGTTTTAGCTCTACTAGACTTTGAAGAAATGTTCGAAGTTGAATGTGATGCATCCGGTTTAGGAATTGTAGCCATGCTACATCATAGGAAGAGGCAAGTGGCGTTCTTTAGTGAAAAGCTCAGTGGAGCTACATTAAACTATCATACCTACGACAAGGAACTCTATGCATTGGTCTGAGCCTTAGAAACGTGGCAGCATTACTTGTTGTCCAAGGAGTTCAGCATTCACACCGATCACGAAACCCTTAAGCATTTGAGAGGCCAGACTTCATTCAAGAGGAGGCATGGTAAGTGGTTAGATTTTATAGAGACATCCCCGTATGTAATCAAGTACAAGAAGGGAAAGGAAAACGTGGTAGCAGATGCACTATCGAGAAGACACACATTGATCTCTACCATGGAAGCAAAGGTGCTGGGTTTTGAGTATCTAAAGGAGTTGTATAAGGATGATCCAGAGTTGGGAGAAGCTTATCAGTCATGCGGTAAAAGAGCTTTCAGTTCGTTCTATCTACATGATGGGTTTCTCTTCAAAGACAAGCGCCTGTGTATACCTTAGAGGTCAATGAGAGATTTAACACTCAAGGAAGCACACGGTGGAGGTCTTATGGGTCACTTCGGCGTGAACAAGACATTAGCAGTGGTGTTCGATCATTTATATTGGCCACATCTCAAGAAAGACGTGGAGAGACATTGCTCAAGATGTGTTCCTTGTCATAAAGCCAAATCCAAGTTACACCCTCATGGTCTTTATTTATCTTTACATATTCCTAATGCACCATGTGTGGATAATTCTATGGATTTCGTGCTAGGTTTGCCTAAGATTAGACACAAGGATTCAATCTTTGTTGTTGTGGATCGGTTTTCAAAGATGGCACATTTCATACCATGTGACAAAACGAATGATGCCACGCAAACCACCGATCTGTTCTTTAAAGAAGTGGTACAGTTGCATAGAGTACCTAGGACCATTGTCTCCGACCGTGACACAAAGTTCCTAAGCCACTTTTGAAGAATCTTATGGAGAAAGCTTGGTACTAAGCTTATGTTCTCCACAACTTGTCATCCACAAACGGATGGACAAACTGAAGTGGTAAACCGTACACTTTCTGTTTTGCTTAGAGTTACACTTGGTAGAAATTTAAAAACTTGGTTAGATTGTTTGCCTTTCATCGAAGTCGCTTATAATCATGCCACTCATTCTGCTACTAAGATGTCACCATTTGAAGTAGTATATGATTTTAATCCACTAACCCCTCTTGATATCTCGCTAATTCCCCCAAGTTGAGCAAGTTAACTTAGATGGTCTCAGGAAAGGAGAATTTGTCAAGAAACTTCATGAGAAGGCAAGGGAAAACATCTTGAAGAAAACTGAGGGATACAAGAAGAAAGGATATAAGGGTCGCAAGGCATTGACGTTTGAACCAGAAGAGTGGGTGTGGCTGCACATGAGACCCGAGAGGTTCCCACACAAAAGGAGTTCAAAGCTCGCGCCTAGAGGAGACGACCCATTCAAAGTGCTAGAGAAAATCAATGACAATGCATAACGCTAGGAGCTATCAGTTTTGAGGACAAAACCTTCTGAAGAGGGTGAGAATGATGAAGATATCGACCCAACCGAGGCCCAAGAGCATGTACCTGTGGTAAGATCATCACCAATGACTCGTTCCAAGACCAGGAGACTTAGAGAGGGATTCAACACAGTGGAACTAGGAGACACGTTTAGAACTCCTTTGCAAAGTGTCCACCTCGGCACCGATCACCTCGGCATGGACCACCTCGGCAAGAACCACAATGAACCCAAAATGGACATATTGGAGGATTTTGCAAGGTTGAGCCTCAAAGAAGACCAGCCTCGTACAAACCAAGGTACGCCTGTTTACTTGGCAGGTAATTAAGTCCAAAACAACAAGAATCTCGTGGAGATCACAGCCGAGCCTCAAGATACCGTGAAAACAAGTCTTGAAGCCGAGGAAGAACAAAAGGAGGAAGACGACGTTTTAGGAGCTAACCACGGGAAGACACTTGAGGACTTCTACCATCTTGACTTCACTGAACCTTAAGAAGATGGATCACCAAGAAACCGGCATGGAACAGATCAGGACCAGACACAACCACGAACAAAGCATTCCCGACCATAGCGCGCTAAAACTAGGTATATTCAATTTATACAATTTGTGCAGGTAAGATGACTTGTCCCAGTGGTACTTAGCACGTCCAAGAGCCCCAGGTTCGAGCCTCAGAAAAAAGCCACAAGAATAGGCTTTGTTTCTTTTTATTTTTAGCTTAAGTGAACTTTCGATTTTTGATGTATTTTTGTCTTTGTGTGTTTTGTTAGTTTTCTAAGCTTTAAGTTGTCGTTTTGTTTTATTTTTTCGGCCTTAGGGCTAGCTGACGAGCTGTTTATAAAGCTCCACTGCAGCAGTTGTAATTTGATCACCTTTTGATTATCAATAAAGAGACAAACTTTCTTCTAAGCCTAGCGGCTGCTGCTTGTCTAGAATCGCACTTGTGTTCTTGCGTGAGAGATTAACCAAGGCCGACTGCTTGTGCAGTATCAAAGATCCTTCATCCTTCTGTGGTGCCATTCGATCCACCATCACTTCCCATTTCATCGTCCAACAAGAGAGAGCGTGAAAGCCAGCTTGTTTGACACCATCTCGGCTCAAGTCTTGTGCAAGCAAGCCTTGTTCTATCATCTCCATCCACTGATCTATAAGAGAGAGCGTGAAAGCCAGCTTATAGATCCCATCTTCCGCCTGCCTTAAGACTCACCACCGAGTCTTATATCAGAAAAATTGGTGGAATAATATATCTATAGTGGATTAGATTTTTTTTATTCATCGTAAGCATATAAAATATTAATTTATTTATCTTCGACACTAAGGACATGTTGTTTTCGTAGTATAAACAATTTGAAATACATTTGTCATGAAATTTGTGACCGCAAATTAAAGTGTTGATATTTTTTGGCCATTGTCGATTATCAAGACATATAGCACAATTGACATAATCTTTTTTTTGTACTTTGTGTTTGTGTTCTCTCTAAGTCTTCAATTATAAAATCAACATCTAGTCTTCTTGATGCATTTGGGTTGTAATCTTCAATTTCAAAAAATACTTTGAGGCGTTGTGTTTTATGTGGTCGACGTGATATTATAGATTTTTGAATAAAGCTTACTAAACTCTCGGTTAATGTACTTAATGTTGTATCATCCATGTCGTGTAAGTGAGATAGAAGTTAATCACATCTTTGAAGGTAGAGTTACTTGATTTTAGTATTTTATCGGTGGTAAAAAGGATTGTGTAGTTGATGTTCTATTCTTGACGGAGTGGACATATAATTTTGAGCCGAAGTTTGTTTCATTAAAGTTTTAACAGTACTATAGACGGAGGGGTTTTTCATTAACAGGCTTATAGTTGGAGGTGTTTTTATATTAAATTTATAGTTAAGAAGTTTTTTCTCGATTTATCTTTAGTTGAGGGGTTTCTTGCTATTTATAGATTGTCTTAGTATCTCTTTTTGTTTTTGTTTTTTTTGTAGATTGTATTTAATTATTTAGTGTAATTGAATTTTTTATTCTCTTTTGTTGATCAGATTTTCCTTCAAATGTAAATGTGTAAATTGAATGTATGTCAGCCATGATAATTTTAGGACCCATGACGGGAATATACGGCTATGAGATGGAAATAGAAATTTTGTGAATTGGAAATTTCAGAATAATTTGAAAAAAATATATAGAATTTTTAAGTTTTTCATTTTTAAACGGGTAATTCAGGTACTCGATCTAATATCCATTCCCCTCTCGTACCCTTCCCGTACCCGTTTAAATAAAATAAATAGTCTCAATTGGGTAATTGTTTTAAATGGGATATCTAATGGGACGGAAAATTTGGGATGGTACACGAGGGACCGGGCTCGTGTACACGTCCTAAAATTTTCTGGGCTCTTGATAAAAAAAACTTTATTATATCTTATATAATATCACATCTGTTTTTTCTATGGTTATGTAATAAATTATATTTTTTTGGTTATTCATCCATATAAACCTATAATTAAATTAAGAATAACAAAATAAAGGGATAAAAGAATTAAGTGTTACAATTATGAAAGACACATATAATTTTGATGTGTTTATGTTTTTTCTCAAAATAAAGAGATACAATTATAATTAACTACATAACTATAGAAAAACATATGTGATATTATATAAGATATGATAAAAAAACAATTATGTGTTATTGTCTCTTTTTTTTAAATGTAGGTGACACATTAGACATACCACGTGGCAGCATTTCAAAACTCACTCTAAAAAAAACCTTACTATGTCTAATGCCACCATATTCCATAGCGATCTCTTCTTGGATTCCTTCAGCCTCTTTTACATTTTGCAACACAACATCAGCTCCTACAACTCCCAAATGGCTGAAGCTCTCAGAGAATCGAAACCTCGCAAACATACGGGGCTTCCAAACAGAGAGAGAAGCGTCAATTGCCCCAAAAAAACCTTCATCAGCTTGGAAGCAGACATTTTTCTGGGTTTTTTTCTCTCTTTCTCTCCTTCCTTCTGTTTACTAATTTGTTCATCCCATCTATTTGAATTAATCATACGCGTTTCCTTTCTCTCTCTCTCTCTCACTCACTCTCTCTGTGTATGTAAAACGAGAAAATTTCCTTCTAAACTTTCTTTGAAGAAGACGAACAATTGTTTTTCAGGTTTTGTTCATATACATTTTTTTCAAATATGTAACACTCGAGTGGAAGGTGCCGAATGGTTTTTGGGTTTTGTTTTTTTTATTTTGTGTAGATTTTTGTTTTTCTAAAAATTTACAACTAATTTATTTAGCTTTTGGTTTTCAAGTACATTATTTTTGCTTTAATTAGGTTTAATTAGATAGATGTGATTCTACTAGATAGATTCTCATAATAACTAACATTTATTAAAATAATAGCTTCAAATAAAATTTGAAAAGTCATTTTTTTTAAAGATAGCTTATATATTGATTTAAGAGACTTCAATCAAGTAAAATATCAATGAAGAAGATTTGAAAGAATAAAATTATTAATTTTAAATCTAAGAGATCTCACTTTACCTCAACCTTGTGGTTGTTGTTGAGAAACATCTCATACAACTTCTCATTAACTCTAAACGTGAAATAATTATCACCTTGTTCTATAGGAATTTCTTCTTGAATTCCTTCCACCTCTTATTATATTTTTTTGGGAGTTAGTAGTATTTTTTTTTCTTTTATGATTAGTATTGATCATATGTTTTTCTAAAGTGAAGCTAAATTTATGAACATTTGCTTCTATTTTCCTTTTTATTAACTTTTGCTTTTATTTTGCTTTTATTTTCCTTTTTATGAACTTTTGTTTTTCTTTACTTTTATGATTTTTTCTTTTTTCTTTTTAGTATTAGTAATCAATTATATAATTTATTATTTGGGTATGATGATTTGTTCGGAATAAGAGATAGTTTGATAGCGGTTTTCACCGTGATGTAGGTTAAATTCCCTAAAGTGAAACTAATGGAAGCTTTGGGTGAAAATGCCCAATTTCTGTTATGAATTTTGTTATAGTGTAATGCATATGGTATATATTCTATTGGAATTTTGTGTGGTAATAAAAGTGAGTTGTGTTTGTAGATTGTTGTATAGTTCTTGCTATTTATATATTGTTGTACAATCTCTATTGCAGTTTTTTTTGTGAATTGTATTTAATTGTCATTATTATTTTTGATATAGTTGAATTTTGTAATTCTCTTTTGTAGACCAGTTTTTCTTTCAAATATAAGTATGTATCATAAAGTCATGACACATGTCAAATTCTGAAATGACACGTGGCAGCATATCAAAGCTCTTCCGAAAAAAACATTACTTTATTATATAAGTTGTTGTATAATCTCTATTGCAGCTTTTTCGTGAATTGTATTTAATTGTCATTATTATTTTTGTTTAGTGTAGTTGAATTCTTTAATTCTCATGTAGACCAGTTTTTCTTTCAAATATCAAAGTTCTTCTGAAATGACACGTGGCAATATATCAAAACTCTTCTGAAAAAACCTTACTTTATTATATAAAATGTATAATAAAGGCATGACAAATGTCAAATTCTGAAATAACATATAGCAAAATATCAAAGCTCTTCTGAAAAAAATCTTATTTTATTATATAAGATATATTAACTTGGTTAACTATTTAATAAATGTTATAAGAACTTTGGTGAAGAAAAGAATTAACTAGTAAAAAACTTTGTATAGCTAGGGATTAACCATGGATTTTCCGTGGCTACCTCAAAAAATCATGAAAAAATACGAAAAATTCATATAATCACAAAAAAATAAGTCATGATTCTATAGTGACTTTTTCCATTGCTATAGGATTGTGACTAATTTTTCCGTGGCTATTGATATATCATAGTTTTTACCGGTTTTTAACCATGATATAATTCTTATTTATAGAGTTTTTGGTCTTTTTAGAGTCCTATTAGAGTCTTTGCAGGTTCAAATACGTTTTGAACATAATTGGAGATTTTGAAGCATTTTGAAGCATTGTGGAAGAAGATGCTGAAAATGTGAAGTTGGAGAATTGTTCGATGAACAGTGTCGATCGACACTGTTCACTGGTGTCGATCGACACCACTCGAGCCAAGGCAAACCGCCTGATTTTACAAGATTGAAGAAAAGAAAATTGCCCAAAAAGTTTTCCTTATTTGCAAGAGTGCCCAATTCGTGTTTTGGACCTTATATATAGTTTTCAAAGCCACTGTTTAGGCACAATCTAATACTTGAAGAATCATAGAAGTTTAGGTTTTTGGAGAGAAAAATCAGACTCTTTTAGAGCAGATTTGGAACTCCCTTATTTCTTATATTGATTTCTTTATGCTTTCTATTCAAATAATGATTTATGTTTCATTGATCATGTCTGAGTAGTTTGCTTGTTAGGTTTAGGGTTTTTCAAGGGTGATTGATGAATTGTTAGGTTGAATTGAACTGTTAGGATAAAATCATTAGAGTTCTTCATCTGGATTTATGATTAATGTGTATTCTAGGTTCATGACCTAGAATCTGATCTTAGGTTGATTAATAGATGTGAGAGTATTATTGTTGCCTAAACTAATGTTAGATGAGCAAAATACATATTCGCAAAGAGATTTGGTTTAGGGATTTTGTGAACAATCGAACCTGTTATTAATGCTTGTCTAGATTGATAGAATTTGCAAAGAGATTTGGGATTCTAGGGTTTAGACATAGAAAGTCTTTGCAGCGAGAGTTGGTTGATTTTATTGTTGTGTTTCGAGTTCAAGAACAGTGTTGAATAATTCATAACATTCTGTCTAGATCTGCAATTCGGATTTACCTGAGAATTTCCCTGAACCTAGCGTTTCGTCTCCTGAATTTACTAAGTCTTTAAATTGCTTTCTGTTTTTAATTCCATATTTCTTCTTAGCTTAATTCGAACTTAAAAGTTTGTTGTGTTACTAACTTTTTCCCTGTGGATTCGATCCCTAAGTACTGCGACTGATCTCTTAATTTGAGAGAGTAGCTCTAGGGTAAATTTGAGAGTATATCAAATTCCAGAATCTCAAATCTCTTTGCAAATTCAAACAATTAAGGCAAGCATTAAAAGTAGGTTCGATTGTTCACAAAATACCTAAACCAAATCTCTTTGCGAATATATATTTTGCTCATCTATAATTAGATCAAGTTATCAATAATGCTCTCGCATAAATAGATATTTTCATATTTTTTTGTAGCTTTTGCGTTGGTTTTTCCGTGGTTATGCAAATTTGTTTTTACTATATATAGATAATGAAATATAGGAGATGTTAGGTTTTTTTTGGGGGGGGGGGGGTTAAATTAAGCTTTTTATCTTTTTCGATTGATTGATATGTCTGGTAAAGGGTTAGGGATACTGGACTTAATTATATGCATTATCTTTCTTCCATGATTACGACTGACACAAATATATGATCAACAGTAATCAAACCTTGACCTCCTGGTAATAGGTTATAGGATCAGTGATGTAATAAACTTTATATGATCAACTTTTTTTTGGGGGGGGGGTGTTAAATTAAGCTTTTTATCTTTCCCGATTAATTGATATGTCTGGTAAAGTGTTAGGGATACTGGACTTAATTATATGCATTATCTTTCTTCCATGATTACAACTGACACAAATATATGATCAACAGTAATCAAACCTTGACCTCCTGGCAATAGATTATAGGATCAGTGATGTAATAAACTTTATATGATCAACTTTTTTTTTGGGGGGGGGGGGTGTTAAATTAAGCTTTTTGTCTTTCCCGATTGATTGATATGTCTGGTAAAGTGTTAGGGATACTGGACTTAATTATATGCATTATCTTTCTTCCATGATTACGACTCACACAAATATATGATCAACAGTAATCAAATCTTGACCTCCTGGTAATAGGTTATAGGATCAGTGATGTAATAAACTTTATCTGAAAGAAATCAGTTATTTATAATCTAAAATTTTATATGAATAAAACTCTGATTTACAGATCTATATTCAGAAATAGTAATAGTAAATTTTTTTTTTTTTATGATTAGGAATTAGATGCATTCAAACTACAAATCCCTTATCTAGAGATTAGACATATATAAAAACAAAGATTAGGTACCAAAAATTCGTTGTAAAATATATATAACACTGTCACGTAATATTATAATGCATGGAAAGTACTTCAAATTCTAAAGACACATGCATGGATTTCAAACTATGAAGATATATTGCATGGATTTTATGGCCAAAGTAAGCAAATAAAATCTCTATTAAGATATATTGCATGCATGCTTCACACTGTTATGTTGCTTTTAATGTTTACTTTTTTTTGTTTTGATGAAGGTATGATGCATTTAAATTTTAAAGTAAAGTAAGTTGGGGGGACAGTATGAAGTCCGGTTTATATGGAATCGTCCATGTGCACAATTATATATAGCCTATTTTAAAAACACATTCATACGAACTTGTACGTGTTTATCGATCTCCCTTTGACGTCGATCTCTCACTTAGAGGGAATATATATATAATGTATCATATATGTATGGGAATCACGTAGTTCTTGTAATATATACATTGAACTTACAGCATGTATAAACTAAAATCCAGAGTACATAAAAAAAAAAAAAAAAATCAAGAGTACATAACTCAATTTTTTTTTCCCTTTGTCCTATTCGATCTAGCAACGTTGCATTATCGAATATGTGCTGCACTCTAATCTCTACCAAAGCAAGGAAAAAACACTCATAATTAGTCCACGAGGTTGTCTAAGCATATAATTAAAGACTTTCCTTAGACTTATAAAATATATGTAAAAATTCATTGATCCCTTTTTCCTAATAGCGAAAAGTAATGCTTTCAATATCAAATGTGAAGGGAACGAATTGCACCTTAGACGTCTTCATTTTTCTATTTTAAGACGGATAATAATCCACAGCAGATCAAAAGTATGGTGGTTAATTAGTGGTAATAAAAAGAGTTGTTTTTTTGTGTTTCGGATTTAATCTCTGATTGTGATATAAAGTTATTTTTTAAATCAATGATGATTCCAAATATTTTGGAAAATTATGAGGTGAAACTTCGAAATTCTCACAATTTTTTTTATGAAAAAAACAATCCACAGCAGTTAAACATTTGTTTTTTTTATTTTATAAAACTTGTTGGATTTGAATATGAGAAAATCTGGTGAATAACCCACAAAAACTATAATCTATACCATAATCAATTCCTTTCTTTATCTTTCCCTATCTTTCTCTAACAAATAGGTTAGTTTATGAAATATATTTTTTTGTTATTCACCAAAACAAATTTTGGATATTTCTTTGGTTGTAGATATAGCTAAAAACGGTTTTGAGCGAGGATTTGTTGGTCCACGCGAAAGTGTTCAGCCACAACCCACAAAAGGACAAACCACATGTCTCTCACATTCTTTCCCATAGAGTTTTGCTAGCCACGTTCTCTTATACGTTACACCTAAATTTCGGCAATCTTGTTCAATTCATAGATATGCCTATATACAAATATTATGCATTCATATCTTCATTACCCTTTTAGTTATGAAATTGAAGATATGGATAACTCCATCCATTCCTTTTTATATGATGTTTTGAATGAATGCACGAAAAATAAAAATTATTTATATATTCTGTTTTAAAATCCCTTTGATTTAATATTATTGAGGTAATCAAGTAAGATCAAATCAAATGATGTTTATAAATTAAAAAAAAAAAGTAATATGAAAAAAAAAAAAAAAATCGTTATAATACAGTGCAAAGTAAAATGGAGAGAGTATTATTTTTGGCCTCTATTTTTTTCATAAACCGAAGATCAAGAATCGAACAGAAATTCGAAATTTAGAAGTAATCTCCGGAGCTTGTAAAGCATAAGTGTTTTTTTTTTCAATTTTCTTACCGAAGGCATCACAATGATATGTATGTTTTCCTGAACCAACAGAACAATTCTAACTCTCCTCTAAACTTATGTAGCGAATTCTTAATTACTCCCTCCGTTTTTTATTAAGTGTCGTTTTGGGTTTATTTTTCTGTTTCAAAATAATTGTCGTTTTCATTTTCCAATGCAGATTTGTGACAAAATTTCCAATTTTATCCCTATTTTTTTAGTTTATTAATTACTTGTATCAAACAAAATAATATATTAATTAGGGGTAAAACAAAAAATTTAATGTTTTTCTTAATCTGTGTGAAATCATGTAAAACGACAGTTAATTTAAAACAGAGTGAATACTAAACAATAACTATTACTAATTGATTATTTGACCTTAATTAAAGTTATTCATCAATCTACATATTTAATTTAACTTCTGTTTCATTGTAATTAGTGTAAAAATGTCCAGATCTCGTTTTGCCTTTGATACTATTGTCTTTCTGTTCTTCTATTTAAGTTCTTATCGCCAATTTCATATAATAATTGTTACGTACAAACTATTTTTTTTTAAGTACTAATATTTGCAGACCAATATACATACGTATATAGTATAATATAACATCTACATTTAACAAAAAAACAGAAGAAATAGATTGAATCTAATTAGTAATTAGAATTTAGAGCGCCTTTCTTTTAGTGCATTAGTTTCTAGTGTTATGTTGTAGGATACATTAATTAACATTTATAAAATTCTGTACAGGTTTATAAGGATAGATTCAATCATTGAGACTAATTCTGGAAGCCTCGTTATATAGTTAACGTGATTAGCCAACATATTCTCTATTAGTAGAAAGAGTGACTTAGAAAGGTCAACGTGAGTAACCAACGCAAGTTGTCTAAAATCATGAATTTAAGTTAAACTATCTCATTAACTTTACTGAATGTTTATTATTATTATTTTTTAATAATATAATTTCTGAACCGAAATATATTTTCTGGATAACTAGGTCGAACCTGTTGAACTGCGAATTATTTGATATATATATATTATTGAAAATATTATTTTTTAGTTTAAATAATTTTGTACCGCTATTTGTTTAATATAGTTTTTTGACCGATCAACCGACTTTAAATGTATTTACACTTGCGATATAATGGTCTAAATAATTTGATGGACAATGCCACTTAACAATCTTTATTAACTTGATTATATGGCCACACCGTTAAGTATGATCAATTAGAGATTGAGTGATTAACTGATCCAGTATATGATATTTTTATAGTGGCTTTTGTTTGATTTAAACACGAAACAACTCTTTTTAATTGAATTCAAAGATTTTTTTTGTTTAATTTCACCTTTTTAAAGAAAATATTTTAACGGAAAAATAGATCTATAAACTTTTTTCCAAATAGTTATTTAAGGGAAAAAATGAAAAATATACCACCAATTCGATCTCTTAACGACTATTTCACATAACAATTTACACATGCCACCAAGGTTTGATGGTACTCTCTTGCGTAGGTGATTCTATGTACGTTTACTTCTATGTTTGTACAAAGCAAGCAATATCTTGAATATAATTTTGTAGCTTTAGAAATCAAATCATACAAGAAAGTTTCAATTTTTAAAAGATTCAATGACGCGGAAACAATTATAGAAAGCAAACAGCAATCTAATTCATAAAAGGAATCGGGAACTATAAATGCTCTTAATGACAACAAATAACAACAGAAATTAAAAATATTTGGACCATTCACATTAATCGAGACTATTAACAAACACTATGATTGTTATATGATTAGCCATGTGAATATAATTTTATACACTTGAAACGATACTAATTATTTACAATGGTCCCCTCGTAGTTTTTATTTAGAGAAAGCAATACTGGCTTAATGACGATATGCTTTGGATTTATAGTATTTTGTAATTATTAAAACAAATATATATATATTTTTTTTTTTGTAAACCTGATATTTCATTAACTAGATTCAAACTCTATCAAAAGAGTACAAATTACAATCCACATAGAGGGACATAAATAAAAACAAGGCAACAAAGGCCAATAACGACCACCAAACGATGGTTAAGCAAGAGATAGCTTGAAGATACAAATCATAAAAAGAGACCATGAAAAATCGCATGACAACAATCTCATAAATCTCTTGAGAATTTGCATCCCATGTAACCCATAAGGTCACAAATCCTGCAGCAAAGGCAGAGAACACCATCAGCCGGGAGGAAGATCCTTGCAATACCGACGACGATTGAACATCCAAACCACTCCACATAGGAGGGAATATTGGGAAAGGAGATAGCTCCATAGAGGAGGGAACGGGGTACCAATTACCCGCCATTATCAGATTCGCCGGGGAAAATATGACGATTTGTTTCGCTTTAACCTGCCCAAAAGCCGGATTGAACATAATAAAGAGACTGCATACTGCAGTAAAGGACCGCACCGAGGCGGTAAGGATGCCACATAATGGCATAAAACAAGAACCGAAATCCATCGGATCAGGATAGTCTACAACCAGAATCCATAGTTCCAGTACCACCAACTCATCAAACATCACATACCATTCCAAAGAAGAAGAAACGGAGAGGCAACAAGAAACCCAAGACGAGTCCCCAGAGGATACAAGGAAAGCAGATTCCCAAACGAACCGCTGAAAACCTAGATCCAGACAAAGGAGGAGCGCAATCGGGGAGTAGAAGGGGGCGGTGCAGAGAACGAAGGGTGACCGAGGGTGGTGGTCAAATCTGGAGGATCTGGTGGGTCGGGAGGTTCGAGGGAAGAGAGCCACTCAAGCAGATCTGGTGACAGCTTACCCGACGGTGGATCTGGAGGAGGTTTGAGTAGCGGTGATGGAGGAGCGAACAAAGACGAAGCCATGGAAGAAAGGAAGAGGAGGAAGGAAGGAGAAGATTCTCGTCGGCGGCGAGAGGCCTCACCGACAGCGGCGGAAGAAAAGAAAACCCTAAATCGCCTTTTTGCCGTATTGTTGATGTGTGATAATCATACAGAAGTTAACCTCCTTATTCACGTGTCGTGAAAAAAACTACATTAAAACAAATATTAACTTCGTTAATCAACAAATATATGAAAAAGTTTATCAACAAACGAAGTTTTCAATCATATTTTGGTGTATGCTGGTATCAAATGTGTGTAATGCATGAAAATTAGTCTCTGAAAATGTGATAACCCCACAAAAATACCAATCTTAATAATCCAAATCAAGCTGATAAGATAAATTTGCTGTTTTGGACTTCTTCATACATATAATAAAATGAACGAATTAGGAAGCCCAAAACAAAGATAATGACAAACAAAAACTGCGATTAGGAAAAGGGAAAATCAAACTTTTTATTATTTAGTTCGAACCTCACGTTGTTCAGTATTAATCATATCTATGTGCACGTGGATCCTCATGTATTATTAATCATAGTTGTTCACTAAATAAACATACTTTATGATAATAAAATCCAGCCTGCCATTCTCTTAATGACACATTGTATGTGATTCGATATCTAGGATACGACTTGGGGAGGTACAGTTTTCAACTCCTTTCATATAATGACAATACATAAAATTTCCGGTTTTAAAATGGACCACGTGATTTTCTTATCTATATTTTAATTTCCTCAATGAACAGTACTAGTTATTGGTATTTTAGAAAGTATTTTTTCCTATTTCTTATTAGGGTTATTGTATCACAAGTAAAATATGATTGGTGTATTCTGCCATCATTTACACCTTTTTTTTAACTGTGAAAATTCTATATCTTAAGCCGTAATCTCCTTCAGTATTCGGAGTTAGCCATTTGTAAATTTCGATTTAAAGAATATACCTTTTTCTCGAATGAGATTTGAATCTGGAACATAAAAAAACCAATCCCTGAAAAGAGTAGAGAGACCTTATACAATTATCATATCTACGGCTGAGTTAAAAGGTTGATTGATTGGAGATTCACATGCATTTGAAAATCCAAAAATATTAATGTCGACACTTATAAGTACAACTGCCAAATAAATTTGGATGTTAATTTGAAAATAAAATACAGTTCTAATTTCGTAAAACATAATTTTCTATACAACAAATAAAATATTATTTTACAATAAAAAGGAAAATTAAAGAGTATAAAATAATTTATTAAAAAATATTGTAGTTCAATCAACCATTAAAAATATATTTTGAGAAAAGGTCATCTAAATTAGATACACTATTTTTAGTATAACCAAACATTAAACTAAAGAACCCACGCGAAAAAAGAAAGAGAATAATCCGGCCAATTGTTATACTCGACCGATACCAAACAAGAATTTAATGAAACTTCAATTAATTAAGTTAAAAAAAAATTTCACTTAATCTCTTTAAAAAAAAGCGTAAATTAATTTATTAATGATGTTCGGGACAGAATTTTAAAATCGTCCCCAACAAATGATACACAAGTTAAGACCCTTTCGCAAAGTATTTATTTCGAACAAAATGCAACACTTGTCCCCGGTCAACCTAATTAATGCCTAACGAAATCATTCATGTGACAACTGTCATGACAACATAGCTTGTCATATTACTAAACTTCATCATTCTTGTATACAAAGATATTATCGACTAAATTACTTATATGCTACAAATAATTATCGGTTAATTACTTATATACTACTCTATGCTGAAGTGGCATGGCATTTATAAATTATAACTCTATTTGAAAATCGTATATGAAATTTCTTGTTCTTAATTATGGAGACATCCAAACAATAAAGAAGATACTTAATCAATTTATTAATTATTATATTAGGAGAATTCTCTAAGGTATATCCTCAAAATCAATCGACTGATGACGTAACTAGATTCTTATAAAATTACTTAATAATTGGGATATCATAAGCATATAACTCTGTATCAGAATGATATTAGGGCCGGAGTCAACAAGCTCAAGTTCTATAAACTCAAAAGTTTCCTCATTTAAATGCCCTCAATTAACTTTATTTTTAACAAAAAATAATTAGCTTACCATTAAATTCTAGCAGTTTTTTCGGTATCCACCTTCTAAATGACGGACCATAATTTTAGTTATGACAGTGACAATTGCAATAATAAAAGCTGTTAAGAATATCCCAATAATGGTAATATGTTACCCTCATGATAATGCATAAAGCCATAAACCTTGTTTTTTATCACGCACTGTGAAAATGCATAGAATTTATAACACCTACAAAAACAGTTTAATATAGATCAGAATAGATTTGTCAAATATGAATGTTATTTTTGTCAAATATGTGTTGAACTTAGATTTTTTAAGAATTTGTTACCTATTTTCTATAGACGGTGCTAATTGTTAAACCAAAATATCACTTAATTAGAATAAAGTAATAGAGGTGATTAGGTTTTACTCTCAAGTTCTCTCGTAAATTCCTCCTTTCAAGTTACGAGGAGTTCTTTATTTATAAGGTTAGGAAATCGGTTTCTTCGATTCCCCTTTCCTTTTCTCTTTTGAAAATCTTCCTCTTCGTCTTGATCCTTTTCCTGATTTTTTGCGGAATTTTATCTTTCCTCGATGCTTTCTTCCTTTTTTTAGTCGGCTTAATCTAAACGCGTCTTTTTTTTAATGGACTATCAGTAATGGAAGGAGAGTTTTTTTATGTAATGTGCTCATTCTTTCTCTGACAATATGAAAAATAAAATATACTCTCTTCATTTTAATATAAGTGGATTCATAGATCTTTCACATATAATAAGAAAATAATTATAATTCAATTGTGACCTTTTTTGATAATATTATTTTCTGTATAAAAATACTAAACAAATTTATTTAAATAGTAAATTGGATAAAAGTTGTAAAATGTAAAATGTAAACAATTTTTTTTTGTGAAACGATTTTGATTGAGAAACGGAATAGAACATATATCAAATTATCAGAGGCTATAGTTATCCAGTAATAATATGGAATCATTAAATATACGTTTAATTGGATTATAAAATAAATAAATTATTGGACTTCCAATAACTTCGTTTGTCTCATTCACTTGATGGAGGTCGGTACATAAATACAAGTACAGCGCTTAAAGTGGGATTATCCATGTGGCTAATGATGTAGTTTAATAATTTAGTAATGTTGGACTTACATTTAAATATCAGTTCAAATGAAATTAATGTTAATAATTTAATCGACCACGTATCCCTAATCTTCTCCAAAGGACACATGCTGACCTCGGCTAAATCGAGATCTTAGGTATGTCGTCCAATCAATTAATATTTTTTGAAACTTAATTGGAAAATTATTTATTCTACAATGAAGGTCATTTGTATCACTGTATCTGTATGGTTACTGGTTAGCCTTCCTTGATCGCGAGATTAATAATCGATTTAGTTGTATTATGATGATTGTGTTATAACATCTCCGGGATAAAAAAGAAATGATGATTGTGTTTAGTGGCAGATCTAGAATTACCTTTTATATGGTGCATATTATCAAAAATAAAATTATAATAAAGGCATAAAATTTGATCAAAGTAAAATAACATCAGACAAATAATTTTCATCCGGAGCAACTGCCCCCTATACTATCGATGTGGCTTCGCCACTGATTGTGTTATGATGCAAACAAAATGAAAATACGTTTGTAGCGTTGGCCTTCACAGTTCACATATAATGTTTGATAAAAAAAAAGGAAAAATGGTATTATTTTAAATATTTATATAATATTTTGATATATCAAGATATATAACCTCTCTACTTTGAACACAAAGTATATGTATAAGTACAGTATATATACTATATACTCTCTACCTTGAACACAGAAACATACTCCATATGATAGGGTATATATAGTATATTTTCTAGCTGTTAAATTGCAAACTCTTAATTTATTTTTGAGGTATTGTAAATTCCACAGACTAGTTAAAGTTTATGAAACTATTTTTAAAGTACATTAATGAAATGCCAAATAGCAAAATTTTAGTTTATAGTATCATGATAAAATGGGATACTTTATATTACACAATGGCATCTCTTTCAACTAAATCTCTCATAAAATGTAAAAACAATAATATTATTATTTTATTATGTGTATATCTCAAATAGTCGAGATACCTACTTAAGAATCTCTTTTTTGAGAGATTTTAAAAGATTTTTGAGTGAGTTTTCTCAACTATTTAAGATGTCCACATAATAAAATAATAATATTATTATTTTATATTTTGTGAATAGAGATGGTCTACTAACTCAAGCAGCAATTTGTATGTTTTAAACCAAATAAACTATTTTGTGTTTTATAAGATTTTGCTATTGTTTCTATTTTAGGACGTGATTTTCTAATAGTTACATTTTTTATTTTGTTGAATATGTTAGATTTTTCTCTTTTTTGTTAAGACCAATTAAAAACTCAAGATTTTATGGATGAGCATGAACTTTTCTTACGTAAGTTATTTTTTTTGTAATCGCTATTATATGTAATATATTCATCTATACATCGAAATTTGTGTTGTTACATTGATTTTACCGTATGTTTTGATAATTCAAGCTGAGAATGTGGAAATGCATTTTATAATACTACTTGTACCTGGAGAACTTGAAATAAATACTCAAGTTGCTCAAAAAGCACTCGAGCTACAATTCAAATACTAGATTAGAAAGGTGACAAAACAGATAGATTCTCTGGAAGTGAAGGCTCAAGAAAAATCCAAAAGTGCAGAATTTTATTACTCATTTCTTGGAGTTTAAATTCCATTACAAGATCTGTATCCCGTAGACTAAACACACAAAATACAAACAAGAAGAAGAAGAGGAGATACATATTTTTGTATATTTATTACTTACCTACTCGTTAAAGATTCCATCCCCGTGTGGACCCAATATCGGACTGGTCATCGGTGATTTCAATGTCTCCTGTCTTCTCCTCGATATAGATGCATTAAGAACTCGATTTTTACATAATTTAACTTTACATATCTTCGGATTTACGTGGAAGTTATCGAGAGAATCATTGTTCTTCCCGATCTTATTACAACGTAACTAATGTTGAGTAATTAATTAATGATTAAACTCTTCATTAATTGGTGATCGGATTCGAATTCCTGTCTCGTTGTGATGAGGAGAGGATGGCATCAATGGCGTCTTTAACTTGAGAAATGTCTGGAGCTTTTCCTCCTTGTGCCGGCCAAAACTCATCGGTCGCAAGTACCTAACAAACATTAGATTATATTGTTACTTACAATTCACTAAATCTATTTATAAAAATGATAGTATAAATCAATATATCTTGTGAAGAAATTTTGAAGAATGTTTGTCATATTTAATATACCTTAACTTGTACTTGAAGAAACTTGACATAACTAATAGCCTTCTCTAACATCGTCACTAAATCAACCTGCAAGAAATAACACGTACATATCATTATTATCAAAACAGTATTTAACAGTTCTATAAATCTGACATTAATATTTATATGGATGTGTACCTTAGTGCCATTAGGTACAAGTTCTTGCAATATCTTGAGACGTTCACTTATCCTTTCTCTTCGATTCTAAACGAAAAAACATATTCCAATGAATGAGTTAACAAATTTAATCGACCATTTCTGTACCGAAGCTCATACATTTCTCCGTCTGAAAACATATATATTATTTTATTTTATTTTAATGAATGTTAGAGTAAAGAAAGCAAACCTTGGCTGCTAGGCTTTGTGGATCTTTAGGTGAAGTTGTTGGCTTAGGCTTGGCCTTTCCGTTCGCGCAGCTACTCGATTTCTTTGAAGCGGGTTGAATGCTTTCTCCCTATCATCCATAATTCAAAGATAACATATATCATTTAAACTAATCTCTTATTTGAAAAATATTAACAAAGTCTTTGACGTTTGTAATTACCGTGTAAGAACGTTTGTTTCCAGCGGATTTAGGGGACATAGACTCGCGCCTAGAACCAGTGGTTACAACAGTTGAATCAGAGTATAGCCAGTCTTTATGGCCTTGGTTTGCACCCGGAGTTTCAATGGGTCTAGGGCTAGTAATATCCATATGATGTTGACTCCAATTTGTGAAGCCGTAGTTCATGTTGTTGCCTTCCAAGAAAGAGAAGCCACCACAGCTTATGGCTGGAGGAGGAAAGCTCTCGTGATGATCGTTGTGGTCGAAGTTAAGAAACGATGATCGGTTGAAATCCATCAAAGAGTTGTGATCTTCAACGGATTCACCGGATGGGTAAAATACAAACCCTTGATTTTGTTGTTGATGATCTGAATTCATCGTGCTACTGCTCGAAGCCGAAGCTCCTCCTCCTCCTCCGGCATAATCTGCCTCCGGCTGATTCATTCCGTAATTTTCCGGAGAAGAGAGATCTTCGGAGGAGGAGGAGTTTTGTTTAGCGATGTAAGTAGGCTTGATGGAATGGTCATTAACGAGTGCCATTAGATACTAATAAGTTTGAGGTGTTTTGATGAGTGTTTTTTTTAAGGGGTTTTTTGTGTGTTTTCTCGTTGATGAGAAGTGTCTATTGGTAAGCAAAGAGAGACAATGTTTTTGTGTAGTTATGTGATGATAAAGGTTTATATAAGTGGTTATGTCTAATATTTTATTTAAACTGATGACGTATTTTTAAGATCTGTTTATTTATTGAATTTGATTAACTGATTAGAAAAAGAAGCTGGCATTATAGATTAACCCAATATTTATCTTCATTTTTAATCTTATCAATATGAAGCTTCGAAGTCTTGAATGCATATAATTCTAGCTAGACGTATAACATATTTTTATGTACATTTTAAGCAATGTTGGAGGCTTGGAGCTGCATGCTTAAAGCGTATATACTTCCCGGGGTTACTAAAAGTGTGTGTTATTTTCGGAATCATTGTCTTAACCCAATGTAATGTTTTTACTGTCTTTGTGTATGCAGAGCAGTGCTTATGTGTATTTAAAAAGGCATTTGCCTTAGGCCCCCAAAATAGACAAAAGTTTAGGGGCCCCTAAATTCCAAAACTTTGTGTTTAGCATATTGGTATTAGTGAGTAAGTTTCTATGTTAACTTGGCCTGTTCGACTCTCTCTTCCTTTTTTTACTTAAGAATTAAAAGAAAAATAAAAAAATTTAGGATCTTCAGCCAAAAAGATAATCAAGTTAGGTTTTGTGGGTCTTCATCCCTTCTCCATCTCTTTTCTAATGCGATTATGGATTATTTTTTATAAAAAAAGTATTTTGGACATGAATGGTATGTAACTGATTCACGTTTTCACATTTTGTAAATGTAATTCCACTTAATACATACCATTCACAATATAATGAAATCGTTATTCCGCCGAATATATACCATTTAAAATATTAAGCACATAATTATATAAAAAATAAAATTAACAAACTATTTTTGAATTTATTCCCCACGTTTTAAAATTATAACTAATATAGACGAAAAATTATTCATCTAGTAAATAGTAACTTTTGGCATTTTAAAATTTATTTAATTTTCAATTTTGTCATTCTATTGATTATACTATTTTATTCGATTTTAAGTTTTTCCATTCTATTGATTTCACTATTTTATTATTTAACTATTCTCCTATTTTGACATACCAGTCAAACTTTTGGAAACTTTGATTATGAAAGTTTGGTGAATATACTATGTATTAGTCCTTTTAGATTACTATTTTGTTTATAGATTTTTTGTCTATTTAAATACTATATTATATTTATTTCTTAAAATTTATATTAAAAATATTTATTTTGCACAAAACAAAAGCCCCTATTTTAAACTTCGCCTTAAACCCTCTATGTACCTTGACACGACACTGTGTGTATGGATTCTCACATTTCTCTGTTCTTTCAAGATCATTAGATCCATTTGATTCCAATGTTCATTTATAAAAAATAATCGTAAGTTTGTCGATCAACACATTTTATGTGTGTTTTGTTATTACAATTGCGAATAATAACAATTACTTTTCTGGTAGATGAATTTGTTGTGGGGTTAAAATCTTTCTTAAACAGATTGTCATTCTTAATCATAAGTTTGTCGATCGACACATTTTATGATTACCTGAAGCCGTTCAAATTTTAGCTATTATAATTTTGAAATTCATGATGTTTTTTTTTGTCAACAAGTGATTTACATATAAGTATTGTTTCAACAGTACTCCAAATTTGAACCATTAAAACTGGTGTGAAAAAACTTGTGAACAAGTTACTGTGTGTAAAAAAGGTTGTTTTGTTGTAAATAATTTTAGCCATTGATTTCGCATTTTGGTAGTAAATTACCAACAAAAAACAATTGACCACTGTAAAATAAACATGATCAACACTGTAAACTTGGGAATTAATTTAATAATTTGGCATTGAAAAAAAAAACTAGATGTCGGGGAAAAGTATGGATCTCATATCATATACATCATTATCTTTTGGAGTGAATTTTAAAAATGAATGAATGTAAACTAAAGTGTTGTATTACAATATTTATGAGTAACACTCATCGGGATTGTTAGCTGGCAGTAAGGTGAAATTAATGGACTCAAGACTTATATAACCACAAAATATATTTATTAATTAAGAGAAGCAAAGAACAAAGAAGCAAAAGCATCGCCGTATCTTCCGCTAATCTACACGTCTTTTTGATTCCCATATATATATGATCAATTTTTAATTTTTATATATCAATTGTTTCATTTTCGTATTTTTTAATTTTGTTTCGATGATTCTTTTTCCTCTGAAGCTGCTTCTTACTTTCATTTCTTTTGCCGACACGTCGACTTTGGAGTACTATACTCCATATGTATTGATATAATTTCTTTTGTTTATTTTATTTTATCTTCACTAATAGTCTTTCTAGGATCAATTTTCTTTTATCTTGGTTTAATTTCGAGGCATATATAAGCTAAAAATAGTTTCATGTTGGAATGGTCTCTGCCATTACCGAAATAATGATTTGGAATCTTTCTGTCTTGTTTGAGATAAAACATTCGCTCCCAACCAAACCGGTTAACACTTATCCACTTAACTATGTAAAACATGTAATATAACTTTTAACTATCTTGAAATCGATAAATAAACTTTTTTTTGTTATCCGTAATTAACTATATTATAAAGATATTTGTACCTCCTACTTAGTTTATATCAATTTTTGTTGAAGAGAAAAAATATTTAGTTTAAAAACATTATGGACCGACAAGATAGAGGCCAGAAAGCCCGCTAACCCAAAGGCTAAAAATCAGCGAGACAGAAAGCCCTCTAACCCAGTCAACACGTAATGTGTGTAAAAGGATACCGGTCTTAATTAATGAAATTAAATTATTTAATAAACAGATATTAATATAACTGTGGAAATAATATAATCAAATTGACAACATAGAAATTTAGAATTCAGACAACGGTTCAAGACGTTCTTGACGAGGAAAACGTCACCATATTAATTAAGTAGAAGAGAATGTCTAATTTTTTCCTTTGCGGTAAAGTATTGAAATGTACCGAGATAATGAAGTTCACTGTAAATATTTAGTCAATTTTTGACTCTCTATGTTTTCTTTTTCACCTTCTCGAATAATCTTAGAATTTTGAAAAACTAATTTTGAACATTTAAGTAAATCCAGCCTTAGAAAGTTTTAGAGATTGTAGAGAACTGTCAAAAGATCTACATGATCAATAATTATCGTTAGATCAAATGGATGGATCCTAAACATACATTTTAGAGGTGAACTTGTTTAGAGGGAAGGACTTTTCATCGGTAATCATTCAAGTGTTTTTGTTAGGACTGATTTTATCGTGATCAATTTTTGGAGTGACATGTTAACATAGAAATTTACCAAATAATTTATTTATCTATCAGTCTTTTATTATGACTGATTAGACTGGCGCCGAAGGTAAAAAGAAGACTAACGATATGAAATTTTATGGGTTATTGGAAAACAGTGTTAGAGTAGATATATACAATTATTCAATAGTTAATGTATTAGGTATGTGCCACATGTGAGTGGTGGACATCCAACCACATATGTCGATAGTAGACAATAGTGGACATCCCACCACACTATGATAATGGACATTAACCATATGTAACTTGTATATATATTAAAGATGATGATACGAGAGTGGACAGAGAGCCAGACTTCCAATTACATGGTATCAGAGACAATTGGTTATCCATCCAACACTTAAAATTCTCTCTCTCTCTCTTCCTCTTCAAATCTCTTCTCGATCTCTTCTCCTCCTCCTCTTCTTCTTCTTCTTTAATTCCCTCTCTTCCACATTCTTACTCTTTCTAAAAATCCTTCTCTCAATTCACTTCTCTCCCTTCTCTCAATTCTCTCCTCTCGTCATTTATTTCTTCTTCTCTTTTCATAATCGATGGCTACTACCCCCACCGCCAGTTCCGAAAAACCATTCGGAATCTCTCAAATCAAGGCTTACATCCCCGTTGTTCTCGACATGAACAAGTTCAACTACGATGTATGGCGTGAATTTTTCTAAATACACTGCGCAACATTTTCTGTTCTAGAACACATTGATGGCACCGTTAACTCAACTCCGGCTACTGAAAAGGCGTGGAAGTAACTTGATGGTTTGGTCAAAATTTGTATTTATGGAACCCTTTCCGAATCCCTTATTGACACGGTTCTCAAAGCAAAGTGCACAGCTCGTGAGCTTTGGATCTCAATTGAGAACCTTTTTCGTGACAACAAAGATGCTCGAGCCCTACAGTTTGATCATTAATTGCGCACATCCACGATTGGTGATCAAAGTGTTCATGATTACTGTAAGAAACTGAAATTTCTTTTAGATCTTCTTGCAAACATGGATGCTCCAGTTACAGATCGGATCCTTGTTATGCATCTCCTAAACGTTCTATCTGACAAATTTGATAACATCATCAACTTTATCAAGTACAAGGATCCGTTCCCTACTTTCTCTACTGCACGCTCGATGCTACTCCTTGAGGAAGATCGTCTTACCAAACAGAGCAAGCCACATGTCAGCAACAACAACAACAGCTCATCCGCTCCTAATATATTATACACGTCGACGGAGTCGCAACTGCAGCAGCAACACCAACACCGCGCTCAGCCACAACAGAGTCGTGGATACATCAACAACAGAGGCCGCGGCGGTAGGAACAACAGAGGAAGGGGACGTTACAACAACTCATGGAATAACAATTCGTATGCTCCACGTCCATGGGCGTACGGACCACCGCAATGGCAATTGCCTTACGGCTATTCTCCATACTCTCTTCCACCACCTTTTTCGATGCATCAAGCTTATTCGCAGCAGCACCTTTCGCCTCCCCCAACAAGCATTCTTGGATCTGCTCCGCATATACGGTCGCATGGCGAGGCTCATATAGTAGAAACACCACGGCCATCAACTCATGTCGCCCCTACTCCTACTGTTTCACCATACCTTCCCGCAGAGCTGACTCACGCCTTCAACACCATGACGCTGCAGGACCCTAATGACAGCTCATGGTACATGGACACCGGTGCAACAAACCATATCACCGCGAACTCAGGTACCCTCTGTTCCGTTTTTAATAATAGCGCTTATCCTCCGGTGACAGTCGGTAATGGATCCTATGCCCCTGTTACTAAGCTCGGCAATGGTATACTTCAATCTTCATCTCGTCCTCTTCTTCTTAAAAACGTCCTTGTGTGCCCTTCTATTATCAAAAATTTGGTTTCTGTTCGCCGATTTGCTATTGATAATAAATGTTCAATTGAATTTGACCCGTTTGGATTTCTTGTTAAGGATCTACGAACCAAAACACCTCTTCTCCGATGTGACAGCCATGGACCTCTATATGCGGTGAATCCTACAACCAAAATTCCATCACCGCAAGCTCTTGTCACATCATCCTCGTCTAGTGTTCTTTGGCATCGTCGTTTGGGTCATCCGGGTAACTATGTTCTTCAATCTCTCGCTTCCTCTGGGGTTTTCGTTTTTAATAAGGCCGACTTGACATCTTTGTGTCATGCGTGCCAAGTTGGCAAACATACTCGTATGCCTTTCTTTCCTTCAACTTCCGTTATTTCTAAACCTTTCGAAATTGTTCACTCCGATATATGGACATCACCCGTATCTAGTTTTGGAGGAATAAAATTCTATGTCATTTTTCTTGATCATTTCTCTAATTATGTCTGGGTGTATCCTCTCAGGCGTAAAAGTGAAACGTTTGGAAAATATCTTCATTTTTCAACCCTTGTGCGTATCCAATTTGGCTCTCATATTCAATCTCTTCAATGCGATAACGGTGGAGAATTTAACAATCGTCAATTTCTCGACCACCTCGCATCCGAAGGTACGCAAATTCGGTTCTCGTGTCCGTACACATCTCAACAAAACGGACGTGCAGAACGAATGCTTCGCACCCTTAATAATCTTGTTCGCACCATTCTCTTCCAAGCTCACATGAAACCAGAATTTTGGGTTGAGGCTTTGAATGCATCCGCACACATTCTCAACCTTCTTCCTTCTTCTTCAATTCTCAATGATACTCCATTCCAGAAGCTGTTTAATAAACCTGCATCTTATGCTCACTTACGTGTGTTTGGGTGTCTTTGTTATCCTAATCTTCTTCCTCAATCGCAGCATAAGCTAGCTCCAAGGTCCACAACATGTGCCTTTCTTGGGTATCCCACTAATCATCGTGGATACCGATGCTTCGATCTCATGACTCGGCGCATAATTTTCTCGAGACATGTTCATTTTGACGAAAACACATTCCCGTTTCAAAGTACTTCTCCTCCTCTTTTTCCACAAGCTCCCACTCCTCCTCTTCCGCCACCAATTCCTCGTCTCCATCCCATTCCAGCTGATGAGGCCCCTCCTCCGCCTCCTCCAACATTGCCCAAGCATAAAATGGTAACTCGGAGCCAACACGGCATTGTTAAACCAATACAACGCCTCTGTCTCCATACGAGCGTTGTGTCTCCTTTACCTCTGACACACGTTCAAGCGGCTAAGGATCCTTACTGGAATAATGCCATGGGAGTTGAACATAGCGCTCTTATTAAAGCTGGAACGTGGGACTTGGTTTCGCGGCCGGTTGCTACTAATATTGTTCGATCTATGTGGCTTTTCAGGCATAAGTTTGGACCAGATGGAAAGCTCGTACGCTATAAGGCGAGGCTAGTGGCTAACGGTAAATCACAACAAATTGGCGTGGACTGCGAGGAGACATTCAGTCCCGTCGTTAAGCCTGCAACAGTTCGAACCGTGCTTCATGTGGCTGTCGCAAAAGACTGGCCTCTACACCAACTTGATGTCAAAAACGCTTTCCTTCATGGTGATCTTGAGGAAACAGTATACATGCATCAACCCCCTGGATTTGTGGATAAGAAGAAACCAGATTATGTGTGTCGGCTTAAACGGTCACTCTATGGATTAAAACAGGCACCACGGGCGTGGAACCATCGCTTTGCAATATTCGCAAAGAAGCTTGGCTTTGTTCAAACCGTCGGAGATCCCTCACTCTTTGTCTACTCCGACAACAAGCAGCTTGCATACCTGCTTCTTTACGTCGATGATATCGTTCTAACGGCTTCCACAACATCTCTCCTGAAAAACATTATCGATTATCTTGCAACAGAATTTGAAATGACTGATTTCGGAAAGCTCCACTACTTCCTCGGCATTTCTGTTACAAAGAATAATGACGAACTTCTTCTGCAGCAGCAGAATTACGCTGCTGACATTCTCCATCGCTCAAATATGACAGACTGCAATCCATGTTTCACGCCTGTTGACACAAAAACAAAGCTCACTCCAGAAGGTGAACCTGTTTCGGACCAAACATTGTACCGAAGCCTTGCTGGTGCACTGCAATATCTCACTTTCACTCGTCCTGATATTGTGTATGCGGTACAGTAAATTTGTCTCTTCATGCATGATCCAATGGAACCACATTTTCATGCTCTGAAACGGATCTTGCGGTATGTGAAAGGCACGATCTCTCATGGTCTACAAATCAATCGCTCTAACATCGATCAGCTCACCGCCTATTTTGATGCAGATTGGGCGGGATGTCCTTCTACTCGTCGCTCAACCTCTGGTTTTGGCGTCTTTTTTGGTGACAGTCTTATATCATGGTCTTCTAAACGACAAGCCACAATTTCACGATCAAGTGCTGAAGCTGAATACTGAGGTGTTGCAAATGCCGTCGCTGAAGCTACATGGTTGCGCACTCTTCTTACAGAAATTAAATGTCAAATCTCAAAAGCAACAGTAGTGTTCTGCGACAACATAAGTGTTGTTTATTTGTCTTCCAATCCGGTCAAGTATCAAAGAACAAAGCATGTCGAGATTGACATTCACTTTGTTCTGGAACGTGTCGCTCTTGGTCAAGTACGAGTTCTTCATGTTCCTTCAGCCCTTCAATATGCAGATATCTTCACCAAAGGACTACCGACTCAATTCTTTATGGACTTCAAGACCAGTTTAAACGTCCGCAAGCCTCCCGATTCGACTGAGGGGGCGTGTTAGAGTAGATATATACAATTATTCAATAGTTAATGTATTAGGTATGTGTCACATGTGAGTGGTGGACATCCAACCACATATGTCGATAGTGGACAATAGTGGACATCCCACCACACTATGATAATGGACATTAACCATATGTAACTTGTATATATATTAAAGATGATGATACGAGAGTGGGCAGAGAGCCAGACTTCCAATTATAAACAGGCGACCGGCTAGCGAAATTAGCGGAGCAAATGGGGAACGAGGCTGAAAATGCCCTAAGGAGGAGACGACAGCCATTCGACAGTATTACCGTCCTACAACCGAGCATAACCACCAACGAACCATGTCGTCCGAGGTCTTAATCCGGCCATCCATTCCTAACTCCACCTCGAAAGAATCTATTCTAAATTAGTAAACCTTACGCCGAGTATATAAACGGATGAAATTAAATTATTAATAAACAGTTGTATATTAATATAACTGTGGAATAATATGATCAAATTTTTTTTTTGGGGGAACATTCAGAGATATAACATTTTTTAACCATATTGATATTGAAATAAAGGCTATGACCATGTTAGTAACGAATGAAAGAGTGTGGTGAACATATAAAAGTGTAAAGTAATTAAAGTCATTTTAAACTTTTGTTTTGCTTCTAACACTTAACATAAGTATTTTGAGCAGAAAAGAAATCCATCAAAACTAAATTTTCCATTTATTAATTATTCAGAACCTCTTCGTGGTCGTGGGCTCCCCTCTCTCTGTGCATTTAACAACAGCTTTACCAACTAATTTTTCTATATCAACAAGAACTAAACTCTTAACAATTATTCAAACAATTAATTATACCCAATTATCTTCTCCAACTGTAATCCTAACAATGATTCAAAATAATTAATTTATTCACAATTATCTTCCCCCCTCCGCTCTTTTTCTTGCTCCAACATCACACCAACAACAACAAACAATACATTGACGATTTAATTCACCTTCTTCTTCTTCTTGAAAAATCTTATTTGATTTATAAAGCTTTAAAGACTCCACTTTTCACTTTTAAAAAAATTAAAAGAGAATTCTTGTTGTCACTTTCTTTCTGCCTTTTTTTTTTTTGTTCTCTTCTTGTTTAATTTCTGCGTATTTGATTTGTGATCTTCTTTATATCTCTTCAGAAATCAAAACAAATTTGAGAAAAGAAAGTTTTTCTTGATATGGGTTTCGCTTGTTTCCTCTCTCCTCGAACCAGAGCGAGCTCTCATGAACACAACAAAGCTTGGCTTTTGGAGGAAACAGGACCGAAGCTTATGGACTCAGACCCATATTCAGTCCACTCGTCATTTAGGTTTAGTCTTTGCTCGCAGGTGGAGGTTGAGAAGATGAAAAGAGAGGAACCGTCTTCGTCGTCTTCCTGTCGGAATTTCTCCGTGTCTGAAGGATCGGCGACGGTTCTGCTGGTGAATTTGGAGAATGAGGTTAAGGAGACAGAGAAATCGACGGATGAGATGAATTGGTCGAGGGCTGTTTCACTGGACAAGAGTATTTCTCCGGTGGCTAACACTTTGATCCGGTTTAGTTACAGCGAAATCGTCACCGCAACTCGCAATTTCTCAAAAGGTAAAACAGTTGATCTCTAGCTCATCTGTTAGCATTTACTTTTGCTAAATTTAGAGCTAATTTGATACGTTCAATCCGGATTGTGGTTCGGTTTTGATTGGTTTTCTTTTCGGATTTTCGGTTTATGGATAATAGTAATAAGATTTGGATGATTTGGTATGGTTTTGATTTCATTTCAAAAATATTTGGAAATTTAGGTTTTAGATAAGTATTTTTTTTTTTTTACTTTTCGATTCGGTTCGAATTTGGATTATATAGTCAAAATGAACTTATTAAGAAAAAAAACATGGTTTGGATTTCAAATAGATAATTTCGGTTGGTTTTGAATCGGATCGGTTTATTCGGATTGAACACAGCTACTTGAATTAGAAAAAGTTGGATGAGTTTTGATGAATCTCTGTTGCAATTTGGTTAGGGAGAGTGTTGGGAAGAGGAGCTTGCAGCTATGTGTTTAGGGGCAGAATGGGGATTTGGCGTAAAGCTTTGGCCATTAAGAGACTTGATAAAGAAGATAAAGAATCTCCAAAGTCGTTTTGCAGAGAGTTGATGATTGCAAGCTCTCTTAACAACCCTAACATCGTGCCTCTTCTAGGGTTCTGTATCGATCCCGAACAAGGGTTTTTCTTGGTGTACAAGTATGTCTCTGGTGGTAGCCTCGAACACTATTTACATGGTAATTATAATTCATCAGATCTCCTTTCTTTCCTCGATCATTAGATATTTGACGGGTTTTGCTCGCTTTTTCGGATTAAGATAAGAAGAAGAAGAAGAAAAATGGTGTAAAGGTCTCCTCGTGTCTGCCTTGGTCAGCAAGGTACAAGGTAGCCTTAGGCATTGCAGATGCCATAGCCTATTTACATAATGGGACTGAGCAATGTGTTGTGCATAGAGACATCAAACCTTCAAATATTCTTCTTTCCTCAAACAAAAAGCCAAAGGTAAAGAGAGACTTGGACCACTTTTTTGGTACTTGCATCAGCTTAAAGGTGTTCTGTTTAACCGCAACTTCTTGTTCGGGTTCTCTTACAGTTGTGTGATTTTGGGTTGGCGACATGGACAGCTGCACCTTCGGTTCCTTTCCTCTGTAAGACAGTGAAAGGCACTTTCGGGTATCGATCTTGAAAACCTTTTGATGTCATAATCAAACTCATTCCTATGGATCTGAAAAGTGTGCAACAATTTGGAACTTGTTGCAGTTATCTGGCTCCTGAGTATTTCCAACACGGCAAGATATCTGATAAGACCGATGTTTACGCGTTCGGAGTCGTGTTGCTTGAGCTAATAACAGGTCGGAAGCCAATTGAAGCAAGAAGACCATCTGGTGAAGAAAATTTGGTAGTTTGGGTAAGTGTTATCTTATAAACTACTAGTAAACCAACCTTTTTGACTTTTGGTAGTTGTAGCAACTTAAAATTCAACAAGTCCCATTACTAGTTTTCTAGAAATGGAAATGGAATCCAAAATTTTCCAACCAACAAATGTCATTTAATTTGTGACTCGACTTGCTAAATTCGGGTTTAGGTCAACTCGGTTGAGCTATACAAATTCTTGTTCAAGTAAAGGATCAACGTTTTTAAACTGTACACGGTTTAGACTTATGTACCAGAATCTGTATTTCTGACAAAACAGAGATGGTCAAGTGTAGTTTAAAGCATTAAAATTTGTCTAACAACAATTTCTTGCAGGCGAAACCATTGTTGCTTAGAGGGATGGAAGCTATAGAGGAGTTTCTTGATCCAAGGCTGACTTGTACAAGAAAAAACTCGGCTTTGATGGATCGTATGATCCGAGCTGCATCAGCTTGTGTGATCAATGAGGAGTCACGAAGACCCACGATGAAGGAGATTCTTGCAATCCTGAAAGGCGGCAATGAAGGGAAAATAGAGCTAAGGACGTTTTCAGGCCGGAAATTATCAAATCTTGCGGGTTTGATCGACTGTTATCCGCAGTTGCAACGAACAAAATCTGAGATGAAGAGTCATCTTGCTCTTGCGATGCTCGGAGTAACAGAGTTTGAAGACGATGATCGCTTGTAGGGAAGTCAAAATAGTGGCAAATTATTAAGATGACGAGTGTGTAAATATCAGAGGTTTGATGTGTGTTAGTAGTGTAAGTGTAAAATTGTAAATGTTTATTCTACCGATTCGTTTATTGAGAAAAAGGAAATATGGGTTTTATGAAGGTCCTAATTCGAGTATATATTTGGATTTAAGCTTAATAAATATATAAACATACCTATGATTTAAACAAGAACGATAGATTGTTTACATTGCTACAGTCTAGGGGACGATGAGAAGATGAGATTCTTGGTTTTGTTATACCACAGAATATCCCTAAGCATAGCTGGTTAACAAGAGGATTAGGCGCTGCGGCTAATGCGAACCGGTATGGAATCAAACCCGGTAGACACTGGGATGGAGTCGACATCGGTAATGGACATGAGAGGACAATGTTTAACAAGAGAAATGAGAAGAAAGCAACGGAGAGAGAGAGAAGCATACCTCTTGACTTGACATGAAACAGGCTAGTTTACATAGCTACTAGTTGTAAAAACAATGGATGGATACATTCATCAGCTATGTTACAACAACAACAACAACAATAGATACAGATTTGAAAAATAAAAACAAAACAAAACCGAATCTGCTTACATTGATTCTCATGAAGAAATGAAATTTGGCAACTTTTACACTACAGTTTTGAGCAGGGCATCAAGCACAGCTTCTTTCGTGGGAAGGGCCGGGATCGCGCCTCTCTCTTTAACTGTTAATGCCCCGCACGCATTCGCAAACATTAGAGCCTCTCTCAGCCGTTCTTCGTCCTGAGTCAAAACAACTCAGAGTGTTTTTGTCAGCTATTGCCTATTGGTGTCGTGGCTTTATCACAACGCTCAAACCCAAAAATGACAAGAATCACAAGAAGTTTTACCTGAAGCAAGGACAGATCACAAGCTAGTTGCGACAGTATTCCAGCGACAAACGCATCTCCAGCACCTGTTGTGTCCACTACTTCAACTTTCAATCCATGAACTCTCCCGCTAAAGTCCTGCAAAACCACGCATTAGCTTGAAGGATACATAGTTCTCACTATGATAAGCTTTTAAGTTGTACAAGTGGTTGTCAAAACTTCTCACACCTTGGTGTAGTACCGACATCCTTCGGGGCCTTCGGTGACAAGGAGTAGCTTCAGCTTAGGATGGAACAACTTGCGGACGACAGTATCGTCATACGGATCTTCTCCTTTTGTTAGAAACTCAATCTCCTCTTCGCTTATCTTATAAAAGATTCAAACAGAGAGGACAACAAGTTTCAGTTGAGAAACGAAAGGGAAAGATGATAATAAACCTTAAAAAGTATAGACCTTTATGATGTCAGCAGTGTCCCAAATGCTCAGAATCTCATCCCTAGCGTTATCTGCAGAAGGCCACAACGGGAGCCTAAGGTTTGGGTCGTATGAAAGAATCACACCAGCTTCCTTAGCAGCCTTTGCTGCGGCAATGTGCGCAGACTTGCATGGTTCTGTGATGAGACTTATCGAACCGTAATGAAATATCTTCGCCTGCCACAAGATCAAAGGAAAATGAAATGAGAAGACGCGGAGACCGGTTGAACTTTTGTTAGACGATGAAACCTGAAACCGACATGTGATTGCTATGCAAACACTTGCAAAAGGATTTGATGCGGATACAAGATAGAAATATAATGGAGACACCAAGAACACAATGGCAACAGTATATGATAAAGCCACATATAATGCAGAAAACAAAATGTTTCAACTCTCAAGTAACAACTAAAATTAGAAATATGGAAGATTAGGATCATATTTTCTTTACTTCATCTTGCCATAATATTGCTTCAGAAGCCCAAATCCATTGAATATAACTCTTAAACTATGCAAACACTTGACAAGATGAAGTAAAGAATGTGTTCTGCATATGGTTGCTGCATACTATACTATGTAAACACTTGACAAGGATTTGATGCAGAGACAAGATTGATATATAATTGAGACATCAAGGACACAATAGCAATAGTATATGATAAAACCACAGAATGCAGAAAACAAAATGTTTCAAGTAATAACTAAGAATAGAAATATTTTCTTTACTTCATCTTGTCACAATATTGCTTCAAAGTTTTTCAGAAGCTCAAATCCATTGAACATAACTCTTAAACTTTTGGAAAACACAAGGATACGCTATGCACGGATCTACCTTAAAAGTTTTTATCAGATGAGATCATGTATGAAACGAACAGAGCGAGAGAAGGATCGATCACAGTTAAGTTAATCAATGACGTTTGAGCAAAGAGGACTAAAGATGTATTACCTTTTTAATCAAATCCAAATCAAGCTCAGATTCTTGTAAGAGCATGTCGGCACTCGGGTTTCGATAGAACATGAACTCCCGTTCGCCTTCGCTTGTCAAAGTCACGAATGCTAAAGCAGTTCTTGCTCCACGATCAAAACACATGCCATCACTGTTCACGTTATTATCCTTTAGAATATTTGCAAGCATATAACCAAACTCATCTTCACCAACCTATGCACAACATTGACATATTTCAAGAAACAATCAGAGTTTTGAAATGTTACAAGCTGTAGAACAAATGAAACAAGAAAACACAATTGTTTTCTCCTCACCTTCCCAATGAAAGCTGATGAACCGCCGAGACGAGCTATACCTACAGCTACATTCGCAGGCGCACCACCTGGAGCCTTCTTGAAAGCTGGTGCATCGGCCAAAGAAAGTCCGCTTGTCGTTGGCACGAAATCGATCAGCATTTCCCCAAAACAGACCACAGATGGAGAATCTTGCGCCGAGCCATCGCTAGCAAATGCTCTTCCTTTAAACAAGAAAGGATCTTTCTCAGCAACTTTAGCTATATACATAGTCTTGTGCATAAAGAGATAAATTGGTTTACACAGAATAACAAAGAGACATTCATAGAGAAACAATCATGTGATTCAATCTAAGTTCATTTCTCAAGAAAAATGCATTTTATGTACAATTAAATTACAGAGCTTTTTCAGCACACATGAGCTAACTGTTAAGTATGTTTAATAATAAAGAGAAATTCATAGAGAAATAATCATGTATTTCAAATCAAAGTTCATTTCTCAAAAAAATGCATTAACATGAGCTAATTGTTAAGTATGTTTATAACAGAGAGACATTCATAGAGAAATAATCATGTAATTCAATCTAAAGTTCATTTCTCAGAAAATGCATTTTTATGTGCAAATTTGATATTTGTTATGCAAGACTTTATTAACGAATTACACAATTAAATTTTGTTTTTGGACAAAGATTTACACAATTAAATTACAGAGCTTTATTACACAACATGAGTTAATAACAAGTATGTTTAACAGATACTTGGATTCATAAGCAGCAAGAAGATTTATGAGCCACATCTGAGAACAGTTCTTGTTTCTTGATTATACAAAGCTAAAGACATGAATAAATCGAATAATGGATCAGAATAATCTAGGGATCAACGAAAGTTCTGTTTATTTTCAGCATTCCAAGAGAATTTCTGGAACAAGAAAACCAAAATGTGATGCAGAAATCGAATAATTCGAGTAAAAAAACTGATGAAAGGTTTAACCTTTGAGATTAGATCGTGAAACCGAGAGAAGCGGCGGAGAAGAGAGCCCCGAAGAAGAAGAAGAAGAAGCGGCTTTAATGGCGACACGACGCTTTGAAGTTAGCAAATCAGGAGGATTTGATCGGAGAGTAGGACCGGAGAAGCAGAACGTAGTGGTGGATTGGAGAGCCATCGCCGGAACGCTGCAACGGGAAACGCAGAGATTCGAAAGATGCGTTTCGGAGACGGTAAACTTTTTTTTTTATGCGTTTAGATTCTGAGGGGGAAAGGAAGGAAGAAGCTTAGAGTAAGAGAGACTGAGAGTAGAGCGGAGGAACCGAAGGCAATGATGAAGTTTCTTCATTTGGAAAAGGTTAATCATTTCATTACATTAGGATTTTGTATCAGTTAATTTTAGTATTAAGAGTTAATGTCAGCTTTTTAAATTAGTTTGCCGACAAAAAAAAATCAAATAATTTTGGAACCTTTTTTTCCTAATTTGATCTGGTTTTGTGGTGTTTTTGCTCTTTTGTTTATGAGAGATCTTTGCCAATATAGCGAGATTTCACTAAGATTTAGTTCCCTACCAAATAGTGTTTTTTCCACTGTTTATTTTTGGATCAATCTCGGTTAAGCCAAATCTCCGGTTAAGAGTTCAGTGCCCTTGATTATTGAGCTAGTTATCGCCTTAGATACGAATGGGCTGAGTTATTTGTGTTGAAGCCCAAAATGAAGATGCGGATGCTGGTTACAAAGCCCAGCTGAATTAATGAATTCATAAAACCTATGGTTCCACATTGCGGGTCGGATCCGCCCGCAGCGGGTTTTAAGTTTTATTTATCTGCATCGATCCGTCCCGCAAAAAATTTAAACAAAATTTGTTTAACCCGCACCTGCCCCGCTTGAATTTAAGAATACATGTGGATAACCCGCAAATATTTAAATTAAAAAAAAATATTTTGTATAATTTTAACCAAAAAGGTCCTAATAAAAAAAATTCAAAATATAAATATACAACTACACAACTTATTTAAAATTATAAAAAAAATTATTAGCGAATTTATACATATATTACATAATATTTTAAAATTTTAATAATTTTGTCAATAATTTTTTTAATAATTAAACTTTAAAAAAATATATATATATTAGTGGGTAACCCGAAAACCCGCAAAAATTTTTTGGAACACCCGCCCCGCATTTTAAAAATACCCGCCCCGCAAAACCTGCTTTTTTGTAAACAAAATTTTTTTAAACCATACCTGCCCCGCGACGGGTCTAGCGGGCCGGGACCCGCGGATAGTGAACCAAATTCCCAGGCCTAGTTCCACATTCAAAGAAATTGTTTAAAACCATAAAATGATCATTCAAACAAACCCACGGTTTTCAATTTCAACATAGGTTGTACTGCAAATAACTGAAGAAATTAAACTTTGAAACCTAGCTAATGACCCAAATGGCTCGTTCATCAGCCGCAATTCCGATAGCTACAATCATAACAGTATTGTGCTTGTTTCTAGCCGGCGGTTTGACGCACGCCCGAAATCCGACCACCTATATTGCCGGAGATAAAAAACAAAGAATTATTTTATTAAAAATATTTTTGGTACGTCTATAAATTTTATTTTTACCTTTCTCAATGAAATTATTCATAGAAAAGAGGTTAACAATTATTTCGAAAATAATCAAAAGAGGATATTATGTATTTATAATTATATTTAAGAAATAATTAACAAATTAAGAGAGTATAATTGGATTTCAATTAATATAAAGAATAAGTCACCAATAATTGATTAAGAAGGTATAGATGGACAAAAGAATACTAAAAACTACGTTGCATGGAATCGTCCCACCGGCGAGGTTTTACGCTCCGGAAGCGGAAGCGGAAGCGCGTGGAATCGCTCTGAATCGTCTCGGAATCACGATTCCAGAAACGATGCGTTTGGAACCGTGGAGGAAGCGACGATTCGACAGTCGGAAATGTCGAAAGTGTGATCGGAAGCGTTTTAACGTAAAACGTTTAAAGTCTTTATAAAAAAATCAAATAAGTCAATATGGGGCTTAATAACTATTTTGTGGCCCAACCCATTTGTTAAAAACTTAAAAAGCAAAAAAACCTAATCACTCTAATCTAAGAAATAAACGAGAGAAGCAGTTTAGAAATTAGGATTGCAGAAGGAGAACTCAATCACGTACTCACGCCACGCCGGTCTGATTTTTTTCTAAAATTGTGAGTTAGAAGAAACTTCAAGGTAATTTTAATTGCTAAATCTGTTATTCTGAATACTAATTTAATTATATTATGTTTTCATTTTTTTGTGTTGTTTGTGTTGTTTCGAGAGTAATATACTAATATTAGACTATTAGTATTGATCGTATTGTTGTCTTTCTTTGTGCTAATTGTCTAATGCGGAGTTTAAAAGTTGCAGATTAAGATTACTATTTAAAAGTATATAAGCTAAGAGAACTTGTTTTTTTTAGAACTAATATGTCTCAAGATCCTCTAAATATTGATGAATCGTCTAATGTGGATGATAAAGCGCCTTTGTGGATCTATGTGAAAAAAACTGAAAAGCTGGCTGGAGGAGGATCGTGGAGGTTTGAATGCAAATTTTGCAGTAATACATATGTTGGATCTCATAGTAGAGTCGTGACTCATTTGTTACAAGAAGGGATTAAAGGAATTAAAGGATGCTTAAAGTTTACTTCTCAACAAAGAGCTCACATGAAAAAATTACTTGATGATTGCAAGGAGAGAATAAAACGTGCAGCACCTAAAGACGTTTCGTTGCCTTCATCATCAAGGAAACCATCTAGTTCTTCTCTTGACTTTGATATGAGCTATAAAGTTCCTAATGCAAGTGAATCTGACCCAAAGAAGAGAAAGGGTCCTTTGGAAAAGGCATCTCGAAATGAAGCTAGGGAGCAATGTGATGGTGAGGTAGCTAGAATGTTCTATACAGGTGGTTTGTCTTTTAACCTTGCAAGAAATCCTCACTACCGCAACTCATATGTGCATGCATCACAAATTCCAGGATATGTTCCACCTGGGTATAATTCATTGAGAACTACACTTCTTCAAAAAGAGAGAAAGAACATTGACATGCACTTGCAGCCTTTGAAGAACACATGGAAGCAAAAAGGAGTTAATATATGTAGTGATGGTTGGTCAGATCCACAACGAAGACCAATATTTAACTTGATTGTTGCAAATGAGAGTGGTCCAATGATGTTAAGGGCAATCAATAGTCAAGGTGAAACGAAAACCGGTGAGATGATTGCAGAGCTGATCATAGAATGCATAAAGGAGGTGGGGCATGAGAATGTGGTTCAGATAGTCACTGACAACGCTTCGAATTGTGTAAAAGCAGGTGCACTTATTTCAGCAAAGTTTCCTACTATCTTTTGGACACCATGTGTGGTTCATACCTTGAACCTTGCTGTGAAGAATATATGTGCGCCATCACAGACCACAAGAAACAATGAAGATATGTATGAAGCTTGTTATTGGATAAAGTCTATCAGTGAGGATGTGACTTGGATCAATAATTTTATTATGAACCATGGAATGAGGCTGGTAATGTTCACTCAACATTGTGATCTTAAGCTCCTTACAATTGCTTTTACAAGGTTTGTAATCTTTTTTGTTAAGTTTAATCTTACTTATATTTTAAAATATGAAGTCTAAGAAGATCATTAAATTTTAATTTTACAGGTTTGCCTCCACGATTGTGATGTTAAAGAGATTCAAGAAAATAAAAACTGGGTTGCAACAAATGGTGATCAGTCCTAAATGGGATGATTATAAAGAAGATGGTGTGGAGAGAGCATCTGCAGTGAAGAAAAAGATATTAGATGAGCTTTTTTGGGATGAGCTTGAATCTGCTTTATCTTTTACTTTGCCCATCTACAACGTGATTAGAGCTACTGATACTGATAAACCTTCTCTTCATTTAGTCTATGAATGGTGGGAAAGTATGATTCAAGAGGTGAAGAAAGCTATCTTTAAAAAAGAAAGAAAACAACTTGATGATGACTCTGTCTTTTGGAATGCTATTCATTTTGTTTTGACATCTCGTTGGAGCAAGAGTAACACTCCTCTTCATTGTATGACACACTCTCTAAATCCCAGTAAGTTACTATCTCTAACATTATCAAACGTGTTTTTCGGTTCATGGCTTCTTGTATATTTAATTAACATAATTATTGTATAATTTTATTGGATGCAGATATTATAGTTCAGAGTGGCTTGGAGAAGACAACAATAAAAAAGCTCCACATCAAGACTTGGAGGTTACTAGGGAAAGAAAAAATTGCATCATGAAGTATTTTCCAAATCAGGATGAAAGGAGAGAGGTTAATGTTGAATATTCTAATTTCTCTTTATGCTTGGAAGATTTTGGTAGTGTCGATGCGATTCATGATAGGTTTATTCTAGAACCTTTGAGATGGTGGGCAGTTCATGGATCTTCAGCACCAAAGCTCCAAGCATTAGCATTTAAATTGCTTGGACAACCGTCTTCGTCCTCATGTTGTGAAAGGAATTGGAGTACTTACAAGTTTATACATTCTGCAACAAGAAACAAGATTATTCTACAAAGAGGTGAAGATTTGGTATTTGTGCACACTAACCTTCGTCTTCTATTTTGAAAGAGTTCTATTTATAAAGAAGGTCCCATTTAGATGTGGGATGTTGGAGGTGACCAATTTGATTCATTGGATGAGTTTAATATAGTTAGACTTGAATTTGCAGATCTTTCTTTTGATGAACCAGAGTTGGAGGCGGTTGTGTTTGATGGAGTTGATGAAAATGAGAATGATGACGATGGTATCAACTTGTGAGTTGTGACTTCAAGCTTTATTTTTTATTTTCAAAAGAGTTACAATATTTAATTTATGCATTGGATTTTGTTATTTAAAACATTTTCTATTGATATGATTTTATGTTTGATATTTTAATATATATATATATATACGCTTCCAACACGTACCCGATTCTTTTTTTTTTAAAAAAAATCCGCTTCTACGCTTCCAATCGCTTTCGCTTCCGCGTACCCGTTTCCAATTCCATGCAGTTTAGACTAAAACATCCTTTATTTCTAATTTTTTCTAATAATAATAATGTATCATATTTAAATACACACATTCATATTTTTATATTTTTAAATACACACATTCATATTACTATATCAAAATTTTGAATTCATGATTTTTTTAAAAGAGATTAAATATAATTTTGTCACTAAATCACATAAAAATTTTAAATTTAATTATCAAAATTATTTTATGAAAATTATTTTATATTTTTATAGTAAAAGATTATACATATCTATATAGATTTTAGATTGCATACAAAAAATTACAAAATTTTGTTTTTTTTTTAATGACAATGAAAAAAAGTTATAGTGAAGCGAAGCAATAGAGTGATGATGACAAAGAAAAAAGAGTGTACTTTTTTTCGTTATTATTCTTTTTCTCTATGTCGTATAATTATTTTTTTGTCGGTTGCTGAGATATTTTCACAGCTTCCGAGAAAAGAAAGAGCATATCGTCTCTGAATCGAGAAGAACCAAAAACCCCAGAGGAAAAAAGCTATGGCGGATCAGCTTACGGACGAACAGATCTCCGAGTTCAAGGAAGCTTTTAGCCTCTTCGACAAGGACGGAGATGGTTAGTCTCATCTTCCCCCTTTTTAAATCCCTCTGGTCGTAGTTTAAACCATTTGGATCTCGCTGTTTTCCGATTTCGTCTCCGATCGATGCTTCATCGGCCTCAGATTCGGAAAAATGTTTGAGTCTTGTCAATCTGATTCTATGATACGCTTTAGATTTTGGTGATATTTCGCCGTTTCTAGCCTCTGGTTTTGCTGTTCTCGATCTCTGATTTCTGCGACTCGTGAGTTTTGGTATTGAGTGTTTCTTCCTCCTGTGATCGAATCGATTGATAAAATCTGCGTTTTACTTGACTTGTTCAAGACAGAATCGAATCAACCTAGTTGTATCATATGGTGTTTCTTCGAAGCTGATTTATATTGATTGAGGATCCTTGTTCGATTATATATCCTAGTTTTCACTCTAGAGGAAGAATTTGGAAAATTAGGTCGAGAGACTGCGATTGAACAGTTGCTTGTAACCAAATTCTGCTGGTCTTTGAGTGTATTTTGCATCTTTCTCGCATCAATGTTACCAGTTGTGTGCAGAAATCACGTTTCTTGCTTCTCTATTTGACTCTCTTTTTATCCCTGAATCAATGCTCAAAGTTGTCTTTCTTTCGTTGTTTAAGGAGGTATTGAGTGTTTCTTCCTTGTGTGATCGAATCGATTGATAAGTCTCTTTTTGTGTCGTCTCTGTTTCGTCTCTGAGTCTAAGATTTGATTAGTTATTATTTACTTGTTATAGCTTTCCGTGACTGTTCAAGACAGAATCGAATCAACCTAGTTGTATCATATGGTGTTTCTTCGAAGCTGCTTTATATTGATTGAGGATCATTGTCCGACTATGTATCTGAGTTCTCACTGTAGAGGAAGAATTTGGTAAAAAATAATAACTAACCAGTGTAATCAGTCAGCATCTCAGACACTTCTTCGGGCGGTGGCTAAACTAGCGTTTACTTCACTCTACTACACGCATGGATGCTGCAGCCACTTCTCGGTTAGACGCAGACCAGAATCAAGTAAACGCTCGTTTAGCTACTGCACGAAGAAATGTCAGAGATGCGACTGATGACACTGGTTAGTTATTGTTTTATTTTTTGGGTAAATGATAGTCTCCTAAAAGAAGTAAACAATCGTGTGTGTTCTTAGCACCTATCCTGGTTTTTTCCATAATGAAAGATTCTCATATTTGATTGTTTGTTGGCTTTCGTAGCTCAGAATGATTCATTTGACACACATTTATCTTAAGACCTGGCTTCATTCACGTTTCATATGTTTTATCAATCTTATTCTGTCATGAAATCTACTTGTTTCATGTGATAAAAAGCAAACAATCATGTGTGTTTTTGCTGGCTTTTTTGTAGATCAATTTATTGGCTTGTTCTCTAATATAATTTTGTTTGACTGATGGTAAAAGGTTGCATCACCACCAAGGAGCTGGGAACAGTGATGAGGTCTCTAGGACAGAACCCAACAGAAGCTGAGCTCCAAGACATGATCAACGAGGTGGACGCGGATGGCAACGGAACCATCGATTTCCCTGAGTTCCTAAACCTAATGGCTAAAAAGATGAAGGACACGGACTCGGAGGAAGAGCTCAAAGAAGCTTTCAGGGTGTTCGACAAGGACCAGAACGGATTCATATCCGCTGCTGAGCTACGCCACGTCATGACGAATCTAGGAGAGAAACTGACCGATGAAGAAGTCGAGGAAATGATCCGTGAAGCCGATGCTGATGGAGATGGTCAGATAAACTACGAGGAGTTTGTCAAGATTATGATGGCTAAGTGATATATGAGTGATGAGTTAAACGAAGAAAGGTGGTGATGATGACCTTTTAGTGCTATCTACGAAAAGAAAAAAAAAAAGATTCGATCTGTTGTTTGAGCTTAGTAGTTTTTAAGGTTTTAATGTAGACTGAATTTGCGACATTATCCTTTTATGTTGTGGGTTTTTTGTTTTGTTATGTTGGCATGACAGTGAACAAAAAAGTCTTATCCTCTTGAAGCATTCAACGCGATGTTCACTTTAAATGCGGATATGAGGAAAAAATGTCCACCAACATTATATGTTTGGGCTTTGTCCTGAGTCATATCGAACCCAATTAGTGTTCAATCATGATCTCTATTAGCTGGGTTAGCTTTGGATAAATTATCCAGAATCGAACTAAATTAAGAGAATTAGTCATAAATATACAAATGGTTTTTTTGGTATCCGAACTAAACTGGAATTAAATTCGGTTTTGAAAACCGAATAAATCGAATGGATATTTGAAATATCTGAAATACAATCATACACCAAAAAAAAAATACTAGTTATATTTGAAAAAAACCAAAATATCTTAAATTATATCTGAATGATATTTGGTTATGATTTTTGAATAAAAAAATTTAAACCGATAAATAATTATTTAAAAATAATATCTGATCACTTATGAACAAAAGTTAAATTTAAAAAGAATATAAAATTTATTTAACATGAGATCATGTTAATTATTGAAGTATTGTTTTTGAAAAAATTTATTTTTATTTTAATCATTTCATTTTTGTTAAATTAATCATTTGATTATATAATTTTTTAATCTAAAGTTTTATTTACTAATATATTTTAATTATAATGAAAATAACATATATATTTTTGTGGCATTTTGTTTTAAAAATATAATTTTATTTTATTATTGTTTAAGTTAAGTCTCGAATACCTGTTATTATGTGAATAATAAAACCAAACATTTATTAAATAAAATAAATAATTTATAGTTAATTCGAAGTGTGAACAATAGCCAAAATGGTTAAATCTATGGTAACAATGAAGAGCATAAAAAATCTTAATTTTCTTTTTTTCTTAATTTTTTTATTTACCTTTTGATTTTTTGTTTTTTCTTTTAGTATTAGTAATTGATCATACTATCTACTTAATCTAAATGAAAAACATAAAAGAAAAATATTTTCCTTTTTCTTAATTTTCTTATTTATCTTTTTTTTATTAGTAATCGATTATACAATTTCTTTAATCTAATTGAAAAATATAAAGGAAACTTATTTTCCTTTAATTTTGTTTTTAAAACTAATTTTTAAATCTATGTAAACATTATGTTAAAATATAATTGGTTGATTTTTTTAACACGTGTCAAAATCTAATAGATTAACTTGACATGTGTCGCGATCATGTTAATTAGCAATTTTGACGCGTTAATTGGTTGAATTTTTTAACATGTGTCAAAATCTAATCGATTAACTTGACACGTAGCGCGATCATGTTAATTAGCAACTTTAATACATCCAACTTTATATAATAAGATCAAAATATCCGAATATTTTTAGTTATATTTCTGGGTATTTCGAGTAGTTCATATAGTTTTTAAGATATTTTGGATATTTTGGATAGTTCGAGTTGTTTAAAACTGATCCGAGTTAAAAAAAAAAAAAAAAAAAAAACCGGTCATATATTGACTCTCAATTATATTAACCGAGCTGATTCAAACCGATACATTATTCGAACCAATCCAACTACTTGAATGTCAAGACCTATTGCTGGTTTTCTCTATTTTTTGTATTTTGTGTATTTTTTTTTTCCAGTTTCAAGATCCAACTTTTCTAGTGTTCTCTTACTTGAATTATCCGATCTTTTAATTTTCGGGATAGTCTTTTCTCTTAGAGAGATAGGAGTCGGAACCATCTTTCTTATTTTGTATGTACAACAACGCTACCAGAATAATGTTTCAAATCTTAACGTTCTTTGACCACCCAAAAAAAAAAAACACTAATTCAAGGATGAAAATAACAATACTAATAAGATAGAAACCATCCTAGTAAGAGTAAACAATGTTTTTTAAGTAGAAAATAAACATAATTAAGAAGCAATGTGATGCTGGACCAGTAATACGATGACATGAGTAAAAAGATTTGATGTCTAAGCATGTATCGCTACTCTCTGTTGGTGTGTGGATGGCACAAATAAGTCCCTTTCTACACTTCTAAGTGACGTTTTGATGACAAAAATGAAAAATTTAAAACACATTTAAAAAGGATCGAAAAAGTCAAATTCCGAACTTGCAAGTAAGGTTTTGATCACTGGTCATGACAAATATATAAAAATATACATTAATACATATAATGTTATAATAATAGATGAAAGTTTATATTATTGATTAGTGGAGGCATTTGGAAATTTGAACATAAATTTATTGGGATCAAAGACTAATTTTAACTCTATATTTTATGAAGTTCAATCAATTCTAATTTCATAGAGGCCCCATGACCCCCTTCATCCCTTCATATTTTCGCCCCGTGATTTTGATGACGCAATTGAAATTCATATAAAATTTTACATGAAATCTATATATAATATATGAAGCTATCTCTACTTAGCTTATATTTTTACTTTTGATAGTATAACTGGATTGATTCTTTTCTATTCAGAGTTGGAAATATATTATTTAATCAAAATATATAAAAGCTGATTTCAAATATTAAAAAAAAAATTATAAACCAAAGATCCAGAATTTTCACCATTTTCAAAAACAAAACTTATATTTTTACAGGATCTTTATAACATCTTCTCCCACTTAACCAGTGGAGATGGTTTCGTGCTTTAAATCTATTAGAAAACCTAGTGAATGAACTACTCGACGGCTACATTTATCCTAGAAAAATTAGCCCGATGGTAAAAACACAAATCATCCGTTAGTTATACAAAAAAAAAAACTTACATCTATATATTTAACGAGAGCATGTAGATGGTTGACCATTGTAGCCACTTGGTGTCGAGCACACCATAGTTCCAGCCAAGCTTCATGCCCATTAACTTTCTAATCCACGCCACTTGTTAAAAGATGATGCTATATTGTTACATAGTCTGATACTACTACTAAAACTTTAATTGTAAACTGTGGAAGTTTAAGTTGTCTAACACCCAACAATACGCCGGTTTTATGAACTAAAAATGGAAAAACATAACGTTAACAAAATATTCATAAAACTTTAAAAATATTAGAATATAAACAATTAATTATTTATGTACTTTTTGTGGCGAATTCTGTGGAATTCGTTAGATTTATAGATGGTATTTTTTCAGTTTAGGTTATTAGGAAAAGCGTTTCGATAGTGAAATAGTGAACCAAAAAAAATGCTCATCTTTCAGCTGCCAATAATCGATTTCATTATACGACTATTGCAGTTTTGGAAAGTGGTTTAGACTACACTTAAAATAATATAACAATTTTTTTTTTGAACTTAATATAACGATTTTTGTTGTCTCTATATAATGACATTTTAATATGTATAAATGTGATTAATAATTACAAATTCTGAAATTTTATAGTTTATTGTATTTATAATTGAATATTTCATAAATACTATAATTTTGAAATTTGGATATAATTTTTTAAAAGTTATAAACTAATAATATCTCGCTCTGAAGTATGCAGTAAATAACATGGATGATATTTGTTTTATAAAACATGATTTTTTTAAAAAAATAAATAAATATTGAAATATCTTAATTAAAAAAAATGTTAATATTTATGCTTCAGAAAACACTTTATTTTTCATTGGAAATATATATCATTGTTTTCCTTTTAATTTTTATTTGATTTTTTTTTTCTGTTTCTATACATCATAACTTTTAAAATAATAAGAATACTTATAAACGAGTAGCACTAATTAAAAAACACCATTATAATCAAATTTCAATATATTTTTCATAAATATGTCTGCTCAAAATTTATATAATTATTAATTCAATAATTGAAACCATATATTTACATTAAGATTTATATTAAATTTATTATATCATTATCTTATCTAAAATTTATTTACTACAATCAAACTTTAGAAGATTTAAAGATATCCTTATATAAATATAACTACCTCTGTTTCACAAAAAAAATGTTGTTTTATTTTTTTTCACATATATTAAAAAATTAATTAAAAAATCTATTATACTTTTTATTAATATAATAAAAAAATTTCTATTTTTAATATAAGAAGATTAAAACTGGATTTTTGTTTAAATTTTTGCATTGAAAATACAAAACAACATTTTTATAAAACAAAAATATAAAATAACAGTTTTTGTGAAACAGAACTATGAATCAAAAGAATATGGTAAATCTCGTAGAATCTAAACTGAATTTTGGTATCCTAAATTTATCAAAAAAAAAAAAATGATAACCTAATGAAATAAAATCTTATGAACAACACAATCGTAACAATAACTGCAAAGTAAAATACAGTATAATCTGAAAAAGTTTTAAATTGCAAGAGAGAGTATAGTAAAGTTAAAGTATATTAAAAAGTAAAAAAACCAGAATTAATTCTAGGCGCTCCATCTCACGCAATCTTTCACGCGGTTTTAAACCGCGTTAATATTCGTCACTCCCGTATATTTTCCCCTATTTATAACTAACCAGCTTCTTCTCCTCTCACAGTTTTCTCGAATTTCGAAATCCTCTCTCTCTCCTCTCTCTCTCCTCTCTGTCTCTCTCTCTCTGTTGCAATGTCGAAGAACGGCGCTAGAAACTGCTTAGGCTCAATGGAAAATATCCGAAAAGTATTCCAACGGTTCGACAAAAACGGCGACGGGAAAATCTCGATCGAGGAGCTGAAAGACGTGATCGGAGCTCTCAGCCCGACGGCGTCGCCGGAAGAAACGGCGTCGATGATGAAAGAGTTCGATCTCGACGGCAACGGATTCATCGACATGGACGAGTTCGTCGCCCTGTTCCAAATCGGAGACGAGATCAACGGAGACGGGAGAAACAGCAGCAGCGATATCAGGGATCTCAAGGAAGCGTTTGATCTTTACGATCTGGATCGCAACGGACGGATCTCGGCGAAGGAGCTTCACTCGGTGATGAAGAATCTCGGCGAAAAGTGCTCGATCCAGGATTGTAAGAGGATGATTAGCAATGTTGATACCGACGGTGACGGTTGCGTCGATTTCGAAGAGTTTAAGAAGATGATGATTAACGGCGGATCTTGAACGCGATTCGGAATCTCGTCGTCGAATCGACGGTTAGGAATAGTTATTTTCTTCGTTTTTTTTTCTTTTTTCTTTTTGTTTTTGTAAATAGATGAATTAGAAGTTTCTAGCATTGTTTTCGATTAAACTCTCTCTAATGGCTATGGATTAATTAGGGAAGAAGATTAATGTACTAATTCAAGTGGTTTTTTTTTTTAAATAAAAGGATATATTATTGATGATTATTCTTCCGTTCCACATAGTTTGATTTTTTTAGGTTTTATTTTTATTTTCCAAAAATTAATTTTCTAGATTAAATTTAATATATTTCTTTTTTCAAGACAATAAACAAATAAAAAGTAATAGAAAAAGTAAATTTAAATTTAAAAACAAACAAAAATAATAGGAAAAAGTAAATAATTATTGTTTCACACAGAGGGAGTATTAATCAAATATGGTTGCATTGTAAAGATGGTTTGGTGATGTGGATCTTGTGTTGTGTGGATTAGTTACACTTCACGATCCCATGTGATTCTTTAAACCTTTCTCCACGTATCTCGCTGGTGCATTAATTAACAAGTTACGTACGATACGATTCTCTGGTTATCATTATTAGAAAAATACTAAAATATTGCAATAAATCCCAAAAGTTCTTTTTGTTTTGTTTTATAAAACGCAGACGCCAAACGCAAATCAAAACAGAACAAAAAACCACTTTAACCGAAACAATTACACTTACACCAAACCTACAAATCTTTCTATCTTCTACACATTTGATGTTTTACCATAACTCACACACATCAAATCTACTATATGTGTATAATGAAAAGATTTATAAAGGTGTAACCTAATCCAATATTTGGAGCAAAGGTTTCCAAATTTTTCAAACCTCAAATCAAATCAACATTAAGCTATGCGTTGCGACAAACCCGTGCTCATGTTAGCAACATAATACACAACACCATCTATGCACACACACCATTAGACCAAGCACGGTGAGGAATTCTTCAATCTATCGTTCTTCTCCATGGTGATTTTCGTGCTCCCAATATGAATACATGAGATGAATGAACATTGCCATAAGCATATCATCAAATATTTCCGTCATATATGCACAATACTACCTTGTATTGATCATTATAATATGATCATACCCGAAAAAACTTTTGGCTCTCTTTCTCATGGTTTTGAGTCTAGCTAAATTTTATGGACTTCCCTGTGGAAGGGGTTACATATGATTTGTTCTTGACCGTATCCGAGGCTTATTAAGCCATTAACATTATGTGAAGGGTACTCTATGTGCTTAGGTTTTAGGAGCGGGAATGTCAAACGTGATAGTAAAGACTTTGATGAGGAAGACAAGAGAAGAAAGTACCAATTTTGGCGTCTTCTTTGTCTATCTAAATCACTGAAAGCGATCAGAAGAGGAGACTTCGACGAAGACCCAAACGAGAAAAGATTTGATGAAATATCGACTGCGGATGATCGTTGCCCATAACTTGGACACTATGAGAAACTTAGTTACGGATTTTGCAGGCAGTGTCCCAATAATCTCGAACACTAAGTCAAGAGTGATTTGATCAAAGTTGTTTTTCTCTTCCGAAGTTTGTGGATTGATGATGTTCACGGTTTTGGTCTTTTTGCTGCGTGTTCTCATGATCTATCGCTCTTGTTTGAAACCCTATTCTCTCTCTACTCATAAATTTTGAGTGCCTCGTTTAAAAAGGAGCAAGCCCGTAATATAAACCAATGGGCTTCACATAAGTACCCGACTGGTAAAGTGGATAATACGTAACCGGGTTGGGTCTTCATTGATAATTGTTTTGCGGGATTGGGCTGTGGAAAAAAAGAAGTAAAACGTGTATACTCATATTGTTTTTAAACAGACTAATAAGCAGTACAAACCCATAAACTAATCCAAAAGGCATGTCATTCGGGCCGGTCAAGCCCAGCCCAGCCCGCAATTTATAAAACCCGCATATATTCAAGCCCGGTCCGGTTCTAACAAGGTTATACGGTTATTCTGGTTTTTTTTTGATTTTAAAACAAAATAAAATAATTTTCAAAAACAAAAGTATTTATGAAAATTAATTCAAAGTTGAAACAATCATCAATATAGTTTTATCAAATCATTAAAAACAAAAGTTTGACTTAATGAATCTATATCACTACAAGAAAACACTCAATTTGCGACAGAAATTTGCGACGTCCAATATCCGTCGCAAATTTGCGACGCAATTGCGGCGACATTGCGACAATATATAAATACCGTCGCAAATATGCGACGAGAATGGTCGTCGCAAACGCGTCGCAATTTGCGACAGTTTTGCGACATATTTGCAATGGCATGCCGTACAGTCGCAAGTCCGTCGCAAATCTATCGCAAACCACGAATATTTGCAAAACCATATACCCTAAATTGGGATATGCTTTGTAAGTTTAATGCAAATATTACATGAATTTTAAGTTTATATACAAATTATAAGAAAAAGTAGTATTTATAAACTTTTCATGAAGTCATTTCATATAGAGGAGTAGAAGGAGTTAATGTTTATTCATAAGTATAAGAGTTTTATAAAACTCACATTTGACAAGAAGAATTTGTAAACTTTTGCATAAAGTAAAATTTATTACAATTTTATACTATCATAAATATTTTTTAACTTTTCTAATATGATAAAAAAAATTTACATAACCAAATTTAATAAGATTTTAAATATATAAGATTCGTCGCAAGTCCGTCGCAAACGAAGAAATATTTTCCAAACCATATGACTTAGTTTTCTTTGTAAACTAAGTCATATAAGTTAAATACAAATATTACATGAATTTTAAATTTATATACAAATTATAAGAAAAAAGAAGAATTTATAAACTTTTTATGAAATCAAATTTCATAGAGGAATAGAAGGAGTTAATGTTTATTCATAAGTATAAGAGTTTTATAAAACTCACTTTGGAAAAGAAGAATTTGTAAACTTTTGCATAAATTAAGATTTATTACAATCTTATACTATCATAAATGTTTTTTAACTTTTTAATATGATAAAAAAACATTTACATAACCAAATTTAATAAGATTTTAAATATATAAGATTTGCGACGGATTTGCGACGGGTCGTCGCAACGCTGTCGCAAATCTTATATATTTGCGACGGACTTGCGACGGCCCGTCGCAAATCCGTCGCAAACGACGAATATTTTCCAAATCATATACCCTAAATTGGTATTTTATTTGTAAAGTAAGTTATATAAGTTAAATGCAAATATTACATGAATTTTAAGTTTATATACAAATTATAAGAAAAAAAAAGAATTTATAAACTTTTCATGAAATCAAATTTCATATAGAGGAATAGAAGGAGTTAATGTTTATTCATAAGTATAAGAGATTTATAAAACTCACTTTAGACAAGAAGAATTCGTAAACTTTTGCATAAATTAAGATTTATTACAATCTTATACTATCATAAATGTTTTTTAACTATCTAATATGATAAAAAAAACATTTACATAACCAAATTTAACAAGATTTTAAATATATAACATTTGCGACGGATTTGCGAGGGGTTGTCGCAAGTCCGTCGCAAATCCCTCGCAAAATGAAAATTTTTGAAATTTTGGTCGAAATAATTTGAATTATTTAAAAATTCGATGAGTTCGCGCGTAATTTTTTGGGCCGCCCATATTGCGACGGATTTGCGACGGATCTGTCGCAAATCCGTCGCAATATCTGTTATTAAATTGATTCTCCTTCTTTTCTTCTCTTCCTCTCTCGATCCTTACCTCTTTTTTCTTCTCTTTTCCTTCTCTTAACAAGTCTATCTCTCTCTCTCTTCCATTTTTCTTAAGCCTCTCTTCTCTCTCTCTCTCTTTCTCTCCCTCTCTCTTTCTCTCCCTCTCTCTTAACAAGGTTAGCTTTCTTTTTCTTTTTTAGATTTAGATTTGTTAGATTAATTAGTTAGATTTGTTTTATTTTAGGATTTGAGATTTGTAAAGTGTTAGATTTAGGATTTATATTTAGTTAGATTTATAATTTGTTGAATTTAGCTTTTATAATTTGTTAGATTTGAAAATTGTTAGTATTTGTATTTTGTAAGATATAGGATTTGAATTTTTTTAGATTTATGAATTCTTAGATTTAGGATTGGAGTTTTGTTAGATTTAGGAATATTTAGATTTAGGATTTGTTAGATTTAGGTTTGGAATTTGTTAGATTTAGGTTTGGAATTTGTTATTTAGAAATTATTAGATTTATGAATTCTTAGATTTAAGTTTGGAATTTTGTTAGAATTAGGAATTGTTAGATTTAGGTTTTGAATTAGTTAGATTTAGGTTTGGAATTTGTTAGATTTAGAAATTATTAGATTTATAATTGATTTTTTATACTTTCAAATTGTTAAATTGCTATAATTTAAAAAAGTAATTACATTAGTGTGTTTTGTTAGATTTAGAAATATTTTTGTTAATATTATTTATTTATTTATTTATTAAATATAATTTTCGGGAATTTTTTTTATAAAAAATTAATTAATTTGCGACGAACGTTTTGAGGTTCGTCGCAAATCCGTCGCAAAAAGTTGCGACGAATTTGCGACGGACCTCATAACATTCGTCGCAAATCCGTCGCAAATGTTGCGATGGGTTTGCGACGGACCTAAATTTGCGACGTATTTACAACATTTTATTTCCGTCGCAAATTTGCGACGGATTTGCGATGCATTTCGTTCCGTCGCAAATTTTTCGTCGGTTTTGCGACGGATATTGATTTGCGGCTAACGAATTGCGACAATTTTGCTTCCGTCGCAATTCCTTCGCTAAAGGTGATTTGCGACGGACTTGCGACGGTTTTGTCCGTCGCAAATCGGATGTTTTCTTGTAGTGTATGAATTGTAATATCAAATAAAAATAAAACGTTTTAAATCCATGTAATAAAGTATTGAAAGACGATAAAGATTAAGACTAGCCGTGCGGCTGGAAACAATTTTGAGATTTATAAAGAGACACACAACTGGAAAATCAGGGTTTCGATCAATAAAAAACATTTCAAATCACTATTTATAGAGTTTTCAGGATATATCCGAGTCCGGTTGGGCTTAAGTTCAAAAACCCATTAGCCTAAATGGGATTGACCCGAAATGTCCAAATTTTTTTGAGTTTATATATGTAGGTTCGAACCAATATTTTTAAGGGCCGGACTAGGCCGAGCGTCGGGTTTCTGGCCCTAATTGACATCCCTACCCTCGGAGACAAGAGGGTTGTGTCGGGACAACGAAACAATTAGGGCATTCTCATTCCGTCAAGCCGTTTCGTCCAAAGAAGAGATATGATTGATGGTCGAATCATCAAACCAGAGTTTGATCACGTCGGAAGCAACGCCATCTTGGTTTTTTGTTTGTTTAACATACCATGTTGCTTGTTTCAGAGGCTTGTTGCTCTGTTGCGAAATTTGAGCGAAGAGAAGATCGACTGATTTTGAGAGTTGTGTTTGCTAGACAAGAAAGGTTAGGATTTTCTTTTCTTTCGAACATTGAAGATTCTTTATGATTGAGAGATTTAGATCTTGAAACATATATGTTAATTTGTCGTAGTTTCCAAAATTATATTTTATACTTTTTGAATGTGTGTTTAAAAAAATGGATCAGCCAGGGAATGTAACGGTGGTTATTAGGCCCCTTCTTGCTCTGAATATTTTGTTCTTTTATGTATGGTATATATACGTACAAATACAATGCATTGAACAATTAATATTTGTAAGTGCTGGTTTGTTACTCTATCTATATTCATGGGTTCATTATTTTTCAATCTTTTTTTTCTCTCCATCTAAATGTTTTGTTTTTTCGCTTTATGATATGGTCTTCGACTCTTGGAGTCATGAATTTGTGGGATGAATTAAATATGTTAAATGTATTACATGATACACTTTTCAAGAAAATATGTCACTAGATAACTTTTACTATATGAAAAATTGATCATTTAGAGAAAAATTGGTTTAGCCGAATACTCAAGCGTTGGAAGATGGGACGAGAATCAAGCAGATGCAAATGCCAACCAAACCCTCAGGAGTTAGAGTGCGCGGAAGTGTTGGAATATGTAACGATCACATAACAAATGGAAAGATGCTTTAGACTTTGGTTTGGAAAAGTGGAGGAGAAGCTAAGTTAACTAAATTACTTAAACCTAAGCTTCCCCCTTCTTATTTAAGGAGCTCGTGGTTATGGAAAAGCTTAGCTTGTGGTATGGAAAAGCTTAGCTTGTAGACTGGATTTAACTAAGCTTTAATCCTAACTTAATTAACCTGAGCTTGAAAACAAAAAACTGGCCCAAAAATCAATTATTGAGATGTCATGTCACATACAGTACTTCGTTTTGTGTAAAAGGCTTGTCTGAACAAGTTTGTAGGCTGTGTAGACATACACCTTTGGTCGTAAAAACAAACGAGAAGAGATCTTCGAGAACTGAAAAGCCTGGCGAACAATACATGTGAGTGTCATTCGCATGTTTTGACGCTCATGGAGAAAGCACCAAATTAATTGACAAGTGATTGGAGATGGACCTATCCGTAGGGGGCTGTTGTTTCATCATCTGTTATCTCTATCCAACTGATCCATTTAGATGCTACATCCATATAGTCCATCCAGATGTTGTTCGTTTCATTTTCGGTTATTCATCCGCATGATTCATCTGGATGAAACTTTGTTTGTTTAATGAGTTGGTATTAAATTTGAATGTACCATTTGAATGGTTTTAATAAAAAAATGACTAAAATGCTCTTACTTTCATCCAATCATTTTATTTTATTTTAACCATATAATTTTGATCTTAACTATACTAAACTTTGATCTAAAATATATTTATAATTAAATATTCAAATTATTATTTTTAATATTTTAATTCACGTTTTCCCTCGACTTTGGCGGTTTTAGCGGGAAAACGCAATTTTGCAATTTTGGCGGAAAACATGATTTTACGGTTTTGACGGAAAAACGTGATTTTTCGCTTTTGACCCGAAAACGCGATTTTGTGATTTTGACGGAAAAACTTGATTTATCCGTTATTGTAGAAAACTCAATTTCATGATTTTGCCGAGAAAACACGATTTCAAGGTGATGGCGAGAAAACGCGATTTTATGGTTTTTGCAGTTTTGGCCGGAAAACGCGTTTTTGCGGTTTTGCGTTTTGCGGATTTGCGGTTTTGGCAAGAAAATTCGATTTCACAGTTTTGTAGTTTTGCCGGAAAACAAGTTTTTTTATTGTTTTAGGATAATTGTAATCTTAATCTGGATAAGGCTATTTTAGACATTTGTTATTTTGCAGTGGATCATCTCCATCCACATGATTCAATTTGGTCCATCCAGATGAGTTAAAAAAATTAGCCTAAATTTTATAAAATCATCCAAATGGATCATCATCATCATCTGGATGGAGATGATACAATTTTATTTTGGCGATGTTCGTTTCATCATCAGTCATCTCCATTCAAATGATCCATCTGATGGAGAAACGAATAGTCCTATAGTCTTTTAACAAACTTATTGAAAGCCCATTCTTTCAAGACATGTGTAATTAATGTAAATTTCCCACACAAAATGTAATTACTATAAATTTCCCACACAAAAATGTAATTACTATGAATTTCTCAAAAAAATAAAAAGTAATTACTAGTATGAATTATGTCAAAAAAAAAAAATACTACTATGAATTTGTGTAAATTGAAAATATGGGCTTAATAAGCTTGTTAAAAAAAAAAAAAATACTACTATGAATTTGTGTAAATTGAAAATATGGGCTTAATAAGCTTGTTAAAAGACTAGGTCCATCTCCAATGTAATTACTATGAATTTCTCCAAAGTTAAAAAGTACTCCCTCTGTTCCTTAAAGAAGGTTGTTTCAAAAAGAAGGATGTTTTCAATTTTCTAGGTGTAGTTATTGTTCTTTTTTACTTAATTTACCCTTATAACATTTATTATTTTAAAGAAAACTAAAGTAATAACTAATAAAACAAGGTTAGAAAAGACTTTTTAAAAAATTTCTTAATATATGTGAAAAACGCAAAACAACTTTCTTTAAGAAAGAGAGGGAGTAGTAGTATGAATATTAGTGTGATAGAAATTACCGCAAAAGTATTGGGTTAATAAATTTTGTACATTACATAGAAAAAAACTAAAAATTATATAAAAAAAATCTTTGGAGTTCTTCTAAGTTCTAACAATCATTTTTTTTTTTTGGTTTTATTCTTCTAACAATATTTTTCGCAAGTAAGGTCCCTTTTCTTGGGGTTGAGCAATAATTGCATGGGACAAAAACAAAAATGGATGGAAAGTTTCGCCCTTTTTTTGTATCGTTACTTAATCGCTCCTCTTAAAAGAACCTCTTGTCATTATTATTCTTCCAAGTTATGGACCATTTTGGTGTTGTCATGTATCAATTTAAATATGTAGCATACGTGTATTGGGTTATCAATGAAGCAATAGAGATCTAACATACGGAAACGTATCTATCATCTTGGCATGACATGCCAACTTGTTCTAACCATATCCGTTGAAATCGTATTATGTATTCACTAATAAAATCAGAGATTGATTATATTTTGTAAGTATTTGCGTGTATAATACAATACTTATACGGTGTATCGGCACGTTACATGGGTTTTGCTAATATCTGCGAACTTAGATAAGTACGCTATACTCTCGAGACAATTACGCTAGAAAAGAAGAGACAAGATGAATTTGCTATAATTTACGTTGTAAAAGTAGTGGAGAATATAAATGAGGCGAGGCGTGTATATATAGCAAATGAGTAGCTTGTGACGCAAGGGTACGCATATTTCGTGAATATTCTGCCTTGTCGCACACGAATAAATAAACAGAAATATTCCAAAATTATTTATTCATTATTCGATAAGGATGAGAAAAACGAAAATATTCCATAAAAAATCGACCCAATCTATAAAGATTAATCGAAGATATTATGCAAATTTTTTTTGAGAATATTAACAAATTTATTGAAATAAGTCAATAAGTATTGTTTACAGTACAAAAAGGACTTATTAAAAGAGTTGGTTCCGTTAATTCTGTATCTATATGCAATGATTCATGGATCCCAACATCTCGCCCGAGACCAGCATTATGCAGAGGGTATAATTACTACCCCGAGCTAACCGTCAAATATTTGATTGACCCTATAACATCAACTTGGAATTTACCTTTACTTCAACAGCTACTTGCTTCGGAGGACATATCCTTGATCATGGGGATTCCAACTACCAAAGCATCGAGACCGGATTTATTAGGCTGGAATTTCACCAAATCAGGAAAATATACGGTTAAGTCGGGTTATTTAATAGAACAAAAAATTTCATCTAATGGGCCTCATGATTGCATCTATGGACCGGATATAACGAATTTGCAAGGCCATGCATGGAAAGTCCGATGTCCGTCAAAAATAAAACACCGTGGCAGATACTCTCGGGTTGCATCTCGGTAATGGACCGTCTTAAAAGGAGAGGTATCAATTGCAATCCTCAATGTGGGCGGTGTGGAGAAGAAAAAGAAACTATAAATCATACATTATTCGAATGTCCACCGGCTCTTCAAGTTTGGGCACTATCGGCGATCCCTACGCCTCCGCATAGGTTCCCAATAGCTGCATTATATACTAATATGACATATTTGTTTTGGAATCTGCCTCAAGATGAGGATATGTCAGTATATCCTTGGTTACTGTGGTATATTTGGAAATCAAGAAACGACAGTGTATTCTCAAACATTGATCGGGACCCGCGGGAAGTGCTACGACTTGCGAAAGCAGAAGCACTTGCATTGGAACAGGTGCAGACTGAGGAAATGGTAGGTTCTACACAAGGCACAATACCGGTTTTATCAGTGACACACATAGAAGGTTTAACTTGTTTCATAGATGGCTCTTGGAAGGAAACGACGGCAAATTTGGGCTTGGGATGGTTTTGCCAGGGACAACGTCCGGAAGAAATTTTGATGGGTGTAAGGAATGTCAGACGTAGTCTCTCTTCATTACATGCAGAATTAGGAGCACTGATATGGGCAATGCACTGAATGCTCGATGCTAGAAGGTTATCGGTGAATTTTGTTACAGACTGTTCCGAATTGGTACAGATGGTGTCCAAACCAGAAGAATGGCCGGCATTCACACTTCATCTGGAAGAATACGAGACAAGTAAAAAAGAATTTTCTTTTTTCTCCATCTCGCATATCCCACGAGCGCAAAACACAAAGGCGGACAAGCTGCCACGGAGTGCTCGAGACTGTCTTTATCATTTGCATTATGTAAACTCAGTCCCACCGGTTTAGATTTCTGAACCGTTCTAGGTGATGAGGCTGTTGACAAAAAAAAAGTATTGTGTACAAAGAAAATCTTTTGGGGCATAAAGCCCCAATCCCAAGCCAAGCTCGGTGATAGTCTCTCATTTTAGCATGTTTTTAACACTCATATAGGATAGTTTTGCATCCATACATGCATTCATTAGATAGTTTTAGGCTAGATTGCATTCATTTTAGAGTTTAGTGAGTCTTAGCTTAGATCATTGTATATGTGTTGCATTTGAAGTGTTTCTCAGGTATTCTAGAGCTAGAGGAAGCTATTTGGAGGATGATGAATGAGCAAGAAAGCCAAGAAGGTGAAGAACAGAAGGAAAACATGCAACAAAACTCGCAAAGGACAAAAATGAAGTTGTATCGGTGTGATGTATCGGTGTGATCACACCGATACTCATATCGGTCAGACGTATCGGTGTGATCACACCGATATTGAACCCGCGTTTCTGTTTACTTAAGACGAAAAATACTGTTGATCA
>JAHZTW010000001.1:51276678-51414079 GCA_020283515.1 Alliaria petiolata
TAGAATCACTAGAATTATTAGGGAAATCAATTGGATCTTCACCTAGATTTGTGCTTAACTTGATTTTCTGAATTGATCACTTAGAAATCAAACCTTAGGTTGTTTAATAGATGCGAGAGCATTATTAATAACTTGAACCAATCTTAGGTGAGCAAATTATCTATTCGCAAAGAGATTTGGTCTAGGTAATTTGTGAACAAATCGAACCTGTTCTTATTGCTTGCCTTGATTGTTTAAATTCGCAAAGAGATTTTGAATTTAGGGATTTAGGCATAGATAACTTCTGCAACGAGAGTTGATTGGTTTTACCTTAGAGTTTCGAGTTCTAGACGGTTCTTAATAAATCCCTAATAGACTTAGATTCTGCATTCTTGGATTCAAAACTGATAATTATCTTTGCCTAGCGCCTCGTCTCCTGAACTTTAATCCATCAAATTTCGATTTATTACTTGCTTTAATTGCTTAGTTTTCAATTTCATTATTCGACCTAGCATAATCTAAATCTAGAAACCATAAGTGTAGCTTTAACTTCCCTGAGGATTCGATACCCCTTATACTTCAACTGCATTGATGTGCACTTGCATCTCAAGTCCAACATTCCAGGATAATGAACTTCTAAAATCTCGCGAAGGACACCAAAGTATACAAGATCACCGGATTGAGTGGATACCCCGTAATCAGAAGTCGGCCTGCTCCTATCATCTCGAAGAATCTTAAAAGCGTAACCCCGGGTGCAATACATCATATGTGACCGAGCGACCGTTAGTGGAAATTGCACTAACTCTTTTAACCACGTGGGAAATAAATGACCTTCAGAGGACTTTGTCGTAACCTGCATAAATGAGTTCGTAATAATTAAAACATTTATTTTACATATATATGTTAATTAAGATCAAATAATTAGTTCTACACTTACATAATATCGCAACCAACGTCCAAAATCTTCTTGTTTTAGCTTCATAAGCTCTTCCTCATTTTTCTGTGGATGATTATAACGCATTTGAGCCATATAGATCCTATGAAAGTAAACAACACACGATATATATATTATATAAATGACATGATCAATTATTTCGGAATATATGTGAAGATCAAATATTCAATGGACTCGGTTTAATACCTCTCATATTCTTCAACTTCGTCGCAGTTTGTGAGAATATACATATGCAAATGATTATGCTCAACGGCTGACAACTTTCGCTTCTTCCCCTTTCCACTAAGTCTTCCAATCTGAGAGAAAATATTAGGAACATAGACCGGATATAATGGTCTCTCGCCTCCGTCATCATGTCGAGCGGGTCTTCGACTCTTTGTTTTAACTTGTGTTGGAAAGTAGAACTCCGCAAAATTAGAGGTTTCTTCATTGATGCTCTGCGCGACAATAGAACCCTCTACTCTGCTTAAATTTTTCACCTTCTTCTTTAGATGAAACATATACCGCTCGAAAGGATACATCCAACGATACTGAACAGGGCCCCCAAGTTCTGCTTCTCGAGGTAGATGAATTGGTAGATGTTCCATAACATCAAAGAAGGAGGGTGGAAATATTTTCTCTAGATTTCAAAGTATTACGAGTATTCTGTCCGCCAGGTTTTGGATACCGTCTATTGTAAGAGATCGCGCGGATATATCTCGAAAAAATGAACCAATCCCTGCAAAGTTTACATTAAGGAGAAATATATTATGAAATGATCGATTTAAAATTAATATTATTGATATTTTTGAATAAAATATATAAGATATTTAATTGTTATTTGTACCTGCAATTGCTTCATGGACATTACGTGGTAAAAGACCGGCAAAAGCAAATGGAAGGAGACGCTGCATCACAACATGACAATCATGACTCTTCATTCCAGAAAATTTTCCTTCTCCACGATCAATGCAGTTACTAAGATTAGATGAGTATCCATCCGGAAATTTAACTCTATCGGCAATCTAGTCTAAAAACACATCCTTTGAAGGTGCATCCAATTGAAAAGCAGGGACCGGGGCCTTCCCATTCGCTGAAATATGTAGCGCCCTACGAGAACAAAATTCTGGCAAGTCCAATCTAGACTTTACGTTGTCCTTTGTCTTCCCTTGGACATTGAGAACAGTGTTCATTATGTTCTCGAAAAAATTATTCTCAATGTGCATCACATCTAGATTATGCCTCAATAAATGGTCCTTCCAATAAGGCAAGTCCCAAAAAATACTCTTCTTGTGCCAATTATGTAGGTCGCCACAAGCATTCACAGGATAATGCCCGTTATCACCACATTCAACGGTCCTCTCTACATCAAAATCTCTGAACTGAGTCAACACATAATTTCCATCTAACTGAGGAGGTGGACCCTCAAATACTCGACGGTTCTTCCTAAAGAACGTCGTGCTCCGACGATAAATATGGTCACTTGGAAGAAATTGCCTATGACAATCAAACCAAAACGTTTTTCTTCCGTGCTTCAATTGGAATGCATCTGTGTTATCTTGACAAGAAGGGCATGCTAACCTTCCATGCGTTGTCCATCCAGATAACATGCCATATGCCGAAAAATTGCTAATAGTCCACATAAGTACCGACCGCATGAGAAAGTTCTGCTGACAAGAAACATCAAACGTCTCAACACCATGCTCCCATAACATTTGCAGCTCATAAATCAATGGTTGGAGAAACACATCAAGTGATCTCTTTGGATGCTCTGGTCCAGGAACGAGAATGCTAAGGAACAAGAACTCTCGTCTCATGCACAAAGTTGGCGGTAAATTGTAAGGTGTAACAATTACCGGCCACAATAAATATTGCCTCCCATGCTTTCCAAAAGGATTGAAACCATCAGTATATATTCCAAGGTAGACGTTCCTTGCCTCATACGCAAAACTCGGATACACAGATTGAAAATGTTTCCATGCTCTTGCATCTGAGGGATGATCAATTTTTCCATATGTTGTGTTGTGCTCTGCATGCCATCTCATTGCCCCCGCTGTGCGCTCTGATTGATATAACCTCTTCAATCTCTCAGTTAATGGCAAATACCACATTCGTTTATGTGGGACTGGAATTCTTCCACTTGTTTCCTTATACCGAGGTTTCCGACAAAATCGACATGTCGAACGGTTTTCATCCTCTCTCCAGTAGAGCATACAGTTGTCGATGCACACATCTATCATTTGATAGGGCAATCCAAGGCCACCAACAAGTTTCTGTATCGCATAGTACGATTCAGGTGCAAGATTATCTTCAGGCAAAATATCTTTCACAAAATCTGCGATTGCATCCACACACTCCTCACTCAAATTAAAATCCGTCTTTATACCCATCATCCTAGTTGCAGCTGATAAAGGGGAATGTCCCTTTCTACAACCATCATATAACGGATGTTTAGCAGCGTCTAACATATCAAAGAACCTCCGAGCTTCTAAGTTAGGTTCTTCACCTCTATCTCCATACTCAGCAATCGATGGTATACTTTCACGAAACGCATCATTCACCATCTGAACATGACCTACAGTTTCTACCTGATCCGTTCTAGGTTCCTCTAAACTATCTCCAACAAATTGTTCACTAGTACTAGCAATATCCACCATTGTATCATTTTCTCCATGATAATACCAAATCTTGTAACCCGCCACAAATCCATTACAATACAGGTGTGACCATACTTCCCTTATCACGATAAATCTACGATTCCGACACTTTATACAAGGACAATAAATTTTACCGGATTTTTTTGCTTTCGGCTGCATCGTCGCTAATCCCATGAATTCTTGCAAACCTTCTTTGTACTCTTCCTTGATAAGACCCGTTGCCGGAATTTGATGAGATTTGTCCATCCATGATCGAAAATAATTATAAGGATCTGAAGAAGACATTTTTCAATATTTTAGATGAGATATTTTTTCTTTTGTTGTTCTTCTAGTGAATTAGAGAAGGGAGACTTGCATTTATAGGAAAATATCTGCACATTTCCGACGGATTTCTGACATAAATCCAACGGCTACATAACGCCTATAATATTCAAACGGCTATAAAATCCGTCGGAAATCCGTCGAAAACTTTTTACGAATTTCCGACGGATATGATTCCACGGTCTTTTATTTTGTCACATTATGGTCACAATTCCGTCGGAAATCCCTCGGAATGAACCAACGAATATTTTCCATCGAAAAACCGTCGGAAATTCCCGACGAAATTCCGACGGAATCTTGTCCGTCGAAAATTACCGACTGATTTCCGACGGTTTATTACTTTATCACAATTTCGTCGCAATTCCGTCGGAAATTTCCGATGGATAACATTCCGTCGGAACTTCCGTCAGAAATTGCCCCGTTTTCTTGTAGTGCCCCCTCTTTGAGCATTTAACAACAGCTTATACCCAATTATCTTCTCCAACTGTAATCCTAACAATTATTTTCAAATTAATTAATTTATTCACAATTATCTTCCCCCCCCCCCCCCTCCACCCTTTTTCTTGCTCCAACATCACACCAACAACAACAAACAATACATTGACGATTTAATTCATCTTCTTCTTCTTCTTGAAAATCTTATTTGATTTATAAAGCTTCAAAGAATCCCACTTTCACTTTTTAAAAATTAAAAGAGAATTCTTGTTGTCACTTTCTTTCTGCCTTTTTTGTTCTCTCTTCTTGTTTAATTTCTGAGTATTTGATTTGTGATCTTCTTGAGATCTCTCAGTAATCAAAACCCATTTAAAAAAAAAGAAAGCTTTCTTGACATGGGTTTCGCTTGTTTCCTCTCTCCTCGAACCAGAGCGAGCTCTCATGAACACAACAAAGCTTGGCTTTTGGAGGAAACAGGACCGAAGCTTATGGACTCAGACCCATATTCAGTCCACTCGTCATTTAGGTTTAGTCTTTGCTCGCAGGTGGAGCTGGAGAAGATGAAAAGGGAGGAACCGTCTTCGTCGTCTTCCTGTCGGAATTTAACAGTGTCTGAAGGATCGGCGACCGTTCTGCTGGTGAATTTGGAGAATGAGGTTAAGGAGACAGAGAAATCGACGGATGAGATGAATTGGTCGAGGGCTGTTTCACTGGACAAGAGTATTTCTCCGGTGGCTAATACTTTGATCCGGTTTAGTTACAGCGAAATCGTCACCGCAACTCGCAATTTCTCAAAAGGTAAAACAGTTGATCTCGAGCTCATCTGTTAGCATTACTTTTGCTGAATTTAGAGCTAATTTGATATGTTCAATCCGGATTTTTGTTCGGTTTTGATTGGTTTTCTTTTCGGATTTTCGGTTTATGGATAATAGTACGTAATAAGATTTGGTTGATTTGGTATGGTTTTGATTTCATTTCCAATTCGGCTTCAGTCAAAAAAATTTGGAAATTTAGGTTTTAGATAAGTATTATTTTTTTTTTTTTAACTTTTCGATTCGGTTCGAATTTGGATTATATAGTCAAAATGAACTTATTAAGAAAAAAAACATGGTTTGGATTTCAAATAGATAATTTCGGTTGGTTTTGAATCGGATTGGTTTATTCGGATTGAACACTTCTACTTGATTTAGAAAAAGTTGGATGAGTTTTGATGAATCTCTGTTTCAATTTGGTTAGGGAGAGTGTTGGGAAGAGGAGCTTGCAGCTATGTGTTTAGGGGCAGAATGGGGATTTGGCGTAAAGCTTTGGCCATTAAGAGACTTGATAAAGAAGATAAAGAATCTCCAAAGTCGTTTTGCAGAGAGTTGATGATTGCAAGCTCTCTTAACAACCCTAACATCGTGCCTCTTCTAGGGTTCTGTATCGATCCCGAACAAGGGTTTTTCTTGGTGTACAAGTATGTCTCTGGTGGTAGCCTCGAACACTATTTACATGGTAATTATATAATTTATCAGAACTCTTTTCTTTCCTCGATCATTAGATATTGACCGGTTTTGCTCTGCTTTTTCGGATTAAGATAAGAAGAAGAAGAAGAAAAATGGTGTGAAGGTCTCCTCGTGTCTGCCTTGGTCAGCAAGGTACAAGGTGGCCTTAGGCATTGCAGATGCCATAGCCTATTTACATAATGGGACTGAACAATGTGTTGTGCATAGAGACATCAAACCGTCAAATATTCTTCTTTCCTCAAACAAAAAGCCAAAGGTAAAGAGACTTGGACCACTTTTTGTGTACTTGCATCAGTTAAAGGTGTTCTGTTTTAACCGCAACTTCTTGTTCGGGTTCTTACAGTTGTGTGATTTTGGGTTGGCGACATGGACAGCTGCACCTTCGGTTCCTTTCCTCTGTAAGACCGTGAAAGGCACTTTCGGGTAATCGATCTTGAAAACCTTTTTGATGTCATAAACTCATTCCTATGGATCTAAAAAGTGTGCAACAATTTGGAACTACTTGTTGCAGTTGTCTGGCTCCTGAGTATTTCCAACACGGCAAGATATCTGATAAGACCGATGTTTACGCGTTCGGAGTCGTGTTGCTTGAGCTAATAACAGGTCGGAAACCAATTGAAGCAAGAAGACCATCTGGTGAAGAAAATTTGGTAGTTTGGGTACGTGTTATCTTATAACTACTAGTAAACCAACCCTTTTGACTTTTGGTAGCTAGTTTTCTAGAAATGGAAAGGGAATCCAAATTTTCCAACCAAGAAATGTCACATTTAATTTGTGAATCGACTTGCTAAATTCGGGTTTAGGTCAAACTCGGTTGAGCTATACAAATTCTTGTTCAAGTAAGGATCAACGTTTTTAAACTGTACACGGTTTAGACTTATGTACCAGAATCTGTATTTCTGACAAAACAGAGATGGTCAAGTGTAGTTTAAAGCATTAAAATTTGTCTAATAAACAATTTCTTGCAGGCGAAACCATTGTTGCATAGAGGGATGGAAGCTATAGAGGAGTTTCTTGATCCAAGGCTGACTTGTACAAGAAAAAACTCGGCTTTGATGGATCGTATGATCCGAGCTGCATCAGCTTCTGTGATCAATGAGGAGTCACGAAGACCCACGATGAAGGAGATTCTTGCAATCCTGAAAGGCGATGAAGGGAAAATAGAGCTAAGGACGTTTTCAAGCCGGAAATTATCAAATCTTTCGGGTTTAATCGACTGTTATCCGCAGTTGCAACGGACAAAATCTGAGATGAAGAGTCATCTTGCTCTTGCGATGCTCGGAGTAACAGAGTTTGAAGACGATGATCGCTTGTAGGGAAGTTAAAACAGTGGCAAATTAAGATGATGAGTTTGTAAATATCAGAGGTTTGATTTGTGTTAGTAGTGTAAGTGTAAAAATTGTAAATGTTTATTCTACCGATTCGGTTATTGAGAAAAAGGAAAAATGGGTTTCATGAAGGTCCTAATTCGAGTATATATATTTGGATTTAAGCTTAATAAAAAGATAAACATACCTATGATTTAAACAAGAACGATAGACTGATTACATTGCTACAAAACGTTAATGGGGGAAATCAAACTTATAATTCCCTCCCTCTCAACGAGATTGTAGGATTGAGTGACAGTGGGACGTGACCATATTAAATCTTCTGGTTCCAAATTTAGAGATTTTTTCTTTTGATCAGTAAAGAAAAAAAATGTAGGATTGTAGGTTTGATCCAGAATTTTTTAATCATAAATAAAAAAATTACTTTCTTTTTTATTTTTTTTAATAGTTTTTGAGTGGAAAAAGAAGTCAAATTCAATACTTTTTTTTACTGCCATATATCTTATTATATAAAGTATATGCTGAAAAGACTCCAAAAACATTGAAAAGACTCAAAAACTTTGAAAATTTTGGTTAGAATGAGTCAAAAATGTAATACATAAAAATACCAGACTAGTTAGTGGCAAAGACATTGGAAGCGAATATCGAAAGAGAAAAGAAGTTGAACAGTTTAGGTTTCAAAACATGGATTCAGAGCTAACTGGCCAGTACGGAGAAGCTGTGTTCCGTGACAAGTTCACAGGGAAACGTATCTTAAAGGAGGAATATTTCAAATCAAAGCAAAAGAAAAACCCAAAGGAGATATTTAATAAAAGTTGAATGGAGCAAAGGTTTAGCTCAGAAGCGTAGACTACAAGAACTTGAGCTTGAGAAGGAGAAACCATTCGCTCGTACCAGGGATGATCCCGAGCTTGATCCAATGATGAAGGAAAGAGTTAGATGGGGTGATCCAATGGATCGTTTGGTCAAGAAAAAGCAAAAGCAATCTCTTACTGATCTAGGAGACGACAAAAAAATGAAAGAATCTGGATTTGTTATACCACAAAATATCCCTAAGCCATCTCTTGTGGATCTTGTGGATGTAGGGGAGGACGAGAAGAAATGAAATGAAATGAAATGTTCCGAGACAAGATCACAAGGAAGCATATCTCAAAGGAGGAATATCTTAAATCCAAGAAGCGTAGACTACAAGAACTTGAGCTTAAGAAGGAGAAACCATTCGCTCGGACCAGGGATGATCCCGAGCTTGATCAGATCATGAAGGAAAGAGTTAGATGGAGAGATCCAATGGCACATTTGCTCAGGAAAAAACAGCAAAAGCCATCTCTTGTGGATTTAGGGGAGGACGAGAAGATGAAAGAATCTGGTTTTGTTATACCACAAAATATCCCTAAGCATAGCTGGTTAACAAGAGGATTTCTTCTAATTCTTTTCTAGCGAATTCACAATATTCTAGAATTAGATTCTTGTTTGCTTCTTGCTATATTGCTACCTAGAATTCTCGTTGTGTTATATATCCTTAAATTCAGAAAGAAATATTCAAAAATACCTCTTGACTTGACATGAAACAAGCTAGTTTACATAGCTACTAGTTATAAAAACAATGGATAGATACATTCATCAGCTATGTTACAACAACAACAACAACAATATATACAGATTTGAAAAATAAAAAACAAATCCGAATCTGCTTACATTGATTCTCCGGAAGAAATAGATTTTGCTTCTTATTGGTTTTTTTTTTTTGCTTCTTCACCTACCGGTTTCGATTGTGCAATAAGAGTGTAGACAAATCAGCTAGATTTTATTTTTTTATGACATAAGAATCATTTTGCTGCTTCTTATTTCAATTTTTGGGTTTTTTTTTCTTCTCAAACTCGGAAGCCGCGAGGTTTTTTTTGCTTCTTTCACCTACCACCGATTTCGATTGTAGGACTAAGTTTTTACATTGAATGCAGTGTACTTAAATGATCCTAAGTAGTCCCTAGTTCTCGCACTTGGTTCATTCAAGTTCTTTACATTTGTTAATGATTTTCAGCTTCCGCATGTTAATTGAAATCTGAGAATCCGTGGACTATTATTGCAACTAGATCGAGATGAATGAGTATGTTTCTTTCTTATTTTGATATGGCTATTGCACTATCTTCGTTTTTTTTGTTGTAGTTTTTGATCGATGTGTTGCTATCTTTTCTTCTGTATAGAGGAAGTCAAGTTGATGAACTTGAGAGATATGATGGTTGGGATACGCTGAAACTCCTGAACGATAGGCGGAAACTTTTGAGGCATATAATCTGCCGCCTAAAGGAGGGTGAGGTTGAATTACCTCATGGAGTCACAGAACTTAGCAGTATTAATGTGGATAAAATTAGTGTTGATTATGTCATTAGCTGGGATAAGGAGAAAGGTAATAAATAATAGCTTACTTCGCCTTCTTCTGCAATAATTATATAGTTCGTTCTGTTTTTAAAATAATACAATATATATTGGTTTAATGCAGCTGAAACACGTGGACCGCTCAAAGTTGGTGAAGCAATTCAGCGCTTCAAAGATGAGGTATGATTCTCATTTTTCAACTTGCAACATCTTGAAGGATAATGCAAGTTAAACGGCTGCTTTTCTGGAAAATTATTTTTGACTAATGATTTATTTACATATATATATAGCAGGCCAGGTCCGTTGTCAGTTTACCTGCAAAATTGATAGACGCAAACTTGACGGAGACAAAAGGATCAGAATGAAGTCTGATATTAACTGAGGGCGACTCCGCAAAAGGATTTGCAGGTAAGTGGTTTGCTTTTTTTCTAAAGTGATTAAGTTTTGCCCCTCTAGTTTACAACATACTTTTAATACTACTTTCAGAATAAGGGACTGTTACAGCTGGGTCGTGACTACTATGGAGTCTACCCGCTAAAAAGAAAGTTTATGAACGTGAAAAAATTCACAGAAAAAAGTATAAGAAAAATGTGCAAATTAGGAACATTGCGAAGATTATCGGACTCGAGTTTGGCAAGACGTACAAGAACTGTTATAAACTGTGATATGGCTCTATTATGATCATGGTTGATCAAGTAAGTCTGTTTTGTTATTATTTTCCATCTTTATCTTAAGGTTCATTATTGCAATCACTAGCAATTGATTTTCTTATTTCCGCAGGACTATGACGGTTACCATATCAAAGGATTAATTATTAGTTTATTCCACACTTTGTGGCCGGAACTACTAAAGGAAGGATCCGGATTTACCATATATGACTTCAGAACACCAATTATGATGGTAACTTCTATAACTTCATATTTTTTTCATAATATCTAAAAATGTAAATAGACTCGTTCATGAGTGAGCTCATGTTGTACTCAGGCTACATGCCCGAGAAAACAAGTCCAATCATTTTTCTCTTTGGAAATGTTGGAGAAATGGATAACAGAGGAAAATCACGCCAGCAAATGGAAAATCTATTACTACAAGGTTTGTTTTGTTTGCTTTTTGACTTAAATCTGTTAAGAGATATATGATTTTTTTGTGAATGTACGTACTTATGTGTTATATTCTTTACAGAGGTTAGCTTCATTTTCTGACGTAGAAGCACACGAGTTTTTTACTAATCTTAAAAAACACAAAAGAGCTTTCAAATGGGATGAAAAAAGAAGACGAAACTACTATTAAACTTGCATTTAGTATGAGGGATGAGGACGCAAAGAAGAAGTATGATGATTTGATAATGAAGCATATCAGAGGGCATGCTGCTAAGGTATGTAGTGTGATAACACTTGTCCCATTTTTACTATTATAAGTGAATGCTTCAATACGAACTACATTCTTGTTGTCACTTTCTTTCTGCCTTTTTATTTTTCCTCTTCTTGTTTAATTTCTGCGTATTTGATTTGTGATCTTCTTTATATCTCTTCAGAAATCAAAACCAATTTGAAAAAAGAAAGTTTTTCTTGTTTCCTCTCTCCTCGAACCAGAGCGAGCTCTCATGAACACAACAAAGCTTGGTTTTTGGAGGAAACAGGACCGAAGCTTATGGACTCAGACCCATATTCAGTCCACTCGTCATTTAGGTTTAGTCTTTGCTCGCAGGTGGAGCTAGAGAAGATGAAAAGAGAGGAACCGTCTTCGTCGTCTTCCTGTCTTCGTCGTCTTCCTGTCGGAATTTCTCCGTGTCTTAAGGATTGACGGTTTAGCTCAGAAGCGTAGATTACAAGAACTAGAGCTTAAGAAGGAGAAACCATTCGCTCGGACTAGGGATGATCCCGAGCTTGATCAAATGATGAAGTAAAGAGTTAGATGGGGAGATCCAATGGCACATTTGCCCAAGAAAAAAACAGCAAAAGCCATCTCTTGTGGATCTAGGGGAGAACGAGAAGATGAAATAATCTGGTTTTGTTATGCCACAAAACATCCCTAGTTGTAAAAACAATGGATGGATACATTCATCAGCTATGTTACAACAACAACAACAATAGATACAGATTTGAAAAAAACAAAACAAAACCGAATCTGCTTACATTGATTCTCATGAAGAAATGAAACTTGGCAACTTTTACACTACAGTTTTGAGCAGAGCATCAAGCACAGCTTCTTTCGTGGGAAGAGCCGGGATCGCGCCTCTCTCTTTAACGGTTAATGCCCCGCACGCATTCGCAAACATAAGAGCCTCTCTCAGCCGTTCTTCGTCCTGAGTCAAGGTGTTTTTGTCAGCTATTGGTGTCTTGGCTTATCANTTTCAAGAAACAATCAGAGTTTTGAAATGTTACAAGCTGTAGAACAAATGAAACAAGAAAACACAATTGTTTTCTCCTCACCTTCCCAATGAAAGCTCTGTCTCTTATACACATCTAGATGTGTAACTGTTCACGTTATTATCCTTTAGAATATTTGCAAGCATATAACCCTGTCTCTTATACACATCTAGATGTGTATAAGAGACAGCTCTTTAACGGTTAATGCCCCGCACGCATTCGCAAACATAAGAGCCTCTCTCAGCCGTTCTTCGTCCTGAGTCAAGGTGTTTTTGTCAGCTATTGGTGTCTTGGCTTATCATCACAACGCTCAAAACCCAAAAAATGAAAAGAATCAAAAGAAGTTTATACCTGAAGCAAGGAGAGATCACTTGCTAGTTGCGATAGTATTCCCGCGACAAACGCATCTCCAGCACCTGTTGTGTCCACTACTTCAACCTTCAATCCGTGAACTCTCCCGCTAAAGTCCTGCAAAACCGCGCATTAGCCTCGAGTGTGAAGATTGAATAAAGGATACGTAGTTCTCACTAATGATAAGCTTTTAAGTTGTACAAGTCGTTGTCAAAACTTCTCACACCTTGGTGTAGTACCGACATCCTTCGGGTCCTTCGGTAACAAGGAGTAGCTTCAGCTTAGGATGGAACAACTTGCGGACGACGGTATCGTCATAAGGATCTTCTCCTTTTGTTAGAAACTCAATCTCCTCTTCGCTTATCTTATACAAGATTCAAACAGAGACAACAACAAGTTTCAGTTGAGAAACGAAAGGGAAAGAAGATAATAAACCTTAAAAAGTATAGAGACCTTTATGATATCAGCAGTGTCCCAAATGCTCAGAATCTCATCCCTAGCGTTATCTGCAGAAGGCCACAACGGGAGCCTAAGGTTTGGGTCGTATGAAAGAATCACACCAGCTTCTTTGGCAGCCTTTGCTGCAGCAATGTGCGCAGACTTGCATGGTTCTGTGATTAGACTTATCGAACCGTAATGGAATATCTTTGCCTGCCACAAGATCAAAGGAAAATGAAATGAGAAGTTAAAATTTTGTTAGACGATGAAACCTGAAACCGACATGTGATTGCTATGCAAACACTTGCAAAAGGATTTGATGCAGAGACAAGATAGGAATATAATGGAGACATCAAGAACACAATGGCAACAGTATATAATAAAGCCACATAATGCAGAAAACAAAATGTTTCAACTTTCAAGTAACAACTAAAATTAGAATTATGGAAGATTAGGATCATATTTTCTTTACTTCATCTTGCCACAATATTGCTTCAGAAGCCCAAATCCATTGAATATAACTCTTAAACTATGCAAACACTTGACAAGATGAAGTAAAGAATGTGTTCTGCATATGGTTGCTACATACTATACTATGTAAACACTTGACAAGGATTTGATGCAGAGACAAGATTGATATATAATTGAGACATATCAAGGACACAATAGCAATAGTATATGATAAAACCACAGAATGCAGAAAACAAAATGTTACAAGTAATAACTAAGAATAGAAATATTTTATTTACTTCATCTTGTCACAATATTGCTTCAAACTTTTTCAGAAGCTCAAATCCATTGAACATAACTCTTAAACTTTTGGAAAACACAAGGATATACTATGCACGGATCTACCTTAAAAGTTTTTATCAGATGAGATCATGTGTGAAAAGAACAGAGCGAGAAAAGGATCAATCACAGTTAGGTAATCAATGACGTTTGAGCAAAGAGGACTCAAAATGTATTTACCTTTTTAATCAAATCCAAATCAAGCTCAGATTCTTGTAACAGCATGTCGGCGCTAGGGTTTCGATAGAACATGAACTCCCGTTCGCCTTCGCTTGTCAAAGTCACGAACGCTAAAGCAGTTCTTGCTCCAGGATCAAAACGCATGCCATCACTGTTCACGTTATTATCCTTTAGAATATTTGCAAGCATATAACCAAACTCATCTTCACCAACCTATATGCACAGCATTGGCGTATTTCAAGAAAAATTCAAGAAACAATCAGAGTTTTGAAAATGTTACAAGCTGTAGAATCAAATCAAACAAGAAACACAAATTGTTTTCTCCTCACCTTCCCAATGAAAGCTGAGGAACCGCCGAGACGAGCTATACCTACAGCTACATTCGCAGGCGCACCACCTGGAGCCTTCTTGAAAGCTGGTGCATCGGCCAAAGATAGTCCGCTTGTCGTTGGTACGAAATCGATCAGCATTTCCCCAAAACAGACCACAGATGGAGAATCTTGCGGCGAGCCATCGCTAGCAAATGCTCTTCCTTTAAACAAGAAAGGATCTTTCTCAGCAACTTTAGCTATATACATAGTCTAGTGCATAAAGAGATAAATTGGTTTACAGGGAATAACAAAGAGACATTCATAGAGAAACAATCATGTAATTCAATCTAAGTTCATTTCTCAAGAAAAATGCATTTATGTACAATTAAATTAGAGAGCTTTTTTAGCACACATGAGCTAACTGTTAAGTATGTTTATAATCAAGTCATTCATAAAGAAATAATCATGTAATTCAATCTAAAGTTCATTTCTCAGAAAATGGGTTTATGTGCAAAATTGATATTTGTTATGCAAGACTTTATTAATGAATTACACAATTAAATTACAGAGTTTTATTACACACATGAGTTAAATGTCAAAGTATGTTTAACAGATACTTAGATTCATAAGCAGCAAGAAGATTTATGAGCCACATCTGAGAACAGTTCTTGTTACTTTATTATACCAAGCTAAAGACATGAATAAATCGAAAAATGGATCCGAAGAATCTAGGGATCAACGAAAATTCTGTTTATTTTCAGCATTCCAAGAGAATTTCTGGAACAAGAAAACCAAAATGTGATGCAGAAATCGGAATAATTCGAGTAAAAAACTGATGAAAGGTTTAACCTTTGACATTAGATCGTGAAACCGAGAGCAGAGGCGGAGAAGAGAATCCCGAAGAAGAAGCTTTAAGGGCGACACGACGCTTTGAAGTTAGCGAATCAGGAGGATTTGATCGGAGACTAGGACCGGAGAAGCAGAACGTAGTGGTGGCTTGGAGAGCCATCGCCGGAACGCTGGAACGGGAAACGCAGAGATTCGAAAGATGCGTTTCGGAGACGCTAAGATTTTTTTTTTATGCGTTTAGATTCTGAGGGGGAAGGAAGAAGCTTAGTAAGAAAGAGAGTGAGCGGAGGAACCGAAGGCAATGATGAAGTTTCTTCATTTGGAAAGGTCATTACATTAGATTAGTATTTTGTCTCAACTAAGTAAGTGTGTAGAGTTAATGTCAGCTTTTTAAATTAGTTTGCCGACAAAAAAAAGGGTGAGTCAAATAATTTTGGAACTTTTATTTCCTAATTTGATCTGGCTTTGTGTTGTTTTTGCTCTTTTGTTTATGAGAGATCTTCGCCAATATAGCGAGATTTCACTAAGATTTAGTTCCCTACCAAATAGTTTTTTTTTTCCACTGTTTATTTTTGGATCAATCTTGGTTAAGCCAAAACTCCGGTTAAGAGTTCGATACACTTGATTATTGAGCTAGTTAACCTTAGATACGAATGGGCTGAGTTATTTGTGTTGAAGCCCAAAATGAAGATGCAGAAGCTGTTTTCAAAGCCCATCTGAATGATAGAACCTCAAATGGGGTTTTTAGTTAATATTTAATTCTAATTTTTTTTTAAAAAACCTTTATAAAGATAATTTTGTTTCTTCTGCTCCAATGGTAGAACTCCATTAAGGGTTCTTAAAAAAACAAAAATCAATAATTTTTGAAACTTGTATGATTTCTAAAAATTGGGTTTGCAAAATATATAAATAGAAGAAGAGGAAGAGGTATGATTTCTGAAATGGGTTTGCAAACTAGCAAAGATACAAAACCAAAAGCATAATCCAAATTCTTGTGACTTGGCAAAGAAACAAAACTTGTGGTCTCGATAATATGAACCGGTAAAGAAATAGCAAACAAAACCACATTGATACATTATGCAACATGAATATAAATTCTTGTGACTTCTCTTGATTGTGCCGACATATTCACGTTCCATTTCATCCAACATACTTTGTCTCTTTGCAGCTGATAAAACAAGATATAAAGACATGTATGAAAAATAACACTGCAAGTAAAGTAAATGGACCGAAAAAAACATTGAATGGCAGCTGTAAATAAGACACAACAAATAGTATCAAAGTAGCTGTGGTGGATATAGAATTACCTTGTTCTTTGTCATCATCTTCTTCGACAGTGAAAGCATTAATCTCGCGTTCGATCTCATCTAGCATACTTTTTCTCTTTGCAGCTATAGCAAGACAATGAGATCTATGAGTCTTGTAGTTGAGATTAAGGTATCATTAAAATAGAGGGAAAGCAAGAAACAGAACATGAAATTTGCTTGAGAAACAGAGATGACAACTGTCTCGATCACAAGTCCATCATCCAACGTGAACAGAATCTGCAACATCCTGCGAGTTATGAATCAATGAGAAGATTCCCCAAAACTCATTCAGATATAAACAGTTTCCCAGTCAGTGACTCGTCCAAATCATCCAGGCATCACAAAATACGAAACTTTGGAATATTTTTTTAACTATTTGTACAAAACAGAAATGATCTATTTCACCTTCCTAGTTCCATCTGAAGCCGAACGAATATCCTTCAAAAATAATGCCCCAAACTTAGCAAGTTCACTGATCATTCTCTTGAAATCTTTGTTCAGTCCTATAAGAATGGACGCATAAATTGGAATCAATCGGCATTGCTGAAGTTAAGAACCGATTCTTAAAATCCTCAATTAAGAATCAGTTCTTAACTTATTTGTTAATTTTCATTTAAATTAATGTCTGTTAATGCTAAGAACCCCTATTAAGATACTGCATTGATCATGGTCTAAAACCTATGGTTCCATCACAACAGTGCTTGTTTCTAGCCCGCGGTTTTATGCATGTCCGAAATGCGATCACATATATTGCCGGAGATTAAAAAAAAAACGGAAAATTATTCTATTAAAAATATTTTCGGTACGTATATAAATTTTATTTTAAGTTTTCTCAATGAAATTATTTATAGGAATGAGGTTAACAGTTTATAGATAATAATAATGTATTATATTCAAATACACACATTCATAGTTAGCACTGAGTTTTAGAAGGGTGCAAGTTAAATAAAAAAGTTAGACAACTTTACTATATCAAAATTTCGAATTCATGATTTTTTTAAAGAGATTAATTATAATTTTGTCACTAAATCACATAAAATTTTTAAATTTAATTATCAAAATTATTTTATAAAAATGAGGATCACAAACATAGATAGAATTGTCAAGTTTGAGTTTAGAGTCGGAACATACTATTAAATTTGAATCTATAACATATTAACAATATTAGTATAATAGATTATACGATTTTTCTTTTATAATAAAAGATAAGTATCACATTTATATAGATGTTTAGATTACATACAAGAGTTGACAAAAAAAAAAAAAAAAAAGATTACATACAAGAAATTACAAAGTTTTGATTTTTTTTATGACTAAGAAAAATAGTTATAGCTGTAGGCATCGCTAGTCTTGGAGGAACCTGAACCCTCAATTACCAATGGTATGCATAACACTTGGAGGAAACCACCATCAAACATGGTAAAATGCAACGTTGGGGTGTCATAGATACAATCAAATATATTGGGCTCTGTTGGACCGAGTTTATATTTTTAGCATAAGACGGTGTAATATATTTAGGTCATGTCGATCAATTGTGTATATAAGGCATTTGCCGTGTATCGTGAATAATAAGAAAACCTTTACACCACTATAGGTTTCTTGACATAGTATCAGAGCTTTAACCTAACTTCCAAAGGGTTTTAGCTTCGATCTTGTGATTCAAATTCCGCTAAACAAGATCTCTCTTTTCCTTTGTTTCGTTTAATTGACCTAGATTTGTTGCTATCTCTTCAACAAATCCTTTCTGGAATATGGGTACTGAATTGACTCTTGCTAGCTCGACGCCGGGACCACGCGTTGAAACTCGTCGTACGATATCACCCTATGATCTGACTTTGGGAGACAATCCAGGCACTTTGATTTCCAAACCATTATTGCGTGGTCCTAACTACGATGAATGGGCTACCAATTTGCGTTTGGCTCTCAAAGCACGAAAAAAGTTTGGCTTTGTTGACGGATCTATTCCTCAACAAGATGAAAACTCCGACGATTATGAAGATTGGATCGCCAACAACGCCCTTGTTGTTTCCTGGATGAAGCTTACCATAGCTGAATCTCTCTCTACTTCGATGTCGCACATTGATAATGCTCACGAGCTCTGGACACATGTTCAGAAGCGATTTGGTGTCAAAAATGGACAGCGTGTTCAACGCTTGAAAACAGAGTTGGCAACGTGTCGGCATAAAGGACTTGCAATCGAAGCATACTACGGAAAGCTTTCGCAATTGTGGAGAAGTTTAGTTGATTACCAACAAGCTAAAACAATGGAGGAAGTGCGTAAGGAACGTGAGGAAGACAAACTTCATCAATTTCTCATGGGCCTAGATGAAACAATGTATGGACCAGTGAAATCCGCATTGCTTTCGCGTATTCCTCTGCCTACCCTTGAAGAAGCGTATAACACGCTCGCACAAGATGAAGAATCAAAGTTGGCAAGTCGCTTGCACGAAGAACACACAGAAAGTGTGAGTTTCGCGGCTCAAACAAATTCAAAACCTCGTCCTGCATCTCAGAACAAGGTCTCCTGCACAATCAATGGCCGTCAAGGTCATATTGCAGATAAGTGTTTCTGCAAGGTTGGTTTCCCTCCTTGGTGGGATAAGACACGAAACAAACCTGGCAACAATGGAGGACAAAACTCTGTTACTCCAGCACAACAGCAAAATCGCAGTGGAGAATCTGCTCGGGTAAATCATGTTGCTGAAATTGGGGACTCCGTCGCTTACGCAAATCTTACTGCTTCCGATCGCGTGGGTATCAGTGGCCTCAACGACAACCAGTGGAAGACTCTGGTTCGGATGCTTGAGGAGAGAAAACAACCACCTGCAGAACGCCTAAAGGGTACGTATTTCTCTGACTCTTGGGTAATTGATTCAGGTGCGTCAAATCATATGACGGGCAGCATTGATTATCTGTCTGAGATCGGTAGTATGGCCCCAATGTTGATAAAACTTCCTGATGGTAGACACACTGTCTCCACCAGACACGGGAAAGCACAGCTGGGTTCTTCACTCTGTCTCTACAACGTGTATTTTGTCGATGGCCTCAAGTGTCATCTCATTTATGTGTCACAGCTGACAAAAGACAGTGGCTGTGTCATTCAAACTACTGATAGGCTTTGTGTTATTCAGGACTGCATAACGAGGACCCTGATTGGTGCGGGTGAACAACAACATGGACTGTATTTCTTTAGAGGAATGGAGGTTGCAGCAACCATGCATAGCGGATATTCCAAGGAACTTTGACATTGTCGCTTGGGACACCCTTCTTCTAAAGCTCTAAAGTCGATGCAGATTTCTGATTTTCGCAGTAGTTCTTTTTATTCTAAAGCATGTGAGATTTGTATTCGTGCTAAACACGCAAGAGATCCTTTTCCTTTGAGTTCTAATAAAACGAGTTTGGCTTTTGAGATGATTCATTGTGACCTCTGGGGGCCTTACCGGACGCCTCTGCAATTTGTGGTTCTCGCTACTTTCTCATTGTTGATGACTATTCGCGAGCCGTTTGAATTTACTTACTTAAGTCTAAACAAGAGGCACCTACACATCTTAAGAATTTTCTCTCGCTTGTGGAAAGGCAATTCTCAACGAAAGTTAAAACAGTACGTAGCGACAACGGGTCAGAGTTCATTTGTTTGACCGAATTCTTTGCTAAAAAGGGAATAATACACGAGACTTCTTGCGTCGGAACACCGCAGCAGAATGGTTGCGTCGAACGCAAACATAGACACATTCTGAACGTAGCCCGTGCTCTCCGTTTTCAGGCCAATCTCCCTATCGAATTCTGGGGTTATTGTGCTCTCGCTGCTGGATATCTGATCAACAGAACACCGACGAAACTTCTGCAAGGGAAGACGCCATTCGAACTCATCTATCATCGTCCTCCACCTCTAAATCATGTGTGTGTTTTTGGCTGTCTCTGTCATGTGCACAATCAGAAACACGGTGGGGATAAGTTTGCTGCACGCAGCAATCGTTCAGTCTTCATTGGATATCCATTTTCTCAGAAAGGTTGGCGAGTTTATAATGTTGACACATGCGTCATTTCAGTTTCTAGAGATGTCCTGTTTCAAGAAAATGAGTTTCCCTTTGCAGCTTTGGAATCATCCACAACATTACCTTCGTCTCCACCTGTTTTATCTCCAATGGAACATAATGCAGATATTTGGGAGGATTTTTATTCACAAGTCACGCCTGATCCAGTTTTGCCAATAACAGAGTCTGCTCCACTACATGACTATGCCATTGCTGAAGCTGAACTTTTGGGTGATAGTGTTTCTACTCAGTTGCAAGATCTGGGCACAGATCGCGACGACACAATATGTGTCTCTCCTTCACCGGTCACAGACGCATCACAACCACTACCAACCGAGATCACTACTATTTCGTCTCCCTCAACAATTACTGTTCCTGTAGAGCTGCCCCAAACAACATAAATTATAGAGGAACTGGATCGTGGGTTTCGTGTCAAGAAAAGACCTACGAAACTAGCGGATTACGTCTCCACTCTGCTTCACAATCCGTTTCCTGCAGCAACACCTTATCCATTGGATAATTATCTCTCAAGTGCGCAGTTCTCGGACACTTATCAAGCGTTCATCATGGCTCTCACTGCTGGTATTGAGCCAAAGTTTTACAAGGATGTCATCTTGGATGAAAACTGGCGATTCGCTATTAAAGATGAAATCACAGCTCTTGAGGATCGTGGCACTTGGACAGTTGAGGAACTTCCTCCAGGCAAAACAGCTCTAGGATGCAAATGGGTATTTCGTCTGAAATTTAAAGCCGATGGAACACCCGAGAGGTACAAAGTTCGTCTCGTTGTTCTTGGCAATAATCAAACCGAAGGAGTTGATTATAACGAAACACTTGCACCTGTCGCAAAGATGGTTACGATTCGAGCTTTCCTACTCCAGGTTGTTTCAAACGACTGGGAAGTCCATCAAATGGATGTCCATAATGCCTTCTTACACGGTGATCTCGAAGAAGAGGTGTTTATGCGACTTCCTCCTTGTTTTCGAACAGACAATAAGAATCAAGTTTGTCGTCTCCACAAGTCTCTTTATGGCCTGAAACAGGCGCCTCGTTGTTGGTTTGCTAAACTTGGGAATGCATTAAAAGAGTTTGGGTTTGAGCAGAACAAATCCGACTACTCCTTATTTGACTATGTAACAGATCATATGCATCTTCAGGTTCTTGTCTACGTTGACGATTTGATCATCACAGGGAGTTCTGTTTCGGTTATTCATGAGTTCAAAGCCTACTTAAATTCATGTTTTCACATGAAAGATCTTATAGTATTGCGTTATTTCCTCGGTATTGAAGTAGCTCGCAGTCCGGCCGGAATCTATCTTTGCCAACGCAAATACGTCTTTGATATCATATCGGAGGTTGGTCTTCTCGGTGTCAAACCTGTCTCATTTCCACTTGAACAGAATCATACCTTGTCTTCGGCGGACGGTGAAGATTATCCGACTCCGACACAATATAGAAGACTGGTTGGTAAACTCATTTATCTCTGTACTACTCGTCCTGAAATATCGTATGCTATTCACATCCTTTTCACAGTTTATGCATCAACCGAAACATGCTCACTGGGATGCGGATTTGCGAGTAGTTCGGTACTTAAAAGGGAGTCCAGGGCAAGGGATTCTTCTTCGTGCTAACACCAAGCTCACTCTTACGGCTTGGTGTGACGCTGATTGGGGCGCATGTCCAGTGACGCGCCGCTCGCTATCCGGTTGGTTTGTACAACTTGTTGGTTCTCCTCTTTCTTGGAGTACCAAGAAACAAGATGTTGTCTCTCGTTCTTCAGCAAAGGCTGAATACAGGGCCATGGCAGACACGGTAAGTGAACTTCTATGGCTTCGTGAATTACTTCCAGTGTTCGGTGGTGATTTTTCTGCACCAATTCCTATTCACTCCGACAGCATGTCCGCTATTAGCCTCGCTGCTAACCCTGTTTTTCATGCCCGAACAAAACACGTGGGTATGGATTGTCATTTTATTCGGGATGAGATCGTACGTGGTATAATCAGTATGAAACACGTTTCTACCACATCGCAGCTCGCAAATATATTGACCAAAGCAAAAGGTCGCAAGGAATTTGAAGAATTTATTGGCAAGTTGGGTATTTGTAACCTGCATACTCCACCTTGAGGGGGGGGGGGGGTATTGGGCCCTGTTGGACCGAGTTTATATTCTTAGCATAAGACGGTGTAATATATTTAGGTCATGTCGACCAATTGTGTATATAAGGCATTTGCCGTGTATCTTGAATAATAAGAAAACCTTTACACCACTATAGGTTTCTTGACAAAATAGAAATTGTGGAGTGTCATGGATAGTACGGGATCACAAAGGCGACACTCTATATCATAGTATAAGATCATACTCGGTAGTAGTCTCTCCTATGGAGGCTGAACTGCTAGCAATCTTCTGGGCGGTGGAATTTATTTCTAATATGTCACAGTCCAGAATCATCCTCGAAGCCCCTTTTGTTCATGCTAGGGAAGCTCTATTATCCCCTCACAGATTCCCCAGGTTTGGCCCACTGATTGGACAGATTCTAAGCCTCCTATATGTTAGATTTAATTGAGTTTAGTCGTATGAATTATTAAGTTAGAAGATGTGTTGTATTAACCGATGCTTCTAAGCATCGTAATGTTTGTAAGAGTCGTAACGTTTGGTTTAGGTTGTGTGACACAAAGTAGAAAGACACAACTCTTTGTCTTGTTGTGTCTAGTATTTAAACACATGATTTCTTCAATGTAATACACAGTTTTTGGATTCAATCAATAAAGAACACAAGTTCTCTCATACTCTGTTTTGCGTTACTTTTCTTCTACAAAAACAGAGCAACAAGTAAACACTTGTTTTGTTCTTTAAGAAAGAAGCTTACGCTTCTAACATGGTATCAGAGCCCTACTGATTCAAGGGCCAATTCAAGTATAAGCGAAACAAAGGAGGCGATGGAAACCACATCGCAACAAGTGACTCCCATATTCGATGGGGATAGATACGATTTCTGGCGTATCAAGATGACAACCATCTTCAAAACCAGAAAACTGTGGAACGTGGTGGAGAATGGACTTTCAAACCGACATGCACAAGGAGAGGAAACTCCGGAAGGATTACGATTGATAAATCAGTGGGAGGAAGCATCGATACAAGACATGATGGCCTTGCAATTTTACAAACTTCCGTGACGGATCAAATTTTCTCTCGCATAGCACTGAAAGCGTTTTCAAAACAAGTAGGATTTTGCTCTATTGAACTTTATTATTGAGATAGCAAACTTAGATAGAAAGGGAAATAGCTCATTAGAGCTTTATTGTGCAAGAAAGATAAAATAGAAAGAAAGCNGGGGGGGGGGGGGGGTATTGGGCCCTGTTGGACCGAGTTTATATTCTTAGCATAAGACGGTGTAATATATTTAGGTCATGTCGACCAATTGTGTATATAAGGCATTTGCCGTGTATCTTGAATAATAAGAAAACCTTTACACCACTATAGGTTTCTTGACAAAATAGAAATTGTGGAGTGTCATGGATAGTACGGGATCACAAAGGCGACACTCTATATCATAGTATAAGATCATACTCGGTAGTAGTCTCTCCTATGGAGGCTGAACTGCTAGCAATCTTCTGGGCGGTGGAATTTATTTCTAATATGTCACAGTCCAGAATCATCCTCGAAGCCCCTTTTGTTCATGCTAGGGAAGCTCTATTATCCCCTCACAGATTCCCCAGGTTTGGCCCACTGATTGGACAGATTCTAAGCCTCCTATATGTTAGATTTAATTGAGTTTAGTCGTATGAATTATTAAGTTAGAAGATGTGTTGTATTAACCGATGCTTCTAAGCATCGTAATGTTTGTAAGAGTCGTAACGTTTGGTTTAGGTTGTGTGACACAAAGTAGAAAGACACAACTCTTTGTCTTGTTGTGTCTAGTATTTAAACACATGATTTCTTCAATGTAATACACAGTTTTTGGATTCAATCAATAAAGAACACAAGTTCTCTCATACTCTGTTTTGCGTTACTTTTCTTCTACAAAAACAGAGCAACAAGTAAACACTTGTTTTGTTCTTTAAGAAAGAAGCTTACGCTTCTAACATGGTATCAGAGCCCTACTGATTCAAGGGCCAATTCAAGTATAAGCGAAACAAAGGAGGCGATGGAAACCACATCGCAACAAGTGACTCCCATATTCGATGGGGATAGATACGATTTCTGGCGTATCAAGATGACAACCATCTTCAAAACCAGAAAACTGTGGAACGTGGTGGAGAATGGACTTTCAAACCGACATGCACAAGGAGAGGAAACTCCGGAAGGATTACGATTGATAAATCAGTGGGAGGAAGCATCGATACAAGACATGATGGCCTTGCAATTTTACAAACTTCCGTGACGGATCAAATTTTCTCTCGCATAGCACTGAAAGCGTTTTCAAAACAAGTAGGATTTTGCTCTATTGAACTTTATTATTGAGATAGCAAACTTAGATAGAAAGGGAAATAGCTCATTAGAGCTTTATTGTGCAAGAAAGATAAAATAGAAAGAAAGCTTTAGGTTGTCTTCAAGAACTAGAAAATGGATTTGATTTTCATAAATGGTTTAAGGAGGAGGCTGCGTTTTGCAGCCAAAGTTACTTACATCTAGCATAATATAACATATTTATATGAATCTAAAGCTTGGTAGAAAACCCTAATTACATGGGCTTTCTTTTAACATTTTCTTGATTGTTGGAAACACTTTGGGCTTGGGCCAGAGACTTCTCTTTACAAGCACCAGCAACTACGTCGAAGGAAGCGTGGGATGCTTTGCAATATGAATTTCAAGAAACTCCATAAGTACGATTGATAAAACTTCAATCACTGAGAAGGGAGTATGAAAACTTGAAGATGAATGAAGGTGATAACATCAAAGTCTTCACAGATAAACTAATTGATTTGGGAAATCAATTGAGGGTTCATGGTGAAGCAAGGACGGACTATCAAATTGTCCAGAAGATCCTCATCTCTCTTCCAGAAAGATTCGATAGTATAGTGGCAGTGATGGAACAAACAAAGGATTTAACCACATTGGCCATGACAGAGTTGATCGGAACTCTAAAGGCACATGAAAAACGTGTGTTTGTCCGAAGTGAGAACATGACGGAAGGAGCGTTTAATGTTCAATCACGAGGAGGAAGATCTGGGTACAAACCAGACAACAACAAAAGTCATGGGAACCAAGGCAAGGGCCAAAAATGGTGTGACTTTTGTAAGAGGAACAATCACACATATGCTGATTGTTGGAGGAAGCCAAAAAGGGACGAGAATAGCAAAAACGTGAGAAACAAGAAGGAATGCTACAAATGTGGCAAAGTTGGTCATTTTGCAAGGGAGTGTCGTTCTAAGAAGTTTGAAAGGGCACACTTTAGCCTTGAAGATGAAGATGATGAAGGTCATATGCTCTTTAGTGCAAGTGAAGAATCATCAAAACAAATCAAAGAAGATATTTGGTTGGTGGATAGCGGCTGCACAAATCATATGACAAAAGAAGAAAGATACTTTACAAGACTTGATAGAAGTATAAATGTTCCAATTAAAGTTTGTAACTGAGAGGTCGTAATGATGTCCGGGAAAGGAGACATCGCTGTCATGACAAACAGAGGAAGAAGAGTGATCAAAGATGTCTTTCTAGTGCCTGGAATGGAGAAGAACTTTCTAAGTGTTCCACAGATTATATCTCGTGGATATTGTGTCTTGTTTGAAGACAAACGATGTATCATCTTGGATCCTACGTGAAATAGGTTTACAGATATACAAATGGTGAATAAGAGTTTTCCAATCAAATGGAGTTCATCACGAGAAATGGCGATGGCTGCAAGTGACCAAGAGGCAATGGAGATATGGCATAGAAGGTTTGGGCACGTGGGAAATTCAAGGCTGCAACAAATGCAAAATAAAAAGTTGGTAAATGGATTACCAAATTTTACGGTGAAGAGTGAATTGTGTTCTTCAGCAAACTTGGAAAGCAAGTCAGAGATGCTTTTCCTAAAGAATCTCAAACAAGAACAAAGGAGAAATTGGAGATTGTTCACACCGACGTTTGCGGACCGATGCAAACTGCATCAATGGAAGGAAGTCGATACTTCTTATTATTTGTGGATGACTATACTCACATGTGTTGGGTATTTTTTCTCAAGAATAAGCATGAAGTATTTTCAATCTTTAAGAAGTTCAAATCTTTGGTGGAGACTCAATCGGGATGTCAGAAGTTACGATCTGATGGTGGTGGTGAATTCATGTCAAACGAATTCAATCAGTTTTGTCAAGAGCATGGAATCGAAAGACAAGTGACGGTACCATATTCGCCTCAACAAAACGGTGTTGCGGAACGTAAAAATCGATCACTTGTGGAAATGGCACGAAGCATGCTTGTTGATCAAGGACTCCCACATAAATTTTGGGCAGAGGCAGTGTCTACGTCAGCATATTTGCAGAACCGTTTATCCACAAAGGCAATTGAAGAAGAGATCACACCGATTGAAAAGTGGAGTGGAGACAAACCGACGGTTGAGCACTTTAAGATTTTTGGAAGTTTATGCTTTGTGCATGTGCCAAAAGAGAAGAGAAGCAAATTAGAAGAGAAGTCCAAACATGGAATTTTTATTGGTTATAGTAACCAATCAAAAGGCTACAAAGTGTTCATCTTAGAAAGTGAAAAAGTGGAGATATCAAGAGACGTGGCGTTTGAAGAAAGAAAGAAATGGGATTGGGATAAACATGATGAAGTCAAGAGGAGTTTTATCTTACCAATGAATATTAATTCTTCTAAAAAAACAGAGCAACAAGTAAACACTTGTTTTGTTCTTTAAGAAACAGAGCCTCAATCGCCACAAACAGAGCAAAATCAAAGACTTTCCAGTCCGGTTCATTTTCAAAGCAATAGAGAGGATGACGAAGAAGAGGAAGATACATCTGAACGGCCAAGAATGTACAAGAGCATGACTGAGATTTTACAAACAGCACCAATGGTGGAATTTGAGGAATCGACTCAAACACATGAAGCGTGTCTTTACGCGACGAATGAACCACAATCATATGATGAAGCTTCTGAAGTAAAAGAATGGAGAGAAGCCATGAAAGAAGAAATCGAAATGATAGAGAAGAACAAGACTTGGCTACTTGTGGACAAACCGAAGAAGAACATTATTAGCGTGAAGTGGATATATCGTATCAAGACGGATGCGAATGGAAATCTGACCAAGTACAAAGACAGGTTAATCGCAAGAGGATTGTCTCAAGAATATGGTGTTGACTATCTTGAAACGTTTGCACCAGTGTCAAGACATGACACGATCCGAGCCATTCTTGCCTTCGCCGCACAAATGAAGTGGAAACTCTATCAAATGGATGTAAAGTCGGCATTCCTCAATGGCGAACTTGAAGAAGAGATCTATGTTGCACATCCACCTTGATTTATAGTCAAAGGTGAAGAAGACAAAGTTCTTAGGCTGAAAAAAGCGTTGTACGGCTTAAAGCAAGCCCCTCGGGCTTGGTATGGGAGAATTGATTCATATTTTCTCCAACATGGATTTGAAAGGAGCATGAACGATGTGACTATGTACGTGATGAAGAAAGACAGGGATCTTTTGATTGTGAGTTTATACGTAGACGACATAATAATCACGGGGAACAATTCTCAACTCATTAACAAGTTCAAGCTAGACATGAAGAAAGAGTTTGAGATGACAAATTTAGGAGTGCTAAATTATTTCCTTGGAATGGAAATAATTCAAGATGATCGTGGAATTTTTCTTTCACAAGAAAAATATGCTTGCAAACTTATTGAGAAGTTTGGTATGAAAGATTGCAAGAGTGCACGAACACCACTTACACCACACGGCAAAAATGTTGAAGATGATGGAGAATATGGTGAACCGACAAAGTATCGAAGTCTTGTTGGTGGTTTGTTGTACTTATGTGCATCAAGACCAGATTTGATGTTTGCAAGTTCTTACCTCTCATGATACATGTCTGCACCACTCTTGAAGCATTACCAAGAAGTAAAGCGAGTGCTAAGGTATGTAAAAGGAACGTCTCATTTTGGAGTTCAATTCACAAACGTCAACGGTCCGGAGTTACACGGTTACTCGGACAGCGACTGGGGTGGCTCCAATGAAGATAAAAAGAGCACGTCTGGGTATGTTTTTACTTTTGGATCTGCAATGTTTTGTTGGAAATCAAGCAAGCAACAAACAGTGGCTCAATCAACAGCGGAAGCGGAGTATATTGCGGTGTGCGCAGCAACAAATCAAGCAATCTGGTTACAAAGGCTTTTAAGTGAGATTGGTTTTAAGTCTCAAGGTGGTGTTCCGATTTACTGCGACAACAAGTCTGCAATTGCAATTGGAAAGAATCCAGTTCAACATCGACGAACAAAGCACATTGAGATCAAGTATCACTTCGTGCGTGAGGCAGAACACAAGGGTCTTATTCAACTCAAATATTGTCAAGGAGAAGTTCAACTTGCAGACCTACTTACGAAATCACTTGGCGTCTCAAGGTTTGAAGAACTAAGGAAGAAGCTTGGAGTAAGACCGAAACTCAATTAAGAGGGAGTGTTAGATTTAATTGAGTTTAGTCGTATGAATTATTAAGTTAGAAGATGTGTTGTATTAACCGATGCTTCTAAGAATCGTAATGTTTGTAAGAGTCGTAACGTTTGGTTTAGGTTGTGTGACACAAAGTAGAAAGACACAACTCTTTGTCTTGTTGTGTCTAGTATTTAAACACATGATTTCTTCAATGTAATACACAGTTTTTGGATTCAATCAATAAAGAACACAAGTTCTCTCATACTCTGTTTTGCGTTACTTTTCTTCTACAAAAACAGAGCAACAAGTAAACACTTGTTTTGTTCTTTAAGAAAGAAGCTTACGCTTCTAACACTATATACCTTTGAATCCTGGAGTTTGGAACACATATCATCCGGAAGCAACATGGTAGCGAATGCCATCGCAGAAAGCGTCACAAAAGGACACAGATACCACTCATACATTGCGTATCAGGGTCCTGCCTGGCTTCACAACCTGATTACCTCAAAAGCTGCTCTTAACACCTAAGCATGCTCTTATCATGAAAGGGATTGCATACTTCTCTTTTAAAGGTTCCTGTATGCCTCTACTAAAATCTTTCTAGCATCAATTTTTTTGGGGTGAGCTCATGTTTGCTCATTCCATGTAAGATGCCTACTGGTATCACTTTCCCATACTCTGGTTCTTTTTACAATCAATATATTCAAGCGTTAAAAAAAAAGAAGAGAAGCGATAGAGTGATGATGATGGGCCTGATTCAATTTTAATTAAACATTTGATGTAAAAAGTTTTCTATTTTCTGAAACTCAAGCTCGCTAAAAACATTTGATGTAAAAAGTGTTGTAAATCGAATGAATTTTTGTGTATTATTATGAGGAGCAAAGGTCTCTTTATATAGTGATTACATAAAAGGATAGAAAAAGAAATAGTCTTTTTACTACTTCTACAAGGAAAAGGAAAACATCTACTAATCCTATTGGACTTAGGAGTCCTGGCCGCCTATGGTCTAATGGACTGGGCCGGTTATGGAGATCCAACCTCAATGGATTATAACACTCCCCCTTGATTGACATAACCGGTTGTGATGATGGGATCATAGTAATACGCTTGGGGATGCTGCCTCATTAAAACCTTTCTAAGGAAAACCCAGTGGGACAAAACTTTAGCGAGGAAAAAGAGTACAGCACGCATTACTCCCCCTGAAATAATCATCACTCTAAGTCCTTTAATCGGCGCATGCCGATCTGATGCATTAGCTTCTTCAATGTGGAGGTTGGAAGCGACTTAGTGAATAGGTCGGCTGAGTTGTCGCTGGAACGGACTTGGAGCACTTTGAGTTCACCGGCCTTCTGTAGGTCGTGAGTGAAAAAGAACTTTGGTAAGATGTGCTTCGTCCGATCTCCTTTGATGTATCCATCCTTCAACTGAGCTATGCATGCGGCATTGTCCTCGTACATGCTGGTCGGTTCTTCTTTCCCTTCTATCATCCCACAATCTCGTCTAATGTGTTGAGTCATTGACCTCAACCAAACACATTCTCGGCTGGCCTCATGGATCGCCAATATTTCCGCGTGATTGGACGATGTAGCCGTGAGTGTCTGCTTCATGGACCTCCACGAAATGGCTGTTCCATCGTGAGTGAAGACATATCCCGTCTGGGATCGACCGTTGTGCGGATCCGAAAGGTAACCTGCATCAGCAAAACCAACTAAACCTTCATTGTTAAGGTTAGTGTAAAACAGACCCATATCTTTCGTCCCTTTCAGGTAACGAAGTATGTGTTTGATCCCATTCCAGTGCCTTTGGGTCGGACAAGAACTGAATCTTGAAAGGAGGTTCACGGCAAAGCAAATGTCCGGCCTAGTGTGACTAGCCAAGTACATTAACGCTCCTATGGCACTGAGATATGGCACTTCGGGACCAAGGATTTCTTCATCCTTCTTCTTTGGACCGAATGGATCACTGTCCAGACTAAGGCTTCTCACCATCATTGGGCTACTCAGTGGGTGAGCCTGGTCCATATTAAAACGCTTGAGTACCTTTTCTGTATATGCCATTTGATGCACAAGGATTCCATCATTGACGTACTCAAGTTGTATTCCCAAACAGAACTTAGTCTTTCCTAAGTCTTTCATTTCGAATTCCTTCTTTAGGTATTCCACCGTTTGGGATATTTCCTCAGAGGTTCCTATGATGTTCAGGTCGTCTACATACACCGCGATGATTACGAATCCCTTGTCAAATTTCTTTATAAATATGCATGGACTTATGGGATCGTTTTTATAGCGCTCTTTCACTAAGTACTCGCTTAGTCTATTATACCACATGCGACCTGATTGTTTTAATCCATAGAGCGATTTATTCAGCTTAATACAATGCTGGTCTCGAGAACTTCTTTTATCTTTCAGCTCTATTCCCTCTGGGACTTTCATATAAATTTCGTTATCCAGTGGACCATATAAGTATGCGGTTACAACATCCATTAACCGCAAATCCAATTTCTCTCTTATGGCCAGACTTATCAGGAATCTAAAAGTCGTTGCATCCACCACAGGGGAGTATGTCTCCTCATAATCGATTCCTGGCCTTTGTGAGAATCCTTGTGCCACAAGCCGTGCTTTGTGTCTAACGATTTCACCTTGTTCGTTTCTCTTCCTCACAAAGACCCATTTATGTCCAACTGGTATAACATCACGAGGTGTCCGAATTATGGGACCAAAAACCTCTCTCTTCCTTAAAGAGTTTAACTCCACGTTTATAGCTTCTTTCCATTTATTCCAGTCTAATCGACGAGTGCACTCTAAAATGGACGTGGGTTCTAGATCCTCATTCATGAGCTCAAGTGCTACATTGCATGCAAATATTTCATCAATGTCGACATTCTTTCTGTTCCATTGGATTCCAGACGAGACATAATTGATCGCGATCTCTTTGTTATCAGGAACTTCAGGCCCATGAAGCTTGGCGTCCCAAGCAACATTTTCCGGCACCTTAGGTTCATTTATGTCTGGAACGTCCACTATCTCCTCGGTCTGAATTTCAGCACCTTTCTTTAATTTCCGAGGAGTCTTATCTTTGGAACCAATTGGTCTTCCACGTTTCAATCGTGGTTTAGACTCAGTAGCCGCTTGACTCGGTCCTTCTTGGACATCAATACGAATTGGTGCATTCACGGCTGGTATATATGATTTCGTTACCCTCTTTGGGTCTGCAAAGGAATCTGGCAATTGTATAGCTAGCTTTTGCAAATGTATTATCTTTTGGACCTCTAAATCACTTTCACGAGTCCGGGGATCTTGCCATTTTAAGGATGTTTGATTCCATGCAATTTCTTTTACCAGCCGGTTTCCATCACCTAATGTTGGAAAAACGGATTCGTCAAAATGACAATCCGCGTACCTGGCCTTAAATAAATCTCCGGTGGTCGGCTCAAGGTACTTTATGATCGTGGGTGAATCATATCCAACATATATCCCCATCCTCCTTTGAGGTCCCATCTTAGTCCTCTGTGGTGGTGCAATCGGCACATAAACTGAGCAACCGAATATCTTAAGATGGGAAATGTCTGGCTCTTGTCCCGATAATAATTGGGATGGGGAATATTTATGGTCACTAGATGGCCTGATGCGAATTAGTTCGGCAGCGTGTAAGACAGCATGTCCCCAAGCGGATACAGGAAGCTTTGACCTCATGAGTAATGGTCTAGCAATCAACTGTATGCGTTTTATAAATGACTCGGCCAAGCCGTTTTGTGTATGTACATGTGCCACGGAGTATTCAACACTTACCCCCATGGACATACAATAGTCATTAAACGCTTGGGAAGTAAATTCACCAGCATTATCCATTCGTATGGTCTTTAAAGGAAAGTCTGGAAAGTGAGCCCTTAGGCGTATTATCTGAGCAAGGAGTCTTGCAAATGCCATATTCCGTGATGACAATAAGCATACATGTGACCATCTTGTAGATGCGTCAATGAGGACCATAAAATATCGGAATGTCCCACAAGGTGGGTGTATTGGTCCGCATATGTCTCCTTGAATTCTTTCCAGGAAATTTATTGTTTCCTTAGTCACTTTCACTGGTGATGGCCTTACAATGAGTTTCCCTTGTGAACATGAGGCACAAGTAAGATTCTTTGGGATTACTCTCCTTTCTTTCAAGGCGTGCCCATAAGTATTGGCTATCAATTTTCGCATCATATTCGACCCGGGATGTCCCAGCCGGTCGTGCCATAGGTTGAACCTATCCGTAAACTCTTGGTTTGCGGTGGCATTGGCCTCAATCATATTGACCTTAGTGCAATATAAGCCGGTAGCTATAGCAGGTATAGTCTCTAGGACTTTCTTTTGGCCTTGGACGATTTCAATTATTTGGAGGAACTCTCGGTTTCCTTCGTCCATTGTTTCAACATGAAGACCATTCATTCGAATGTCTTTAAAGCTCAATAGGCTTCTCTTTGAGCTGGGGGAAAACAATGCATCCGCAATCTCTAGATGCGTCCCCTTAGGCAATAGGACATTGGCCTGGCCGTAGCCTTCTATTAGGCCGGCCATGCCTGCTATAGTACTTATATTGGCCTTTTTCAATGTAAGATTTATGAAATATCTCTTGTCCTTTAAAATCGTGTGGCTTGACCCACTATCCACCACGAATTCATCCATGTTGCCTTCCTTATCATGCTGGATCATGTGGGCTTCTGGATTCTTCCCTTTAACACTCTCTTGATAAAGTTCCACAAGGTGTTTGGGAGTCCTACATGTCTTGGCCCAATGATTGTCCATCCCACATCGATGGCAAACAGACTTGGTCGGGCCGGACTGATGTCCGGTTTGGTTCCCGTGGCCACGCCCTCGGCCACGTCCTTGACCGCGGTTAAAATCAGATCCGCGACCATTCCATCGACCATATGGGTGGTAGCGACCACGCCCTTGTCTCTTTCCATGTCCACGGCCATTAAACTTTTGGTATCTCTGGACATGGTTTGCCTCGGTTTCCATCTTAGTGTCCTCGGCCACGTGGGCTTCAGGAAGTGGGGTTGATCCAGGAGGTCTCATCTCGCTGTTTCTCATCAGCAATTCATTGTTCTGCTCCGCAAGCAATAAACAAGAGATCAAACTTGCATAGGTCGTGAAGCCTTTCTCACGATACTGTTGCTGTAGCAACACGTTGCTTGAGTGGAAGGTCGAGAAGGTCTTTTCAAGCATATCCTTCTCTGTCACAATCTCGCCACATAGCTTCAATTTTGAAACTATCTTAAATAGGGCCGAGTTGTATTCATCCACGGACTTAAAGTCCAGGAGCCTTAAGTTAAGCCAATCATATTTGGCCTTAGACAGTATAACCATCTTCTGATGTTCATATCTTGCCTTTAACTCCTTCCAGGGATCAAGATGATCCTCAAGCGTCAAGTATTGATCTTTGAGACTCTCAACGAGATGGTGGCGTATGATTAAAATCGCCTTATACCTATTCGTCTCGGATTCGTTATTTGCATTATTAATGCATTCACCGAGCCCTTTTGATTTCAGTATGATCTTTGCATCTAAAGCCCATTGCAAGTAATTATCTCCTGAGAGATTAAGGGCTGCGAAGTTCAAATTGTTGACTTTCGCCATCTGAAATCAAGCATCGGTTTTTCTCTTAGGATTTTAGGGTTTCTTTCAACCGATTTTAATTTATGCATTTATCAAGCAAGTTTCCAATTTTAATCCTAACATACAATTCTAGGTGATAAAAGCAAAAAGGAAATTTTTCAAATTCAAAATAAGGCAATTGTCCAAATTTCAAATAAGGAAACTTTCCAAAAACAAATAAGGCAATTTCCAATTTGCGATTTTAATCAAACAAGCAATTTTCCAAATTCTAAAATAGCATGCGATTATAGATTAGGGTTCATCCGATTTTTAGGTTTGATATTAGCATGCATGAGATCAAATTCAATTTTGGTTATTCAAACAATCAATGATAAACAAGCAAATTGATTTTAGGGTTCTTATATGCTTAGGTCCAAATTCGATTTTAACATGTGCAAGCAATCAATCTATTTCAAGCAATCCGATTTTTAAGGTTCTAGTTTAGCTTAGGTTCAATTCGATTTCAAGCTCTCAAAAGATCAAACAAGTAGAACATGGAAGAATCGATTTTTAGGGTTTGATAATATTAGGTCAGAATTCGATTTTTATGTTCTAGGGTCTTAGAGATTTTGTTTCTACATTTGATCCTTCTTTTGGGTTGAATGGAAAAGAACCGGGAGCTAAAGACCTCGGAAAACGGCGGCGGCTGATCGGCGGCGAACGGCGGCGGACGGCGGCAAACCTTGGGTTTTATGCTCGGCGGCTGCTAGAGTTTATCAGAGTAAGCTCGTGCTGATAACGTGTTGTAAATCGAATGAATTTCTGTGTATTATTATGAGGACCAAATGTCTCTTTATATAGTGATTACATAAAAGGATAGAAAAGGAAATAGTCTTTTTACTACTTCTACAAGAAAAGGGAAAACATCTACTAATCATATTGGACTTAGGAGTCCTGGCCGCTTATGGTCTAATGTACTGAACCGGTTATGCAGATCCAACCTCAATGGATTATAACAAAAAGGATTTTTTTGGAATTAATTTAACATATAATTAAAAAAAAATTAGCAAATGAGCTACTACATGGGCCATTCTTAATAATGGGCTTCCACAGGCTAACAATTTGGAAACTAACCACGCAAAGTCTTCGTCTCGTGTATCGGAGGGTATAAAGCTGATTAGCGTTTCTCATGAGCTTTCAATGCCTTAAAGGCTGGTTTAGCCACTGATTTGAAAAAGCATAAACACAAAGTCATACTCATGAGAAATCTATAACAAGGTAACCTATCAGTACTTACCTTGTTAGGAGAAAGCCATGTACTTAAGCTAGGAATATTATACTTAACCTATTAGTACTTACCTTGTTAGGAGAAAGCCATGTACTTAAGCCATGTACTTAGGCTAGGAGAAAGCCATGCATACTGGAGAAATCTAATAGGTTACAGCCAATTGACGATACGACGACGGTCATCTTCTCCGACAACTCGTCGATGCGGAAATCAGTGTCTATCCGGAGCTCTCAGTAATTAAAAGGTGCAGCTCATTTCTAGATCTTTTGATTTTGTCAAACCATTTTTTTCAGATGGACATAGTATAGTGATCTGTGAAGAAGGATGATATATTTCGTTTTCGGAATAGAATCTGGCTATAAGCTTATGGTAAAGATTGATGGTTTGATGCGGAATGCAAAGTCGAAAATTTTGAGATTCTGTGTTAATTTATTTGACTCTTGAATCTTGATGGTGATGATTTACATGAATACAAACTGTTTGCTTTAATTGTCTAAAAGAAAACTGACGTATTATATTTCTCTTGTGTGATCATTTTGGTAATTTGTATTATGTGAAATCGTTTTCGAGAAAACAATGGGGTTTCTTCATTAGTACGGTAGAGAGAGAAGTAGAAATAGAATAAGCTCTCCCCTTTTTATTTTGGTATTAGTAGATAAATCGCGAATTTGTAACAAAAATATATGGAAGAGTTTAAATAAAACGTCAAAGAGATATTTTGGAGAGGACTGAAGTTTCTACGGAGAATTTTGAGACAATTTGGCACGATTCATTGGCGAAGACTTAGATAAATCAATTAGCACAATTTTATTGACGAAGACTTGGTTAAATCAACCGAATGCGACGAGTTGATGCAAGACTTGATAAGCCACAGTCCTTTAAATAATCTTCTTAGAGCCAGTGTTATTTACAATACAAACTTAAGAAAGAGAGATGATGATTCGAAACCATTTTTATTGCTTTTCTGGTATTATTACCATATTTTTCTCCATTCTAATCCACAGTCTTGCTTCTCCTACGCCCCACTTTTGCCGCCACGACCAGAGGGATGCTCTTTTGGAATTCAGGGACGAGTTTCCTACTGATAAGAAGACTCATCCAATTCCGTGGAATAAGAGCACTAGTGATTGTTGTTTTTGGGAGGGAGTCAAGTGCGATGATAAATCTGGCCAGGTGATATCACTCGACCTTTTACATACTTCCCTCAACGGCTCTCTGAAAAGCAACAGTAGCCTTTTTAGACTCCAGAATCTTCGTCACCTACGCCTTGAATGGTGCTACCTCCAAGGAGAGATTCCTTCTTCACTAGGAAACCTTTCTCGTCTCACACTTGTCGACCTTTCTCATAATTATTTGGTAGGTGAGATTCCGGTTTCCATAGGGAATCTAAACCGGTTAAGGCACCTTAGCCTCTGGGATAACACTCTCATAGGAGAAATTCCAAGTTCGATAGGCAATCTAAACCAGCTCAAATACCTTAGCCTCGGAGATAACTCTCTCATAGGAGAGATTCCCTCTTCACTAGGAAACCTTTCTTGTCTCGGAAATCTTGAACTCGAGTCCAATCATCTTGTAGGTGAAGTTCCGGCTTCCATCGGAAACCTGAAGGAACTAAAAGTCATGTTGCTTACCGATAACAGCTTAAGTGGCAGTTTTTCTATTTCATTTGCCAATTTAACCAAGCCTTCCGACTTTAGCCTCTTCTATAATAGTAACTTCACATCCACGCTTCCATCTGACACGGTTGGATTCCCCAAGTTGGAGCAGTTCTATGTCAGTGATAACTCATTTTCCGGGCCTTTCCCTGAATTGTTATTCTCGTTTCCTTCGTTACGATCTGTTGGTTTGGAAGGAAACCAATTCACGGGACCTATAAATTTTGAGAACACATCTCTATCATCTAAGTTTTATTCTATATACATGGGTGGTAACAGATTCGATGGCCCAATTCCGGAATCCATATCCAAGTTTCCCAACCTCGAAGTGTTACATCTTGAGCACAACAGTTTCGCTGGGCCAATCCCTAGATCTATATCAAAGTTAGTCAAACTCTATGATCTAGATCTTTCCAACAACATGTTGGAAGGCCATGTACCAGCTTGCTTGTGGAGATTGATGTCGGTGAAGCTTTCTCACAACTTTTTCAGCAGCTTCGAAAACCATTCACAAGAAATACTAACCGAAGAGTTGCATCTGAATTCGAATTCATTCCGAGGACCATTTCCTGCTTCAATCTGCAAGCTTAAAACGTTACGCTTTTTGGATTTGTCCAACAATCTCTTCAGCGGCTCGATTCCTACATGTTTAAGCAATCTCACTGCTGTTACAGAGCTAATTCTGGGGAACAACAGTTTCAGTGGAACCCTTCCAGATATATTTGCCAACGCTACCGAGTTAATATCAGTCGACGTCAGTCGCAACCAGCTTGAGGGAAAACTTCCAGAGTCCTTGATCAAGTGCAAAGCTCTGCAACTTGTGAATGTGGAAAGCAACAGATTCGAGGACACGTTTCCGTCATGGTTGGGATCTCTGCCGTCGTTATATGTTCTCATCCTAAGATCAAACGAGTTCTATGGGTCGTTGTTTCATCGACACGTCTCCGTTGGGTTTCAGAGTATAAGAGTTATCGATATTTCACATAATGATTTCACCGGAACTCTTCCACCTTACTATTTTTCCTACTGGCGTGAAATGACGACAAACACACAGGTCGAAGAAGATTCCGAGTATACGAGAGTTCTCGGTGAAGATAACGAGTATATGGAAGATTTCGGGAGTTTCACTGAATATCGTAATTCAATGGTAATGGTGATTAAAGGAGTAGAGACGAGCTTTGGGCAAATCCGAAAAGACTTCAGAGCCATTGATTTTTCTGGAAACAGAATATATGGCAAAATCCCTGAATCCATTGGCCTTTTGAAGGAATTGCGTCTTCTCAACTTGTCAGGTAACGCCTTCACTGGTGATATCCCACGATCCATGGCAAATCTGACAAAGCTCGAGACACTAGACCTATCACGTAATAAGCTGTCAGGTCAAATCCCCCAAGATCTTGGTAAACTCTCCTTTCTATCATACATGAATTTCTCCCATAACCTTCTCCAAGGTCCAGTGCCACGAGGCACCCAGTTTCAAAGGCAGAACTGTTCTTCATTCTTTGACAACCCTAGACTCTATGGTCTTGAGGACATCTGTGGAGAAACCCATTTTGTCTCGAGTCCTACATCACAGCAACCCGAGGAAGTGTCAGAGTCGGAAGAACCGATGTTCAACTGGATAGCAGCTGCAATAGCCTATGGACCCGGTGTGTTCTGCGGATTGGTGATCGGTCACATCTTCACTTCACACAATCATGAGTGGTTCGCAGAAAAGTTTGGTCGAAGAAAACTCAGAGTCACCAGAAGTGATCGTTATAACTGATGGTTTTGATGAAGAATGCAAAGTCGAAAAGTTTGTGATTCTTTGTTTATTTTGAATCTTGACGATGCATTTGCTGAGTTTCTTTTGAATTGTTTTACATGAATGCAAATTGTTTGTTTATACATTTGATCTGAAAGACACTGGTGTTGATTGATCAATAAAGCATCGCCTAATCGATTTGCCATTCTCTTTCTCTTGTGCTGAAAAGTAGTCTAATTAGACAACAAATTCTAATTATTTTTTATTATAAACATTCGGTTTTTGTCGCAATTAGACAAGACACATCAATATTTGTTTGGTACTTTTGTTCGTATCCTATTTACCCTTTTGAGTAGTGTAGTTAACCATGCATTTTTGTTGTTGGTATGATTATCTATGCCACAGATATAGTAGTTGTATTTCAAAAACATATATGGTTACAACTTGCAAATTAAACTTTAAGAGGGACTTTGGTGAGAATTGAATGAATCCATTGGGTTTATGTGGAAAGTGTCGGGGACAAGTGGTACAATTCATTTATGCAAAACACACCGAATTCAATGTGTTGACGCAAGACTTGGTAACTTACAACCCTACTTTTAGTGTTTCCTCTTCTTCTTAAATAGTGGCAGTGAAGCATACAACATAACACATCATTACTTACAACACAAACTGAAAAAAGAGAGATATCATGATCCGAAGCCATTGTTATTGCTTTACTTGTAACATTACCATCTATTTCTCCCTCCTAATCCACACTTTTGCTTCTCCTCCGCTCCACTTTTGCCTCTACGACCAGAGGGAGGCTCTTTTGGAGTTCAAAGACGAGTTTCCGATTGATGAGTTTGACCCAATTCCGTGGAACAAGAGCACTGATTGCTGTTTTTGGAAGGGTGTCACGTGTGATGATAAATCTGGTCAGGTGATATCACTCAACCTTCATGATACATTGCTCAGCGGCTCTTTGAAAACAAACAGTAGCCTTTTTAGAGTACTCCAGTATCTTCGTCACTTAAATCTTACTGGTTGTAGTCTCCAAGGAGAGATTCCTTCTTCACTAGGAAACCTATCTCGTCTCACACTTGTTGATCTTTCTCTTAATAATATGACAGGTGAGATTCCGGCTTCAATAGGCAATCTAAATAGGCTAAGATACGTTAACCTTGGGGGTAGCGGTCTCATTGGAGAAATTCCAAGTTCAATAGGCAATCTAAACCAGCTTAGATACCTTAGCCTTGCGGCTAACGAGCTCACAGGTGTTATTCCTTCTTCACTAGGAAACCTTTCTCGCCTCTTAGCTCTTAGACTTTCGACTAATCATTTGGTAGGTCAAGTTCCGGCTTCCATCGAGAACCTTAACGAACTACAAGTCGTGTCACTTGGCCAAAACAACTTAAATGGCACTATTCCTATTTCATTCGCCAATTTAACAATGCTTTATCATATTAGCCTCATCTCTAATAACTTGACATCCACGCTTCCATCTGACATGAGTGGATTCCACAAGTTGGAGCATTTCGATGTTGGTAATAGCTCATTTTTTGGGCTTTTTCCTAAATTCTTATTCTCCATTCCTTCCTTACAAACTGTTTATTTGGAAAATAACCAATTCATAGGACCTATAGATTTTGAAAACACATTTTTTTCTTCGCCATCATCGCCTAAGCTAGAGGTTCTATCGCTTGCTCGTAACAAATTCGATGGCCTAATCCCAGAATCCATATCTAAATTTCTCAACCTCAGAGAGATATATCTTGGAGAAAACCATTTCAGTGGACCAATCCCCTGATCTATACTAAAGTTAGCCAATCTTCGAGATCTTTCTTCCCACTCTGTATGTTGTTTAAATGATTTTAAAGTAAATGTTTTTGGTGATCATGAAACAAATCTGTAAAATTGGGTTTCTTGGACTTCTCTTCAGTATGTTAATATGTGTTTTTCTCTGCAGTTCTTCTGATAAATAGCAACTAGCTGATCGGTCCGCAATGTATGCGTGCTTTAAAACATTTTATATGTTCAATATATAATTAATATTGTATAATGAAGTTGATCTATTTGTACATAACTAATTATGTATTAATAATAATATTATAAGAATATTTAATAATAAAAAATAAGGATAAATAAAATGAAAATGTTAGATTTCAATAAAAATTGAAGATAAAAAACCATTAAATTTTAAAATATTTCCTTAGATAAAAAGTATAAATATGATAACTAAATAAACTGATAAATATTAAAACATATAGTAAATTATTTAATTTTTATGGTTGGCACGCATGTGCATGTATAATTTTTTTTATAGACATAAATAGTTGTAATATTTAAGTATTGATTAATTTTCTTATATATTATGTAAACATTATATTTTTATACATATACAGTTTTAGTGTTTAACAACAATCACACAAACGTTTCATATCATTTTGTGTCTTTTGAAACTGATTTATTTTAAAACTTTTTACTTTTTCTACCGTTTACAGTGACATGTAATTGCAAATGTAAAAGTTATATTAAATAATAATTAAATTCTTATAATATGTCTTGAATATTATCTATACTATGCTTTTTTCTCCTGACACAATATAATATTGCAAATATATATATTTTAAGTATATAATTTTTCTTGACCTATTGTTAATTAAATCAAAATAGATTTTACAATCTTTACTTAGGGTGAGGCGGTTGGTACGCACGAGAGACATCATTCGAAATAAGAAAAGGTGCGATTGATATTGAATTAGAAAGGGTTTAGAACAATTCTCCAAAGAGTTGCATATGAAGATATCTTCTTCTTAAAGTATTAAAAAGCAAAGAACAAAAGAACTAACGAAGAAAAATGGTGACTGCTTGAGGAAATCTCTCTCGAGTTCTTCTTTTTCTGTGGCGGTCTCGACTTCCCTCTCTCTCTCTCTCTCTTGATGGTGGCGTGAAAATGTGTGAGACTTATGAGAAAAACGTGTCTTCCTTTAACCCTAAGTTGCGGTTTATATAGGTCTTCAAGTGTGGGTTTAGTTGGGCCTTCTTAAGTTGTCAAAATTGTTTTGGGCTTGCAAACATGCTTAAAATTGGGCTTGTGTTTCACGCCTAAGTTAGCCGCGCCAGCAAGAGAGCTTGCCGCGCCTCGGGTGGCTGGTGGCGCGGTGGTTGGTCGTGCGAAGCCTCCGTTCTTGCTTCTTCTCCTGCGGCAACATGACATGTCTTTGGTATTTTGGGCCTATCTGGAGATCTAACCATGAGATTGACTTGAAACCACTCCGCCGCGGTGCGTGAATCAAGAATCTTTCTTGTCTCCAAAAATGAACCGCGGGAAGTCTATAGAAGGCCTCCGCGACCTGATATATCATTTACCGTTAATCTTCTGGCAAAATTCAGTTCGTCCCCTACACGAAGACATTGGAATGAGATTAAATATGTCTTATGTTACCTTTAAGGGACTACTGATTTATCCTAAAAATTCAAACGGTAAAATGGTTGGTTTTACAGATGTAAGATATTTATCAGATCCACATAAACTCCGATCTTAAACAAGATAAGTTTTCACGATCAAATGCATCTCTATATCTTGGCGTTCTCAGAATCAGACGCTTGTGGCCACTTCTTCAAATCATGTTGAGATCATTGCACTCCATGAAGCGAGTAGATAATGTGTATGGTTGAGGTCAATATGCCAACACATCCGATCAAGCAGTGAGATTCACGTAAATACGGAGCCAACTATCTTATATGAATACAACGCTGCATGTGTTGCCTTAACGAAGGAAGGATATATGAAAAGTGATAGAACCAAACATATCTCTCCGAAGTTCTTTTCATACATTTAAGAGCTCGAGAAGAATAAGGAAATTGAAGTAAGATATGTCCGATCATGTGACAATGCAGCCGATCTCTTCACAAAATCATTACCCACCACTACGTTCTAGAAACATGTCCATAACATTGGAATGCAACATCAACAAGACCTATAAGATGACATCCTGGTCATTCGAGGGGGAGATAAGGGGCGGATCTAGAAAATAGTATTAGTGGGGCAATATAAGGAATCAAAAGTAAAAAATTTACCACTTTTCCTCAGCTAAAAACGAAGTGACTCGAGTAAGAGAAAAAGGGGAACAAAATTTAGGGATTTTAATTTTTTAACTAATTTTTTTTAATTAATTTTTTTTTTTAATTTAAAAAATGGGCTTGTCTATTAGAAACAATTGGGTTTTAAAAAATGATTGATTTTGGGCTTACAAATATTTTAAAAATGGGCTGCGGGGGCATTTTTTTTGTTTTTTTAGTGGTGGTAGAATTTAATTTCGTTAAAAATTCTTTAATAATTTTTTTCTGAGTGGTGGCAATTGCCATCTCCTTGGGTAATATGGGTGTGCCCCTGGGGGAGATTGCGTGGTTGTACTCTTTTCACCTTGCTATGGTTTTTTTCGAGGCAACAAAGGCTTTAAGCAAATGACATAATGACACTGCTCTCCAAGAGGGAGTATTACGAAAGTCAGAATATTTCAAAATCAAAAGTCAAAAAGGAGACATATGAGTAAAATGTGATAAATTATTGTGGAGCCCATCGTCACTATACTTGCATAGTAATTTACTTTTTACTTCTATATAAACGAACAAATTTGTTCGATTGTAAACACAATTCATACATTTTCAATTACGAAAGATACCAAATATCTCTTTCTCTAATTCTTCTATATTTTTAACTAGAATAGGACCCGCATATATGCGGGTTTTGAATAAAATATTTTAAATTCGTAAAAATAAATTGAAAATAAATTCGGATAATCTGTAAAGAAAAAATTTAATTTAATTTTTAAAATATTTCTAAATATATATGTTTTAATACTCTTATGTGAATTAAGTTTATTTCTAATATTGTATCTATATATATATATTTATTCTAATATTTTGACAAATTAATTATTCTACGTTTATCATAATTATATTTATCATAATTAAAATATATATTAGGATTTGCGTATATGTGGATTTATAAAAATAAAATTTAAAATCCGTTAAAATAATTCTTCAAAAAAAAATAGGATACAAAATCTGATCACTACTGAAAAATATATATAAAAAATACAAAATCAAAACCTAAGAGTTTTTTCTGTATTTTAATTCTCATTTATTTCAATTAAAATATTTGAAACATAGAATCTGTTATGGGCCCTAAACAACATTAACACTACTTCTCATATAGTTCACACACTTTATCAACTAACTTTTTCTGTTTCGCTGCGTTACAAACTTGGGAATTCGAGTCATTCGAGTATGTTAATTATCTTCCCATTAACTCTTTTCAAGCAAATAAAGTCTCACTTTATTCATCTCCCGTATATGATCTCTCTGCTCTTTATAGAAGTTATCCTTCTCAAGACTCGCATCAAAAGCCTCTCTACATGATTCCTGCTATCCTCCTCCTAGCTCATCATCGTCTAACGCTATATCATTCGCATATATATATTTTTTAATTGAAATATATCATAGTTAATCTAATTTACTTTTTGTTTTTATTTACTTTTTTTTTAAATTGAAATAAATCCTTTTTTTATTTTACTTTTTAATATAAATCAATAAATTTGAAATTTTTAATTTATATTTTTTATGTTTTTGGGAATTCCTTTTTTCTTTATAAATAATATTTTACCGAGACACGTGTTAAAATCTAAATCAAAATCTAAAACATATAAATTGTTTAATAACAAAAATTAAAATTGGACTGTAATCGAGGTTAACAAAATGCATGCACGACAAGTTCACATGCGACTTTGATTTTTGTATAATTAATATTTATATCCATATACATATTTGTGAAAAAATCGAAAGTATGGCTTTTATGTGTTAAAAAAATAACAAAGTATATGTTTTGTAATATATATTTTTATAATGTATGGTTGAATTTTAAAAATAAATAAATATGTATATTTATGCATATACGTATGAGTTAAAAATAAGTGAATTATAATATTTAGGTGTTGGTTAGTTTATCTGATATTTTTCGCAAACGTTATGGTTTTTACACGAAATTTGTTTCTATCGTTTTTTATTTAATATAAATTTCTTAATTTTCAGAATTTTATGATGTTTTTATTAAATATTAAAAAAAATTACAAGAATTGTTTTAAATTTTAAGATATAATATTTGAATTTATCATGAAAATATATATATAGTACATTGGATAATCTATTAGTAGTTTTACCTTTTCAATAAAAATTATAATAAATATTTATTATAAAATGTGAAATCATATTTTATAAATTCTCCGGTAGCTCTCCGCTCATCTCTTCGTCTAATATTGAGGAATTGGTTTGATGAAGAAAATAAATTTTTAAAAGAATAAGAGATAAAAATGGTATAGCGTATTTACTATTCTATTGGATAATATATATTGTTTGTAAAATTTTCGTAATCATATTTTATGCAATTTATTATGAATATATGTAAAAAAATTGAAATCATAGTAATTAGTATTTCCTGTTACTTTAAATTTATTAATTTTAGTGTTATAATTTAGTGTATTCATGTTTTAATTTCATAATTTATTTAATTTTAACATAACCAATCAAAATATTTCGTTTATTTTAAGAAATTTAACATGTCACATTTACATGTCATCATTAGAATGAAGTAACTTTCATTGTGAAGCTGACAAGTCAGCATTTTTCACTAAAAGGTCTTCTCAAATAATAGGAAGGAGGATGGCGGAGGAGAATATTCCACAAGTTGGTGAGAAGTGTTGTTTGGATGATGCAAAACCAATTGTTGGTGAGAAGTGTTGTTTGGATGATGCAAAACCAATGGAGACCATTAAAGAAACCTTCGTGCATGGAAACAATGCCTCTAATGGATGAGGAACCTCAAGGAGATGATGTTCTTTTTTCTCCAGCTGCAGTATCCAATGGTGATGTGAACCTGAGACGGTATTCGACAGGAGAGTTTGGTAAACGAGTACCAGGTAAAGCTCAGATTCAAACCCGTTACTGTGGGAACCAAATGTGTTCGACTCATGATATATGTAAACAGGGAAGAGGCGTGAAGATGACGTGATGATCAAACCGTGCAAGCTGGTTAAAAAAATGCTCAAGGTGAAGATTTTGTGAAAGGTCAGACTTTGAGTGTGAAGATGTATTGGAGAAGAGTGTTTCAAGGATCAGTGAGAACAAGAGTTCTACAGAGGTTCTTTTGAAGATTCTGAAGATCAAAGAGAAGATGGAGGTTGATGAAACCGCTTATATGTGAAGATCTATCATAGAGACTTTGTATGAACCGTGAAAATAGAAACGTTAAGTACCACGAACCGGAGTATTGGAAGTTCGGGGAGGCCTCGAACAATAATTTCCGACATGCCACGCAGAAACAATTATACACCATTTCTAAAGATCTAGCAACTTACATATTGATAAATCAGTAAGTTCTTCTCAATTTTGTCGAGATTCCCAAGGTAAATCTCTGAATCTTTTGACTCTTTCGATTTGGTTTTAGGAACTTGCTGCACAAGTATTCGAATGAAGAAGTTTCATTGGACTTTTTCGATTTGGTTTTAAACCTTTATTTTGTTCTGTCTGTAGTAATAAAAACCTAATGATTTCTTCGATTTCGTGGATCAAGATGTTATAACGAAGCTATTTCATAGAAATCTTTACTGAATATGTTGTCTTTGTGTTTTCTTCTGTTTCGATGCTATTAGCTAACTAAAGAGAACAAAAAAGTATATGTTGGGTCATATGAAGCTATAAACTTTGTTCTGGTAATTTTGACACTTCTATCTGTTTAGTTTCGCTGAATATTTTTGAAACCTAAATTATGTAATGTCTTCCTGAGGTGCTAATGAGTTCAAACATGTTTTCTTTATATCTGTGGAAGCATTTTGGCGTCTAAAATTTCTTTAATTTTATGCTTCTTCATCTTCTGCATTTTTTTTTTTTTTGGGTGCAAGTCTGGCCTTCTCACGTTTGCTGATTTCACCGTGAAGAAGTTGGTATTTATAACTTACTAGATGAGTACCCACACAAATGTGTGGGTTTTCTTTTTAATATATTTTCTAATATTTAAAATTTAACCGTAGTTTTACATAAAATTAAATTTTATATTTGATTTTTTGGATGGTCATCATATGTTGAGAAAAAATGGTTTGCTTTCTTATGATGATCTTGTTTTGATCAGCTTTTCTATTGACTTTTTGTCTTTAAGAAAACTTATCAAACACTTGTTCTACTAAAAACTGTTAAGTTCTTCAATTATAACTATTATGTGGTAATCTAGAGCATCATAAACAAATCTAAATAAAAGAATCCACAAATACTATATAGTATATACATAATACTAAATATTATGATTTGAAACTCAATACACATATTCTCTAAATAAATAGATAAACTTATTATAACCGTTTTTTTTATTCTTATTGAAACCTTCACAATTTACATTGAAATTAAAAAGTTTAGTAAATGATTATTCCAACCAAATAAAAAACTAAAAATCAGTCCTATACTACCATAATACACAATAATTTGTATATAGCATGAAGATACACAATAATTTGTATATAACATGAAGATGAAGATACACGATAATTTATGAGTTACAAGAACATATTATTAGCGAAACTCATTTTTATGTAAAACTTACTCAAGTATACTAAATTAATGTCTATTAGCTTTTTTTTAACCAACCTATCAACAAATGGTTCAACTTTTTTTTTTGTTATAAGAAATAGATAATATCAAAAGTGGATGTCAAAAAGCCATCACGATAAATAATTCAAAGCATTGGAGAAATAAACATGTAAATAAAAGATATATTTAGCTTTAATTTAGATTTGACCACACACAAAAAAATAGCTTTAATTAAGTTTTATATTATTTTAAATAATAAATAAGTTTGATGATGTGTCATTGAGAGAAGTGCTAATGTGTCACTCCCTTGCGAAGCACACTCACTCTTTATATAATAGATATGTAGAGATGTTAAAATGGGTAAACCCGCCCCATTTATACCTACCCCATTTAGACCGATCCCCATTTATATCCTAACCCATTTACACCCTTTAATTTTAGAGGTTTAAGAGGGCTGCCCATGTAGACCCACTAAAATTATACTGACCCATTTAAACCAATTCATATTGACAAATTAATATTTAATCTAAATTTTAATTTGAAACCATATATCATAAAATGCTGAAAAATATGAAATTTTGATAAAATAAAAAACAATAGAAACGGTTTTCGCGATTGTTCTTAAATGCCAAAAACTGCATCGTGTAAAAACATAACGTTTGTGGAAAATATCAGAAAACTAAGCAACACCTAAATATTATAATTCACTTAATTTAACTCATACTTACATGCATAAATATACGTATTTATTTATTTTTAAAATTCAATCATACATTTTAAAAATATATATATATATATTACAAAACATATATTTTGTATTTTTTTAACACATTAAAGCCATACTTAGATTTTTCCACAAATATGTGTGTGGATATAAATATTAATTATGCAAAAGTCAAAGTCACATGCGAACTTGTCGTGCATGCATTTTGTTAACCTCGATTAGAGTCTAATTTTAATTTTAGTTATTAAACAATTTATATATTTTTAAAAATCTCTATATGTCCTAAGAGCGCTGAGGTGGTTGGTACGCACGAATGTGCAGGCAACCATATATCCGCTTTTAGGATGAGTAAAGATTGTAAAACCCTTTTTCGTTTAATTAGCAATAGGTCAAAGAAAAATATATACTTAAATATATATTGGCAAAGATTATATTGTGTCAAGAGAAAAGAAAGCATAGTATAGATAATATTAAAGACATACATATTATAAGAATTTAGTTATTATTTAATATAATTTTTACATTTGCAATTATATGTTACTATAAATGGTAGAAAAATTAAAAAGTTTTAAAATAAATCAGTTTCAAAGACACAAAACGATATGAAACGTTTCTATGATTGTTGTTAAACACTAAAATTGTATGTGTATAAAAATATAACGTTTACATAATATAAAAAAATTAATCAATACTTTAATATTACAACTATTTATGTCTATAAAAAAATTATATCTGCACATGCTTTGCAGACCAACCATACAAATTAAATAAATTATTATATGTTTTAATATTTTTCAGTTTATTGAGTTATCATATTTACACTTTTTATCTAAAGAAGTATTTTAAAATCTTGGTTAATGAATTTTATCTTCAATTTCTATTGAAATCTTTAATATTTTTATTTGATTTATCGTTATTTTATTATTATTAATATTCATATAATGTTATTATTAATACATAATTAATCATGTACAAATATATCAACTTTAATATACAATATAATTATATATTGAACATATAAAATAATTTATAGCTCGCACACGGTGCGGACCGATCACCTAGTATATATTTTTTTTCTTTTTCTTTTTAAATAATGAAGAAATATTCCCGCCAAAATATATTTGCCGCAGAATAAAAACAGTTTCATGTTTTCCGCCAAAAAAATGATTTTACCGTTTTCCGCTAAAAATATTTCATGCCAAAAATATGTATCAGTGTTTCTATGTTTTCGCAGCTAAAAAATGAGATAAAAAACAACATAAATGAGTCTAACAAGATCCCCATTTATTTGCAGCGAAAACTCTTTTATTAAATATGGTTTAGCAAGATCCCCATTTAAAGCCATCAAACATAAATGGGTCTAAATGAGCATTTTTATAGGGAAAAACGGCCGATTCCCCTATGAACTATCAACTCCTTGAAAATTCGTATATGACCTATGAAGCAATGCTAATAACTACATGAATTATCTAAAATTTTGAATTTTCATCATAAACTATAGAAATATGGTCGAAACCATCAAAATTGTTGACGACGTGAGTTTGGCTGTTCGTGCATGCTAATTGGGACGACACGTGGATTGTAAAAACGATGTCATTTTGTAAAGTGACGGTAAAAAACAGAAAACGGCGTCGTTTTGATAGTCGAAGATTAAAAAAAAGCGCTCAAAACGACGTCGTTTTGGATTGTGTTGAAAAAAAAAGAGCTAGAATAAGGAAGAGAGAGTAAGAGCTGCAGAAAACTCCATGGGAAGAACAAGGCGTGAGGCAGAGAGGAGAAAGGGTTTTTGGTTGATTTAACGCGAAAAATGTGATTCAGTCATTTCTTACACAGTCCCAACAAATTCCCACACTCAGCAGCCAATTTGATGGTCTTTCTCCTTTACTCTAGCAACGAGAGCAAAATACTGTTCTCGGAGACGGCGTCGGGATTCTTCAGCCGTGAACAGCCCAATTTATCTCACTTTCTTCTCCAATCCTTTCCTCTTGCCAGATCTATTGTTCTGGCTAGGGCACATGCTTTGATTATCCACCGCTTGATCAGAAATCAACCGCTGAGATGATCCGGTATCAGCAGGCTCCGTCTTGACTCTATCCAGATTAGCGCTGGAACTTGTCATAATCTCCCCAGAGACATTTCTGTTTTGTTGATCTGTGGCAATCACCGAGAAACGAGTCGCTCCCTCCATGAGGACTGAGTTAGAAGGGAATTTCAATGTCTTGAAAGTGTCAAGCGGTGGAGCGATATCTCCACCGATTCCGGTGACGGCCGCTTGAGAAAGCTTGAGAAGACGACGAATCAGTGAAATGGAGAAGCTCCACGGCTTGGGTAGGTGGAAGCTCAAGCAACGCCGTGAACCCACCGGCGTTCTCGAGAGGAAGCGTCACCAGTTTCTGAAATTCGTCGCCGAGATGAAGTGATTCAATGTTTGTGAGTTTGGAATCCGATCTCACAATCTCAAAAAGAAAATCCCCCAAACGAAACTCCTAAGTGTGAGAGAGATAGGCGAAAATGCTAAACTGTAATATTCTTGTGTGTTTATTCATTAACAGAGAAAGGTGTATATATACACGTTACAAGATAGATGCGAATCCAAGATATATCTATCGTATCTTTATATACTTATCTCTAATAAGATCCTAGTATGTCGTAATCTCCTAATACTCCCCCTCAAGCTGGAGCGTGTAGATCACGAACGCCTAGCTTGCACAAAAAATAATTGAATTGTTGACGACCCAGAGCCTTAGTTAAGATGTCCGCTAGCTGCTGTGTCGTAGAGACATATTGTGGAGAAAGAAAACCAGCCTTGACTGCATCACGAACAAGATGACAATCCACCTCGACATGTTTAGTTCCCTCATGAAAGACAGGATTTGATGCAATGTGTAAGGCAGCCTTATTGTCACAATGGAACCGTATTGGCTTCTTTTGTTTCATGCCAAGAGTCTCCAATAACGGTGCGATCCACCTCAGATCACTATAAGTATCAGACATTGCTCTGTATTCCGCCTCTGCGGATGAGCGAGCGACGATTTTCTGCTTCTTTGTCTTCCATGAAATGAGGGTGTCACCAAGCATAACAACATAACCAGAGAGTGACTTTCGTGTTAATGGGCAAGCAGCCCAATCAGAGTCACAGTAAGACGATAGAGACAAATCACTGCTCGAGCTAAGAAACACGCCTTGACCAGGAGATCCTTTGATGTAACGAACCACAAGAAGCGCTGCTTCCCAATGACGACGTCGCAGAGTCTGCAGAAACTTTGCGAGAATGTGCACAGCATAACTTAATTTTGGGCGAGTGATAACCAAGTAAACAAGCCGACCCACGAGTCTTCTGTATTGAGCCGGATCAGAATGAAGCTCACCATTGGCCGTGGCCAAACCATGATTCTGTTCAAGAGGAGAATCGACCGGTTTCGTACCGAGTAAACCACACTCCGAGATGATGTCAAGGGCATATTTCCGTTGGCACATATATATCCCTGACTCACTACGTGAGACCTCCAAACCGAGAAAGTATTTTAAAGGGCCCAAATCCTTCATGTTAAAACACTTAATGAGATAAGTCTTAAATGAGGAGATCAACGTAGAATCATTACCACCAATCACCAAGTCATCTACGTAAACAAGACAATACAGCACTGAATCGCCTCGTGCATAAGAAAACAGAGAATAATCTGAGACACTCTGACGAAAATCAAAATCAAGAAGAGCAGTCGAGAGCTTTGCAAACCAGCAACGTGGAGCCTGCTTCAGACCATAAAGGGACTTATGAAGTTTACAAACCTGATTCGGGTCAGAGGTGGAATAACCAGGTGGCAATTTCATATAGACTTCTTCCTCAAGAACACCATGTAAGAACGCGTTGTGGACGTTCATTTGATGTAATTCCCAGGTCTTTGCTGAAGCGACTCCAAGAAAATTACGAAATGTAGTCATTTTGATCACTTGAGCGAAAGTTTCCTTGTAATCGGTTCCCTCCTTTTGTCGATTACCCAGCACCACTAAACGTGACTTGTAACGGCTAATAGAGCCATTTGAATTGTTTTGATTATATAGACCAATTTGCAACCTAAGGCTCGCTTCCCCTTCGGCAAAGTCGTGATGCTCCAAGTTTTTAATTTGTTGAAAGCACCGTACTCATCATCCATGGAGTCACACCAAACCTCAATCTCAGATGCTTCGTTAAAAGATTGAGGCTCAACAGACACAGTAACCGATGCCAAATATGCTTGTTGAGATGGAGAGCAACGGTGATAAGACATGTAATCAGTCTAAGGATAGGCACACTTACTTGACAACGTTTGATCGTTGTTGAGTGCAGGAGAAGAAGCGATAATGGGGTCTTCAACGTGGTGAGTTGAATACGTCACATAAGGTTTCAATAGCACATATGGCATACGAGTACGTTTACCACGACCAAGAGAATCTTCTGCTTGATCCAATACTGGTGTTGGCGCCGTTTCTGAAGGCAATTCTGTAGGCAATGCAGAGGTGGATACATGGGAAGGATCAGAACTGAGAGTAGCTCCCCCTGTCGCAGGAGGTTCTGGCACTTGCTGTATCGCGTCAGTATCAAACACAGCTGGATGGAGGGCTGTACTTGGAGCAGGAGATGGTTCCGAAACAGAATCCAGAGAGGTAGATGCATACGGGAACATCTCCTCATGAAATATGACATCGCGAGATACAAACTTTTCATTCTTGTCAAGATCAAGGACCACCCATCCTTTTTTTCCAAATTCATAACCAAAGAACAAACATCGAATACTCCTTTCGAGGAACTTGTCTTTGTCCCGTGGAACACGACGAGCAAAACAGAGGGATCCAAAAACGCGGATGTCATCATAAGATGGTGCCGAATTATAGAGCAATTCATAAGGTGTCTGACCTTTCAGGATGACAGACGGTGTTCGATTTATGAGTGGCGGCCATGATTGCTTCTCCCCAAAACCGTATAGGTAACGATGCTTGGAAGAGTAACGACCGAGCAACGTTTAAAATATGGCGGTGTTTACGTTCCACACGCCCATTTTGTTTTGGCTTAGCAACACATTACGTTTGATGAATGATTACTTTCTCAGCAAAATAAGAGCGAAGGCAAGTGAATTCAGTGCCATTGTCACTGCGAACAATCTTCACGTTTTTGTGAACTGTCTTTCCACAAACGCGAAAATTTCTTTAAAGCATTAGCCAATGCCAATTTTTCAAGGAGTAAAATTGTCCAAACAGCCCGTGAGTTATCATCAACAATTGTTAAGAAGTAAAGAGAGCCGCATGAAGCAGGAGTGCAATACGGACCCCAAAGATCAGTGTGAATAAGCGTAAAAGGTTCATCTGCTTTATTTGAACTTTGAGAAAAACTATCACGAGTTTGCTTTGCCCGTATGCAGACATCGCAAAATGTATCTAAAACACCAGAATCACTAGATGAAAAATCAGAACTAACACCGGAAACACCAAATAAAAACGACAGAACTTTTGACGAGGGATGACCCAACCGACGATGCCACAAATCTCGATTTCGCAACTTGACAGCACTGCCCGCATGAATGTCTACTGCCCCGTGTAGTGATAAACCCCATTACGCTCTTCACCCGCACCAATCAAACTCGTCGAAGCTATGTCCTGTATCACACAAAACTTTCTTGTAAAGATGACGCGACTAGCGATATCACGTAATAATTGAGCAACGGAGATGAGCGTAATAGACAAATGTGATGTGATGCGCCAGAGTCAATAAGAACATCATAGCGATTTTCCTTTCCAAAAAGTATTAGTTTAGCTCTCTTCGCAGAATCTCCCGGCTTTTGAGTATTCATGAAATTAGCCAAAGAATTCCACTGTTCCTGGGTGAAATTTGGAATTCCTAAAGGAGGAGCTCAGGTTGAGGCTTTAGAGATCTGCAAATTGTTAGCGTGAGCTCCCGAACCATGTCCTCTGCCATGGCCCGAGTTATCGGAGCCTCTGCCGCGTCCTCCTCCTCTGCATCCTTTTGCGTTTTCTAGATACCATTCCGGAAAACCATGAAGCTGAAAACAACTGGAAGCTTCATGACCCGACTTCCCACAGTGCGTGCACTTCATGTCTTTGTTGTTGAAACGTGTTGTAGCAGCTGTCGGAGGCTGAGTTTTTGTTGCCGAAAAACCAACCGCCGTGTTGCGTTCTTCGGGGGAACGAGTTCGTTTAGATGACGCTCCTCCTGAACGATCTGAGAGTATACCGAATCGAGATTGAGATCATCAACTCGGCTAAGAAGATTGGAATGAGACGTTCTGAACCGGCTTCCATCGAGACCCATAAGAAATTGATGGATTCGAATCTTCTCACAATGCTTTTCATATTTCATCATGGCTTCACATGTGCTTTCCCGACAACAACACTCGAAGCGAGACTCAAAATCAGCCAAATCATCCCAAAGAACTTTGAGACGACCGTAGTAGTCTTCAACAGTCTGTCCATCTTGTTTGCAAGCAACAAAATCGGACCGCAACTGATGATCACGAGGGCCATCACTTACAGAGAAACGCCTCTGTAAGCTATCCCACATCAACTTGGCGTTCTGAACAAGAGACACCGACAGCCTCAAACGAGGCTCAATACTACTGTAAATCCAACAGATTATCATTGAATTTACCATAACCCACTTCTCCGCATCGTCGGAGTCTTTCGATGGTCGTACGATCGATCCATCAAGAAAACCAAGTTTCCGGTTGGTACGAAGTGAATTTAACAGCAGCTTCACCCATCTCTCGTAATTATCCCCGTTAAGGATGATTGGAGTCTGCACTTGACCGGTATGGTCTGATGGGTGCAGATAGTAAGGAGAAACCATTGATTTCTCAGAATCGAGTTGTTCCACTGAATTTGGGGGAAAAGCCATCAGAAGAGATTTGAGGTAAGGTCAAAGAAAGAAGAATTTTGAATCAAAAAAAACAAATTTGTAGAGAATTTTGGATGGATCTTTGCTCTGATACCATGTTAAACTGTAATATTCTTGTGTGTTTATTCATTAAGAGAGAAAGGTGTATATATACATGTTACAAGATAGATGCGGATCCAAGACATATCTATCGTATCTTTATATACTTATCTCTAATAAGATCCTAGTATATCATAATCTCCTAATAGAAAACATGTAGAGAAATTAACGCCACGAAGGTGCATCAATGGCGGTCAAGAGAGACTGAAATCTCTCTCTCTCTCTCTACTTCCCGAAGAAGGTATTGTTGTTTGGTTCTATGTCCTCTCTTAAGAGAAAAACCTTTACAACAAAAAATTACTTAGATGGAAACAAGAGATCAAAGCCTAAACTATTTACAATTTATACGAGTTCAGAGATGAATTTGAGAAAAAAACTCTGAGAAGACAAGCGGGTGTATGAGAAGACGAAGACGTTTTGCTTTAAAATATCAAAACGACGCTGTTTTGTGTTTTTCACAGTCAATTTACAAAACGACGTAGTTTTCACAAACCACATGTCGTTCCGGTCAGCATTCACTAACTGTCAAACTCACGTCGTCAACAATTTTGATGGTTGCGACCACATTTCTATAATTTATGATGAAAATTCAAAATTTAAATAGTTCGTATAGTTATTAATATTGGTTAATAAGTCATATATGAATTGTCAAAGATTTGTTAGTTTATAGGAAAATCGACCATTTTCCCCATTTTTATACTAAAAACCCATTTAAACCCACAAAATTTAAGCCCATTTTAACATCTTTACTTATATGTATCAATTAGTTAATTTACAATCAATAATAATATATTCAATAATTTAACATGTTCTGAAATATTTTTTCTCGAATTAACTTTCTCGGTCAGAAAATCTATTACCTTAAACAAAATTAAAATTAATCAAATGTTGTGCTAATTCTAATTTTTCCTTTTTTGACATCGTAAAATATAAATAACAGATTATTAATATAAAATCAATAAATTAGTAATTCGAAATTCAAAACTATAATACTTAAATCATAGTAAAATATATTTTTAGTTTTCAAAAATATTATTAAAATCTTTATCCCACGCAATGCGCAAGAAAACACCTAGTGGGAAATTATAGTGGAGAGAAGCAATAGAGCGACGATCACAAAGGAAAATAGTGTTTTCCTCTTCTGTTTTTTAATTATATTATTTTTTTCCCGTTAATCTTTTTCTCTCTGTCGTATAATTTTTTTTTTGTCGGTTGCTGATATATTTTCACAGCTTCCGAGAAAAAAGAGCATATCGTCTCTGAATCGAGAAGAACCAAAAAACCCAGAGGAAAAAGCTATGGCGGATCAGCTTACGGACGAACAGATCTCCGAGTTCAAGGAAGCTTTTAGCCTCTTCGACAAGGACGGAGATGGTTAGTCTCATCTCATCTCATCTCATCTTCCCCCTTTTTAATCCCTCTGGTCGTAGATCGTAGTTTAAACCATTTAGATCTCGCTGTTTCCGGCTCAGATTCGGAAAAATGTTTGAGTCTGTCAGTCTGATTCTATGATACGCTTTAGATTTTGGTGATATCTTGCCGTTTCTAGCCTCTGGTTTTGCTCTTCTCGATCTCTAATTTCTGCGATTCGTGAGTTTTGGTATCGTGTGTTTCTTCCTCCTGTGATCGATTCGATTGATAAATCTGCGTTTTACTTGACTGTTCAAGACAGAATCGAATCAACCTAGTTGTATGGTGTTTCTTCGAAGCTGCTTTATATTGATTGAGGATCCTTGTTCGATTATATATCTTAGTTCTCACTCTAGAGGAAGAATTTGGAAAATTAGGTCAAGAGACTGCGATTGAACAACTGCTTGTAACCAAATTCTGCTGGTCTTTGAGTGTATTTTGCATCTTTCTCGCATCAATGCTACAAGGTGGTGTGCAGAAATCACGTTTCCTGCTTCTCTGTTTGACTTTGCTTCTGAATCAAAGTTCAAAATTGTCTTTCTTTCGTTGTTTAAGGAGGTATGTTAATGTCACCATAGGTTTAAGTTCTCAGATAAAATAAGTAAACAATCATGTGTGTTCATAACACCTATCCTGGTTTTTCCATAATGAAAGATTCTCATATTTGGTTGTTTGTTGGCTTTCGTAGCTCATAAAGATTCATTTGACACACATTTATCTTTAAGACCTGGCTTCATTCACGTTTCATATGTTCATCAATCTTATTCTGTCATAAAAAAAGCACACAATCATGTGTGTTTTCAATCACAGGACTTGGTTTCATTCATGTTTCGAATGTATATCAACAATCAATTGGCTTGTTCTCTAATATTATTTTGTTTTGACTGATGGAAAAAGGTTGCATCACCACCAAGGAGCTGGGAACAGTGATGAGGTCTCTAGGACAGAACCCAACAGAAGCTGAGCTCCAAGACATGATCAACGAGGTGGACGCGGATGGCAACGGAACCATCGATTTCCCTGAGTTCCTAAACCTAATGGCTAAAAAGATGAAGGACACAGACTCGGAGGAAGAGCTCAAAGAAGCCTTCAGGGTGTTCGACAAGGACCAGAACGGTTTCATATCCGCCGCTGAGCTACGCCATGTCATGACGAATCTAGGAGAGAAACTGACCGATGAAGAAGTCGAGGAGATGATCCGTGAAGCCGATGCTGATGGAGATGGTCAGATAAACTACGAGGAGTTTGTCAAGATTATGATGGCTAAGTGATATATGAGTGAGTTAAAAGAAGAAAAGGTGGTGGTGATATGACCTTTTAGTGCTATCTACAAAAAAGAAAAAAAGATTTGAGCTTAGTAGTTTTTAAGGGTTTAATGTAGACTGAATTTGCGACAATATCTTTTTATGTTGTGGGTTTTTTTTATTATTATGTTGGCATGACGGTGAACAAAAAAGTCTATCATCTAGGTGCAGTCAACGTGATGATCACTTTAAATGCGGATATGAGGAAAACATGTCCACCAACATTACATGTTTGGGCTTTGTCACATCGAACCCAATTAGTTTCCAATCGTGATCTCTATTTTCTGGTTAGCTTTGGACAAGTTATCCAGAATTGAACCAAGTTAAGAAATTAGTCATAAATATACAAATAGTTTTTTGTTTAAAACATTTTTGGTATCCGAATCAAACTGGAATTAAAAAAAAAAAACCGAAACCGAATAGATATTCAAAATATGTGAAACAGAATCATATACAAAAAAAAAAAATACTAGTTATACTATACTTAGATTTGAAAAAACCTAAATATTTAAATTATATCCGAATGATATTTGGTTATATTAAACCAAAATATCTGAATGTTTTTAGTTATATTTTTGGGTATTTCGAGTAGTTTGGATAATTCTTCGGATATTTCGGATAGTTCGAATAGTTTAAAACTGATATGAACTAAAACAAAAAAGCAGGTCCTATATTGACTCTCAATTATATTATTCGAACCAATCCAAACCGATTTTTTTTTCAATTTTTATAGACCTTAAACCTGTCTATCTGAATGATCCGAAATTAAAAATAATTGAACTGAACCGATCCAATCCAAATACTTGAATGTCCAGACCTATTGCTAGTTTTCTCTATTTCTTTGTATTTTTTTTTCCCAGTTTCAAGATCCAACTTTTCTAGTTGTTTTCTTACTTGAATTCTCCGATCTTTTAATTTTCGGGATAGTCTTTTCTCTTAGAGAGATAGGAGTCGGAACCATCTTTCTTATTTTGTATGTACAACGACGCTACCAGAATAATGGTTCAAATCTTAACGTTCTTTAACCACAAAAAAAAACACTAATTCAAGGATGGCAAAAATAATAATAAAAAGATAGAAACCATCCTAGTAAGAGGAAACAATGTTTTTTAAGTAGAAAATAAACAACTGATAATTAAGAAGCAATGTGATGCTGGACCAGTGATACGACGACATGAGTAAAAGATTTGGTGTCTAAGCATGTATCGCTGCTCTGTTGGTCTGTGGATGGCACAAATAAGTCCCTTTCTACACTTCTAAGTGACGTTTTGATGACAAAAATGAAAAATTTAAAACGCATTTAAAAAGGATCGAAAAGTCAAATTCCGAACTTGCAAGTAAGGTTTTGATCACTGGTCATGATAAATATATAAAAAATATACATTAACACATATAATGTTATAATTATAGATGAAAGTGTATACTATTGATTAGTGGAGGCATTTGGAAATTTGAACATAAATTTATTGGGATCAAAGACTAATTTTAACTCTATATTTTATCAAGTTCAATCAATTATAATTTCATAGGGCCACATGACCCCCTTCATCCGTTCATATATCCACCCCGTGTTTTTGATGACGCAACTGAAATTCATATAAAATTTTATATGAAATCTATATATAATATATCAAACTATCTCTACTTAGCTTATATTTTTATTATTGGTAGTATAACTGGGTTTTCTATTTAGAGTTCAAACTACATTTGGAACGGAAATATATTATTTAAATCGAAGTATGTAAAAGTTAATTTTGTATATTAGAAAAGATTATGAGCTAAAGATCCGGAACATTTATAATTTTTTAAAAATACATTTTTACAAAAAAAAAAATTAGAATATTTTCTCACACTTGACCAGTCGAAATAGTTTCATGCTTTAAATCTATTAAAAAAAATTCAGTGAACTACTTGACGGTTATATTCATCTCAAAAAGATTAGCCAGATGGTAAAAACACAAATCACCCGTTAGTTATAAAAAAAAGAAAAAACTTACATCTATATATTTAACGCGAGCATGTAGATGGTTGACCATTCTAATTTCTAGCCACTTGGTGTCGAGCACATCATAGTTCCAGCCAAGCTTCATGCCCATTAACTTTCTAATGCACGCCACATGTTAAAAGATGATGCTATATTGTTACATACTCTGAAACTTTATGAACTGTGGAAGTTTAAGGTCCTGATCGTTTTTGTTATTGGATGCTACGATGCTGTATTAGACGCTGCATCTGAAAGTTGCATTTAAATACTGTTCATTTTTTATTTTGATTTATACATCCAGATATTGTATCTTAAAGCTATTATGTTCATTTCTGATTTTGAAACAGCATCCAAATGCAGCGTTTGAAATTAAATAATTAACACATTTAAATAATTTTTGAATTTAAATTATAATAATCTTATTTAATTTTAATATTTTTTTAAAAAATACTCTAGTAAATTTTTAAATACACAAAAAATAAAACATTAAAAATTAAGAAAAAACGCAGTTTTACGGTTTTATGATGTTGCTAGGAAAATACGGTTTTAGGGTTTTGCCAAGAAAATATGATTTTGAGATTTTGTAATTTTAGAGGAAAAACACAATTTTACAGTTTTGGCGGAAAAACGCGATTTTATGGTTTTGTCGGAAAAACGTGATTTTACGGTTTTGGCGATAAAACGCGATTTTACGGTTTTGGCCGGAAAACGCGATTTTGCTGTTTTGACCGGAAAAAGCGATTTTGCGGTTTTGGCCGGAAAACGCGATTTTGCGGTTTTGGCCGGAAAACGCAATTTTGCGATTTTGGCCGGAAAATGCAATTTTGCGGTTTTGATGGGAAAATGTGCTTTTGCGGTTTTGTAATTTTAGCGGGAAAGCACAATTTTACGGTTTTGGCGAGAAAACGTGATTTTATGGTTTTGTCAGTAAAACGTGATTTTACAGTTTTGGCGGAAAAACGCGATTTTGTGGTTTTATCGGAAAACACGATTTTATGGTTTTGTCTGAAAACGTGATTTTACGGTTTTGGCGGAAAAACGTGATTTTGCAGTTTTGGCCGGAAAACGCGATTTTGAGGTTTTGTCGGGAAAACATGATTTTGCGATTTTAGGCAGAAAACATGATTTTGCGATTTTTGTGGAAAAACATAATTTTGTGGATTTGGCAAAAAAAAAAACTAGATTTTGTAGTTTTGATAGGAAACGCGATTTTGCAGTTGAAAGAAAAAAATACGATTTTCCGGTTTTGGTGAAAAATTACAATTTTACAAGAAAATGATATTTTAATAATAAATATATAATATTAGTATATAATAAAAATAATAAACATAACTTTGTTTTGGTTTATATCATAAGGGATATTTTAGTCTTTTTATTTTTTAGATGCAAAATTTGCATCCAAACTCTACTTTTTCTAACATCTCAAATATCCAAATTTTTTTAATTTTTTAGATTTTGCATCGAGATGCATCATTCAGATACTGATTAAAGTGTTCAAATGAACAACATTTGAGCATTTGCATATATATGCATTTGCATCCAAATACAGCATCTGAATGCAAAAACGAACAGGCGCTAAGTTGTGTAACATTAACACCCAATAATACGCCGGTTTTATGAACTAAAATTACAAAAACATAATTTTGGTCATAAAACCAAATGATATATAACGTTCACAAAATATTCATAAAACTTTAAAAATATTAGAATATATATAATTAGTTATTTATGCACTTTTTGTGGCGAATTCTGTGGAATTGGTATTTTTCAGTTAGGTTGGAATTCGTTAGATTTATAGATGCTATCTTCCAGTTAGGTTAGGTTATTAGGAAAAAAGTTTCGATAGTGAAAATAGTGAAAAAAAGTTTCAGCTGCCAATAATCGATTTCATTATACGACTATTGCAGTTTTGGAAAATGGTTTAGACTACACTTAAAATAACATAACGAATTTTTTTTTGAACTTAATATAACGATTTTTGTTGTCTCTATATAATGACATTTTAATATGTATAAATGTGATTAATAATTAAAAATCCTGAAATCTTATAATTTATCGGATCTATAATTGAATATTTTATAAATACTATAATTTTGAAATTTTGAATATAATTTTTTAAAAGTTATAAACTAATAATATCTCGCTCTCTACTATGTAGTAAATAACATGGATGATATTTGTTTATAAAACATGCAAAATTTTAAAATAAAATAAATATTGAAATATCTTAATTACAAAAAATTGTTAATATTTATGCTTTAAAAACACTTTATTTTTTATTGGAAATCTATATCGTTGTTTTCCTTTTAATTTTTTTTTGTTTTGGTTTCTATACATCATAACTTTTAAAATAATAAAAATAATTATAACCACCTGCACTAATTAAAACACACCATTATAATCATATTTCATTATATTTTTCATAATTAGTTCTGCTCAAAATTTATATAATTATTAATTTAATAATTGAATCCATATATTTGCATTAAGATTTATTTTAAATTTATTATATCATTATCTTATCTAAAATTTATCTACTATAATCAAACTTTAGAAGATTTAAAGACATCTTTAGATAGTAGACTTCTGTTTCTACTTTTTCACACATATTAAAAAAAATTATTAAAAAATCTTTTATATCCTTTATTAATATAATAAATAAATTTATTTCTTAATTAATACACTAATATAATAAGATTAAAACTGGATTTTTGTTTAAATTTTTGCATTGAAAATACAAAACAACAACACTTTTTGTAAAACAAATATATAAAATAACATTTTATGTGAAACGAAGAAATATGAATCTAAAGAATATGGAAAATGTCGTAGTTACTAAACTGAATTTTGTATCCTAAATTTATAAAAAAAAAAAAAGATATCCTAATAAAATAAAATCTGATGAACACAATCGTAACAATAACTGCAAAGTAATAGTTTTAAAAAAGTTTTAAATTGCAAGAGAGAGTATAGTAAAGTTAGTATTAAAAAGTAAAAAAACCGGAATTAATTCTAGGCGCTCCATCTCACGCAATCTTTCACGCGGTTTTAAAACCGCGTTAAAATTCGTCACTCCCATATATTTCCCCTATTTATAACTAACCACCTTCCTCTCCTCTCTCAGTTTTCTCGATTTTCGAAATCTTCTCTCTCTCTCTACTCTCTATACTCTCTCTCTCTCTCAACAATCTCTCTCTGTTGCAATGTCGAAGAACGGCGCTAGAAACTGCTTAGGCTCAATGGAAAATATCCGAAAAGTATTCCAACGGTTCGACAAAAACGGCGACGGGAAAATCTCGATCGAGGAGCTCAAAGACGTGATCGGAGCTCTCAGCCCGACGACGGCGTCGCCGGAAGAAACGGCGTCGATGATGAAAGAGTTCGATCTCGACGGCAACGGATTCATCGACATGGACGAGTTCGTCGCTCTATTCCAAATCGGAGACGAGATCAACGGAGACGGAAGAAACACCAGTAGCGATATCAGGGATCTCAAGGAAGCGTTTGATCTGTACGATCTGGATCTCGGCGAAGGAGCTTCACTCGGTGATGAAGAATCTCGGCGAGAAGTGCTCGATCCAGGATTGTAAGAGGATGATTAGCAATGTTGATACCGACGGTGACGGTTGCGTCGATTTCGAAGAGTTTAAGAAGATGATGATTAACGGCGGATCTTGAACGCGATTCGAAATCTCGCCGTCGAATCGACGGTTAGGAATAGTTGTTTTCTTCGTATTTTTTTTTTTTTTATGTATATAGATGAATTAGAAGTTTCTAGCACTGTTATCGATTAAATTCTCTCTCTAATGGCTATGGATTAATTAGGGAAGAAGATTAATGTACTAATTCAAAAGGTTTAATCGATTTTTTTTTTTTAAATATGGTTGCATATTGTAAAGATGGTTTGGTCATGTGCATCTTGTGTTGTGTGGATTAGTTACACTTCACGATCCCATGTGATCTTTAAACTTTCTCCACGTATCTCGCTGGTGCATTAATAACAAGTTACGTACGATACGATTCTCTGGTTATCATTATCAGCAAAATACTAAAATATTGCAATAAATCCCTAAAGTTCTTTTTTATTTTTTAATAAAACGCAGACGCCAAACGCAAACCAACAAGTTGTTATTTTCGTTGGATGTTTATATAAATGACTTCAAATTTTTTTTTTTTTATCGTCTAGAATTTTTACACAACCGGTGGAAATGGATAAAATCACAGAAATAATGTCAGTGAAAAACAATTTTTTCTCGAAGACAAAATCGTATGAGAGGAAAGCATATGAAACTAAAATTACAACGCAGAAAATCTAAATACCGCAAGGGATTAAAATCTGTGACTAAAACAGATTTGATGGAAATATCGATGCTTCAATCAATCGTTCTCCATGATGGTTTTTCGTGCTCCCAATATGAATACATGAGATGAATGAACATTGCGATAAGCATATCATAACATGAATACATGATCATACCCGAAAAAACTTTTGGCTATCTTTCTCATGGTTGAGTCTAGCTAAATTTTATGGACTTTTCCCCTGGAAGGGGTTACATATGATTTGTTCTTGAGGCTTATTAAGCCGTTAACATTATGTGAAGAGTACTCTATGTGCTCAGGTTTTGGGAACGGGCATGTCAAACGTGATAGTATAGACGTTGATGAGGAAGACAAGAGAAGAAAGTGCCAATTTTGGCGTCTTCTTTGTCTATCTAAATCACTGAAAGCGATCAGAAGAGGAGACTGCGACGAAGACCCAAACGAGAAAAAGTTGATGAAATATGACTGCGGATGATCGTTGCCCATAACTTGGACACTATGAGAAACGTAGTTACGGATTTTGCAGGCAGGGCCCCAATAATCTCGATCACTAAGTCAAGAGTGATTTGATCAAAGTTGTTTTTCTCTTCCGAAGTTTGTGAATTTGATGTTCACGGTTTTGGTCTTTTTGCTGCGTGTTCTCACGATCCATCGCTCTTGTTTTGAAACCCTATTCTCTCTCTACTCATAAATTTTGAGTGCCTCGTTTAAAAAGGCCCGTAATATAAACCAATGGGCTTCACCTACATACCCGAGTAGTAAAGTGGATATAATACGTAACCGGGTCGGGTCTTCATTGATACGCATTGTTTTGCGGGGTTGGGCTGTGGAAAAAAAAGTAAACGTATAATATCGTTTTTAAACAGCCCAATAAGCAGTACAAACCCATAAACTAATCCAAAGGTATGCCAATCGGGCCGGTCCAGCCCAACCCAACCCGAAAAACCGCATATATTCAAACCCGGTCCGGTTCTATTAAGGTTATACAGCTATTCTGGGCTTTTTTGGGTTTTTTTTAAAAAATAAAACAATTTTTAAAAGCAAAAGTATTTATGAAAAAATAATTCAAAATTGAAACAATCATCAATATAGTTTTATCAAATCCAACTTAAAAACAAAAATTTGACTTAATAAATCCATAAGAATTGTAATATCAAATAAAAATAAAATAAATCGTTTCAAATCCAAGTAATAGAGTATTGAACAACGACAAAGGTTAAGACGAGACATGCGGCTAGAAACAGTTTTAAGATTTATAAAAAGACATATAACTAGAAAATTAAGATTTTCAATCAATAAAAAACATTTCAAATCACTATTTTTAGAAAAGTAAATCTTAAATAAAAATCTCTAACTGAACTAAAATATAAATTGTAGAGTTTTCCGTCCGAGCCCGCTTGTGCTTAGCTAAAAAAAACCCATTAGTCCAAATGATCTTGGCCCGAAATGCTTAGTTTTTGTTGAGCTTATATATGTAGGCTCGAATCCCATATTTTTTAAGGGCCGGACGGGGCGAGCTTGGGGTTCTTGCCCTAATTAACACCCCTATACCCCTTGGAGACAAAAGAGCTGTGTCGTGACAACTAAACAATTAGGGCATTCTCATTCCGTCGAGCTGTTTCGTCCAAAGAAGAGAAATCGATTGCCGGAAACTTTAGTGGTAGCTGATGGTCGAATTATCAAACCAGAGTTTGATTTTTTTTTTTTTTTGAACATACCATGTTGCTTGATTTCGCTGAATTGGTGTTTGCCAGACAAGCAATGTTAGGCTTTTCTTTTCTTTCGAACCTTGAAGATTCTTTATGGTTGAGAGATTCGTCGTAGTTTCCAAAATTATATTTTATACTTTTTTGAATGTGTGTTTTAAAAAATGGATCAGTCAGGGAATGTAACGGGTGGTGGTTATTACCCTCCTTGCTCTGATTTTTTTTTTTTTTTTTTTTTTATGTATATGGTATATATGTACAATGCATTGAACAATTAATTTGTAAGTGCTAGTTTGTTACTTACATGGGTTCATTATTTTTCTGATCTTTTTTTTTCTCCATCTAAATGTTTTGTTTTTCGCTTTTATAATAGTATGGTCTTGGACTAGTCATGAATTTGTGGGATGAATTAAATAAGTTAAATGTATTACATGATACATTTCTCAAGAAAATATGTCACTAAATAAATTTCTCAAGAAAATATGTCACTAAATAACTTTTAGTACTATATGAAAAATCGATCATTTAGAGAAAAATTGGTTTAGCCGAATACTCAAGCGTTGGAAGATGGGATGGGAATAAGGGGATGCAAATACCAACAAAAAAAATCAGGAGTTAAAGCTCGCAGCGGAAGCGTTGGAATATGCCACGATCAGATAACAAAGAGAAATATGCTTTAGAGTTTGGTTGGAAAAGTGGAGGAGAAGCTAAGTTAACTAAATTAGGATTAAAGCTTAATTAAATTCATTATATCCAGCCCGTTCTTTCAAAACCCTTAAACCTAAGCTTCCCCCTTCTTATTTAAGGAGCTCGTGGTTATGGAAAAGCTTAGCTTGTGGTATAATGAATCTCTACTCGGAATTTTACACTAATAGACTGGATTTAGCTAAGCTTTAATCCTAATTTAATTAACCTAAGCTTGAAAAGAAAAGCTGGCCCAAAAACCTATTATTGAGATGTCACATACTTCGTTTTGTGTAAAAAGCTTGTCTGACGTTTTGTGTAAAAGCTTGTCTGAACAAGTTTGTAGGCTGTGTAGACATACACCTTTGGTCGTAAAAACAAACGAGAAGATCTTCGAGAACTGACTCATGAGCATGTTTTGACGCTCATGGAGAAAGCACCAAATTAGTTGACAAGTGATTGGAGATGGACCTAGTCTTTTAACAAGCTTATAGAAAGCCCATTTTTTTCAATCACACTGATTCATACTAGTAATTACTTTTTCTTTTTTGAGAAAGTCATAGTAATTACATTTTTGTGTGGGAAATTTACAGTAATTACACATGTCTTCTATGGTCTAAATAATTACATTGGAATAAGTAGTACGGAACAAGCGGATCAAACAAATCAAGTGAAAAAAATGTGATTAGTAATAAATATGGAACAAACATATCAAAAGTTGAAATGATAACCATAATAAATGCAGAGCTTTAAAAAAAAAAAATCTAATAATACTTTGAATAAACGAAACAATTTTTTTTAATAAATAGAACTGTATTAGTCGTTGAAATTAAAAAAAATATTTTGCTTTCAAGAATTTTTGATTGACAAAAATATACTAGATGAAAACAAATAAACGCACTCGTACGCATCAAATAGATTCATTACAATGCCAGGGAGGATAAAAAGTTTCCTTCATAATAATGTTTCGCATAAAGTAAATTATTTTTTTTCTTTAAAAATATTGAAAAACGTATATAGNACTTGAAAGTTGAAACATTTTGTTTTCTGCATTATGTGGCTTTATCATATACTGTTGCCATTGTGTTCTTGATGTCTCCATTATATTCCTATCTTGTCTCTGCATCAAATCCTTTTGCAAGTGTTTGCATAGCAATCACATGTCGGTTTCAGGTTTCATCGTCTAACAAAATTTTAACTTCTCATTTCATTTTCCTTTGATCTTGTGGCAGGCGAAGATATTCCATTACGGTTCGATAAGTCTAATCACAGAACCATGCAAATCTGCACACATTGCCGCAGCAAAGGCTGCTAAAGAAGCTGGTGTGATTCTTTCGTACGACCCAAACCTTAGGCTCCCGTTGTGGCCTTCTGCAGATAACGCTAGGGATGAGATCCTGAGCATTTGGGACACTGCTGATATCATAAAGGTCTATACTTTTTAAGGTTTATTATCTTCTTTCCCTTTCGTTTCTCAACTGAAACTTGTTGTCTCTGTTTGAATCTTGTATAAGATAAGCGAAGAGGAGATTGAGTTTCTAACAAAAGGAGAAGATCCATATGACGATACTGTCGTCCGCAAGTTGTTCCATCCTAAGCTGAAGCTACTCCTTGTCACCGAAGGCCCGGAAGGATGTCGGTACTACACCAAGGTGTGAGAACTTAAAAGCTTATCATAGTGAGAACTATGTATTCTTTAATCTTCTTCATACTCAGAGGTTAATGCGCGGTTTTGCAGGACTTTAGCGGGAGAGTGCATGGATTGAAAGTTGAAGTAGTGGACACAACAGGTGCTGGAGATGCGTTTGTCGCGGGAATACTATCGCAACTAGCATGTGATCTCTCCTTGCTTCAGGTATAAACTTCTTTTGATTCTTGTCATTTTTTGGGTTTTGAGCGTTTTGATAAGCCAAGACACCAACAGCTGACAAAAACACCTTGACTCAGGACGAAGAACGGCTGAGAGAGGCTCTAATGTTTGCGAATGCGTGCGGGGCATTAACAGTTAAAGAGAGAGGCGCGATCCCGGCCCTTCCCACGAAAGAAGCTGTGCTTGATGCCCTGCTCAAAACTGTAGTGTAAAAGTTGCCAAATTTCATTTCTTCATGAGAATCAATGTAAGCAGATTCGGTTTTGTTTTGTTTTTATTTTTTAAATCTGTATCTATTGTTGTTGTTGTTATTGTAACATAGCTGATGAATGTATCCATCCATTGTTTTTACAACTAGTAGCTAAGTAAACTAGCCTGTTTCATGTCAAGTCAAGAGGTATCAATATAGAAGAAAGTAGCAAACAAGAATCTAATTCTAGAGTATTGTGAATTCGCGAGAAAAGAATTAGAAGAAATCGAATAACCTTATAGAGAAAAAAAAAACGAATTGAGGCAAATATCCGTTTAAGGTTTAGTAAATCTGATTACTTGGGGATCACACATCAGAAACAGACCAAAGGTAAGTAAGCTTCTCTTTCCATTGCTTTTTTTCTCATTTGTCTTGTTAAACATTGTCTTCAATTCTCATGTACGTTACTGCGGTCGACTCCATCCCAATGTCTACCTGGTTTGATTCATACCGGTTAGCATTAGCTGCAGCGCCTAATCCTCTTGTTAACCAGCTATGCTTCGGGATATTCTGTGGTATAACAAAACCAGATTCTCTCATCTTCTCATCTTCCCCTAGATCCATTGGCTTTGCTGTTTGCTGTTTTTTTTTTCTTGAGCAAATATTAATGTGCCACTGGATCACCCCATCTAACTCTTTCCTCCTTCTCAAGCTCAAGTTCTTATAGTGTACGCTTCTGAGCTAAACCTTTGCTCCATTCAAGTTTTATTATCTCCTTTGGCTTTTCCTTTTGCTTCGATTTGAGATATTCTTCCTTTGAGATACGCTTCCTTGTGATCTTGTCACGGAACACAGCTTCTGCGTACTGACGAGAGAGAGTATTTGATTTACGCGTCTATGCACTAAGAGTCTTATTGTTTTATACGACAACACGCTATATATACTACCAGAGATACAAAACATACCAACTATTTTTCTAAATAATACGGTACTTTATAAGATAATATAGCTGATGATAAGTTTGATCCTTTTTAGCATGGTTTTGAAGGAAATACTTAGACTTTTTTGTTTTTTTTTTTTGTAGAATTAGGGAGAGGAACGTGCATGCTCATCGTCCACATACAAATTTCCAAATGAGACAGAATCTCATAAAAGCGGTAAGGTGTCAAGTCGTCGTCTTCATATAAAAGATCTCCATTTTCGTGTCCGTTGTTGATCTCTCTCAAGATTTTCACTTTGGATTCATCCCACGAAGGTAATATCAATCATTCACAATAATTGTTTTTCCCTTCAAAATGATAGAATTATATTATATCTTTTTAGTATTTTTTCTGACACTTCTTTTTAACCGAACATCATGGAAATATCAAATGAACGAGACTGATATGATATCGGGAGAATTTACAAAAAGTAAACATCAAATTTGTTTTGTCGAGTTGAAAATTTCGGTTATAGGAAGAATTCTAAATTATATTCACAATAAGTTATATGATTCTTCCTCTTGAATCCTTAGGCTTTTTTTGTTTTGTTTTTATCTCATTTTAAATAGAATTTTGGTAAGAAAGACTAAAACGAATTATTCCCCTGCATATATGTACAGTTTCTTATTTGGCCATAGGTTAAATGTACAATTGTCACTCTAATTACTAGGAAGTGGGATTTTTTTAGAATGTATTATGCAAAGAATAAAAAACATATCTGATGTGTTGACATCTTTATCTCTAATTAATTGTTTTCTTTTGTTAATATAATTTTTATGCAGTATATTACTGGTAGATTAGTTATAGCTCATAAAGTTGAATCTTAACTGGCTTTGCTGGTATGTATTTTTTGCTTTTTCTTATTACTGAATTGTATTTAAGTAATTAACCGATGCCAACTTACTATTTATGGTGAAACTGTTGAAGTTATATTAAACAACAAAAGAAAGTTCTTTGAAAATAAATTCCAAAATATATAATACTAAACATATATCGTCTATTATTATTTGTATAAGTTCCGAAATATATTTATTTGTTGTTTATTTAACGGTGGGCCACAATGTACAGTTGTTGCTTTGTAAATGCCTAAAACCGGTCAAGAATTATTTTTATTTATTTATAAAAACTATTGATTCCAATTTCATCGCAAAATGTTGACGTGTATATCTAAAAGTACATTGTGGTTCCAGAAATTTATTGATTTATTCGATGAACTTCCCAAAATTGATTTTCGAACCTGACCAAATCCATCATTATCCCTTTGAATATAGAGTGATTTAAAAAAAAAATGCAAATTTTTTACTTTAGTTTACAATATAGGCACTTTGTGAGGGAATGTCACTTTTTTCACTGTACCAAATTTGTAAACCCTAAACTGATGCGCATGCACAAGAAAATGCTGGATGAGTTATCGTGGATGGTTGATAGAAGCTTTGAGAAAAATAATTATTATCACACAAATCGTCCACTAGTTTTATGAAAAGTGTGTTAATAGTTTAAATTATCCATTAATATGAGTTTCAAAAAGTGCTTTTAAAGGAGAGAGTTGTGTGGATAATATGTTATATATGGATGGTATAGACAAGTTTGTGTGGATGATTGTTTATAGATGATGTGGTACGAATGATATCTCTGAACACGATTGATTGTGTTGTATGAATTCATATATGAATACCATGGTATGGATGGTACTTATATGATCAAAATCATCATTGTGTATTACTAGTTCTTTTGTTTGTTTGTTATTAGCGTTTTTATTTTAAATGATGTTTGTATATTAAACATCACAAAACGAACAAAAACTTCATTTTGAAATAATTTTGCTTGTCTTTTATCTTTTGTTTACTATGTATCAATATGTTTCCTACTTTACCCCTACCCAAAACATCTTAGGAATGAAAAGTGTGTCAAAATGTTATTAGAGTTTCGAAAACTGTCTTTTAGTGTAATATTCTCTTGAATATAATGGTCAATTAGCAGTTTCACCATTGGTTAAAGCACATAATATTTATCTATAGAATCAATGCCAAATCTAGATTTGCATATTGCGCCTCTCATCGTGATAGGGTTTTAAAATTATAGCTTTCTTCTGTGAGTTGGGATTTTTTATTTTTATTTTTGGTTTTCGTTTTAATAAATTTCAAATCTGATAGTTGGTAAGATTAAAGTTTGTGTGTTTTTGTGTCTCCATTATTTGGGTTTAGTTTTTCTTTTTCTTTTTAAGATGAAGTTTTTATCTGGGGTAGAAGGTTTATAGTTTTCTTTTTATGCTTTGTTTTTAGTCGATTTTAGCTATCTATATAGTTTGCGTTTTGCAGTTCAAGTTTGTTCGACGGTATTTAGAGCGGACTTCACCGAAGCTAACTTTGGCAGAACAAAATTGATGAAAACAATCAAAGAAAGAGATCTATCTACATTATGAGCATTGTTGTCGTGTTGTCGTCAAAAATATAAGAAGTTCACTTGCTATTGTGGTACAAGAACGTATTTTATTGACCTTTTAAAGACTCGAAATAAAACTGTTTTGATATCGCCAATATATCATCAGAGAAATCTATTTTCACTAAATTATCGGTGCGAGAAAGATCATCAGTTTCTTTTTATATTTTATCTGCCAGATCTATTTTCTATTGTAATAATTACAAACCAATATTAATAAAACAAAATGTTAAAAAAAAAAAATCAACGCCAAATCAATATATGCGAGAATCGAATTACCCATCAAACGTTTTTCATTTTGCATATACGACACTGAACGTGTTGGAATTTAGTAGATCCAGTTGCAAGACACATGTAATCTTTCCATACAATCACAAGCCTTTTCTGTTCTTCGGTTGGCCCATATTAGCAAGACCTATGTAACGTGCCCATACACTGTATAAGTATTGTATTATACACGCACATACTTACAAAATATAATCAATCTCTGTTGTTATTAGTGAATACATAGTACGATTTTAACGGTTATGGTTAGATGCCAAGATGATAGATACGTTTCCGTATGTTAGATCTCTATTGCTTCATTGATAACCCAATACACGTATGCTACATATTTAAATTGATACATGACAACACCAAAATGGTCCATAACTTTTTTTTTTTTTTGAACATTTTAATGGTCCATAACTTGGAAAAATAATAATGACAACAGGTTCTTTTAAGAGGAGCGATGAAGTAACGATAAAAAAGATGGCGAAACTTTCCATGCATTTTTGTTTTTGTCCCATGCAATTATATATAGCTCAAGCCCAAGAAAAGGGATCTTACTTGCGAACAAGATTGTTAGAAGAATAAAACCAAAAAAAAAAAAAATGATTGTTAGAAGAACTCCAAAGACTTTTTTAAATAATTTTTAGTTTTTTTGGGTTTTTAACAATAAAACCCCTCAATTAAAAATAAATCGAGAAAAAACTTCAGTTATAAATTTAATGTAAATTAGGGTTAAAACCCGCGGGCCGATCCGACCCGACCCTGAAAAATATCGGGTTCGGACTTAGATATATAAGCCCAAAAAAATCCGGTTTTTTGGGCTGAGCTCATTTGAGTTAATGGTTTTTTGGGCTTAAACCCGACCGAGCTCGGACTTACCCGAAAAGCTCTATATTTTTTATTAGGGCACGTTGAAACACTTATTTGTACATGCACTTGGTTGGATAGATTTACCTTTGATGATCCATGTAACAATATTTATAACATTCAATAATTTTTTTTTTATATTATGCCAAAATTTAATAAACTTTTCCTTTTATCTTTTATAAGTAGCTTTTGATGACGATAAGAATTTAGAAGATGTAAAAAAACTTCCAATTTTGAAGATTCTCATCTCGATTCTACATTTTTTACTATATAGATTAAACATTTGTTTATTTATTTATTTGATATTAGATTTTATTTGAATTTTTAAGTCAAATTTTTGTTTTTATTTAAATTGGATTTCAAAACCTTGTTTCAATTTGAATTTATTTATAATAAATACTTTTACTTTTAGTTTATTTTGTATTTGAATTTTTTTTTAAAACCCCGAAAAGCCCAAAATAACCCAATAACTCTGTTAGGGCTGGATCGGGATTTAGAATTTAGGCCCAATATATTTTCGGACCGGGCCGGGCCGGAGTTATATATATACGAGTTTTACGAGTTTTGGGTCGGGCCGGGCCGGGTCAGCCCAATTGACATGCCTAACTATAAGTCTTTTAATGAAAAACCTCTCCGTCTAAAAAACTGTTAAAACCTTAACGGCGACACGTGTTTTGCGAAATCTCAAAAGATTTTAAAGAAAAAACCTATCAAGTAAATATTGATCGGGAATAAACTCATCAACTATAAAATTTAATGTAAAAACTCCTAAATCTTTTTATCTACAGTTAAAACCTGGGACCTAAACGGTCAATGATAAATCAAATGCATGCGCTTTGGATTGTAAAAATGATATACATAATTTTAAAATAATGTGATAGCTTTTAAAACCAGCAAGACATTTAAAATCTTAAAATTCAACTAGAGAAAATATTCAAATTTCTAAAATCTTCAGATTACGCTAAAATTATCAAATTCTAATGTTAGATAGTAAGATTATATGGTTTGAAAGTTAATGTACAAATTTTGTTAATCCAATACTTTTGCGGTAATTTCTTATACTGTAGGTTCCATAGATTTTGGAAACGTACGTATATAATTTATAATTACTCGTTTTATCTGCAGCACATGCCATAACTTATTTCTAAAATCTAGAACAATTGTTTTTTAATCGTAATTCTTGGAATGTATATGTGACCATCATTACATATAGTTAAAATCTGATTTACAAGCAAATTGGTTGTAAATTAAAATCTGATACTAAAATTAAACTGTGAAATCATTTCTAGCTATTTTTATAATGAAGGCTAAAACTTGTTTAGGTAGTGTGAAAGTCTTGAAATATAGAGCAAAACTGTATTGCGTTGCAGAGATATATTCCTCATGCTATTCCTCATCCTTCGATTTCTTTGGTAAAACATCAACGATTTCGAGAAACATACAAAAACCAAAATGCAGACTAATTAAAATAATATTTGGATACCACATAAAAAGGTTTGTGGTTCGCATAGTCAACAAATTCTATTCTTATGGTACATATTTTTTTTTTTATTTAGCAAAAAAAAAATGGTACATATTTTTTTCCAAAGAAGTTGGATTTGAAAATAGAGTTGCTTGCATGGAAAAATTACTACACAAGTTTTAGCGGAGACGCAACACTTTTGTCGCAATGTCTTGTTGAAAACAGTAGGACTCGACACTTCTCTCTTAAAATATTTACTAAAGTGAAAAACAAAATCGTATTTAATTTTCAAAGCAAACTATACATACTGTTTTGGGTTAATTGGTCAAATATATTCCAAAAATGTATCAAATTTAAAGAGGATGTTTTAGCTCTAACGCTGACAAATTGAAGAATTGCAAAGAAAGTATCAAAAGGATTTGACTGTAGATAAGAAATTAAATACTCACATATTCAATTTTATAGTAAATTACGAACGTAACAAGAATCTTACTACACTTACAAGTTACACTGCCCGAGCAAAATCCACAAACACATAAAAAAAAAAAAAAAAAATAACAGAAGACATTCGAAATGAAACCCAACATTCTTTAGCAATACAAGTACCAACATAACCTAGGTTTCAATTGTTTTGAACAACAATTTTATTAGTATTATCCTTCCGCCTAACGAAGCCACAACTTTTCTTTGGTTTTAAACGAAGTTTTTATTTTAATTTTGGTTATAAACAACCCACAACTTTGGTTTCACCTAAAATCCTTATCTACATATTCTTGGGTTGAAACTTTCTTCTGCTTGTGATTTATTTTTATTTAATGTTTAACTCATGTTGAGTTCAGGGGCCGGCTACCTAGGGAGGACAATCGGTGCGACCAGCTCCGGATCAAACTCTATGTCCTAATAATTAAGGGTCCGTTTATTTTTAATATTTATTTTTATATTTTTTTAAAAAATATTTTAAAATAAAAGAGTCCATAAATTCTTTTTATAAGTATATATTTTTGTATTATAAAAATCTAAAAAATTACACAAAAAACCTTTGAAATAAAAAAATATTCAATAAAAAACCTAAAAAATAAAATTTTAGGAATCCAAATTTTTTTTTGTCTTAGGGCCCATAATAATGCTGAGTTATATTGTAAATTCGTAACAAACCTTGTCACCTTTGATTAAAACTCCTGAAAAAAAAACTTTCTTTTGCGATGTATGAAAAATTTCAAAAAAAATTTCCAATTTTTCAAGATACAAATTTTGTTTTCTATTTTTTTGTTTTGCAAAATATAAACGCAATCACAAACATAAACTAGTTGGTTTATTTAGAAATAATACACACTAAATGCAAAATTAAGTGCACACACAAACAAAACAGACAGTCGAAACACTATGAAAGCTCTTGATTATCATTTCATCCGTGCCCAAATTCAGAATGGAACACTACGCGTGGCTCACCTTTCAACTCACGATCAACTTGCTGATGGTCTCACAAAACCATTGGACAGAACATGGTTCACCCTACTTCGCACCAAGATTGGAGTTTCGCAGGCACCTCCATCTTGAGGGGGCATATTACAGATACGCTACAGATACTCAATCAAGATGATTGAGATATGATTGCCTACATCATGGCTCAAGATCATTTTCATTTACTCTGTAAATATTGTATTTCCTAAGTTACTTTCTCATCCTCTGTATAAATGTAATTCACTATTGATCAATGGAAATCATCACATTCATAACAATTCTATTCTCTATACTTTGTCACCTTAGATTAAAATTCATACAGTATATACCCCTGAAAAACTTTCTTTTGCGATTGTTGGAAAAATATCAAAAAAAAAAGGTTCCAATTTTTCAAGATACAGATTTTGTTTTCTATCTTTTCCTTTTGCAAAATATAAACGCAATCACAAACATAAACTAGTTTTTTTATTTAAAAATATTACACACTAAATGCAAAATTAAGTGCACACACAAACAAAAAAAGACAGGCGAAACACTATTCAAGGTCCAAAGTCTCTCCATCCAACATAGTCCAAAGTTTCTCAACATCAAACGCGCAGGTTGGCCCTTTTCCTGTCGCCTTAGCTCCTGGAACGAGCGCATCTGGCTCTTGGCTATCCTCTAGCAAACTCTCCCACCACATATTCTCTCCATTCATTAAATTATTTACAAGCTCATAATTCTCCTCATCTTTGTTACATGTGATGCTATTTTCACAAACATTATTAATGTGGCTGAGTCCAAGGCATGGAGGGATAACGTCAGCTTCTGGCAGGCCATTGAATTGGTTGCAGCCGTTGTTAACCGTGAAGGATCGAGGTCGAGGTTTGAAAACGTCGATTTTTTTGGGGGGTGTGGTAGAAGAGCAAGGAATGTTTCTCTTTTTCATCTTGGTCTTACAACATGGTTCATGTTTCTTACTCAAATGGGTGTTCCAGTAATTCTTGACGTCATTAGCGGTCCGACCGGGTAATCTACCAGCAATCAGTGACCACCTAAACATGCATTTGAACGATTTGAATATTATTTAGTATTATATCGTTACATTAAAAAAATATATATATTTGTGTCATGAGAATATAAACCTGTTTCCTAGAAGCTTATGAAGGCGGAGAAGAAGATCAACTTCATCAGTGCTAAGCTTTCCTCTTTTGATACTTGGCTTCAAATAGTTCAACCATCTTAGTCTACAACTCTTCCTGCACCGATTTAGCCCTACAAAACCAATAATTGACATTAACTCTATTAAATGAACGTACTAAGACTGCTTTCTTGTTTCTTTAAATTTTATCATGAAGAATCTATGCACACCAATAGAAATGATGTACTATTTTACACACAAATACACGTGTTCGAACAGAAATTTTCACAGAGTTCATTTACTAGAGGACAAACCAATAAAAGAGTTGGCTGCTTTTTCGTTTTGTCAACATGAAGCTAGTAATATGCAACGTAAATAATAGTGTATTTTATTTTTCTTTTATCTTTAGTCTTAGATACATAAATGACTTTTCATGAAACAACCTTAAAAATCATGACTCAATGATTTTTGCACGTTGTTGATCAATTTGCAGAATACTAGATAGAGAGAAAGAAAATATTCGTAGTGATTAAGTATGACATATATATAATATATATGTGTGTGTGTGTATTAATAACATACCAGCTCTTAAAGGAACTTGATGCCATTTGCCTTCCCCATACTTATCAATGCATTGCCTCAAGAGACTATCTTCTTCAGCAGTCCATGCACCTTTTCTCAAACCTTTGGAAGGACCCTCCATGGACCAAAATAATAATAATATAAGTATCTAACTGAATTGTTATTTATAATTATACGTAAAGAATCGATCGAGGAAGAGGGTTTATATTGTGGCTTCACAAGTCCTTGGAGGACTTTATTTATACACGTGACGGGGGGAATAGGGAAGTGACGTGCGTGTTTGATATCCACATTTAATGTTTTTACTGTCGTCCTTAATTTGCTAAGTTAGTTAGTTATGTTCTGCTACTGATTTTAGACTAGAGAAAAGGTTCATAGCACCTAGCTAGTCTTTTCATCTTTTTTTTCAGTACTTTAAAGAAAGAAACATGTCTCTTAACAAAATTAGGAGAAAGGACGATTAATGATTGGTGGCAGATAGTTTATATGATTACAAGAGGGAGTAGTTTCATGCACCAGAATTAGAGCATAATAAAGAGTCAGGGTGGATGTATAAACAATAAGGATCTATTCGGTACGTAGTATTAACTTTTTCATATTTGTTTTGGATTGTTGTTTTTCACCGCAGATCTAACAAGCCTTTGAATTCTTATCCTTAATTTTGATATTTCGTCTAAATTTTTCATTTAGCAGAATTGAACTTCTCTACTCTAGTCTTCGCCTTTTGTTGCTTTACCCTAATGCAGCTACAATTTGTTACATTGAGTAAACAAATTTGTTGACAAAAAAGGAGTACACTATTTTTGCGAACATATATAATATTAAAATCTTCATCCGTACTTTAAAGTGTCACGTTTTTGATTATATACTATTGGCAGAGTTCTAAAAAAATTACTTGGAGCATTTTTTATGACTATTAGGTTTTAGGTGGAAACCCATACATCCCAAGGCCCAGAAGCAGAGCACATACTATGATCTCTAGATTTTTTCTTTGGTGATTTTCTAGTTGAGTTAACAATATTTGGTAGTTTTTTTTTTTTTCATCTGAATTTTATTAAGAACCTTGGGGAATACAGAGGTGGGATACATTGATAAGATTCACAAAGTAAAACGATTCATACTATAACAAATTGGAAATTAAGCCTAAAAACCAAAACAATTTATCTTGAAGAGGAAGAGCCAAACTAGAGAAAATCTAGAAGAAAATGGGAACCAACAGAAAGCAACTCTCATTTTACCTTTGTCCCGGAACCTTTATGCGAACTCGCGACCTGCAAAGCCATGAGAAACCTCTGAACCAACCAATGCTTCTGCCGAGACCAAACTCCAAACACTCTAAAGCTTGACGGGAAAGAAGCCAACCTAAAGAACCTCCACTCCAACCCCAAAGTCGATTGAGGCAGCAAAGAACAAGATAGTAGCTGCATGCAGAAACAGACAAGAAAAACCAACGGCAGGAGGGGCGTACAAGAGACTCTTGACAAGTACACCAAGAAGAGCAAATCCGAAACAGGAGTTTCCAAGAGGAGGAGAAGAGGCAATAGGCAAACTCAAACCACACAACCAGAAAAAACATTTACCAAAGAGAGGGGAGAGGGGCCTGATTGAAACCAACCGAGTAGACAACGGATCCGACGGAGGAAACAAAACGCCACCCAAACCACATCGATAGATCTAAAATTGGAGGGGAAGAAAGGCTTAAAAACCAAAAGAAATCCGCAAAAAACACACCCGAGAAGAAGAAAAAACCAAAAGTAGATCTAGGAAAACTAGATCTAAAATTTTTTGGGATTAAACTTTAAGGGAAACCGATACAAATAAAAACCAAGGATGAAAAACGAGAAGGAAAACGAATCCGGCCGACATCGGAGCTATGAGAGCCTCCAAACGCCGGTCGGAGAACCAAAGTTTCAAAAGTTTCAGAGTCTAGGGCGAACCAAGGGAGGAAGACGAGAGAGAATGCTTTTTTTTTTACAATATTTGGTAGTTTACTTGAACTTTTATTTGATATTAAAACATTAACTTTTTGAAATTCGATATTCCTTAAGACCTTCTCTCTATCTCTCTCTAAAAGAGAAAATTCAAGACATAAGCTTCAATGTTTCGTTTATTAACCGATCGTAAAGTGTTTTCTCTTACAACTTTATTTCACACATAGTTACTTTTCTAACCCTACTTTATTATCAATATTACTCTTTTCATTAGAGTTTTCTCCGGTCAGGCCAACAAGAGAGAGAGAAAAAAAGAAAAAAAAGAAAAAAAAGTAAAAAGAGGAGAAGGAGGAGAAGAAGAAGAAAAGGAGAAGAAATATGGTGAAAGTGCTGAATACTCAGATGACAGAACTAGTAACGGTGGCGTGATGGTGATGGAGGATGGTGGTGGAGGACGTCAGTCGATGATGATGATTAGAGTACGGTGGTGGTGGTGGTGGTGGTGGCAACGGTGGTGGTGGTGGTATAAGCGGTGGTGAAAGATGGTGATGGTGTCATTGATGGTAACTTAATATCGTTATCATTATCCGTGTTTATTCGATATTATTTGTTATTATAATTTTATCATGTTAACTATATTATTTGTTATCATATTGTATATATTATTGGGATATGTAATATATTACCACGTAATATTATGCGGATATATAATATGTTAGTACGTTACAAATATAAATATTGTGTGGATATGTAATATGTTATCACTTTAGAATATTATGTGGATATGTAATATGTTATCACTTTACAATATTATATGGATATGTAATATGTTAGCACGTTCATATTAAGCGGATATGTAGCTACATATTAGTTTCAAAATTAATCATATATTTAACCATTAAATTCATATAAGTTGACAGATAAAGATGAATAGTATTACCAGATGAACAATTTGTCGATACAAATCTGAAGGTGAATAGTATAATTTATAACTGATAACAATGTTAACACCGGTGTTGAGTTGACTAGCATTTGCTGTAAATAAACAATGTTAACACCGGTGTTGAGTTGACTATCAGAAAGATTGAATTATCCTACATTACATAAATTATAGAAAGAACTAATAACACAATTATTACATCCTTCAGATTAATAAAATGGTCAACTAAGCTTTTTCACCCGACTCACCCCATTTACTTATTTTGTTTTTTGTCATGATAGGATCCTATTAAATATGTATTTATAATATAAATATAATTGTTATATTTTTTTTTTTGAACTTTATATAATTGTTATATTGAGCTCATAAGATGTTATAAATGAAATTTAGAACAACATAAATAATGCAACGTAAACTATAAGGGATGTATTAGATTAAAAAATTTGAAAATTTGATTGAAAAAAATATGTCTTTCCAAATCTCGCGTTATTGGAAAATTAACAATTTGTTTGGGGATAACTTATGAAATGATTATGAAACTTCGTAAAAAAAATTAGCTAGAAATGTGGACAGAAAACCCCATAGTGTTGGCATCAAGTCAACCTTTGATTTTCTTTATGACCATTTTTCATACGTGCTATTTATTGTTCTATACGTCTACAAAAGTAATGTATAAAATTAACTAGCTATATTTAATATTTAAATCTTATCCGTACTGTTTTGTCATTTACTAAAACAACTTAGCACCATTTAGCATACAATGTTTTAGAAAAACATATGTTTTGTTTATTGGCTTTCACAAAAAAAAAATTGTTTATTGGATTTAACATCAGATATCTATGTTTTGCCGGACGATCCAACTAACCTTAAAGGTGAACATGCTCTTTAGAAATAAACTTTCAGCAAATTCACCAAGAGTAGAAAACTCAAACTGAAGCTTAAGTGACCAAGTTACTTACACGCGGTGTTTGTACACAGTGAAATTGAACACAAGGTTTCAAAGAGTTACCCTCTTTGAATACTCTAGTTTATAGAAAAATGATAGTACATATATACATATACTTAAAACGAATTTGATTTGATTATATATTTTTTTGGATTGGGCCGAAGTAATCCTTTTAGTCCTTAAAACACATCAATTAATATTAGTCCCGTTCCAAGTATCATCACTTAATACTGTGACTTATACGATTTCCCTAAACTATTTTTTTTCCAGTTTATATATATATACTTACCTTGATATCAAACACAGTTTTCTTTATTATCTTTTTTTTTTCCATACATGTTTATACAAAAAAAATATTTTTTTTTTCATAATCAATCATTTGAATTCTTTTTGATAAGAGCTTATATATCAGTTTTATACATTTCAAATTTTATAATATTTTGGTTTTAATAACGCCGCACATGTCAATACTGTAATATTTAATATTTTTTTTTTTGTGAAATAGGCTAGGACAGTTAATTGATAAGCTGATATTTTCTAGCAGGTTCCTGACCGAAAGTGTCAGAGTGTTTTTTTTTTGGGTAGAAAAATGGAAAGGAACGTGCATATAAAAATAGGAAAAACCCCCACAAATAATTTTCCAAATCAGACATAGTCTCATAAAAGCGGTTGGTGTTAAGTCATTATCATATAACAGGCCACACACTGTGTCTCTGTCCATTTATTTCAAGACTTTCAAGAAAAATAATCATATATACACAATAATTAATTTTTTCTTTAAAATGATAGAAATTTATTCTACTTTTATATACTTTTTTCAGACATTTTTTTTTGCAAAAGGGTTAATTTATCAAATTATTATGTTTACATGGCAAATGGAGGATATGATGCTTAGTGACCAAATGTTGTATTCTAATGAGTGTCTAATTTATCTCAGATATCACCAATCTCGTGGTCGAACCCAGGTGGCGGATTGTGAACTGAGACTCACAACCACCCGTGCCAAGTCACTTTGATTACTTTTTTCAGACATTTCTGTTCAACCGAACGTTTTTTCTAAAAAAAACAGCACCTATTTATGCTAGCAGTGTTTTCTTAACTCAAAATTATATAAATTTTCTGAAGCATGCATCATATTTTAGTTGTGAGTTTGCGTTGTAGAATCTGCTCGAAGAATTCTAAATAATATTCACAACATATTTATGACAACTAACCACTCTTTTTTTTTTTTGAACTTTAACTAACCACTCTTTGGTAGAAACTTTAAAAATTGTATATATTTTGCAAAGAATGAAAAACATATCTTATATATGTGTTACTCTTATATATTTTAGTTAATATAATATATATGCAATCTGTGTTATTTTAGGTTAGTCAAACCTTGTTCTTCTCACGTCGAGTGAAAGTGCTCAAGGTACATAATTCATCAAACTTACTTAATTGCAAATGTGTAAGTAATTAACATATCCCAACTTGTTACTACTTTTCAAAAAAAAAATATTCCAACTTCTAGTATTTAATTATATATAGTTTTATCCCTCCTTTCGAAACTTTTGAGTTAGCGATCCATGAAGCGGTGAATTGGAAAATTGTTAATATGGTCGACGCTGCGAGCGATGTAGTGGAAACCCGAGAAATAAGATCCCTTGATATGACGATTCTAGGTAGTGAATTCCGATGTCAAGTTGATGCCTTTTGGGTAAACACAAATAATCTGTATGGAGGAGGTCTCGTCTTTTTTATAATAATTCGATTCAGCAGCTCGAAGCTTTTGCAGGGAATGCGGCTCAATCACCTTTACACGCTGAAATGGAGACGATTTTGTGGGCTATGAGGTTTGTCCATCAGTTTGGTATTACTTCTATTCATTTTTAGATAGATTGTCTGCAACTTATTAAGCTTGTTGATGGAGATGAAGACTGGCCGAATCTCATATCAGAATTAGAAGAATTTAATCATTTGTGTTCTGACTTCTCAGAGTTTTCCTTATCTTTTTTACCTTGTACTTGTAATACTCGAGCAGACTCTCTTGCGAAAGGAGCTCGGGCTCGTAGATTTGTATTTTCCCATGTAAGCACATTTGTTCCAGATTTGCTAGCCCACAAAACTATCCTATTTGTACCAATGAACTAATATATGGAGTTTGTTTTCATTGTCCAAAAAAAAAAAAATTATAGATGGTTTTAAGAAAGAGAAAAATGTTAAAATGATTGCAAACGAATAATAGTAAACTGTTTGCTTAATAAATCAATCATTTTTATTTAAGGGTCAAGTAATCTGTTTAACTCTTAATCACTTAACCTAAAAAGTAGATAATTCTCTATTTACACTTTCCAAACTATTTATCTACAAACTATATTTTAAAATATCTCTTAAAAATACTTTGAAACTAAAATATTAAAATTTGGCGATAATGGCCGCAACTACAACTGCAGCATTATCTCTAAAAATTATTCCAAAAGAAAACTTCTAAGTTATAATTATAAGGACAAAAACTTTTAAGAAGAGAAATGAACAAAGATACAAAAATGGCAAAAGTCTCCATGTATTCTTGTCTCTTTTTTTTTTTGGAACAAATGTATTCTTGTCTTTGTCCCTGCATTTATAGTGTGTCTCTATACTATGCAAGGTGCTTCAACTCAAAGAAAATGGATATTATATTTGTATTAGAATTAAGTTAGAACAATTGTTACAGGAAATACATACAAGTTACTTTAGTTTTTTTCTTTATAAATAAAAAAAACTGAAAACAACTTGCGATATGTCATCACATATTTATTTTCGAAAATCTCCTATCCAAAATAGTTACATATTTATTTCCGATAATTTCCTATACAAAACTAGAGTTGCATGAGATGATTACTAAAAATTGAAAGATACTTCACAAATGACCAGAAGATGACATGACATCCTAATACATATGATTACTGAAAATTGAATGATACTTCACATTTTATGTTGAGTGACGACAGCAGCTTGCATTCGATCTCTACAAAAGACAATAGTGAGGGCTGGGCAAATTATTCGCTAGATTTTATTTGATTCGGTATTTGATTCGATTAGATCCGAAAAATTCGGATATCCGTAATGATTCAAAGTAATCCTAGGCATAAAAATCGGACCTGAAGTACCGAACCAAACCAAGATACCGAAACGAACCAGAACCGACCTAAATACTCGAATGAGTCCTATGCTTCTATATCCGAAGAACCGGAACCGAACCGAGGACCGAATGAATATCTGAAATACCCAAAATATAATTATATATCCAAAAATATTTGTTGTATTTACACTTTAAATAATTTAACTACTCAAAATTACAATTATAAACCAAATATATTAGTTATGTTTAGATCAAAATAACTAAAATACGCAAAATATTTAAACATCTTTAGTGATATTTGTAAAAAATAAATATTTTTTTTTTCAAAATTGAACTAAATAAATTTTGATAAATTTTGGATAATTTGGGTACCCGGAACCGACCCGAACCCAAACGGAACATAACCGAACCCGAACCCGAACCAAAAATACAAAATATCCGAATGGGTTCTATTCTCTAGAACCGAAATACCTAAACCCAAAAAGAACCGATCCGAACCCGAACGGGTACCCGAATGCCCAAGGCTAATTCAAAGCATTATAAAGAGACAAACTATAAATGCAGGGAAAAACATTACCATAAAAATTCGGATATCCATAATGATTCAAAACATTATCGAAATTTTTTGATATCCATAATTTGATAGTTTATACTCCCTCTGTTTCTTAAAGAAAGACTTATTAGAAATTTTTTTTTGTTTCAAATAGATAACATTTTTTAGGTTTTTTATGCACTTTTTATGAGTTAATAATGATAAATTGTAAATTTCAATAAAATTAATTGAATTTATTGAATTGCTATTGGTTTAAATTTATAGGAAATTGTTCATCACAGAAAATAATACATTTATTATCAAGTTTTAATGTGTTTTCTTAATATGTGTAAGAATCATAAAAAGACTTTCTTTAAGAAACAGAGGGAGTATTAGATTTTTTTTCATAAAAATGTATGTATTCTCAATTTTTGTTTGTATTAAACGGAGCAAACCGGATATTCAAAAATACCCGATGATTTTTTGGATATCCGTATATTTCCGGAAAAAGACAAATGATACAATTAGATATCCGGTAAAAACGTAGCAAATCATAAATACTGATCTTTTTCGAATATCCGCTTTGCGTCCATATCTAATGGTGATGTACACGTTACAAAGTGGTGCAGGAGTTGGTGAAGAATAAAATCTGTGAATACGAGGAGAAGAAACCCATAGTTCTTGCTTCCCAATGTTGCTTTAAACTATCTTATATAGAGGCGGATATTTTACTCGGATCCAAAAAATTTATTCGTGACAATTTAAAGTTGGAACTTGAATGTTTAATTTGCTTTGATTTTTAAATGTTTAGTTTGATTTATACTCAACTAGGAGAGTATCCGCACTACGTGCGGGTTTTATTTACACTATATCATATGATCCGCTCGGTATACATTTATATGCTTTTGGTGCAAGGTTATGTTTAAAGCCTTAAATGTTTTTCATCAACTTTGAAAAACCACTATTTTTAGTAATGTGATATTTTAAATTTTGGTAAAGAATAACTTTGAAAAACCATTGTCGTCTTTGTTTACTCTTCCCTTTATATCCTCTTCCAAGTGTAGTAGTCTCGTTATCTTCTTTGGTCTCTTGGCCTTTTTCTCTACTTGTTTTTTTATCTTCTCTTATTTGAATTGGTGGATGAGAATTACATATACGTTTTATTATTTTTTCTTTTGATTTTTAAAATTGTAGTGTATATTAGATTATCATAGTTTTTATATGTCTTTCACTATTATTATAGTTAATTTCTCAAACTTTCTCAATGAGCACTCATGACATAATGGATAAGGCTGTTGATTATTATTGAGAGGATTGAGGGTTCGAATCCCCTTGGATGTAAGCGAATGAAAATATTTTGTTTAGTTTGCATTTAATGTATAAGTGAAACAAATTTTTAAATTTTAAATTACGAAGGACACGTGGCATGCTCTTGTGCGATGACGTGGCAGAAGGAGGGAGTGCCCTTCCTCTTTCATATAGTAGATTACTTTTGTTTTTATGTAATATATTATTTCTTTAGATAGTCGGTTACTTTCAAATATTTTTGGTTACTTTTAGTTACTTTTGATTAATTTTGGTTATTTTTTGGATAGAAATACTCGAATCCGAACCAAACACAGAAAAAACAGGATCCAAAAATTATATATGAACCAATCCGAACTTGGAGAGTATTGAACCAAATCCAATGCGAAATTTTATAATATCCGATCGATACCAAATGATATAATTTCAAAATATTTGAAACATAAAATACCCGATCCGAAACCGATCCGATAACCCGAATCGAGTTGTATTATACACGCACATACTTACAAAATATAATCAATCGCTGTTGTTATTAGTAAATACATAATAGGATTTCAACGGTTATAGAACAAGTTGGTATGTCATGCCAAAATGATAAATACGTTTTCGTATGTTATATCTCTATTGCTTCATTGATAACACAATACACGTATACTTCATATTTAAATTGATATATGGCAGCACCAATGGTCCATAATTTGGAAGAACAATAACGACAAGAGGTTCGTTTCTAAGAGGAGCGATGAAGAACGATTCAAAAACATGGCGAAACTTTCCATGCATTTTTGTTTTTGTCCCATGCAATTATAGTTGTACCTGAAGATAATTTATAACTTCTCGTTTTATCTACAGAGCATGCCATAACTTGTTTGAAAAATCTAGAATAATTGTTTTTTTTTGCTGTAGTAATTTTTGGAATGTATATGTGACCATTATTACATATAGTTAAAATTTGATTACAAGCAAATTGGTTGTAAATTAAAATTTCTGTGAAATCATTCTAGCTAGTATTACTGTAATATTTTTATAATGAAGGCTAAAACTTGTTTAGGGAGGAGTGTGAAGCCTTGAAAAATAGAGCAAAACTGTATTGCATTGCACATACATATTCCTCATGCTATATATGGTAAAATATCAACATAAAAGGTTTGTGGTTCGCATAGTCAACAAATTCTATTCTTATGGTACATATTTTTTTCCAAAGAAGTTGGATTTGAAAATAGAGTTGCTTGCATGGAAAAATTACTTCACAAGTGATCCGAAGATGACATCAGTTAGACGACAACAGCTTTCAGTGTTTTAGCGGAGACGCAACACTTTTGTCGCAATGTCTTGTTGAAAACAATAGGATTCGACACTTCCCTCTTAAAATAATTACTAAAGTGAAAAACAAAATCGTTTAATTTTCAAAGCAACTATACATGCTTTTTTTTTGGTTAATTGGTCAAATATATTCCAAAAATGTATCAAATTTAAAGAGGAGTGCTCTAACAAATTGAAGAATTGCAAAGATTAAAGTATCAAATGGATTTGATTGTAGATAAGAAAATACTCTTTTATTCAAATTTACTTTACCTATTTTGATCGATGTCCTTTTAGAAGACACGAGATTTATAGTTAATTACGAACTTAACAAGAGTCTTACACTTACAAGTTACACTGCCCGAGCAAAACCCACAAACACATATAACCAAACTAAAAAATAAAATAAAAATATACAGAAGACATACGAAATGAAACCCAACATAATCCTTGAGCAACATAAGTACCTAAATAACCTAGGTTTTAATTGTTTCGAGCAACAATTTGAACATAAGGGATATAACATTAGCATAATCCTTCCGCCTAACGAAGCCATAACTTTTCTTTGGTTTTAAACGAACCCACAATGTTTTGGTGCTAATTTACAAATAGACATGTTCTTGTGATGAAACTTTCTTCTGCCTGTGATTGATTTAACGGTTAAATCATGTTGAGTTTTATTGTAAATTCGTAAGAGCAACCCCATCTGCAAAGGTTCTCAAAAAGAGGTTCTAAACCATAAAATATAATATTTACTATAATTCAACATATATAATTAAATTTTAATATTTAAAAAAAAGATTTAACCAATTAGAAGAGACAAGTGGATGGAGGGGTTTTCATGAGGTGAGAATCGGTTCTTCATTTGAGATACTTATATAGGGGGGTTATTTGGAGATGGATTCATAAAATTTTGATTGATTTTAAGAGTTGATAGATTTGTTAAATTTATTAAAAATTTTGTTAGATTTGGAAAAAGTTTGTGTATTTAGAAAATCTATCAAAATAGTTTTGTTCTAATGACTTTGAGAATCTAAGCTATATAGGTAGTATTTTGAAAGTCTTGATAAATCTTGTTTTATGAGTTAAAATGTTTAAAATCCTTGTCCCAATAACACAAGATTTTAATAGAATCATAAAATCTTTAAAACTCAAACTTTTTGAATAACAAGGATTTTGAATAGAATTTTAAAATCTTTAAACCAATAACAATGGATTCTATTAGGATTTTAAGAATCTATAAACCAATAATGATGGAATCTCAAAATTTTAAAAATTCTTTAAAATCCATCTCCCAATAACCCCCCCTTAGTTTGGAACTCACCAATGTGGATGCTCTAACAAACTTTGTATTACAGATACGCTACAGATACTCAATCAAGATGATTGAGATATGATTGCCTACATCATGGCTCAAGATCATTCTCATTTACTCTGTAAATATTGTATTTCCTAAGTTACTCTCTCATCCTCTGTATAAATGTAATTCACTATTGATCAATGGAAATCATCACATTCATAACAATTCTATTCTCTATATGGTATCAGAGCAGTAAATCGATACCTAACCTACAAAATATCTTCTTCTTTCTTCTTTGTTCTTCCATTCCTCTTTTCTCTCTTCCCTTTCACCATGACCACTGCTGCAAACACCAACGGCACTCCTGCCTTCACTGAAACCCTTTCTAATCTTTCCGGATCTTTGCTTCACGTCAACATGACAAATGTCACCAAATTAACTGCGACCAACTTCATCATGTGGAATCGTCAAGTTCACGCTCTCCTTGATGGGTATGATCTTGCCGATTTCCTTGATGTCACCAAACCAATTCCAGATCCAACCATCACAACCAATGGATCTGCTGTCGCAAATCCAGCCCACACGCTCTACAAGCGTCAAGACAAGCTTCTCTACAGTGCAATCCTCGGCGTCATCTCTCCGTCCATTCAACCTCTTCTGTCCAAAGCAACCACAACACTCGAAATATGGGACACGCTGGCTTCCATATATGCAAAACCAAGTCGGGGCCACATCAAGCAACTCAAACATCAAATCAAACAGTGGAAGAAAGATACTAAGACCATTGATGAGTACCTACATGGACTCACAGCTCGCTTTGACCAACTTGCTCTCCTCGGCAAAGTCATTGATCTCGAAGATCAAATCGAGTTTGTTTTGGGAGGCCTGCCAGATGGCTACAAATCCGTCATCGATCAAGTTGAAGGACGAGATTCTCCTCCCACCATTAATGAGCTACATGAGAAGCTCATCAACCATGAAGCGAAGCTCATCACCACTGAAACTGCGCAGTCCTTTCCCGTCTCTGCAAACGTTGCCACAAACCGCAACAACCATCACAACAAAAGCAACAATTGTCAACGGCAATCTCAGCAGCATCACTCAAGTAACAACAACGCTACTTGGCAGCCAAGACCTTACCTTGGACGCTGCCAAATATGTGGTATCCAAGGGCACAGTGCAAGGCGTTGTTCCCAACTTGCTCATCACAATACTGGCATTCTTCCTTCGCCTAAAACATGGCAACCACGTGCCAGCTATGCTGCTGGTAGCTCGCAGATAACACAACCATGGCTGTTGGATTCTGGCGCTACCCACCATATCACCTCCGATTTGGCGAATATGGCATTACATCAGCCTTACACAGGCGGTGAAGAAGTTATTATCGGTGACGGAAATGGCCTCTCCATAGCCAACACTGGTTCCACACTCTTACCCTCTTACACACGTCCTCTATCTTTGACGAATGTGCTTTGTGTTCCTGAAATTAAGAAAAATCTTATATCAGTTTACAAGCTTTGCAATGCTAACAAAGTAACGGTTCAATTTTATCCGTCTCATTTTCAGGTGAGGGATCTGAGCACCGGGGCTCAATTGCTGCAAGGCAGCACCAAGGATGAGTTATATGAGTGGCCAGCCTCCTTTCCCAAAGCTTTTCTTACCAAAACCATCAAAAACAAAAACTCCACGGCAGATTGGCATTCGAGATTGGGTCACCCATCAACATCTATTCTCAAAACCACTATCCATCGTTTTTTATTACCTATTTCTGATTCTTTGTCGTCACATTTTAGTTGCAGCAATTGCCTTTCAAATAAAAGTCACAAACTTTCCTTCTCTCAAACAACCATTTCTTCATCACGCCCACTTCAATACTTGTTCACGGATCTCTGGATTTCCCCAATTCAATCCATTGATCACTACAAATACTACTTAATCATTGTCGATCAATTGTCCCGATATATTTGGTTCTATCCACTCAAACTTATATCTCAAGTCTGTGAAACATTCATTCGTTTCTCAAAACTAGTAGAAAATAGGTTTCAAACAAAAATTGGTACCGTATTTTTAGACAACGGAGGGGAATTCATTGCTCTCCGGGACTTTCTAGCCTCAAAAGGAATCACTCATCTCACATCTCCTCCCCACACTCCAGAACACAAGGGGTTAGCCGAACGTCGACACCGCCATATTGTTGAAACTGGCTTAACTCTCCTTTCAAAAGCATCGATCCCAAACACCTACTGGACATATGCTTTTGCTGCTGCTGTGTATCTCATCAACAAAATGTCCACTTAAACACTATCTCTTCAAACTCCTCTCAAAACACTTTTCAATGCCGACTCAAATTACCACAAACTTCGCATCTTCGGATGTCTCTGTTTTCCTTGGCCTCGTCCCTACACCAAAAATAAACTCGAACCCCGATCCAAACCCTGCATTTTTCTGGGATACTCTCTTACCCAAAGTGCATATCTCTGTCTTAATCCGACTCAAAATCGTATTTATACTTCTCGTCACGTCCAATTCGACGAAACAAACTTCCCTTTTCAAAATCACCTCCGCTCTTCACAAACACCCACATCTGAAATCACTATACCTCCAAATCCACCGATAATCCATGTCCCTACTCATCTTCCACTCATACAAGCTCGATCCATGGTTCCGCCATCTTCAGCAATCGCCCCCAGCTCAAGTCTCTCACCCGTTAGCTCTGCTGCGTCACCAACGCCGAACTCAATGGCGTCCTCTCCAGCTCAATCACCGGAAAATTCTGTCACTCATTCGCCGTCACCGGCTCAAGAAACATCTCCGGCCCAATCATCATCTCCTGTGGCTTCTGCTGTCGGTGAATCGTCTCCTTCCTCTCCAACATTATCAGAAAATATCCCTTCCACCTCAAACCAAGCCCAAACCGGCCCATTGCCACCAAATACCCAACAAGAGCCCACTCAAAATCAACCACAAAATCCACCAACAAATAACCGTATGACCACAAGAGCCCAAAACAAAATATTCAAGCCCAATAAGAAATACACCCTCGTTGCTTCCATCACTGATTTCACCGACACAGAACCACGAACCCTCAATCAAGCGCTCAAATCAGAACACTGGAGAAAATCAATGTCCACTGAGTATGATGCTCAAATCGCACACTACACATGGGATTTGGTACCTTCAACACCAGACATGAACATCATTGATACAAAATGGGTTTATCGAATCAAATATCTACCGGACGGATCACTGGACAAATACAAATCACGGCTTGTTGCTCGCGGTTCCAATCAACAGCAAGGGGTCGACTTTGAGGAGACCTACAGTCCCGTAATCAAGTCCACCTCTACCCGAACAGTTCTCAAAGTTGCTGTGAGTAAATATTGGTGTCTCCGGCAACTTGATGTCAATAATGCGTTTCTTCAAGGAACTCTCGACGAAGATGTATATGTCAGTCATCCACCAGGCTTTATAGATGCTGACAGACCACACTATGTTTGCAAACTGAGGAAAGCTCTTTATGGTCTCAAACAAGCTCCAAGAGCATGGTACATGGAGCTGAAGCGCTATCTTGAAGCTGCAAGATTCAAAAACTCACTAGCCGACACATCTCTCTTCATACTCCGACATCAAGGGACCATTATCTACATTCTCGTCTATGTTGACGACATAGTCATCACTGGCAACAACAACACAGCAGTTGAGCGGGTTATCAGTGACATCGCTACACAGTTTTCGGTCAAAGATCTGGGAGCTCTCTCATACTTTCTCGGCATAGAAGCTATTCGAACACCTGCTGGACTTCACCTGAATCAACGAAAATACATTCATGATCTCCTAGCAAAGATGAATATGCACGATGCCAAACCAGTTGCTCGCCAATGGCAACAACACCAAAGCTTGCAAAATTAGGTGATCTTCATTCAAACCCCACTGAATATCGAACTCTGGTTGGCAGTTTACAATACTTGGGTTTTACTCGTCCCGACATTGCTTATGCTGTCAATAAGCTGTCACAGTATATGCAGTCACCAACCACTGATCACTGGCAAGCAGCAAAAAGGGTCTTACGCTACCTAGCTGAAACCGCAACACATGGGTTATTCATAAACCGATCAGCCAATCTCAATGTTCATGCGTTCACCGATGTTGATTGGGCAGGCGATACAGACGACTTTGTGTCCACGAATGCCTACATCGTTTACCTTGGGGATCAACCAATATCTTGGTCATCCAAGAAGAAAAAAGGCGTAGCAAGATCTTCAACAGAGGCTGAATACCGAGCCGTAGCTAACACTGCCTCAGAAATCCGATGGGTTTGTTCTCTCTTATCTGAATTGGGTTTTGCCTCGCCAACTACACCAACAGTATATTGTGACAACATCAGAGCAACTTATCTCTGCGCAAATCCGGTATTTCATTCACGAATGAAACATATTGCTCTTGATTATCATTTCATCCGTGCCCAAATTCAGAATGGAACACTACGCGTGGCTCACGTTTCAACTCACGATCAACTTGCTGATGGTCTCACAAAACCACTGGACAGATCATGGTTCACTCTACTTCACACCAAGATTGGAGTTTCGCAGGCACCTCCATCTTGAGGGGGCATATTACAGATACGCTACAGATACTCAATCAAGATGATTGAGATATGATTGCCTACATCATGGCTCAAGATCATTTTCATTTACTCTGTAAATATTGTATTTCCTAAGTTACTTTCTCATCCTCTGTATAAATGTAATTCACTATTGATCAATGGAAATCATCACATTCATAACAATTCTATTCTCTATACTTTGTCACCTTAGATTAAAATTCATACAGTATATACCCCTGAAAAACTTTCTTTTGCGATTGTTGGAAAAATATCAAAAAAAAAAGGTTCCAATTTTTCAAGATACAGATTTTGTTTTCTATCTTTTCCTTTTGCAAAATATAAACGCAATCACAAACATAAACTAGTTTTTTTATTTAAAAATATTACACACTAAATGCAAAATTAAGTGCACACACAAACAAAAAAAGACAGGCGAAACACTATTCAAGGTCCAAAGTCTCTCCATCCAACATAGTCCAAAGTTTCTCAACATCAAACGCGCAGGTTGGCCCTTTTCCTGTCGCCTTAGCTCCTGGAACGAGCGCATCTGGCTCTTGGTTATCCTCTAGCAAACTCTCCCACCACATATTCTCTCCATTCATTAAATTATTTACAAGCTCATAATTCTCCTCATCTTTGTTACATGTGATGCTATTTTCACAAACATTATTAATGTGGCTGAGTCCAAGGCATGGAGGGATAACGTCAGCTTCTGGCAGGCCATTGAAATGGTTGCAGCCGTTGTTAACCGTGAAGGATCGAGGTCGAGGTTTGAAAACGTCGATTTTTTTTGTGGGTGTGGTAGTAGAGCATGGAATGTTTCTCTTTTTCATTTTGGTCTTACAACATGGTTCATGTTTCTTACTCAAATGGGTGTTCCAGTAATTCTTGACGTCATTAGCGGTCCGACCGGGTAATCTACCAGCAATCAGTGACCACCTAAACATGCATTTGAACGATTTGAATATTATTTAGTATTAGATCGTTACAGTAAAAAAAAAAAAAAAATATATATATATATATATATATATATATTTGTGTCATGAGAATATAAACCTGTTTCCTAGAAGCTTATGAAGGCGGAGAAGAAGATCAACTTCATCAGTGCTAAGTTTTCCTCTTTTGATACTTGGCTTCAAATAGTTCAACCATCTTAGTCTACAACTCTTCCTGCACCGATTTAGCCCTACAAAACCAATAATTGACATTAACTCTATTAAATGAACGTACTAAGACTGCTTTCTTGTTTCTTTAAATTTTATCATGAAGAATCTATGCACACCAATAGAAATGATGTACTATTTTACACACAAATACACGTGTTCGAACAGAAATTTTCACAGAGTTCATTTACTAGAGGACAAACCAATAAAAGAGTTGGCTGCTTTTTCGTTTTGTCAACATGAAGCTAGTAATATGCAACGTAAATAATAGTGTATTTTATTTTTCTTTTATCTTTAGTCTTAGATACATAAATGACTTTTCATGAAACAACCTTAAAAATCATGACTCAATGATTTTTGCACGTTGTTGATCAATTTGCAGAATACTAGATAGAGAGAAAGAAAATATTCGTAGTGATTAAGTATGACATATATATAATATATATGTGTGTGTGTGTATTAATAACATACCAGCTCTTAAAGGAACTTGATGCCATTTGCCTTCCCCATACTTATCAATGCATTGCCTCAAGAGACTATCTTCTTCAGCAGTCCATGCACCTTTTCTCAAACCTTTGGAAGGACCCTCCATGGACCAAAATAATAATAATATAAGTATCTAACTGAATTGTTATTTATAATTATACGTAAAGAATCGATCGAGGAAGAGGGTTTATATTGTGGCTTCACAAGTCCTTGGAGGACTTTATTTATACACGTGACGGGGGGAATAGGGAAGTGACGTGCGTGTTTGATATCCACATTTAATGTTTTTACTGTCGTCCTTAATTTGCTAAGTTAGTTAGTTATGTTCTGCTACTGATTTTAGACTAGAGAAAAGGTTCATAGCACCTAGCTAGTCTTTTCATCTTTTTTTTCAGTACTTTAAAGAAAGAAACATGTCTCTTAACAAAATTAGGAGAAAGGACGATTAATGATTGGTGGCAGATAGTTTATATGATTACAAGAGGGAGTAGTTTCATGCACCAGAATTAGAGCATAATAAAGAGTCAGGGTGGATGTATAAACAATAAGCTCTATTCGGTAGTATTTACATTTTGTTCATTTTTTTTAAAGATAAGGCTATCTTTCTCATCATTTTTTACAGATTTTTGGGTTATTTTACTTCACCGCTGATCTAACAAGCCTCTGAATTCTTATCCTTAATTTAGATATTCGTCTAAATTTTTTTTTATAACTCATGATAAATGCAGGGGTCCAAACTAATTCTTGGGAAGGTGCAGCTCACATATAGACTCTCTCTCTCCGGGTATGCAAATAAGCCGCAAGCAAATGCTCATATCCTTGTGGGTGTCTAAGACAATGTGTTTTACTTTCGTGCAGCAGGTGGATCGAACTTGAAAAGTGTTGACACCCCAATCCCGTCTCCTTACCACTCGACCACAAGGCCCATACCGTTCGTCTAAATTTTCCATTTAGCAGAATTGAACTTCTCTACTCTAGTCTTCATCTTTTGTTGCTTTACCCTAATTCAGCTACAATTTGTTACATAGAGTACACAAATTTGTTGACAAAAAAGAGTTCACTATTTTTGCGAACATTTCTAATATCAAAATCTTCATGCGTATTTTGAAGTGTCACGTTGTTGATTTTTTTAATTTTTATCCAACATCATTTTATAAAAACTTAAACTGGATTTGGTTCATATAAACTTAATGTCTGCTAAAATTCCATGGAGTTCGGAAAAACTTGCTCTGGACGATAGAGCTTGGATCACTTGGCGTGAGTCCGATTCCACTCTTAGTCTCTTTATGCCACGATCCATTGCTTCTTCGATTGTTGCGCAAGTTGCCAGGCTTTCTGCAATCAACGACGAGCTTACAAAAGGGGCCGCTTGGGAATGTCTTGAGTTCACTCGGTCAGGACTTGATGAAGATCCAACCCAATTGAGTCGTTTGTAGAAATGTTGAGAATAGCAAAGCGGTGGAAAATGAAGAGAAGCTCAAGGTTTTGGAATTGGCTTACTTGATTTGAGGAGCTAGAAAGAAAAGAACAAAAGTCACAAAAGAAAACCATGTTGCAAAGGTTTTTTTTAGAGTAACTTTTTTTGGGGCTAAGGTAGTAAGGTTAATTCTTTTGCAAAAGGCAAAATTAAAACTTTACAGATGATTGTTTTGTGATTAGAAAAAAAAAAGAAAAAGAACTTAAAATGAATTCTAGATGAGAATAGATAAACTGATTGAGCAGTTTTTATTAGCTCTAAGAGCTTGATTGGTTCTCCCGCTAACACCCGCAAACACAGCTTTTGCGAGTGGTAGCGATTGTTGGCATTTGGCAACAATCACGCAAAACGTTTTGTACCGCTTTATACCGCTTTCTATCCCTCAAAATCAAAAGCTCCTTCCAGCTAGCGTTTGCGGTTGCGAGCGTTTGCGGTTGGATAATTAAAAAAATTAAAAATTAAAAAAACACAAAATTAACTAAAATCAAAATATATATAATAATTTTTAAAAAATAAGATTTGAATATTATAATTACAAATAAATAAATAAATTTGACACTTATTGTTTTAAATAATATTAATTAAAAATCTTAATGGTTGTATATGTATAAGATCTATAAACTATAATTATTTTGATTAATTTTCTCTTCATCACTAATGTATATATATCTAACAACTAAAATTCTTTTCATCTAATATCTCCACAAAAAAAATTTCTCTATTGAAATCATAACTTCATCAAAATTAAAAAAAATTAAGAACTAAACATAAGTATTATACACATACTATTTTAATAATTTTTAATAATTAGTTATTTTAATTAATAAATTTATAGTTTTTTATGATAATATGGGTTTTTGATATTTTTTATAGTTATAAAATATGTTTATATTGTTAATTTATTGTTTAGCAGCCTACTGTACTCGCAAATTAACTAGTCGTAAATATCTCGCAAATGCACCTGTTTCTAACTGTTGTGCCAATCATACAAATCACTTAACCGTTGTTAATCGCAATCGCCCACTTCCGCAAACTTTCGCAACAGCAATCGTAACCGGTGCGTTTAAACAAGACAGACCCTAAAGTAGTAAGGCGTATGTAAAGGACCGTGAATATACTTTGTGTGGTCTTTTTATTACAAAAAATGGTAGATGCTTGAAAATGAAACATAAGAAAAACCCAATTCAAAGCCCAATTCAAAACACAAAAATCACCCTAACCCATCATATTCGAATACTACATAATAGATGCAAAATTTCTCAAGAAGTAAAAAAGATATGAAATATTTGAAACTCATATATGTAAATATCGTTTAACGCAAGTGTGAAACAGAAATATACATTTATAAATATATGGAAGATGTATATGATACACAATGTATCCACTATATATGTATATTTATTTTTACTGCTTGTATATATTTTTTTTCTTGTAAAAACGTTTTCTTAATTATAGAATTCTCTTGAACACATATACGATCGGAGATTAATTTTAAAAAAAAAAGAAGCGGAAGAAATGTTAACTCTGCGGAAGACCAAAACGTCTATTTTTGCATGTAATAGGGGTGAGCGTTCGGATTACCGGATCGGATCGGATCGGATATTTCGGGAGTCTAGTTTTTAGTACCGATCGGGTATTATTAGACTTCGGATCGGATTCGGTTCGGTACCCTCCGGGTTCGGATCGGTTCGGATATCATATTTCGGATCCGGTTTTTTCGGATTCAGTTCGGATTTAAGTATTTTTATCCGAAAAATAACCAAAGTAACCAAATATAAGCAAAAATACTCGAACATAATCAAAAATCTAAACATGAAAATTCAAAAGTAAGCAAAGTAATATAGAATTATAGATTATAAATCCAACTAAACATTCAAAATTCAAAACCAAAATAATTATTCAAGTTCCAACTTCAAATTGTCACAAAAGAAAAGAAATACAAAGAACACAAAACAAAAAAAAAATCCATTACATAAAAACAAAATAAAATAAGTTCAAAAATAACTTATGTATTTAAATAAAACCAAACTAGAATATATATATATATATATATATTTTTTGGTTATATTTTATTTATATAAAATCAAAAAGATAATTTCATAGCCGAAACTGATTTTTTGACATTTCAGAAGAAAGAGAGATTGCAGAGAAACGATTAAAGGTTTACAGATTTTTAGATTTTAGAATGATACTTTTTATATTTTGTGCCTTGAAAATATCGGATAAAGAAAAAAAAGATGGGAATTGTATCTTAGAAATAGAATATATATATATATATATATATTTTTTGGTTATATTTTATTTATATAAAATCAAAAAGATAATTTCATAGCCGAAACTGATTTTTTGACATTTCAGAAGAAAGAGAGATTGCAGAGAAACGATTAAAGGTTTACAGATTTTTAGATTTTAGAATGATACTTTTTATATTTTGTGCCTTGAAAATATCGGATAAAGAAAAAAAAGATGGGAATTGTATCTTAGAAATAGAATAATTCGGATACTTTTTCGGATATCGGATCGGATCGGATATTACCGAGTACCCGAACTAAATGAAAATTACTCCCGTTCGGATATTTTGATGAATCCGGATCGGTTCGGATCGGTACCCGATCGGATTTTCGGATCCGGGTAAAATGCCCACCCCTAGCATGTATCATTCTTTGTGTGTGTGTGCGCGCGAGTGCGACTTATGTCGTCTTTAGAGAATTTGATTTAAGAAAAAAAAGAAATCTTCACCTCTTTCTTGAACTTCTTTATATGCTTTTTTTTTTGGTAAGAGACAGGGGATCAAATAATCCCCCAATTTATTAATCCAAAACCAACCTTACAAACGAATAGTACGGGCCATGAGGATCTGTTAAGGTCCTCTGCCAATATCGAAGTCACACTATTCGGAACAACATCAAAATAATGAAAGCCTAAAGGCAAAAGAAATGCATAGTTAGCTAACCCATCCGCTAGACGATTAGCCTCCCTATACACGTGAGTCACACGGACTGTCCAGTCCTTCGACAACAAGCCATAGCACAAGCGTACTAGGAAAGAAAGGGGGTGACAAGCACTGATCCCATTCGTAAGAAACCCCACTACTAATTTCGAGTCAATATCCAAAACCACATGCGTCGCTCTCCTTTCCCAAGCTATGTATAGCCCATAATACACACCCCACAGTTCCGCTAGCGGGGCTGAACAGATGCCAATATTTAGCGCGAAGCCGCCACACCAGGCTCCACTAGTGTCTCGAAGCACACCCCCGCCGTCGCTAACCCCGGGTTCCCGTGCGATGCTCCGTCCATGTTTAGTTTGATCCAGCCTACACTCGGGAAACTCCACGATATTGCACACTCTTCGCGTACGCTTGTGTCTGCATTCCCCCTTATTCTCTTATGCGCCATGGCAACCTCGCTTGATAGATCCCGTATAAACCTGGTCCTGTCTCTGCATTTCATAGATGTGCCAAAAATATTTCCACACCTCCATTTCCACCCCCACCATGCTGCCATTGCGAATAAAGTAGACCAAGGACTACTCCCCACCGCACTTGAATCCCCTAGGTTTCCATATACCCACTCGAGCAGGGACGTCTCAAAGAAAGAGCGACGCTTACTCGGTGGGACGATACGCCGCCAGATTCCCTCCATCGCCGGACAATCTCGGAGTATGTGTAGAATGGATTCCTCCCCACCTTTGCATACCTGGCATATGCTTGTGGTACTTAAGTGTCTCCTCATCTTCTCCATATCCGTCATTAGTACCTGGTGCACGGTAAGCCATAAAAACATTCGCACTCTTTCCGGTGCTATGACTTTCCAAACCTGATCAAAGATGTGGTTCATGTTCGGCCTAGGTGTCAAATCTCTGGTAAGCGAGGCGTAGGCAGACTTCACTGTAAATACGCCATCCTGATGCTCCCCCCATGATAGACGATCTCTTGCTCCGGTTACCTCATCCAACACCAATGCTCCCATCCGAAGTATAATCTCCGTCGATAGGTATGGCACAAGTTGAGTAAAATTCCATCCCCTGCCGTTTAACCAGAAATCTCGTACCCGTAATGCCAACATATGTTCGGGGATCTCCCCTACTGCCTGCTCCACCAGTGGCTTATCGGTTAACCATCTATCTTGCCAGAAGCGAACCGTGTTCCCGTCCCCAACTAACCATTTTAACCCCGACAAGGTCACATCTCTCATTCCCATCATTAGGCTCCGCTACGTTGAGGACCATGTTCCCTTTGCTATCTTCCACCGCGTGTCTGTGACCTCCGTAAGTCTGTGCTTCCTCCGAACTACTCTTGCCCATAAACTGTTCTGATATTGCAATAACCGCCATCCAAGTTTCGCTAGCAACGCCTTGTTCATATCCTGAGATGTTCGTATACCAAGCCCTCCTTCTCTCTTCGGGACGCAAACCTTCTTCCATGCCAGTAAATGTTGTTTCTTCTTCTCGGGTGTACTTCCCAAAATAGAAGATTGCGATATTCGATTAAGAATTTTTAGCGTTGAGCTGGGCAGTGCAATCGTACTCATAGAGTGAATGGGGATCGATGAGAGTACCGTTTTTGTCATGGTGAGTCTTCCTGCAGAACTCAAGAGCCTCCCTTTCCAGCCTGCTAATCGTGAGGAGACCTTCTCGAGTACTTCCCCAAAAGTCTCTTTGTTTATTCTCTTATGTAAAATAGGCATCCCAAGATACCTCTCCAAGTCCGTCGTTGCTTGAATACCACTCTCCTCCTCTATTGACTGGCGCAAATCTCGATGGAGATTGTTCGAGAAGAATATCTTTGATTTCTCCAAACTGATTTTTTGTCCCGATGCCACACAAAACTTCTCCAAAACCTTCCTGATCACTAGTATTTGTGTCACTGATGCTTCCGCAAACAGGATAAGATCATCGGCAAAGCACACATGTGATATCTCTGGACCCCCTCGAGAAATGCTTATCGGTTTCCACTCTTTAGCATTTATCGAGTTTTCAATCATATGGCACAATCTCTCAAGACACATCACAAATAAATACGGGGACAGGGGATCCCCCTGTCTCAAGCCTCTTCTTGGTGTAAACGAATCTGTCCTTTCCCCATTCCAAAGCAAACTCATCTTCGGACCAGCTACACAACTCATGATCCAACTTACCCATTGCTCTGGTAGTCCCGCTGCCTTCAATGTATCCTCTAGGAAGTCCCATCTTACTCTATCATAGGCTTTCTCGAGATCTAGCTTAAGTAACATCCACCCTTTTTTCCCTTTCTTTCTCCTCATGGAGTGTACTACTTCTTGGACCACGACTATATTATCCGCGCTTAACCTCCCCGGAATAAAACTAGCTTGGGCAGGGCCTATGAGTTTAGGGATCACTTTCTTTAATCTAATAACCATAGCCTTTGTGATCGTTTTAAATAAAACATTACACAAACTAATAGGGCGAAATTGCTTTATCGTCTCCGGCTTGAAAACTTTGGCGATCAGCACCACAATCGCATCGTTCGTCCCACTCGGCAAATTTCCCGTCCAAAAGAAGTCCAATACGAACCGAACAACCGAGTCTCCTACTATATCCCAGCAATCATGGTAGAAAATTGGTTGGTAGCCGTCCGGACCTGGCGCTTTGTACTTTCCCATACTCCGGATTGAGTTCTCCACTTCCGTCGCTGTGAATAGTTTGTTCAATTCTCTAAGCTCTTCTGTCGTTAGTTCCATAAACCCTTCTTTCGGTAATGAAGGAACGACTAAGTCCACGTCCTCCAATGAGTACAACCGTGCAAAATACTCAGTTGCCAACTTCTCTAAACCATCTGAAACCCAATTTCCTGTCTCATCTTTCAGAGTTTCTATCCGATTCCTCTGTCTTCTCACCACCGTTAGCGTATGGAAGTATTTCGTGTTTCTATCCCCTAGTACGATCTGCTTTTCTCTCGACTTCTGGAACCAGAGCATTTCCTCCTGCTCCAGAACAGTATCAAATTCCTTTAGCAGTTCCTCCTCTTTACTTAGTAGATCATCCGTTTGATTTGCTTCTAGAAGGGCTTGCAAATCTTTGATCTCCGCCGTTAGCTTTTCCTTCTTTCTATGGACATCCCCAAATACCTCCTTGTTCCACTTCCGCAGCTTCTCCCTTAGTGCATGCAGTGCCACTGGTGTCTGAATTTCCCCACTCCAAGATAACGCCAGCATCTCTTCAAAACTTGGGTGTTTCAGCCAAGCCGCTTCAAAGCGGAATGGTCTCCTTCTCGGATGCCCTCTAGCTTCCGGAGTCAGCTGAATATACAGTGGAGCATGATCTGAGGATAGGAAAGGTAAATGTGTGATTGTGGCCTCCTGCCATCTCAGTCTCATAGTCGGGCAACATAAGACTCTATCTAGCCGTTTCGCAACATATGTATTTTCCATTCGCCCTCTCTTCCATGTGTACTTGTTCCCCTTAAATCCCATATCTATTAGTGAAAGCTCATTCATCAATTCACCAAACGCTAAGGAATCCCCCGAGAGCCTACCATTCCCTCCCGTTCTCTCATCTAAACGGGGGATCGTGTTAAAGTCCCCACCCACCACTAAAGGTGCTGTCACCCCCTGGATTACTTGACTTAGTTGCCCCCAAAGTGCACTTCTTCTACTTACCGAGGGTGCAGCGTAGACAACAATCCAGTGGTGAATATCTTCTCCATTCTTCACCCTGGCATGTATAAACTGATCCGCCGAATCTAGGATTTCCACCTCCCCTATCTCCGATTTCCACAATAGCCACAGTCCTCCACTCTGACCCGTCGCATCCACTCGAAACGAGCTATCAAAACCGAGCCCTTGACATATTCTCCTTTCTCGATCCCCTCCTGCGTGAGTTTCAAATACCGCAAGCATATCTGTCCGAAACTTCTTCAAGATATATCTAATCGATCTTCTGAAATTGGGTTTATTCGCCCCCCGGCAGTTCCATAGTAGACAATTCATCATATATTCGTACAATCTAACCAACTGAAATGCCGGGGCCCCTTGTTACGCCTTTGTCGGATCCACATCCATCTCCAACAGGCCCGTAACCCCTTCTGTCTCCTTACTATCATCCTGCTTACTCGAATTGCCAGGGCACCGTTGCGGCCCATTAGGATGTGGTTCCCGTTCCTCCGTCATCTCTGCACTCCCCCCCCATTCCGTTCACAAAAGCTCCTCCCGGTCTTCCCGTATGAAGCTGCTCAACCCTCATTCGCTTGCCTGACTCCGATAATCCAACTTCTTCTCGAGTCGGGCCAAACACCAGGCCGCGCGTGGGCCTAGTCGATAATTGTTTGGGTCTCTGTTTAATCCCCTTACTGGGCCTGCTACTACCGTTCTTCTTCTCCAAAGGCCCATCAGCCAAAAACTTGTATCCCCCCTTCCCGCCAAGCCCTCCAAACTTAGTTTGATCAATCTTCTGGCCTTTCTCATTCTCCTTCGGGATATTTTCCTTTCTCTGATTCTCCTTTCCCGTAACAACTCCTGCCCTTTCCTCGAATATTCCCATATCTTCCTCAAGACTTCCAAAACTATTCGATATCGCGATATTCTCGCTGGCCATAATCCGCGGGATTTCCTGTAGATTTTGACCTAAATTTGCGCTCGTGTTGCTTCCCGCAATCTCCGTTGGGCTCACCGACGCCGCCATCTTCCTCGATCGCCTAACCGTCTGGAAACCCTCCTCCACTCGGATAGACTCACTCTGGATTTCAGCCCTTTGTTGTGTCGTTGAGCTTATGGCACGTTCCGAAGCTAGCTTTGGACACGCATGTATTAGATGACCATACATGCCACAACTCGAGCATATGTTGGTCAGCCCCTCATACGCCACGAAATATCTCTCTCCGTTGACTGACACAGTACCCTTCAGTGGCTTTGGTAGATTAATCTCCACACATATCCTTGCGAACCGAGCTCTTTCGAGATTCTGTGTAGTTTGATCCACCTTGACTGGTCTTCCCAACCCCTTCGCAATTCCCATTAGGATTGATCGATGATAGAAATTCAATGGGAGATTCGATAAGCGCACCCACACAAGGGTCGTATTGATCTCATCCCTTAGAGGATCGAACTCTGGCGACCAAGCTTGCGTCAGAAGGTAGCTTCCAAACACTCTCCATGGGCTCCCGGTTAAAGCTCTCATGTAGTCTTCTTCCCCCGCAAAACGGATCATGAAGAACTGGCGGGGCAAATCTACCACGGACATATTCTCACTCGGCTTCCATAGCTCCCTCAACTTCCTACTTAAAACCGAGATCTCAATGTTTCGCCCTAGAACCTTAACAATCATACACTGTTTCCATAGAGAATTCATCGCTTCCAAAACCTCCTGTTCTATGGTTATCTCCGGCTCCCCATCTTCCACGTGAGGAAACTTCACATGTAAACGTGCTGTTACGAACCCCTCTTCCAGGACCATCTCCGGAATTGGTATACCCCCTCCACTTGTTCCCGTAACCTTTCTTACCCATGAGTTCGTCCCATCCGGAGGATCCGGTGGTTTTGTTTTCCCCCCAACATCCATCATCATCGTATCCTGCGCGCCGCTCAGTGAAACCCTAAAATCGCCTCCCTCCATTTCTTCACCTCTTTGTATGCTTTGCTTAATCGAGGTTGACTCTTGGGTAGTCATGATTGTGACATTAATTACATAGAGTGAGCCTAGTATCGATGTTGATCGTTTGGAGTTGGTTCAAGTTGCCCAAAATTTCGTGACCCTCTACTGTTAATTTATACGCTAATAGAGTGTTAAACTATTTTTTGTTAAAGAGAGTGTTAAACTATTTTCTTAAAATATATTATTATTGTTTTTTTTGTCATTCTATGATACTATTAAATATGTATTATTAATATAATTATATTTGTTATACTATTAAGCTCATAAGATGGTATAAATGAAACTTAGAATAACATAATTAATGCAGTGTACACTAAAAGGACTGTATTGAATTGAAAATTTTGGAATAATTTAAAAAAAAAATATTTTTATTGTTGGATTTGATGATTTTTAATTTAAATGTCTTCCCAAATCTGGCGTTATTAGAAAATTAACAGTTTTTTGGAGGGGATAAACGTATGAATAATTGTGAAACTTCATATATATAACCTTTGATTTTCTTTTTGACTATCGTTCAGGTTCATACGTGCTAAATATTGTTCTATATATCTACAAAAGTATTGTATAAAATATTTTAACAGTATAATCAATAAAAACTAGCTAAATTTTAATATTAAATTTTACCCGTACTGTTTTGTCATTATTAATAACAAGGTAACACCATTTAGCATACAATGTATTAGGAAGACATATGTTTCGTTTATAGAAATTAACATCAGATATCTGAGTTTCGTCGAACGGTCCATGCAACTAATCTTAAAGGTAGAAAGAAAATTTTGGCAAGTCCACCGCAAGTAAAAAACTCAAACTGAAGCTTAAGTTACCAAGTATGAAGTAACTTACGCGCAGTGTTTGTACACAGTGAAATCGAACACAAGGCTCCCCTTTGAATACTCTGGTACATAGACTGAAAATAATTGATTTTAATTACAATATAATTATAGTGCAATCAGTGTCGGAGCCATAATTTTTTTCGACCGGGGGCAAAAGAAAATTATAAATTTTTTTTTTACCAAAAATGGTTACAAATATACTATACGTTCACTAATAGTTTGAATTTTTTTTATCACGGTTTCATTTGTTACATCTTTAAATATATCTTTTTGATAAAACAAGCAAGACAATCAATTAAAAAACTGATTACCAATACGATTTTATATCATTCGTTAATAAAAAAAAATTCAGTAATCGATCCATTAGTTATCTAGTGAAGATAACAAAATAAAAATTAAAGATATTCGAATTCATAGATTATAAATATAAAGTTTATATTTTTCTATGAGTTGAAATCATGTCATATCTAATTTAATAAAACTTAAAACATAATCTAAAAAGATTAAAATAAATTAAAAAATAAAATGAAATTTAAGGTAAACATGTGAGATGTTTTACTTGTTATTTTTGGTGAATAATAAAAAAAAATAAAAAAAGCCATAGGCAATGAAAAGAAATGACGAAGAGAAAGGTTTATAGAATTTGATTTTTTTTATTAGCTAATAATTAATTGAAACTAGTTAAAATGATGAATTATTCTTTTTTTGTATGTAAAGTGGGTTTAAACTAAAATTGAGTCCAAAACCAAAATAAAATCAACTAATCAATTTAATTATGTTTTTTGTTTTTTCATGTTTTTGATATTTTTTATGTGGTCAACAAATATTTTTTGATGGGGTCATAAATCATTTTAACTAAAAAATATATATAAATTTTTTTATTAAGTGGGGTCAGCTGACCCCACTCTCCCTTTACTGCCTCCGCCCCTGAGTGCAATTATATTTTCTGAAGTTTATCATGAGAGAACTCTATACTTAAGCTAAAAAAATGGATGATTTGCTGGTAAGTCACTTCTATCACTGCGTGAATGAGAACACAACATGAAAAAATCTTTTACCAAAAAAAAAAACATGAAAAAAATCTCACGGTAATTTATCGAACCAGTCAACAAGTTTTCTAAACCGTTGAAAATAGAAAACCATTCAGTCGAACTAAAATAAACCACAAAGACCAAAAAAAGAACTAGTGTACACGAAGAGTAGTGGTGGAAACGCTACACACCAAGACGGGTTGAATATAGTAGGCTACTAGCCTACTACTACTGGTAAACATTTTTTTTGGTATTAATGTTAAGATAACTACTGGTAAACATATTGCTGCAAAAGACCTTGAAGTCATATATGATACATACAAAATTTAACGATTCATTTTAAATCCGATCCATATGCTAAATATATTACTACTTAATACCTTGATATAAACACACAGTTTTCTTTATTATCTTATTTCTTTTACCATACTTGTTTCCTACAAAAATATAATTTTTAATCATAATGAATTCAAATTTGAATTCTTTTTGATAATAGCGTATATAATCAATTTTATGCATTTCAGATTTTATAATATTTTGGTTTTGAATTAAAAACGCCGCACATGTTAAATATGTAATATTTAATTATTATTTTTGTGAAATAGCACAGTTGGTTGATAAGCTGATATTTTCTAGCAGGTTTCTGACAGAAATAATAAGTGTTTTTTTGTTTTTTGGTAAGGAACGTGCAAATAAAAATAGAAAAAACCCCCACAAATAATTTTCCAAATCAGACATAATCTCATAAAAGCGGTAAGGTGTTAAGTCATTATCATATAACAGGCCACACTTTGTGTCCCTGTCCATTTTCTTTCAAGATTTTCAAGAAAAATAATCATACACAATATCGAAAACAAAAAATTTTTAAAAATAAATAATTATACACAATAAATATTTTTTTTGTTTAAAATGATAGAGATTTATTCTACTTTTATATACATTTTCAGACATTTCTGTTAAACCGGACGTTTCTTCTAAGAAAACAACACATATCTATGGGACATCGTCTCAAATGCTACTCTACAAAAAAAACTGATCAACAATACTCTCCCTTAATCCACACTACTCTAGTTATGTTACGATCCGTTGACTTTGACCTTCTCTCTCTTCGCTCTCTCTCCTCTCCCCTCTCTCATCTCGTCTCTCTCTCCTCTCTTACCCGCACTCCAGCTTTGCCTCCCCCGACGAGAGACACCCGACGAGATCCGTCGACCTCCCCCTCCGTTCGCCGCCTTTGCACCGCCGGAGGTTCATTGAGGTCCAAAATCGAGGTCCGTGTTCTCTTAATTTGTTGTGGTTTTTGGGATTTGAAATTGAGAAATTACGATAAATGATAAGATTAATGAGGGAAATGATGTTTGGTCCCGCATTGGTGTGTAACAATTTTTCTGGGTATGATGCATTGCTCTATATTGACTACAAATGCACTACAATGGCTGAATCGTTGTGGATTGTAAGTTTTTGACATCTCGATTGGATCTGAGGAATGAGAACCTGGATATTTGCGAATATAGTATAACTAGTAATACTAGAAACACTGGGAGATAATGTATAACTGGGAAAAACTAGGTATAACTGTCAACAAAAAACAGTATTGATTGGGGATCCCTATTGATTGAGATTTTGTGCGATATTTTTGGGCAGGTTAAAATGAGCAACAACGTGAACATACATTATAAATACGAAGGTCGCATCAATGGTCTAGTGTTCAGGACATCAGTTGAGGAGATAACAATACCGATGATAGAAGCTAGGCTATACAAGAAGCTTGGGTTAGATGAAAGTAAGATTAAAATGCAATTGAGTTACATTGTTAGATATAATGGACGTGAGGAAAAGTCGTATATTTGTGATGATGAGGATCTCTTGGTATATCTAACGCATGGTGATAATGAGAACCGTAGAGGTGTTTTGACTGTGGAGTTGATTACTACACCGGAACTGCCCGTGCAACAATCGAAAGCGGGGATAAGCTCTTATGGTAGGAATTATGAAAATCCGGAGCGCATTGATGATGAAAGCGTAGAAATAGGACCCAATGCCATAACTTTGCATGTTGACAATGGAGGAAGAAATGAAGAAGAAGAAGAGGATGATGATGATTCTGATAGTGATTCTTATAGTGATTCTGATAGTGATTCTGATGATGATGATGACGACGACAACGGTGTGGAATCATTGGATAGACGTGATTATTATGTTGAGGCACTACCTGTTGTTGAATGTAGTCAGAGTTTAGAGGCATGGGAAGACAGTTTGGATTTGAGTATTGATCAAGAATTTCCTAGTAAGGATGTTGTTGTGGATGTGGTTCATAGAGACGCATTTGTTAAATCATTCGGGTATGTCATTAAAAATTATGATAGAAAGAGATGGGTGGCAAAATGTACGCAAAAAACTTGTACGTGGCATGTACGAGCAGTAAAGATCCCAAACTCGGATGTTTTTTCGATTAGAACTTACAGAAATATGCACACATGTAACCGTGCTAGTCAGAGTGAAGAATGCAGCCGTAAGAGGAGAGGATCAGTACGACTAGTTGCAGCTATAGTGAGTGAGCATTATCCCGGGAACCTGGAGACTCCAACTCCTAAAGAGATCATGTCAGTTGTGAAGAGGGTAGTTGGTGTAGAGGTATCATACTCCACGGCTTTGAGAGGGAAGAATAAAGCAATTTCTGATGTATTTGGTAGTCCGGAAGATAACTACAGGATGTTGTATCGTTATTTGTACGTGTTAGAGGAGCTGAATGAGGGTACGAAAACAGCTGTGGAACTGGATACGGTGGGAAAATTCAAGTATTTATTCATAGCGTTGGGTGTTTGCATTGATGGGTTTCAGTTCATGCGGAAAGTAATTATGGTGGATGCAACTTTTATCAAGGCCGGATTTGGTGGTGTACTTGTTTTCGCCGTAGCTCAGGATCCAAATCGTCACATATATCCCATAGCATTCGGTGTACTCGACGGCGAGAACAATGCAAGTTGGCTCTGGTTTTTCCAGAAACTGAAAACTGTTGTCGAGGACTCTTCGGATTTGGTATTTGTGAGTGACAGAAATACGAGCCTCATCAACGCTATAGCGAACGTGTATCGAAAAGCTCATCATGGGTTTTGCTTATGGCATTTGGCGCAAAACGTGAAAGGTAATGCTCCAAGCAAAAGCAGGGGCGATGTCGCCGAAGCATTCCAAGAGCTAGGTAAGGCTCATACGGTGGCTGAGTTCAATTTGCTTTATGAGGCGTTTAAGAAGAGATATGCTGCAGCGGCAAAGTATGTGGAGAAGACCACCGTGCCAGAAAAGTGGGCAAGATGTGTTTCTCCAGTTGCTAGATACAACCTCGACACAAGCAACTCTGTGGAATCTCTAAACAAAACTTTTAGGGATGCAAGGAAGTACTCCTTGATACCCATGCTTGATACGATAGTTCGAAAGTTTTCTGATTGGTTTAACGAGCATAGGAACGAGTCCGTGGGAGAACCGAGTGCTAATAAACTGGTTCCTTTGGTTCACAACTTCTTGCACGTCAATTGGCCTAAAGCCGAGAAATTAGCTGTGCGGGAGGTAAACGGTTGTGACCTTGAATACGAAGTCACGGGAGATGACGGAAAGCCTTATTTGGTGGAATTGATCAGTAAAACTTGCAGTTGCAGGTTCTTCGATATTCATAGGTATCCTTGTCTTCACGCGTTAGCCGCTTTAATCTACTTCAAGAAACATGGGAGTCGGCGTGATATCCGCATAGAATATTATGACTTGTGTTCGAAATACTATTTCTTGGACATGTGGATATTGGCTTATAGGAGATCGATATACGTGGTGCCCGAAATGTCTGCGTGGATTGTACCGGATTACATAAAGGAGAAGGAGATCATACCTCCGGATCGCATCAAGAAAAAGGGTCGTAGAAAAGAAATCAGATTTCCATCAGCGGGAGAAAGGCGCCGAAGGGTAAGGACGCAGAGGGGAAGGACACAGAACAAATCCAAGCGTGGAAGGACACTAGCAGGGTTACTTTATGGAGAAGACTTTGAATGAGGGTTTTGTTATTTTGTATTGTTTATGTGTAATACTGGTATAACTATCATGTTTGGTTTTAGTTGACTTTTCAAAGTAACTATGCATGAATGGTATTGTTATTTTGATAATTATCGCCTAAGTTTGTTAATTTGTCTTCTTTCCGTGTAATAGTGGTGTAACTATGCATGTTTGGTTGGAGTTGACTTTTCAAAGTAACAATTCATGAATGGTATACTAATCGCAAAAATTAGTTAATTTTGTAAATAAATTAGTTGATTTACGATATAGATTAGTTAATTTTGTTACAACTACAACTTATATGTCATACAAACATTTGAATTAACTAAAAACGAGTTATTTCTGTTCAAACTACAACTTATACGAGTTTCAAAGAAACATTCCCTTATACTTTAAGAAACATTTTCTTATGGATAACCAACTTGTTAAGTGAAATGCTTGAAAATATCATTTGCAAGCTTATTATTGCATAGGACAATGATATTGACATGGAAAACCATACAATCAAACCGTAATACTAAAAATTATAAGTCTTAGGTGGTGTAATATTAGTATTAGGTGGGTTAATATCAAATCGAGATTCTGAATAACTGACAATCTGGTAATACTATGTGTATTTTGTCGGCGGGAAATAGGAAATTTCTAATTTTCGGGCGGGGGGAATAATTAAAACACAGAAAACCGGGAAAACCCATTTATTTCTGTTCCCTCTGACGGGTCTCTCTTAAGAAACACATTTCTTTCATCCCCTTTCATCTCTCTTTCTCTCTCTTTCTCTCTCTTTCTCTCTCGTTCTCTCTCTTTCTCCTCTTTCTCCTCTTTCTCATACCCGAGATCTAAGATTTTTCTCTCTTTCCCCTCTCTCTCTCAAATCTATTTCTCTCAAATCTCTCAAATGGATGCGGGTAGTAGTAGCTATGAGGCAATAAGGAAGGAAGCGGAAGAGGAAGAGGAGACGCATTACGAGGAAACAAGGAAGGCGCTTAAGCACGCAGAGATGGCTGGTTACGTTGCCGACGCCCAATTTGGGATTCCCACTAGATGCCCATGCGGTGGATGGATGAAGCAAGAAGTATGTCACTCTCCGATTTCAAAGCACGATTTCGATACCTGCCCAGGCCATAGATACTGGACCTGCCCCAAATTTCAGGTATAATATCTGCAATCTCAGATCTGGGTTTTTGTGTTCCTTTTTTGTGGGTAATATCTGGAATTTCATATCTGCTCGTTTTTTTTAGGATAATGGACTCCATTTTCGCCAGCCATGGGTTTTCGGAGTTGAAGAAGAGATCCGGAAAGTTGGAAATACAGCTGAAGAGATGAAAAAGCAGCTTGAAGAAATGAAAGAGCAGCTTCAGAGCCAAGCGGAAGAGATAGCCAAGCTGAAAGTCGGGGGTCAACAACAATTTCCTTAGTATTTTCATTTTAATTGTCGTATTTGCAATTTCCTTTCAGTTTTCTTTAATTGTTGTTCAAGACAGACTTATGTTCCCAATGTTATTTAGTTTTACTTGGTATTACTAATGGTACTTCGTCATAGTATCACTTAGTATTACTAATGGTACTTCGTCATAGTATCACTTGGTATTACTAATGTTAGTTACTTTTACTTAGTATTACTAATGTTACTTCGTCATAGTACCACTTAGTATTACTAATGTTAGTTACTTTTACTTAGTATTACTAATGTTACTTCTTCTTAATATCACCTAGTATAAATCCGAAAATAAAATATAATCCGAAAATAAAACATAATACCAACATAAACAACAAGGTTCTTTGTTATGAATGAAATTCAGATGAAAAAAAAAACCCAACAAGGTTCCAAAATAAATAAAACATAGGTTCAAGAGGCTGAAGGTAGCTGCGCTTTGATAGTCTCTTCAAGTGTCTTTATCCTCTCATCCATTTCATGGACCTTGCTGTTGAGCAAAACCAACTGCTCTGTCATGTTCTCCATGGCGGCGACGACATCCCTCAGAGACATTCTCTTACTTCGGTTTTTTGCCATTGCTCCTTCCTCCACATTAATTCGTCGGCCCTTCACATCTTCCTCCTTCATGTCTTCAAACACCACGGTGAGTCCAGCATCTATACGGTTTTCCCAACTTTCCACAATAGGATCATGCTCATCATCATCATCCTCCGGTTCCATTATCATATCCAACCTCGCCTTCTCCTCCTCTGAAGCTATCAGCACACTGTTGATGTCCTGTGAAGTAAAACACATTTTAACAACCAATATTACCAAGTTTCCCAGTTAAACACATTTTAAAAAACATTTACTAACCTTGTTGTCACAACCGAGCTTTTCGTAAACAGTGTCAAGTGGCCATCCTCTCAGCCCGCATTTCTTCCACTTCGACCTGCACATCCTCGAGCAATCCTCCTGAGGACTTGGCACATCTTCTCGCAAGCCCTCATTCAGTTGCAGAATGGCCTCCGTTGGCAATATCTACAAAACACACATATGATTAGACCTATATGAGAAGGAAAATAATGCAAAAGATTACGACAATCTATTACCTCCAAAGGAATGCAGAAACCAGGAAACGAGCATGCATCACCCAACCCCTTCTCAACCAAATGATTCATCACATCCGAGATAGACTCTATCATTCGATCGAAAGACAATCTCCCCCAAGGAAAGGTCTTACACTTCTCCAGATCACCGGCGTATTTTAAAAATACATCCAGCACGCCTTTTTCTTTGTCTCCGATTTTTGTGGGAGCGTAGATGATGCTGCTCAAGAAATACAACACCATCATCTTGAGCCTTTCTCCAGTATCATCCGCCTCCATCTCCTCAAGCTTCTTCTTAACATCCTCCCTTAAAACCTTCTTATTATCAGGAAAATACTTCTCCTTCATGTAATACTTTCCTCTTTTTCTCCAGTACATAGGGTAGTTGCTGCAGTTGATTCCTGAGATTAACGCATGCTCTTGCAACCCATACCGGATGGGAACCCCATTGACCACAAACCACGCCTCCTTCTTCCTCTCGATTTTGGCAGTACGCATCAACATCATCCATAGTGGTTGAACCATATGATTTGAAATCGACATGTGCAGAATTTGTCTGAACTGCGGATGCTCCTCGAACCATTTTCTTTCCATAGGAGTCATGTCCAAATTCCTAAATGTATCCACAACTTCTTCCACGAAACACCGCGTGGGTAGTTTAATGCTCTTGCAATATACATCCGGCTTCAAGAACAACTCTGGTCGCATCACACCCTGCAACATACAAAGTACAATATAACAAAATATTAGAAAATTTCAGTAGTTTTACCCGGTTTTCTTAGTTTCACCAACATGCTAGTATTATCAAATAATAATACCAATTTTCCCGCAATTTTCTTTTCTATTATGAAAATTGCATATTATCTAATCCTAGCAATTTCCAGCAATTACTCTTAGTATTACCTAATTAACGTAGTTTTACAATTTCTCCCAATTGACAATTGACAATTTCCGGATCAAAATTCATACAAAAATTTAATTGTTAGCTTACATCGCTCACCGGAGACTCGGCCTCGTTTACAACTGATTGGTCTCCTTCTTCTTCTCCGGACTCTTCGTTTTCTTCTTCTCCGGATTCATCGTTCTCTTCTTCTTCTTCTTCTTCTTGCTCGTCATCTTCTTCTTCTTCTTGCTCGTCATCTTGCTCGTCCTCTTGCTCGTCTTTTTGCTCGTCTTCTTCCTCGTCTTCTATTTCCTCTTCTTCCTCGTCTTCTATTTCGTCTTCTTGCTTCTCTTCTTCCCTCCTCTCCGCACCCGTCGTCGGGACCTCCTCCTCCGTCGAAACTGCCTCCGTCGGAACCGCCTCCGTCGGAACCGCCTCCGTCGGAACCGCCTCCGTCGTTCCTTCTTCTTCAATCGATTTTCTCTTCTGCTTCTTCGCCGGCGCCTTCTCACTCGGGCTCAGGCTCGGACTCCGCTTCCGCATATTTCTCGTCCTTGGTGCCATCGTCTACCCGCCGCGAAATGGGATGGGGACTCTCTCTGTTGTCTCTCGCCGTTAGGTTTCGGGAGGGAAGTGAGTGCTTTCGCTTGGATTTCCTTCGGTGAGACGGTTGAGTTTCCGAATTTCTGCGAGTGCGAGGAGAGGGGGAGGGAAGACGAGACTTAGAAGGGAACCAATTGGCCGGAACCAATTCGTAAAGCCCAAATCAGGGCACACCCAATTTTAAAATGTAAATATCTTTCATTTCCTCTGGTTTTATCGTTTTTTCCCATTTTTTCGATTTTAAAAAAATTGTTTAATTCTTTACGGTTAAACGAGAGTATCTGAGATTAATTGGCCCCTTTAAGGAGTATCTGAGACATTTTCCCCTATTTTATGCTAGCAGTGTTTTCTTCACTAAAAATTATATATAAATTTTCTGAAGCAAGCATTGCATTTTAATTGGAGGTTTCGTTGTAGAATCTGCTCGAAGAATTCTAAATAATAGATATATATTCAGAACATATTTATGACAACTAACCACTCTTTGATAGACACTTTAAAAATTGTATATATATATATATATTGTGCAAAGAATGAAAAACATCTCTTATGTGTTACTGTTAATTTAGTTAATATAATATATATGCAATGTGTGTAATGTGTTGTTTTAGGTTAGTCAAACCTTGTTCTTCCACGTCGAGTGAAAAGTACTCCAGGAACATAATTCATTAAACTTACTTAATTGCAAATGTTTAAGTAATTAACATATTCCAACTTACTACTTTTCAAAAAAAAAAACATATTCTAACTTACTAGTATTTAATTATATATGGTTTCAAGAAAGAGGAAAATGTTAAAATGATTACAAACCAATAATAGTAAACTGTTGCTTAATAAATCATACACTTTTATATAAGGGTCAAGTCTTCTGTTTAACTCTTAATTACTTAACCTAAAAAGTACATAATTCTCTATTTTCATTTTCAAACTAATTATCTACAAATTATATTTTAAAAAATATTTTAAAAATACTTTGGAATTAAAATATTAAAAACTACAACTGCAGCATCATCTCTGAAAATCATTCCAAAAGAAAACTTATAATTAGAGGTGGGCAAACAAAAATTCGGGACAGACTTTGTGGGAACGAGAACGGGACGAGAATATAGGAATCAAAATAATTATCTCATATATGTTCTATTTAAAATTTGGAACGAGATGGAAACGGTATGGGACAGGACGGGAACGATATGGGACAAGACTAGAATGGAACGGGAATTCTCACAAAAATTCAAAACATGATTATCATATAATTAAAAATATATTCATCAACCATTCATTTCTTAATAACACATTATATATAAGTCAGATGTGAAACAAATGAAAACAATCTTCAAAAACTTTATAATTAAAGAAAAACTAACATAATTTATTATGATTTATATCTAATTATATATAATGTTGTATGTAGTTGATATATCATTTGTTCCGAATAGGATTTCGTAAATTTCCATTTCCATCATGTCCCGTTCCCAAATGGAAATCAATAGCTAGTACCATATGAAACAGAAATTTAGGACTGGAAATAGAACATGATGAAATGGAATAGGATGGGACAGGATGGAACATGATGGGACGGGAATTATGCCCACCCTTACTTATAATTATAATGACAAAAACTTTTAAGAGCAGAAATGAACAAAGATACAAAAATGGCAAAAGTCTCCATGTATTCTTGTCTTTGTCCCTGCATTTATAGTTTCTCTTTATGCTATACAAGGTGCTTCAACTCAAAGAAAATGGATATTAGATTTGCGTTAGAAGTTAGACCATTGTTACGGGAAATACATACAAGTTACTTTAGTTTTTTTCTTTGTAAATAATAAAAACTAAAAACAACTTGCGATTTATGTCATCACTTATTTATTTTCGATAATCTCCTATCGAAAATAGTTTTTTTTTTTTTATAACTTAGGGAATCCCAGACTTTTGGAAGGGCTCAAACTAATCTATGGGGGAGGTGCAACCCATGGATAGACCCTCTCTCCTGGTATTCATATGGGTCGAAAGTAAAGGCGCATATCCTTGTGGTCAAGTGTGAATGATTTTGTAACACCCCGACCGCCCCTAACGGCGAGTCACCCATCCCTCCGTCGGGCTCGTGGGTCCCGCCCCTGTCCGACGGTCGGTGTGTTATTTTTCTCGGTGGCCCGACCGACTGATTTACTTGTCCCTGCAATCACCACGTAATATTTTCCCGTGTTTTGGCCTCACTCACACGGTTCCGCAGAGGACTTCCCGGAAAGTCACCCATCCTAGTCCTACTCCAGCATAAGCACACTTAACTCTGGAGTTCTCTTAGGGTGGGTGACCGGAAAAGGTAAGTGCACTTTGATGGCATACGTAGCCAAATCAATCTATTTAAACTTATTCAAATGGGCCGAGCCCGGATCGTTATAATTCTCCCCCACTTAACGAGAATTCGTCCTCGAATTCTGATCCCGCCAGTGTGAACCCTAACCCCCAAACCCCAAGATGGTCTCCTGGGACAGAACCAATTTGATTTCCATTGGCTCTGATACCACTTGTAACACCCCGACCGCCCCTACCGGCGAGTCACCCATCCCTCCGTCGGGCTCGTGGGTCCCGCCCCTATCCGACGGTCTGTGTGTTATGTTTTCTCGGTGGCCCGACTGACTGATTTACTTGTCCCTGCAATCACCACGTGACCTTTTCCCGTGTTTTGGCCTCACTCACACGGTTCCGCAGATGACTTCACGGAAGGTCACCCATCCTAGTCCTACTCCAGCATAACACGCTTAATTCTGGAGTTCTCTTAGGGTGGGTGACCGGAAAAGGTAAGTGCACTTTGATGACATAGGTAGCCATATCAATCCATTTAAATTTATTCAAATGGGCCGAGCCCGGATCGTTACAAATTTAACAATTCCACGCTTGAGAGGAATCCATCCCTGACTTAGACCAACATGCCAACTCCTGCTCAAGTAAGAACCACTAAAACCACCACCATTTGGTTATTTATTTTCGATAATCTCGTATCAAAAATAGTTACATATTTATTTCCGATAATTTCCCATACAAAACTAGAGTTGCATGATATGATTACTAAAAATGACCAGAAGATGACATGACATTCTAATACATATGATTACTGAAAATTGAAAGATACTTCACATTTTATGTTGAGTGACAACAGCAGCTTGCATGATATCATTCGATTAAAAAAACCGGATATTTGTAATAATTCAAGGCAAATCAAATATTAAAATATATTTTTCATAAAATGTATGTATTTTTTATTTTCTGCGTGTATTAAACGGAGCAAACCGGATATTCGCAAATATCCATTGGATATCCAGATTTTTTTTGGATATCCATATATTTCTGGAGAAAAGTAAATCATAAAATTAGAAATACGGCAAAAACGTAGCAAATCACAAATACTGATTTTTTTTCCGGATATCTGCTATGCGTCCATGGCTAATGGTGATATACATGTTAAAAAGTGGTGCAAGAGCTGGTGAAAACGAAAATTTGTGAATAGGAGGAGAAGAAACCCATAGTTCTTGCTTCCCAATGTTGCTTTAGACTATCATATATATGAATCCAAAGATTAATTTTACTAGTATGAGTTTCAATGGATATATGATAAATTCGAAGTGAATCTGGAAAGATTTCAAGGGCTGAGATAGATATTAGGCTAAATTTGGACCCGTCTAGCTTATTGAGGATGATGCATCCATGTAGGTGTATTGCATAAGTTGGCTAAGGATATATATGTACAAGCAATCATTCATGTAGGCATAAAAAAAAAAATTTACATCAACATGTAAAAAAATATTTCCAATTGACATTTTATTTGTTTCCATCAAAATTTTATTTCCCAAAACCAACCAATTTAAAATGAAACACTTTATTAAACACAATTAACTTAGTTAAACAGAAACTTGATAATATATTATTTAACACTGATTCAATATTTTAAAAATAAAATGAAGTTTGTAACTAAAATCTTCAACTTTTAAACAACGGGATGATTAAAACATTTTTTATAGAAATATTACTGATTTGTGTTCAAGATATTATTATTAGAATAAAAAACTTGCGTGTATACGCGAGTATACTACCAGTTGTAACAAAAGCTACCACGTTTCAGTTAAATTTTATATTGTACACCCTTGTACGAAACTAATACTCTCGTTTACGATTATGTAAAAGAATTTCAAATGCTAAAAACTAATAGTTTACGATTATGTAAAAGAATTTCAAATGCTAAAAACTAATAGTTTTAAATCTTAGAAACAATACACACCAAATTTAAAAGTAACCCAACTAACAGACTCCAAAGTTGCGCTCAACGTCAAACGCCGAGGTTGCCCACTTATCTGTTGCCGTATACTCGAACATTATGAATTTTGCAGTACTTCAAATGGTTGATAACTTGATACTGATACTGACAGTTAAGTTTGTATTGACATTATGCTTGAAATTAAAAAATCATCAAGAGTAGCAAATGAAAAGAATTCAAACTTTATATATATAAGAACATCTTCATTGAAAGTGTCTCAAAGGGTATTATACCATTAAAATATTGAAAAAACAAAATAGAGCAATTCTCAAAAATACCACAAAAATAAGTTTTTGTTCCAAAAATACTATAATTTCAAAAAAATACCACTAAAATGATATTTTTCCAAAAATAACACAAAACTAAAACTAAATCCTAAACCCTAAAACCTATACCCTAAACCCAAAATACTAAATCCAAACCCAACTATTTAAATTGTAAACCCTTAAAAATCATTTTTAGTGTTTGTGGTATTTTTGAAAAAAAAATTATTTTATTGGTATTTTTAAAATTATGATAAGTTTGGAACAATAACTCAGTTTAATGGTATTTTAGGGTATTTCTCAAGAAGGATAAGAAAATTTGAGAGAGAGGTGAAAATTAGTTCTCATTTGAGAAAAATCCATAAGAAAATGTTGGGACACTTGTCTGTTTATGAGTGGTTCCATTGTTTTTAAAAAATTAAAAGTTAATTATATAATTAAATTATATTAAAATATTAATATTTTATTGTTTAATGACTCATTTTGAGTTTCTCACCTATGAATATGCTCTAATCGAACCCAAAATTACAACGTACGGTCTCAACATACTTGATTATCTTCAAACAGATTTATAGTTCATTATGAACTTAACAAGAGTGAAGAGTTTACACGTTCATGTTACACTCGGCCCATGTATCTAATACAGAGCTTATAGTAAAAGACCAAATACTTAAACACATATAACAAAATGAAAACCGACATAATAGTAATACAAAGCACGTACATAACTTATCACAATTTAATGTTAAAAAAAAACAAAACTTACCAAAAATTTTGTTTTGCACTTTTGTTATAAGAACAGAAAAGAACAAAATATCCAGGTTTTAAAAATAGGAAAAGAAATAATATATATTTTATGTTTGCAAAGCGTAAACTCAAACAAAAAGTAAAAATATATTATTTAAAATGCAACAGATTCTTTTGTTCAACTAAAAAACAAACGATACATATGCAAAAACAAGTGCACACACAAACGTAAACAAATAATCAAAGCACTAAAAAAGTTCCACAGCCTCTTCATCGAACAGACTCCAAAGTTGCTCAATATCAAATGCCGAAGTTTGCCCCTTTTCTGTTGCCGTAGCTTCTACCTCTTGGCTCACCCATAGTAAACTCTCCCACCACAGATTTTCTCCATTTATTAGATTATTTACAAGCTCATCTTTGTTACATGTGATTCTATTTTCACAAACATTATTGTTCTAATTGAGTGCAGGGCATGGAGGAATAACGTCAACTTCTGGCAGGCCATTGAGACAGCTGCAATCATTGTTAACGGAGAAGTATCGAGGTCGAGGCTTTAAAACTTCCAATTTTTCCACAAATGTGGTAGGAGAGCAAGTAATATTTCTCTTTTTTATCTTGGTCTTACAACATGGTTCATTCTTCTTACTCAAATGCGTGTTCCAGTAATTCTTGACATCATTAGCGGTCCGACCGGGTAATCTACCAGCAATCAAGGACCACCTAAGCATTGACAAACAATATAAATATATATGAGTTATTAGTATTGAACTTATGGCTCCCGTAATAAATAGCATCGAGTACGTAAAGAGTACCTATTTCCAAGAAGCTTATGAAGGCGAAGAACAAGATCAACTTCATCAGAGCTAAGTTTTCCTCTCTTGATAGTTGGCTTCAAATAGTTCAACCATCTTAGTCTACAACTCTTCCTGCATCGATTTAATCCTACAAAACTAACAATTAGCATTATTATAACTAGAATTTCTTTTGGTTTCGTTCAATATTTTTTCATGAAGAAATATAGTATTGTTTGTTGATTTATAATTAGTATGTACTGCTAAGAACGGTTTAGGGATTATAAGGCTGTCTATAGGGTTTGTAATTTATTCACTCGTACTCGGTTAATGAAAATAAACCTTAGACGCTTCAATTGTTTTCTCTCTATAATATTACGTTTTATGAGGTCATCAATGAATTCATAACAACTATTTCACACACAAACACTTTTTTTGTACATCAATTTTCATTGAGTTCATTTACCAAAAGAAGTTACCGACCTTACAAATGATCGTGGCATATATTTTTTTTTTTTGGGTCAAGAAGAAACAAGGCAATGTGGAACGTAATAAAAATAGTATCAAGTAAAAATCTTCGTTTATGTTCAACGTATATATGAACATCATAAAGGAGTTTTCTGAACAACCTAAAAGTATGAAACAATGATAAAAAAAAAGACTTGTGTTAATTAAAAAAAAAACAATCGTAGTGATTAATTATACAAATATTTGTGTGTAAAATAACATACCAGCTCTTAAAGGAACTAGGTGCCATTTGCCTTCACCATACTTATCAATGCATTGCCTCAAGAGACTGTCTTCTTCAGCAGTCCATGTACCTTTTGTCAACCTTTTGGATGACGCGTCCATGGACTAAAGATATATATTAACAGTATGCAAAGAGTCGAGAGGAACTGGGATTTATTGTGACCTCACAAATCCTTGGAGAATTTATAGAGAGTTTTAATCTGTGAGCGAACATATACACGTGACGGGCATAGGGAAGTGACGTGCATGTTGGATATCCACATTTAACTCATGCTTAATTTGCTACGCTAGTTATACAGTTCTGCTACAGATTTGGGCTAGACAAAAGGTTCATAGCACCTATCTTTGAAAAAATGATGGTTAATGATTACAATAGAGAAAAGGTTTGATGGATTTGATGCATGGCCTCCCTCTGATGTCGTTTTTGGTGTTGTTTTTATGTTATCCAATTATATGCTTTCGATAATGTTGGTTTTGTTTTTTTGTTTTTATTTCTAAATTATTTTGGATTGAGATAAACTCTCCAACTACAGCCACGAAAAAAAAAATCACAATTCTAAAGCCACGAAAAATATTTGTGGTTTTTTCCGTAGCTATAATTTCTTTTTTGTTTTTTTCATGGCTAATCTATGGCGATACAAATAATTTTTAATAATTATAATCTCGTTAAAACGCTTCATTGGTCCACGTGACTCTTCTTACATCGTCCGATATAAATCTAGAATACCAGATTATAAACCAGCTGGGTGTCGATCGACACCATGCCCAGACTTCACCAAATCGACCTGAAGCTTCAACAAATATAGAGGAAAGAGTGTATAAGCCCAAAATACCTTATCCCAGACCTCCTAGAAAGTCTAAACATGAGAGAAAAGAAGCCACATGCAAGGAAATGATGGATAAGCTGATGGTTGAGCTACCCCTAGTTGATGCAGTCAGACTTTCACCTGCATTAAGAAGATATGTCAAGAGAATGATTGTCAATGGTGTGAGTCCTGAGGAAGGAGCATTTCTTACCAGAGACATGAATGCAATTCTCTTGAACATAGTTCCAAGGAAGAAGAAGAAGGCGTGGGTTTGTGAACAAGTCAATTTTGTGATTCAGAGAAAGATTCCAGAAAAGTTACCCGATCCAGGGAACTTTGTGCTAGATTGCTCAACCTCAACAAAAAAGTTTCCTCGTTCTCTCTGCGATCCAGGTTCAAGTATCAACTTGATACCATACTCAGTTGCTGTTAGACTTGGAATGACTTATTTCAAGCCAACCAGAATCTCCATTGTCCTAGCTGATCGCTCCAAAAGAATCCCAGAAGGTGTTCTAGAAGATTTTCCATTGAAGATCGAAAGATGCATGATTCAAACAGACTTTGTGGTGTTGAAATATGATGAAGAATCTACAAATCCTCTTATTTTGGGAAGATCATTCTTGGCTTCAGCTGGTGCCATTATTGATGCGAGGAAAGGGAAAATAGAGCTTGACTTGGGTGATGTTGTCGTGAATTTTGACATGGACAAGTTAAGAGGACCTTCCACCATCGATGGTCAATCGTTTTCAGTAGAGTCGTCCATGGATCAAGACCCAGTCATGGAGCATTCAGACGACACTACTGCTGGGAATGTCAAGGAGCTGAATTCTAAAGAACAAGTGAACAAGCTGGTTGTTCAAGAAGCATTGTCTGAGAATTCTGAGACAGCTGTGGAGCTTGAATATTGGAGTGGAAACAATCATCTCTTCAGGACTTTGGGCGAAGATGAGGGTCTAAACAATGCCAAGTTGATGGAGGAAGACATTTTCATCATGGAGGCAAGGATTGCAGAGCTGAATTGCAGAAGAAGTGCAGAAATTCGAGATGCAGAGTTGGTGTCGATCGACACCACTCCTAGTGTCGATCGACACCCTTCGCATAACAGTCCAAAAGCCGTTTTCAATGCTTCAAATCCATCACCAGTGGTCAAACAGATGCCTCCACATCCTTCTGCTCCAAAACCTCGAAGAAAGCAAAGGTACGCACTCCCTGGAAACAATTCCAAACCTCCTGATCTTCTCAATAAGAATACCAAAGGTTCAAAAGTTGCTTCACATTTATGCAAGCAACGAGATTCTCGTAGAGGGCTTGATGTTTCTTTTGATGATTCTGCAGGAAAACGAAGTGTCCCACCCGAACTCAAGGCCCACCCTGCTGCTGTTCATAAATTCCTTGGTCGCTCTCATGCACCTACTGCTTATACACCACCATGGATGAGAAGACATTCGTCTAGGAAGCAATCGATGCCACCCTCTGATCCACCAGACGTCTGATCCCCGACACAGTCAAGCTAATGACTGAAAACGAGCGCTGAGTGGGAGGCAACCCACTGTTAGGTACGTTTTTATTTTTATTTTTTAGAAGTCTTAAATTTTAGTCAGTTGAAACAAAAGGCGATATTGGACTCGACTCATACCAGTGTCGATCGACACCACTATAGTGTCGATCGACACCATGCGCAGACGAATATAAGTCTTCTAACTGGTCTTTTAAGTCATTTCTAATCTTTCTTTTAGCCAACTTCGGGCTTGATAACACTGGAGACAATGTTGTTTAAGTCTGGGGGAGGTGATTACTGACTTTGTGTTTTGTTTTGAGAGTCAAACATTTTTGAAATTTTTTTGTTTTATTGAGTCAAAATCAGTTGAAACTTTTAGTTTTTCTAGGAACTAACCACAGGAAGTTGACACTTGAAAGAACCATTGCTATAGTAGTTGACTGCAGGTCTTACTAAGAAGAAAGCTGCAAGTGGAATCAGTCTAACAGGGCGAGTTCAGGTCCCCTTATAAGAACTAGGTATGCGCAGAACTTGATTCCTCTTTCAGTCTGAACAGATAAGCCATTGCAGTCTCTCCTTGATTTTCCCTTGAGAAAAAGAAAGAAAAAAGAGTCTAAGTCTGGGAATAGTGCAAAGAACCTCATGAGCCTGTCTCCTAACAAGAAACAATACTAGTGAGTGCTCTTGAACCCGTCTCCTAACAAGGAACACAAGTAGAGAGTAGCACTATTTCCCGAGACTTCAAAAGAAAAGAAGAGTCAATGAAAAGATCTTAGAACACCCTGAAAATGGGCAACAGTTGACTAAGGGAAGAGAAAATAGGACTTCAACCAGGAAAAGGAAATCACAAGAAGTTTCAAGTATTTACAAGTTTGCCTATAAATATAGATTTTCAAGGCATTGTTTAGCAACCAACTATTATTCTTATTTTCTGTTTTGAGACTTAGAGAGAGATTTTTAGAGAGATTTTGGAGAGAAGAATTTGGCTCTTTGAGAGCAGATTTGGAACTCCTTTGTTTCTATTGATTTCTTTTATGCAATCTTATTTATTCATGATGTTTTCTTTATTCACCATGTCTGAGTAGTTTGCTAGTTAGGTTTAGGGGTTTTCAAAGGTGATTGATGAATTGTTAGGTCGAATTAAATTGTTAGGATAAAATCATTAGAGTTCTTCATCTGGATTTGTGTTTAATGCTACTTTTAGCTTCGCGACCTAGAATCTGATCTTAGGTTAATTAATAGGTGCGAGAGTATTATTGATTGCCTGAACTAATGTTAGATGAGCAAAATACCTATTCGCAAAGAGATTTGGTTTAGGGATTTTTTGAACAATCGAACCTGAACTTTAATGCTTGTCTAAATTGATAGGATTTGCAAAGAGATTTGGAATTCTAGGGTTTAGACATAGAAAGTCTTCGCAGCGAGAGTTGGTTGATTTTATTGTTGTGTTTCGAGTTCAAGAACGGATCTTAATATTTTCCTAACATTCTGTCTAGACCTGCAATTTAGATCACCTGAGAATTTCCCTGAACATAGCGTCTTAGTCTCCTGATTTTAAGAACCCTAATCCGTGATTGCTTGTTTATTTCTTGCTTTGTTTTACTTTCATTCAATTTGACCTATCATAATCTGAATTTAGAAATCTTAGTGTAGTATCTACTTCCCTTGGGATTTCGATACCCGTTATACTACGATTGCATTTGCTGTGCACTTGCAGTAGTTTTATCAGAGTAGAACCTGAGCTTTATCAATGTCTCTCAGCAAATCCATTTGCTTATCATTTGACTTTTTTAAAGATTGTCAGGAGGCTTTGGACCGCTAAAACTTGTAATCCCCTTAGAACATCCAATTCGTCATACTCTGAGAAGTGTCTTATAGAAGGGAGATATGTTTTGACAATTAAAAAAAAAAAAAGAAAAAATATATTTTATCTTCCAATTAGAAATTGCCACGTGAAGATCTAAGGTATCTTAAGGGCTTGATTGGTTCTCCCGCTAGCACCCGCAAACGCTCGCAACCGCAAGCGTTTATTTAATAATTTCTAATAATTAAAAAAATTAGAAATTAAAAAAACATAAAATTTATTTAAAATTAAGATGTATATATAAGAAACTTTTAAAAAAATAAAATTTGAATATTATAATTACAAATAAATAAATAAATTTGACATTTTTAACTAATATTTATTAACAATCTTTCATAGTTTTATATGTATAAGATCTATAAACTCTATTTTGATAAATATTTTCTTCATCACTAATGTATATATAACAACTAAAATTATTTTCATCTAACATCTCCATACAAAAAAACAAATTTTCTATTAAAATCATAACTTTCAACCAAATTAAAAAATTGAGAAATAAAAGTAAACATTTTTATAATTAATTATGTTTACTTAATAATTTTATAGTTTTTTATAATAATATGGTTTTTAATATTTTTTATAGTTATAAAATTTGTTTATATTGTTAATTTATTGTTTAACCGCTATTACACCCGCAAGTTAACCAGTCGTAAATATCCCGCAAATGCACCTGTTTCTAACCGCTGTGCGAGTCGTACAACCCGCTTAATAACGCTGTTAACCGCAATCGCCCGCTTCCGAAAACTCCCGCAGCCGCAACCGCAACAGCTGCGTTTAAACCAGTCAGGCCCTAAGTGTCTCTCCACATACATCCGCTCTGTACTGTTTTCTTCTTTTTAATATTTTTAAAATTTAAGACACCCTCATTTTGTGTGCGATAGAAGTGGTCTTAGGTTTGAAACCAGAACAACATGTAATATTAGTTGAGCTAATAATATTAGGTATAAATAACCCTCGATCCAACGTCAGTCATACGCTCACAATGTAACCACCACCGCCCTTCGAGATATCTCCGCTGTATAAATATCGTACGGTGTTAGATGAATTTTATATTATTTATTGGCTTAGTTTAAATAAGTACGTTATTTCCTTGGAGCTCATTATTAGGTCAATTGGGTTGCTCCGGTCCGGCCTGATCTGAAACCCGTAAAACACGTATATATATATATAAGTCCGGCCTGGTTTGGTCCGACAATATATTGAACCTAAATTCTAAAGTCCGGCCCAGCCCTAACAGAGTTATCAGGTTATTTTGGGCATTTGGAGTTTTTTGAAAAAATAAAAAAAATTCAAATACAAAATAAACTAAAAATAATAGTATTTATTATAAATAAATCCAAATTGAAACGAAGTTTTGAAATCCAATTTAAATTAAAAACAAAAAATTGACTTAAAAATTCAAATAAAGTCTAATATCAAATAAATAAATAAATAAATATTTAGTCTAGATAGTAACAAATATAGAATCGAGATGATAATCTTCAAGATTGGAAGTTTCTATTACATCTTCTAAATTCTTATCATCATCAAAACCCACTTATAAAAGATAAAAAGAAAAGTTTATTAAGTTTTGGCATAATAAAAAAAAGTATTGAATGTTATAAATATTGTTACATGAATAACGAAAGGTAAATCTATACAATCAAGTGCGTGTACAAATAAGTGTTTCAACGTGCCTTGGTAAAAAATATAAGGTTTTTCAGGTAATTCCGAACCCGGTCGGGTTTAAGCGCAAAAACCTATTAACCCAAATGGACTCAGCCCGAAATGCCCGATTTTTTGGACTTATATAATTAAGCACAAATCCGATATTTTTCAGGGTCGATCCGGGCCGGCCCACTGGTTTTGTCCTAATCGACATATAATTAGTTTAAATTTTTTTTGTACGTCGTTTCATATAATTTCAACTAAATTATTTGGTCAACATTTTATTCAATTTTCCACAACCATGAAGTCCTAACCCTAGAAAGGCAACTATCAAGAATTTTCCTTTTATTAACTAATTTAAACGACACATTGTATCTTAGAAGGCCGGACCCGTGCGGTTAGCGGGTTGAGCGGGCCGTCACGGGATTGCGGGTCAGCGGGCAAACCGAAATACATGTTTTGTTTCAACAAATTTGGCTTCGATTCATGCAAATCTACTATTGATTGATCAATTAACCTCCATTTCTCTTTGATTCTCCCATTGCTGATCACAATCTATCTTTATTTCCGTTCGATTTCCTCTTAAGATGGTGTGTGTATAAAGAAGATTTCTTACCGATCGAGATGAACGAATGCCATGTCCAACTTTACCCCGAATCCCCCAAATTCAATGCTGGGTCCAAACAAGCTATCGAAGAAGTAAGAACCCGTGTATCAAAACTCTTCTTGTAGATGTAGAAATTGAATTTTGGATGCTATTTTTTTCTGCAGATGAAGAAATTGGCGTGATGGAGAATAGTTGAAGAACAAGAATCATAAAGTTCCTTGAGACAGTATTTATAGCGTTAGATAGATAATCCTCTCTAGTGGTCCTCCACGAACCCTAAGAAAGGCAAATCCAGGACTAGAAGATGATTTAAGAAAGAGAAATCACCTCGAAGTACAAGAATCTGTGATGACGAACTCGTACGATTGAGAGAGAAATTAGAGAGATGAAGAGAGTAATTTTCTGATTGTTATTCCGGGGAAAATGCCAAAGCAGTACATAAGGCGTGAGCCAGGAACAGTCAACATTGACCGTAAACCGTACTTAACCAGATAAGAAAACATAACCGGTGAATAACAGAGCCGGTATAATAAAACGGATAGATAAGGGGTGGAAAATCATGTTACAATACTCCCTCCTTTAGAAGATCCTTGGCCTCAAGGATGGAATTGCGGGTAACGAGCCACAAAATCTTGGTAAAACTCCCAAGTTGCATCTTCCGGGGCTTCGCCTTTCCACTGAACCAGGACTTTGGTGACAGCGGCATTCCTGTGTTTAACCATCTTAGTTTCCAGGATCAACTCTGGTTCTTTGGTGCGACCAAGATCCAACCAGAACTGTGGGAGGGCAGGTAGACCCGGTTGTGGATTCGGACAAAGCTTCAATTAGCTAACATGGAAGGTGTTGTGAATGACTGCGTCGTCTGGGAGATCAAGTTTGTAGGCCACGGGGCCCACTTTTTCAAGCACACGGAAGGGACCGTAAAACCGCGGCGAGAGCTTGTGCGGAATCTTACGGTTCTTCAGTGAGTGCTGACGGTAAGGTTGAAGTATCAGATACACAAAGTCACCACTCTGAAACTCACGGAAGGAGCGTTTCGAATCGGCAGCCTGCTTCATCCGATTCTGTGCCCGTAGCAAGTGAAATTTCAGCATGGTGATAATCTCCTCGCGTTTCTGCAAACTGCGATCAATTACCCGAGATGAACTTTCTCCAGGGAGGTACGGGAGGTGAGTTGGAGGTGGTTGCCCATATATTACCTCATACGGAGTACGGTGGATTGCAGAGTGAAAGGTCGTGTTGTACCACCATTCAGCGAGTGGTAACCACTTACTCCACGTGTGGGGTGTTTCTGCTGTCATACAACGCAGGTAAGTCTCCAACGTTTTGTTGGTGACCTCAGTTTTCCCATCGGTTTGTGGGTGGTAAGCCGTGGAGTATTTGAGATCAAAACCGTGAACTCTGAACATTTCCTTCCATACTTCACTCAGAAAAGTAGGGTCCCTGTCACTGACAATATCCTTGGGCATACCGTGGTGCTTGAAGACGTTGTCTAGGTATGCTTGAGCAATATCAGATGCTGTGTAGGGATGTGAGATGGCGAGGAAGTGTGCATTCTTGCTGAGCCTGTCGATTACGACCAAAATGCAGTGCTTACCAGAAGAAGGGGGTAACCCTTCGATGAAATCCAGGTTGATGGACTCCCAAACCCCAGCAGGAATCGGTAAAGGTTGGAGGAGGCCTGGCTTAGCAGCGAGGTCATACTTGTTCTTCTGACAGACTGGGCAGTTGCGTACGTAGTTCTGAACCTCCCTATTCATCTTGGGCCAGTAGAACATAGATTTGATCCTGTGCAACGTGGCATCCCGACCAGAGTGACCCCCCACGGCGGAGTCATGTAACCATCACATTATGTGGAGTTTAACCTCATTGTTGTTACCCACAACCAATTTGCCTTTCCTGCGCAGCTCATCATTGACAAAGGAAAACACAGGGTGAGAGTTCTTATTAGCTTTCAGATCAGAGATTACCTGCTGCAGATGAGGATCAGTTTCCCATAATAGCTTGATGGAGTCAAAGAACCCCTCGTGAGCTTGAGAAAGGGTGAGCTGAAGGAGTTGAGAGCCGGTGACCCTGGAAAGCGCATCGGCTGCAAAATTCTCCTTCCTTTGCTTGTACTGGATTTCAAAATTGAACCCCATGAGCTTAGAAAGCCACATATGCTGGAAAGGGGTAGTTACTTTCTGTTCCATCAGGTATTTGAGACTTTTCTGGTTAGTTTTGATCACAAAAGGGCGGTGAGACAAGTAGGCGCTCCAAGTTTGAACCGCATGAACCAGTGCCAAAAGCTCCTTCTCGTACACCGAAAGTTTTTGGTGACGTGGTCCAAGCGATCTGCTGATGTAACAGATTGGATGGTTCTCCTGCATAAGGACCGCGCCGATCCCAACATTTGACGCGTTAGTCTCCACGACAAAGATCTTGTCGAAATCCGGTAATGCCAGGACCGGGGAGGAAGCCAGAGCTACCTTCAGGGTGGTAAAGGCTAGGTCAGCCTCGGGAGACCAGGAGAAACCCTCTTTTTTCAATAACGTCATCAGAGGTCGCACTATCGAACCGTACCCTTGAATAAAACGCCGGTAATAATTAGCTAACCCCAAAAAGCTGCGTAGTTGCTTTTGTGAAGTGGGTATAGGCCAGTGAGTAACGGATTTGATCTTAGCGAGATCAGTACTAACACCTTCTGCAGAGATGAAATTGCCCAAATACTCGATGATGGTAGCTCCGAACGTGCATTTAGAGGACTTGAGGTATAATTGCTGGTGGCGCAGGATAGAGAATACTTTTGTCAAGTGCTCTAAATGCTCTCCCCAACTGCGGCTGTATACCAAGATATCATCAAAGAAGACAAGTAGGAATTTCCGTGCTATCCCCTGAAAAACATGGTTCATCAAGCTCTGGAAGGTGCAGGGAGCATTCGTGAGGCCGAATGGCATGACTAGGTATTCGTAATGCCCATAATGTGTTTTGAAAGCCGTCTTATAAACATCATCTGGGGACATACGAAGTTGGTGAAACCCTGCCCGTAGGTCCAATTTGGAGAAGAACTTGGCGCCCCCCAGTTCGTCAAGTAAGTCCTCCAAGAGAGGGATTGGGTATTTGTCCTTGATGGTCTGCTTATTCAAGCCCCTGTAATCGACACAGAATCTCCAGGAGCCATCCTTCTTCTTCACCAAGACAATAGGAGAAGCGTATGGACTAGAACTGTGTTGGATAATGCCCTGAGAAAGCATATCTTGAATCATCTTGTCGATGGTGTCCTTCTGCAAGACGAGTACCGGTATGGCCGAAGATTAACCGGATTCGATCCTTCTACCAAAGGGATCCTGTGGTTGAAACCCTCTCGAAACGGGGGCAAGTCGGTGGGCTCGGCAAAGATGTCGGAGAAAGCGGCGAGCATAGAACGTAATGTTGGATCATCGGCTAACTCCGTTTCTGTTGCTGCAATGTGAGAGTACAGAGAGGCTGAGGCGACCTGGTGGAGGTCAATGTCATTGACTTCCCAAACTTGGAGCAGGGCGATCTGGGGGTTCTGCAACATCAGTTTATTGAGGCCCTTGCCGTTTACAGATTTGCAGTCAGAGTTGTGGATGCCCCGGAGAACGTGTTTTAGGCCTCCGAGTGTAAACTCCATGCGCGGATTCAGGAAATCCCAGAGGATAGGGCCGAGAGTTGATAACCACTGCACACTGAGCACGAAATCATAACCGTCTAATAGGAGGGTCTGAATATCCGTGGTGAAATCATAACCTTGCACACGCCAGCGAAAGGCTTGGCATTTGTAATTGGCGACCATGGGACCGTTAGCTGCAGTCACTGCCATCGGCGGCATCGATTCCAACTTGCAACCAATGGTCTTGGCTGTGTTGAGATCAAGAAAGTTGTGAGTGCTTCCAGTGTCAATCAGTATATGCAGTTTCTTCTTCCCATATTGCCCTATAACCCGCATACAGTTGAAGGTAGTAGATCCATTGAGAGCGTGCATCGATATCATAGGTGCCGTCTTTGCTACCTTCTCTGCAGATTCAGCGATTGTGATGTCTTCCGCGGCGGAACCGTGTTCTGTATCAGCATCAGGGTCATCGCACTCTAGGAAAAAGATCTGAGCATGTTTGTGACGGAGTTGATGACCCGGTGTAAATGGTTCGTCGCAAAACATACAGAGGCCCTTAGCTTTTCTCTCCTGCATTTCCTGATAAGAAAATTTTCGTGGGAGTTTATCAGGAGAGGACCGGGGAATGAAGTTTGGCTTTGGTGGGAGCCCTTTGGATGTGTCAGGAGTCGGAAGCAAGGGTGCGGGATTCTTGTAAGGCGGAGCGGGGCTTTGTTTGGAGGGAGGACTGAAGGGAGCTCTGTAGTACTTCACAGGCATATGCTGTAGGGATGACTCATGTAGCTTGGCTAACCGAGCAGCAGCAGTAACTGTTTTAGGTTCAAACTGTCGGACGTGAAACGCCAGATGAGGGTTTAGATTCGTGAGGAAGAAGCTGAGGGCATGAGCTTCGGGAAGTCGCAGCCGAGTCTTAGCATTCTCAAACTTTTCCAGAAAATCCTCAACGGAATCATTACCCTGCTTCAAGCTAACCAGATCCGCCAAAGGGTCGTCATAGAGGTCATTGAATCTGGCTGATGCATCCATGATATACTCAGTCCACGTAGGGGATCTACCATAGTGTTCCTCCATGTAGTTAAAGTGCCATTGGAGGGCTTTCCCGGTCAAGTGCACAGCGGCGAGTTTGACCTTTGACTCCGGCGGGGTGTTGTCCAGCTCAAATAACTGTTAACACTTGTAAATCCAGTCTCGGATTTTCGAACCATCAAACATAGGGAATCCAATCTTAGTCAAGCGCGATGTTAACCCATTCGTCGGGGAAAACGATTTACCCGTATGTCCGAGCTCCGATCTATGCAGATCCGGTGGGTCCGGTAGTTTGTACGAGCCTGGGGTTGTTATATCCGGTGACCCTGGGCTCAGCTGCGGTGGTGGGCGACTCGCTGAGGCGGGAGCGAAATAGTTCATCAACATCGTTTCGAACTTCGCCAATCTCCCGTTAATCGCGGCTTCAAGCGAATCCGTACGTTTTTGTTGCTCATCTGACTGATTCTCCAGACGATCGCGAATTTCGCCGACCTGCTCAGCGACGGTTTGCCGTGTATCCACCATTATCTCCGATCCGAGGATAGAGGGCTCTGATACCAGTGAGACAGTATTTATAGCGTTAGATAGATAATCCTCTCTAGTGGTCCTCCACGAACCCTAATAAAGGCAAATCCAGGACTAGAAGATGATTTAAGAAAGAGAAATCACCTCGAAGTACAAGAATCTGTGATGACGAACTCGTACGATTGAGAGAGAAATTAGAGAGATGAAGAGAGTAATTTTCTGATTGTTATTCCGGGGAAAATGCCAAAGCAGTACATAAGGCGTGAGCCAGGAACAGTCAACATTGACTGTAAACCGTACTTAACCAGATAAGAAAACATAACCGGTGAATAACAGAGCCGGTATAATAAAACGGATAGATAAGGGGTGGAAAATCCCGTTACATTCCTCTTCGTTTTCCGGAGTTAAATAGATGAAATTCAATGAAAGAAAGTGAATTTCTGAAGTCTTTGAACAATCAGAAGTTTGTTATCGAGAATCAGAAATTCACTTTCTCTCACCAAACTTCATCTTCCGTCTCTCACATTTCTAGTTCCTTTGTCTCATTAAGCTTTTCCAATGCGTTCAACTTCAGCACCGTGAGTTCCCGGTCCGATAATACCATCTGAATCTTTTAATTGTTTGTTTTAAAAAGATTTGGTTTTGGGTGGAATCAATCATTAGCTGAAAACTTTTCTTGATGAATATGTGTTTTGAGCAATGGAGTTATTGAGTCAATGTTAGAGACAAGACTCGATTTAAATGTGATTCTTATATGGCTGGTCTCTCTAATCTTTTGGTGTTTGCATCAGTGAAAACAACACCGAATTTTTGGATGCTGCAATGGGAATAATAGCACAGATTACCCTGTTTCTGGTATATATACATATCTCAGGTTAGATTATGCCGTTTGAGATCTACAGGAGAGGTTTATGCCGTGAAGAAATTGAAAAAAATTGAGATGCTTAGCCGTGGACAGGTACGTACTTTGTTTTTCTGTTCAACTTGGATTCACCATAGTGAAGTGAAAAGGGGAATCGTAAGATGTTTTAGAGTAGTATTAGTAGTGGTAAGTGCAAAATTGATACATGATAGGAGCTTGAGAGAAACTTCCTTCTTATCATTGGACTGTTCAGTTCAGTTTTGCAAGTTTGATTTTAATTGTTTGATGTTTACCGTGTCTTTGCTTATTTGATGTTCTTGCTTAGCTTTGCCTTTGTATTGTTTTGTGTCTTTGCATAAAAATGTGCAGTCTTGGTTTGAATCTTACGTAGTTACGGTTGATTAATTTTAGTTATTAAAATTTTAAAGGTTTAAATCCAATTACTGCAGCTGCTATAGAAGAACTCCAGTCTCGTATAGTTATTGCTGAGAATCTACTTGAGGAATGACGATCATTGCTTTAAAATTATGCTGTTGTATTTCTTTTCAACAATGCCTGAACAATGTCAAAAAAAATAAGTCTCAGATATATGATTTCAATATGCAATTGTGCATGTGTATGCAGTATGTATATGAGTGGAAGCATAAATGCGGTCTGTTGTATTTTGTTCTTCTTACTTTGGTTTGTGTTTTTAGCAATCTGGTTTCAGGACTCTAAGCTGTTCAGCATGTTTCATAATACCAAACCTCTTCAGGTTACCAAATCTCTCTTGCTCCATCTAGTTTTGTCTTGATTTTTGTCATGAAAATGAGAAGTGAGTTTGAGAGGTTACAATTTTAGTTATTAAAAATTTTAAACCATATCTTAAAAATTTTAAACCATAACTTCAAACCTTTTGAACCAACTAGAGAGTAGAGTCAACCTTTACTTAAACCGTACTTCTATTATTAACCTAATTTCGCTGCTAAAAGCATCTCAAAATTGTGTGCTTCACTCGGCTGAGACAAAGGTTGAATCACTGAAGGCTGTTGGAGATCGTGAATCATGTTTGACATGGTAAGTCTCATAATCTCATTCATATGTCGTTTAACTCTAATAGTAGTGATGCTTGATTAGTAAGAGAGACTTGATTAGATCCTGTTTGTTTGATCGAAGACTTTGACATAGTTAATTTGAACAGCGAACCTTGTTGTCTTACATCGTGGAGAGTCTAACTACTCTTAACTGTTTATTGACGACAGAACTCTGGAGACTCCCACTACTTGCTATCAGTTAACTTTGAGTCTCAGAAACTTATTACAAATCTAAATGCTGAAGAAGAAGATCGAATGAACAATGATGGATCAGAATCACAATCATTAAGTGCTCGCAAAAGAAGATTCATTGAGGTTGGAGATGATGATGAAGATGATGATGATGATGAGGCTGACGCAAGACAGAACAATCACTTTAGGGTTAGAGATGATGGCAATGGATCAGCATCACAAAGTAAGAGTAAGAGAAATTTATTTCAGCCTGCATCTGTTGTTGGAAAAGGAAGAGCATCGCAAAATAGTGGTAGGAAAAATCTGTTTCAGGATGATGTTGGAGAAGGAAGAGCATCTCAGAATAAGAATAAGGAAAAAGTGGTTCAGATTGAAGATGATGAGGCTAACGCGAGAAAGAAAAAGGGAATCAGATTGAAGATGATGAGGCTGGTGCGAAGAAAAAAGGGAACAACGCTCAGTAAGGCAAGCGAGTAAGAAAAGCAAAAAAACAGTTGAGATCGAAGATGAATCAGATGACGAAGACAAAGAAAAGCCATCAGATCAGAAAGGGACAAAGCCAAAAAAGCAGTATTCGAAAGCTTGGCTAGATTTTACAGTGATTACTAAGCGAGACGGGACAGAAAAGGCGCAGTGCAATCATTGCAAGAAGGAATATGCTTATCACTCCCACAAGAGCGGTACTAATCATTTACTACGCCAGGTCTGCAATCTAAAACCTAGGAATGGAGATGTTGGTAAAATGATGGTGGATGCAGAGGCGAAATTACAAGCAAGAAAGATTGATCACTCTGTTTTTCGTGTGATGGTAGCTAAGAGCATAATTCAGCATGATCTGCCTTTTGCTTATGTTAGTACCAAAGGGTTAGAGAAGTGTGGAAGTACTTGAATGCTGATGTGAGGTTTATCAGTCGCAACACAGCAGCAAAAGATGTTTACAAATTCTATGAAAGTGAGACAGATAACTTGAAGAGAGAGCTAGCAAGTCTTCCTGGCCGGATTAGCTTCACATCTGATTTGTGGTCGACAATCACACATGAGGGCTACATGTGTTTGACAGCTCATTACATAGATCGAAACTGGAAATTGAAGAACAAGATTCTCTCATTTTGTGCTTTTGCGCCTCCACATTCAGGTATGAATTGTGCAATGCAGCTTCTTGAGAAATGGAAGGAATGGGGAGTCGACAAGAAAGTGTTTTCAATCACACTAGACAATGCTACTAGTAATGACTCGATGAAGGACATTCTGAAATC
>JAHZTW010000001.1:51416451-51539483 GCA_020283515.1 Alliaria petiolata
AACAAAGAGAATCACTCTCAAAGAAAAAGAAGATAAAAAGTTGGTTGTTATTTCTCAAAGGAATTACAAGAGTATTTATAAGAAATACTTTGTAGAAAACTAGACAAATAAGTTGTCTTGAAAATAACTAAAGACTAAAACTTAATGAAAGGAATTAAAAATGTGTTGAATAACTCTTGGCCTCCAAAAGTGACTCTTGAATCTCCATTTTCGTCACTTTTCTTTGACCAGAAAATAAAGTGATTATTTTGGGCTTTCTTGGGCTTGAAATAGATTCAAAAGAGGCTGGACTTGGTAGCTATCTTCCCCAAACGAATTCTGCACATTCTTCTTGTCCAGAACTTCACAAATAAGCCCATTAAGTCCATCTCCAAATTGCTTGACTTGCAATAGCTTCAGAATGGGTTTAGAAAACCATGTGAACCAATTTGCCTCATTAAAACCTTTCCTGGAAAACCCATTGGGATAAAACCAAGGATAAGAAAAAAGAGTACAAATGGTCACAACCCATTTGTAAGCTTTGCCTTCACGTTCAGTAACTTGTTTTAGCTTGGCGTCATATTTGAGCTCGGCAGCATGCTTGATCTCGGCATCATGTCCTTCTTTCTTGGTGCTTTCCATGTTCGGATCAGGTTCAAGCATTGCATCCCCTGGTTCAAGCTCAGTTCCCTTAGGTTCGAGCATAGCTTCCTCAGGTTCAAGCTTAGCTCCCATTTGATCATCTTTGTTGCTTCTCATGATCGTATCATAAAAGTCGAATGGGTCGGTACTCGGATGCTTGACTTGGACAATCTGATTTCTAGAACTGACTCGAGTTGGTCGAGAGACTCGGTCATGAGAACGGAGCTCCCTTTGTAGATTATTCCCGGATAGTGTTGGATCAAAGCGGAATACAGCTGTGTCGGACTGAACACGATCGCGGCCAATGCTGGTTTCTCCTCGATGAACCTCACTCGTACCGTCCATGACCTGCTCTGGTACATGCTGCTCGTCATCATCCGAACCATCTGTGGATGTTTGGCTTGGTGCTCTGCCACGGAATCTATCATTCCCCTCCTCTTGAAATGGATTTGTCCTCAAATCTAACTCACCTACATCAAAAGGAAACATTTTAGACACAAAGAATCTAAAACTCAAACGAATAAACTTATAAACATTGAAGTGAAATTTTAGACTGAAACTTCCTTGGACTATTGAAGTTGTTTTCCTCAAGTACTTCCAGTTCTGAAGTTCAGACTGATAAGTCCTTTGGTGGTTCTCTTTGCTTGCTTTCATTTGGAACTGATCCTTGAATCTGTCTTGCTTAGCAAAAACGTGATTCTTCATTGCTCTTGTAGCAGAATCCTTAACCTGTTTATCCTGTACTTTCACAAAAACTAGAGAAGCAAAATCATATATGCCAAAGACATATTCAAACAGCTCCTCTTTTCTTGGATAGTTAGAAACATGATTCAAGTTCTTATGATAAACATCAAAATCCATTAACCACAAGTGTTTCCACGTTTTTAGTCTAGGAACTTTCATTTCTTCAGCTTGCATATCCTTTGCACTCACAACAAAGACTTGAAACACGAAATTATATGTGCAACAGGTAGTCCCTTTCAAAGCAAACAACTTTCCTTCACTTAGAACATCTAAAACAATTTTCAAATGTTCAGCATGTTCATCAAAGTGTTTGTTGTAGACCAAAATGTCATTAAAATATAAAACATCAACAATTCCAGTGAATGGACTCAAAACATGATTCAAAAACCTCATCAAATTACTAGGAACATTAGCTAAGTTAAACGACATCACTAACCATTCAAGTAATCCATGTTTTGTTTTAAAAACAGTTTTCCAATCAACACTCTTTTTCATTCGAGTTTTATGATAACTACTCCAGAAATCAATCTTAGAAATCACACATGAACCAAACAACTTATCAAGCATATCATCAAACAGAAAACAATTTGGCACAAAAAGCTTTTCAGGTTTAAACTTTTCACAAGATTGGATTATGCTATCAAAAACTGGTTTTGAAACACAAATCTCTTTCATATTTTTCAAATCAAATCGTTTTTCATCTTGAGAAGAAACAAGAACAAACAAACTAGGCTCTCTCCTAACCAAATCAATTTCCTTACAGTGCTTTGGATAGTCATAAGAGAATGACTTAGAAACTGGTTCTGGCACAAAGATGGTCTGTTGCTCCACGTCACTAACCAATGGCGCAGTTCTTTTTGCTTCTTCTGGTAAGTTCTTTTTTTTGACCTGTGAAACAGAAATATTGCTACTCGGTTTTACTGGTTCTAAACAGGTAAGTTCTTCACAAGTCTTTTTATTTTCAAGAATAAAATCAGATTGAGAAGAGGAAAGAGAACACCTTGATGTCACAGATCTTTTGAGAAAGGCGTTTTGCTTCTTCATAGTTGTGCTCTCATTTTGACATTCCTTCTTGCTCAAGTGTTTCTGATCACTAAAAGCTTCCAATGGAGACAAAGGAACTAGGGTGATCTTCTTACCCTTGAACTTAAATGAGTACCGGTTGGTGAGTCCTTTATAGGTAACTTGGTGATCATATTGCCATGGTCTTCCTAGGAGGATGTGACTGGCTTCCATGGGCAAAACATCACAAAGTATTTCATCCACATAACTTCCAATGGACAAGGACACCGTCACTTGTTTGGTCACTTTCATTTCTCCATTGTTTGTTAACCATTTAAGCTTGTAAGGTTCTGGGTGCTTCTTAGTTTCCAAACAGAGCTTTTTCACCATTGTTTCACTTGCCACTTTTGTACAGCTGCCTCCATCAATGATAAGGCTGCACACTTTGTTTTGGACGAGACATCTTGTGTAAAACAAGTTCTCACGTTGCTCATTACCCCCTCCTTTGGCTTGAACATTCAAAGTTGCCCTAGACACCAACAAATCACTTCCAGCTGGTGGAGTTTGATCAGAAGATGGCAAAGAGTCTAAAACTTCTTCTTTTTCCTCAGTGTTGTTCTCGGCTTTATCCTTAAGCACCATGGGCACTTCATTTGCAATTTGCTTTCTGCCATGACACATAAAGGATTCATTAGCACAATAATCTGAAGTAGAAGTTTTACCTTTGGTTCCTTGGATGTTGGATAATGGTTTGTTAGCTTGTGGCTTTGGAATAGCCTGCTCCTCCTTAGAACAAGTCTGCTTCATGACAAATGAACTTGATTCACAAGTCTGCTGTGTATTTTCAGAAGTCTGCTGCATATTTTCAGAATTCTGCTGCATGTTTTCAGAAGTCTGCTGCATATTTTCAGAAGTCTGCTGCATGTTTTCAGAAGTCTGATGCATGTTTTCAGAAGTCTGCTGCATATTTTCAGAAGTCTGCTGCATGTTTTCAGAAGTCTGCTGCATATTTTCAGAAGTATGCCCTTGACTTGTTGTATCATCTCCTAAGGATGGGAGAGTGGTTGTGCTCTTTCCATAGTTATTCCAAACAGCCATCATTGCCTTTTGCCACCGCTCTTCCATATCAGCGAGATGCTTTTCTCTACTCAACCGCTCCTGATCCAATCTAGCTTGCCTAGAACTTCTTTGATCATCATGGTTGTAGTAGTCACGATCTGCTTCATCTCTGACTAGTTTAGGTCGTTCTCTACTTCTCCCTTTTGGTCTCTCCAGTGGTCTCCTTGGTTGGGCCTCCTTCTGCACATAACCATTCTTGTTAGAAACCGATTTGTTTACATTTACTAAAGGTTGGCACCTCTTTTTCATCAAGGATGAATTAAGAACTCCTTGTTGTGGAATCTGCTCCTGGCTGCTTCTCCTTTGTAGTCCAAACATCTTGTTCCTGCGATTACTTAACAAACAGGTTAAAAATAAAAGCTCTCACAAGGTGTTTCCCTCAAAGTGTTTATCTCTCAAGCAAATGATACTCCAGTGAATTCTCCAAGTTCCAGTGGAACTAACAATGAATCTCAATGTGCTTTTCTCCAAAGAATCAGATGGTAAAATCAAGAGAAGAAAAAGATAGACAGATTGCAAGATTTTCTTTTGGAAACTGATTGACCAAGCCCTCCTTTTTCAGATCTTTCTTTTCTCTTTTTTTTTTTTTTGAATCGATTTTCTTTTGATTTTCGTTTTTTTTTTTTTGATCTAGGATTTAGGCTGGCTCTGCTTCCTTTACAACAGATAGAAAGAAAAGAAGATGAAGAGTTGAGAAGATGAACAGATAGATTGAATTACCGAACTTGGAATGGTGCTCTGATACCACTTGATAGATTCTGGTCAGGCTCGACAAGAATCCTTCCAAGACCTTTCACTCCAAGGGGTAACGTGATAATCCTAAGCTTCGGGTGGCTCGTGTAGACCCAACAAAAGGTATATTAAACCTTATGCCTGATGCTATCTTAAACGATCCAAAGGAAGATAGGCGGTGGAACCTCCAAATGAAGATTGTGTAGAACCAATAGCAAGTATATTAAACTCACCACCTGATCTATTTCAACACAAGCCAACACCTTTTGGTTGATAGAATGGTCACACAAGAGACTGCGGAATGACTCTTGATATACCGGTTTGATATCTTAGATATTACACACTAAGAAATCGAAATGTTCACAAAGGAACAAAGAGAATCACTCTCAAAGAAAAAGAAGATAAAAAGTTGGTTGTTATTTCTCAAAGGAATTACAAGAGTATTTATAAGAAATACTTTGTAGAAAACTAGACAAATAAGTTGTCTTGAAAATAACTAAAGACTAAAACTTAATGAAAGGAATTAAAAATGTGTTGAATAACTCTTGGCCTCCAAAAGTGACTCTTGAATCTCCATTTTCGTCACTTTTCTTTGACCAGAAAATAAAGTGATTATTTTGGGCTTTCTTGGGCTTGAAATAGATTCAAAAGAGGCTGGACTTGGTAGCTATCTTCCCCAAACGAATTCTGCACATTCTTCTTGTCCAGAACTTCACAAATAAGCCCATTAAGTGCATCTCCAAATTGCTTGACTTGCAATAGCTTCAGAATGGGTTTAGAAAACCATGTGAACCAATTTGCCTCATTAAAACCTTTCCTGGAAAACCCATTGGGATAAAACCAAGGATAAGGAAAAAGAGTACAAATGGTCACAACCCATTTGTAAGCTTTGCCTTCACGTTCAGTAACTTGTTTTAGCTTGGCGTCATATTTGAGCTCGGCAGCATGCTTGATCTCGGCATCATGTCCTTCTTTCTTGGTGCTTTCCATGTTCGGATCAGGTTCAAGCATTGCATCCCCTGGTTCAAGCTCAGTTCCCTTAGGTTCGAGCATAGCTTCCTCAGGTTCAAGCTTAGCTCCCATTTGATCATCTTTGTTGCTTCTCATGATCGTATCATAAAAGTCGAATGGGTCGGTACTCGGATGCTTGACTTGGACAATCTGATTTCTAGAACTGACTCGAGTTGGTCGAGAGACTCGGTCATCAGAACGGAGCTCCCTTTGTAGATTATTCCCGGATAGTGTTGGATCAAAGCGGAACACGGCTGTGTCGGACTGAACACGATCGCGGCCAATGCTGGTTTCTCCTCGATGAACCTCACTCGTACCGTCCATGACCTGCTCTGGTACATGCTGCTCATCATCATCCGAACCATCTGTGGATGTTTGGCTTGGTGCTCTGCCACGGAATCTATCACAGTCTTCTTAGGGGAGTCGCACTGAACTTCAAGACGGTCATCCTCCAGATTGTGCATGACTACTGGAGCTTTTCCATCACATTGAACGGAAGTCGGATCTCGAAGGCGCAGAAGAGCGGCGGCTAAGGTTTCGTTGTCATCAGGGACATAGCGGTGGACACGAACTGACTCGAGAAGAGCCTTGCGAGCCTGAGTTCTGGTGCGAGACGGGATCATAGTAGCACGAAGCAAGAGAAAACAAAGAGGCGTTAGGTTTTCTTGGTAACACAGAGCAAGAGATTTGTGGCACATGAAGCGTCACTTTTTGCTTTATAAAGAGCGCCAAACCCTAAAACATCACTCAGCAAACATGGTTAGTCCACAACGATTGGGCCTGACAGGCCCATTAAACCCTTAGCCAAATAAACACCAAGAAAATAACTTAACTCATCCAAATAAACACAACTATGTGTGACACAGTTGTTAACACATGAAACGATCAAATTTAGGACAATTAGTGATGACCCCATGAATACATCTATACACTAAGACATATCCGGATTTTTAACAAACCCTGTATTAGAAACCACTACTTTGTCTCTTGGTGTGTTTTTGTGGATGCAAAGGAAGTGTTTCAGCATATTTTATACTAAACCATATGCATAAAAAGTTCAAGAATGCAGTAGACACTCAGCTGAGCCGCTTTCACACTACTTGATCAACTATGTGTGTTGGGTTCAACCATTGACAAGACTGGAAATAGAGCCTTCTTCCTCACTTGCTTCAATATTAGATTTTTTTTTTTTCACACCAAGAAGATAGTCACTCGCTGTTTATTTGGTCTCTTCTTAATGAGTTATGCATGCAGCTTAACACTTAGCCGAGCTGCTTTTGCATACGAGTTACCAATATTTTATACGACCAAACTCAGAGGATTCCAATTACTTTGAGTGACTTTTACTCCTACCCAAGCATGACAGTGATCAGCTTCAGCTTAAGTGTATTAGCATTCAGATTCTTAAGCGAGTGTCAGTCATTTTAGGCCTTTTTTAACCACAACATATACACTCATCAGTCTTATCAAGAGTTGTTAGCTCCATCCGAACAGTGACCAATGTCAGACACAAAACGTTTTAGCGTCTAGTTCCAACTTGATTGTTCATCTCACGGAGCAACACTACATAGATCTTAACATACAGTACATATCACTACACAAGACAGTTGACTTACGAGTATGAAGTTTTGGTTTGGCTGCATACGATCTGGCATTTTTCTCTGCAGCTACTCACCCTTTGCATCCTGTATATTTAGTGCTCACACACACCCAGAGCATTTTTGAGAAATATAAAGGTATTGAGATCAAGAGGTTTAGTAAAGATGTCCGCAAGTTGGTTCTCAGATGCAACATGTTCGATAACTACAAGTTTTTCCTCTACTAACTCCCTAACAAAATGATATCTAATATCAACATGTTTAGTACGAGAATGTGTACATGATTCTTTGAAATGTCTATGACACTTTTGTTATCACAGTGGACTAACATAGAGTTCATAATCAACATGCATTTGTCTCATCCAGAGGAGCTGTGCACAACAACTTCCAAGGGCTATGTATTATGCTTCTGCTGTGGAGAGTGACACGCAACTCTGCTTTTTACTATACCAAGAGATCATATTGTTTCCAAGGAAGAAACATCATCCAGAGGTGATTTTCCTATCATCAAGACATCCTGCCCAGTTGGCATCAAAGAAACCTACAAGATTCTCATTAGTATCCTTTGAAAATATTATTCCAAAATCAAGCGTACCTTTGATGTATTTGATAATACGCTTAATAACATTAAGATGTGATACACGAGGTGACACTTGATATCTTGCACACAGACTTACACTGAGACATAGGTCTGGTCTACTAGCCGTAAGATAGAGTAGACTGCCAATCATGGCTCTGTAGAGCTTCTCATCAACCTTCTGACCCTCACTGTCACGAGGCAGCTTGTTGGTAGTGCTCATAAGTGTCCTGGCTGTCTTGCTTGTCAGCATGTCAAAACGCTTCACCAGGTTTCTAGCATATGTAGCCTGGGACACAAAGATTCCACTTTGGGACTGTTTCACGTGCAGCCCAAGGAAATTATTCAACTCGCCAACCATACTCATCTCGAATTCTTTGGTCATTGTGGAGACAAACTGTTTCACAAGCCTTTCACAGGTACTTCCAAAGATACTGTCATCAACATATATTTGGGCAATAAGAATATCTTTGTCCACTTGTTGAACGAACAAAGTTTTGTCGACACTTCCACGAGTGAAATTAGCATTCAAAAGGAATTGAGCTAATCTTTCATACCATGCGCGTGGAGCTTGTTTTAGACCAAGAACTCTATTTAGCTTGTACACATGATCATGGTATTTTGGATCCTCAAAACCTTAAGGCTGAGCAACGTTGGCTTCTTCTTGTAATAGACCATTTAAAAAGGTACTCTTAATGTCCATCTAAAAGATTTTGATATTCAGTATGCAGGCTATCAAAAAAACAAGTCTAATAGATTCTAACCTTGCCACAAGAGTAAAAGTCTCATCGAAATCAATTCCTTCAATCTGAGAGTATCCCCGAGGTACCAGCCGAGCTTTGTTACGAACTACATTGCCTTTTTCATCTATTTTGTTTTTATATACCCACTTAGTTGCTACAACATATATGTTCTTTGCTTCAGGGACAAGTTTCCAAACATCCAATCTCCAAAACTGCTCTAGTTCTTCATGCATAACTGTGACCGAAAACTCGTCGTCAAGAGCTCGCATAATGTTCCTTGGCTCTATGTGTGAAATAAAGCAATCTAGCTTTACCATTTCGGATATGAAACACGCCAGTTGAACCATCTCTTTGAAATCAATCTTTCGTCCCCTGGTTTTATCTATCTTCTAGTACTCCACCAATGACGTGATCAAGGGAGTGATTCTTAGGGAATTTCACATACACAGGTTCTTGAGGAAACTGTTTGTCACTTAGCTGAGAGACATCATCTGGTATAGCTACATCACTGGATGTCCCTGCAGAAGTCGACGATTCCTGAATTTTCTCAGCATCAGCAGAGTTAATTTGTTCCAATTGATAGCTGTTCTTGTCATCAAACACAACATTTACATATTCATGAATCATTCTTGTTTTGTGAGTGTAGACTCTAAAGGCCATACTATAAGTTGAGTAACCGAGGAAGATTCCTGCATCACTTCTAGAATCAAACTTTCCGAGTTGATCCTTGTCATTCAAGATGTAACATACACACCCGAAAATGTGAAAATAGCTCAGGTTCGGTATCTTGCCTTTCCAGATTTCATAAGTTAGTAAGATTTGTTCCTGGCTTGACATACACTCGGTTGATGATGTAGCAAGCAGTATTGATTGCTTCAGCCCAAAATCTAGGAGATACGTTGTTTCCATGAAGCCTTGCTCTAGCCATTTCCTGAAGCGTTATGTTCTTTCTCTCAACTACTCCGTTTTGCTAAGGAGTTCTAGGTGATGAATATTGATGTCTAATACCTTGACTTTTACAGAATCGCTCAAATATTTCACTCTGAAATTCTCCTCCATGATCACTCCTAATCTCAACTATACCTCCCTTCTCAGTTTTAAGTTGCAACGCCAAAATCTTAAAGCTCTCTGCAGCTTCAGACTTCTCTCTTAGTAATCTGACCCAAGTGAATCTAGAGAAGTCATCTACTAATACAAAAATGTATTTTCGACCAGTGATATATCATGGTTTTTACCCATTTTTGGACCATGATATAAGTCTTTTTATAGAGTCTTTTGGTATTTTTAGAGTCCTATTAGAGTCTTTGCAGGTTGATCAACGTTTGGAGCATAATTAGAGATTATGGAACTTTTTAGAGCATTTTGGAGAAGCATCAGAAGTGATGAAGTCATGTGGCGTTGATCGACACCAATGAAGACCGCCAAAAAAATCGGACTTCCACCAGAAAAAGAAAAAGAAAATCAGTTGAAGTTTCCATTATTTACAAGTTTGCCCCTGACGCGAGTTTGCCTATAAATATAGATTTTCAAGGCATTGTTTAGCCACCAACTATTATTCTTATTTTCTGTTTTGAGACTTAGAGAGAGATTTTTAGAGAGATTTTGGAGAGAAGAATTAGGCTCCTTAAGAGCAGATTTGGAACTCCTTTGTTTCTATTGATTTCTTTTATGCAATCTTATTTATTCATGATGTTTTCTTCATTCACCATGTCTAAGTAGTTTGCTAGTTAGGTTTAGGGTTTTCAAAGGTGATTATGAATTGTTAGGTCGAATTAAATTGTTAGGATAAAATCATTAGAGTTCTTCATCTGGATTTGTGTTTAATGCTGATTTTAGCTTCGCGACCTAGAATCTGATCTTAGGTTAATTAATAGATGCGAGAGTATTATTGATTGCCTGAACTAATGTTAGATGAGCAAAATACTTATTCGCAAAGAGATTTGGTTTAGGGATTTCGTGAACAATCGAACATGAACTTTAATGCTTGTTTGAATTGTTAGAATTTGCAAAGAGATTTTGAATTCTAGAGTTTAGGCATAGATAATCTTCGCAGCGAGAGTTGGTTGATTTTACATTAGTGTTTCGAGTTCGTGAACGGATCTTCATAATTCCTAACATTCTGTCTAGACCTGCAATTTAGATCACCTGAGAATTTCCCTGAACCTAGCGTTTAGTCTCCTGTTTTTAGGAAACCTAATTCGTGATTGCTCGTTTATTTTCTGCTTTGTTTTACTTTCATTCTGATTTGACCTAGCATAATCTGAACTTAAAAACCTTAGTGTAGCATCTACTTCCCTTGGGATTTCGATACCCCTTATACTGCGATTGCATTTGCTGTGCACTTGCAGTAGTTTTATTAGGGTAAAATCTGAGCCCTATCAACCAACTATACTTTCAATTTGAATCGGCCCCATTAAGTCCAAATGAATCAACTCAAGTATTCTCTTTATTCTGATTTCACTGAGTTGTTTATGTTGCACCTTTATTTGTTTTTCTTTGATGCAGGCTTCACACACTGTGTCTGTAGGAGATTCCAATTTTGGAATTCCTCGCACTATCTCAGCTTTGACAATCTTGCTTAGATCGTGGACATTCTTGTGTCCAAGTCTCCTGTGCCACAGATCAAGTTGAGACTCTTTAGCTACTAGACATAAATCAGATTTACTCCACATGTAGCAGTTGTTTCCCGACCTTATCCCAAACAACACCACAATTTCATTCTCATCAACTGCCTGACAGTCAACACGAGTAAAAATAACTCTAAGACCTTCATCACATAGCTGACTTATGCTGATGAGGTTTTCCTTATGCTGATGAGGTTTGCCTTTAGACCATCTACATAGTACATGTTAACCAACTGAGGTTTGTCTTCTGAATTCATATTGCCAACACCTCTGATTTTTCCTTGTCATCCATCACCAAAAGTAACTCTGCCGCCTTTAACAGTTGTAAACGAACCTAGAACACTTTGACTTCCAGTTATATGGTGCGAGCATCCACTGTCAAAGTACCAAGGGTTCCCATCTTGTGTCTCAGTAGACATATATGCAACATTGCTTGTAAGAACAACCTTTTTACTTTCAGGGTCAATATTCTTTTCATTTCCCATGATTTGTGTGAAATTACACATCATATCATTTTGCATTCATTTGCTTAGAGTCCTTTCTCTGGATGAATCTATCTTTGCTATCCAGACTTTACCAACACAAGTCGGTTCAGGATAACATTGACTCTTATTCCAAGCTATTCTGATTCGTTCCACCTGTTGGATTCGTGGACATTTTGACTTGAGATGTCCCTGAAAACTACAATAATAACAACATCTCTTGGTCCTTTTCTTTGTCGATTTCACATTGTTTGCACCTTGATGATCAACAATAGTAATTTTATTAGCAACATACTCTTTGACTTCTTTGAAGTTTTCTTGCATTGACTTGGAGCTTGATCCTGAGATGAAGTTAGTAGAACTGTCGGTTATCCCATTGAAATCTAAACCCCAATTCTTCTTGAGGGGTTATCCCATCAATCTTGTCCAGATCTTTGGTTCCTGTGTTCAACATTCATATCCTCTTGTGATTTTCAGTCAGCTCATGAAGCAGATTCTTTTCCTTTTCTTCTTTCTCAGCACAAGTAGCAATGATACGCTTGACATTCACCTCAAGTATTCTGTTCTTCTCTCTTTCTTTTAAAAACTCCTTTCTAAGTTTTTCAACTCCTGTCTCAGTAACTGAAATCGCACTCAACTCGCCGACTAATGGTCCATCCTTTTCACACTCAAGAATGTTCAGTTGAGCTTTCATCATTTCTTTGTATTTAATAAGCTGCAGGTTTTCATTGCTGAGAGCTACATTCTTGTTGTAAAAATCACTGTATTCTTGTTTCAAATCAAACTCGCCTTCATCATCTGTGTCAGCCTCTGAGTCTGATCCAACGCCCGTAACAGGTTTTTCTTTATGAGCCGTGAAGGCAACAAAGTTTAGCATCAGTTCCTCATCTTGAGATTCATCTCCATCTGACTCACTTTCACTGAAAACAACTAAGGATTTATCTTTCCCTTTTTGCGAACTTGGACATTCACTTTTTACATGACCAATCCCTCGACATTCTGAACACCTTAGCTCCTTCCTTTTAGTCAATGGACATTCGTTTTTGAAATGTCAAAAGCCTTCACACTCATGACATTGCAAGTCCTTCTTCCTGTTGGAATGATCTCCATCGAATCTCTGTCCTCGGTCTCCATCTCCTCGTTGAAACTTTTTGAAGGTTTTGTTTTGACCTTTCTCAACACGCTTCAACATTTTATTAAAGTTTCTTGCCATGAGGCTCATGTTCTCTTCAATTTGCTTCACTCCGTCTCCTTCACTCTATGCGCTATTCCCTTCTGCACATGAGAATGATCAATAGCTGTTTCCATTTCCTTTGCTTTGAGCATTCCACACAAGTGATCAAACTTGAGATCATCAGTATTAATTGAATACTTAAGGACAGCCTTATGAGCAGCAAATTTTCCAGAAAGACATCTAAGAAGCTTCTTTACTAGCTTTTTCTCTTTGTACTTCTTTCCTAGAACAGAAGCTTCATTTGCTATCGTGCTGATCTTAGCCGTGAAACTTGCAACGGTATCATCTTTGCTCATCTTGAGATTTTCAAACTGCGACGCTATATGGTCTATGCGAGTCCTCTTCACACTTGTGTCTCCTTCAGGGGCGGATCTACATGCATTAGCATGGGTGCAGTTGCCACCACTCAAATTTTGATTTTCTTTGTTAATTACTCTAAGATATTTTAAATTAGACCAAAATATGAAATTTTAAGCATAAACCTGTGTATATGCCCCCACTAAAATTTAATTTTAGATCCGCCCCTGGTCTCCTTCAAAGTGGTTTACAAGCGTATCCCAAGCTTCTTTAGCTGGCTCACAACCTTGAACCATCTTAAACTGATCCAGATCAACTGCTGCAAATATGACCGTCAGTGCCTTGGAATTAAACTTCGATGCACTCTTATCAGTTTCTGTCCATCTTTCTTTTGGTTTAAGTTGCACATACATTCGTGTTGGAAGGATCTTATCCTCTAGCTTCTCTTCAATTAGAATAGTCGGTGCCTCCCAACCATCTGTAACAGCTGTCCAGGCATCCTCATCAATACCGCGAATGATGTGTCTCATTCGTGCTTTCCAGTGACCAAAGTTCCCTACATCCAGCATTAGGGATTTTTGCACAACAATGAGTTCTTTCATAGTATCCATGAATGTCACATGACCTCGACCTGTAGAATAGATCTAGTGATCTATAAGAGGTGACCTGCTCTGATACCAAATGTTAAATCAATGCTACCAGGATATATGAAAGAATCGATACTTGAGAACAACAGCAACTACAAATTCTCCTTTTTATTAAAAATCACTTAAGCAATCTTCACACACTTGCTTAAACAGTTTGATAAAACGATGCAACTGCAACTTGACACTGGCCAATTTCTAATCTACCATGCACGCCCGTGCAAAGACCGCTTGCCCAAGAACCCTAACACTTAGATTCTTGAAGACTAAAACTCTTAAACTCCCAAACGGCTAACCCTAGCCTTTCTCCCTGAAGACCTATATATACTAGCCTTACTCTCAAGTCTATACAAAAGGTCTTCAATGCTTCAGATCTTCTGAATCACCAAGTTATGGCAACTTCTTCCTTGATCCTCACGTCTCATCTGTTTGTCCAGTGCCACATCACCAACTCAAGTCAGCCTTCTTCCCGCGTCAAGTGTGTTTCACACATCTCTAGTGTTTTAGAAAGTTCGCTCTTACAGTTGTGTCTTATGAATCTTTGAGATGTACGTTCTTGTTTCACAAGCAATCTCCATAATATATACATATGTCTAATATATGAAGTATTATATGATATGCCCACAGAAGATTAAAACTTATCATATAACTTAACTTCAGATAAAATAATCTGGTTTTTCTTGAACAACAGACAGAAACAAAAGTAAAAAATTTTGGAAAGAAAGTTTACAGAGATTAAACACAAACCATACGAGCAAAGCACGTATCAAATCATCAGTTAAATGCAATTTGGTACAGCGTTGAAGCTCGGGTAGATAGCGACAACTCCTTGATCATCTCAGGTTTTGGACACCACATTCCACAGACGAGATTGTTAAAGTCTTTAAGCGACAAGCATTTTTCAAGATATAAACCGCAAAATTTTTCTCTTCGAGTTCTCCTGACACTACAAGAAAACATGCAGATTTCCGATGGAATTTCCGACGGTAAAACATCCGTCGGAAATTTCCGACGAATATCCATATTTAACATGTGTGCGCCGTCTTAGTATCTTGATTTTTATATCATATAAACCAAAAAGATGGTTTAACGGATATCTTGATTTTTAGTATCTTGATTTTTATATCTTGATTTTGAAAATTTACCATATTTAAGATGGCCAAAAAAGATGATTTGAACATCTAACACACATATAAATTGTTATATCTCATACATAAACATTAAAACATACCCAAAAGTATAATATTTGTAAGATTATAGAATATGTTAGATTAGTTTGAAAATGAAGTATAAGTTGAAGGTTTAAATGTTTTGGTTATGGAGTTTGATTTGGTGAAGTATACTTGTTTTTTAAAATGGAAGAAAACAATACTTTTTGCAAATTTATAGTGTTATATAGGTATACAATACAATTATTAGGATGCATAATATAAAATATTGAATTTCTAATACCCTAAACCCTTAACCGTTGGAAGTCCGTCGGAAATTTCCGACGGATTTAGATATTTTTGGGAGCTAACTTAACAGCATACAAAAGATTCAAATCCGTTGGAAATCCGTCGGAAATTTCCGACGGATGTGAATATTTTCATTTTACCGCCTTGATTTCGTACACGCGGAAATTGTCGCAGTTTTTCTTTGAAATTTTTGTAAAATCGACAGATTTCCGACGGCATATTCCGTTGGAAAATTGTGAAATAAAATCAGAACGAGAGCTTCTTTTCTTCTATTTCACAAAATTCTCTTTCTTTCTCAAATGGAAAACCGATTTCTCCTCCTTCTCTCTATGATTCCATGAACATGTAAGTGTTCTTACCATTTGTTCTTTCTTTCTTGTAGTGTATTAGCATATATTATAGTAGAGATTTTATTTTAGTGATGGTTTGTGTAGATTTGGTGGTTAGATTGTTAGATTGTGGAATTTAGTGTTTTATGTTTTTTGTGATGTTTTGTGTTTGTGTAGATTTAGTGTTTTATGCTTTGAAATTTTGAGTTTTATGTTTTTGTGTTTATCTTTGATTTAAGATTGTTTAAGTGGTTATATTATAATTTTTTCTTATAAACTTGATTGATTTTTGTTTAAGATTTTAATTAGATATAACATTTAGGTTTATGTGGAAACACTTTTAGATTTTTAAAATTATTGGTTATGTGTTTATAATTATTTTAATTTTTTGAAATTTAATTTAAAATTATACAAACTATTTTTCTAAACAATAGTTAACTTGATTATATTTTTTTATTTTCTAAACAAAATTGTCTATTTTTAAAATAAGAAAAACGAACTTTAAAATGTTTTTCCTATTTTGTTTTTTAAATTGTTTTTCCGACGGATTTCCGACTAATTTTTTTTTTTCAAAAATCCTTTGGAAATTCCGTCGGAAAACAATCCATCGGAAATCCGTTGGAAATTTCCGACGGATTTCCGACGGATTTTGTTTTCCGACCACCTAGAACCCACAACCTTTTTCCGTCGGAAAATCGTCGGAAAGTGCCGTTTCCGACGGATTTCCAACGGTTTTGGCCGTTTGGTTTTCACATGTTTTCTTGTAGTGTGAGTATCCCCACCATTTAACAGTTTGTAGACTTGACAACACACATTCAGGAACAGTACTTGGTTGATTCCAGAGAAACATACCAGTGTGGTCATGATCCTAAGATCAAGCAAAAAAGTTTGATTAGAACCTCCAATATTAAGCAATAAAAATAGATTTTCAAGTAACTTACCTCCATTAGGGAGAGATCTAGTACTCAGTTTAAGAAACCGGACAATGATATTCGATGAATACTCATTGCATAGACATATCTTCAGATGTTCAAGTTGGTTGAAGACAAAAACCCTCACCGTACACAGCCTGTTAACAATATTAATTAAAATTATTAACAAAAGATTCTCTAATTGATTTGGTTAATGGAAATAGATTACCTTTGGCGAACATATTGTAAGACGCTTGATATATGTCATTGATTTGATAAGACTCTTGGCATCAAAGAATTCAACATCTACGTGTGCCTTCCTCAGCTTAGGCATATTCTCAATCAAACAGTAGTGATTCCTTTCATTATAATCCTTAAGTTTGAAATGTTTCAAATGGGGAGTTTCTATTACAAACCCATCAAAATCACCATGATTAGGCATATAGAGCGACAAACTCTGTAAAGACGGGACAATAACGGTGAGCTTTTCAATATTGACGAAGCTAGCAGCACGAAGATCCAACAACAAAGCTTCAAGAACAGGGCAAATAGATAGAAGCCGTTGAAGAGGTTCTTCATTGAAGTATAACACACTTTGAAGCTGCAAAGATTTCAGAGAAGGAAGACAAACCATCTGAGGAACATCCAAGATAATATTCTTGCCTTTTTTCAAGATCACAAGCGATCCGCAGGTAAAAAAGCTACTTGGCAATATGTATGAAGTAACCTGATAAGGAGAATAAGAAATCTTCAACTCACGTACGTAGTGAGAAACTGCAATTACAAGTTTACAACCCACCGTTTGATATCCTCAGCTTTAAAATGTAAATTACTAAACTTGAGGCGCAAGCTTTCTATAACCAGACACCATAACCTCTTGCACTCGGACTCTGAATAATAACTATCGTCGTACTTAAGTTTTGGCAACCAAATCCAAACACGCTCCCATCGTTTCCACAAAATGCTAGTGGACACAGCAACTTTTGTTGGAAGAAACAATAATACCTTCACTAACAATTCATCATCTTGTCCATAACTTCTCAAATCGTGAGCGTAAAGACGAGTTGGTTGGCTTTTGTCTGAGCGATACAAAAGAAAAAATGGCTAGCAAAAATAGAGAAATAAAATAGGAAAATTATTAGTTTTCATCTTTATACTAAACGATGATGACTCAAGAGATTTAAAGCGTCTTTTACTTATTTACTAGGAGAGAACCCGCGTTATACGCGGATCTTATTTTAATTTATGGTTTATCAATTTTCTATTTCTTTTTTATGAATTTTATTTTATTTTTTCGTTTTCTTAATGATATTTGTAATCTCTTACAAACACTATCTTACAAATATTTATTTGTTCTTCAATTGTTATACTATTTTCTAGGCGTAAATCGTAACTCGACCTTTTCCATATCCGACCCGAACTACCCAAACTTTTAGGGCAAAAGTAATAGAGATTATCCATTTAAATTTAGATAATTTTTTTCTAATGGGTAAGGATCGTGCCAAATAATTACCCATGATACTTGAATTACCCCGTTTGGGTAATTATTATTTAAAAAATTCTAAATTATCCTTATTTTATATAAATTATCCAAAATATTCTAATTATTCAAAATTACTTAATATTCAAATGGGTAAGGGCCGTGCCAAGTAATTACCCATATATATATTCTTAAAATTATTTAAAATTACTTAATATTTCATACAATTATCCTTATTTTATATAAATTATCCAAAATATTCCAATTTTTATTATTATACAATAATTATCCGCAATTATCTATTCGAATAATAATTTTAATTATGAAAATTAACCTTTTAGATAGTGATTTTAACTACCCGACCCTACCCGTACCCGACCCTTACCCTGACACCAGACTCGGAATCCGCCAAAGTCTTACACCCTTGATTCAAGACTTAGCCGCGAGATGGAGGCGATCAAGATGATGAGTAACATGTTTGTTGATTGAATCCACAACCAACGGTTTATGTTTCTGACTTACAAAGGCTATTCATCGCGATGACAGTAAAAAATAACACGAAAATTCAAGAGTTTGATTCCAAAAACACTTAAAAACTCGCAGGAACAAGATTGATTCAAAGACAATTCTTTTGAAGCAAGCAAAGGGATTTCTATTGATAAAAAGCGTGTCTACAATATGTGAATGAAAAGAGCTTATATAATGCTCGACATAAACCTAAGCTTAAGGTAACAACTATGAAAAGAGAATGCAATAAATTAAGCAAATCGTTATATGATCTCCTTGGTCGATCTTCTAGCTGTTAGGCATTAAAGGCGATGCGGCTAGAGTGAAACTTGAGGAGAAAGTGACGCTCTCTAGGTCTTCATGGTGGCATGGACGTCTAGGATCTTCTGTATTAGATGGAGGGTCGAGATCAGCTGGTATAAATGGTCGTTGATCTTTTATTTCTCCAAGTGTGAATGCTTCCGGATATGGAAAGTTTTTAAACAATGGGATCCGCCTGATCCTGTAGGTACTGGTGTATGTAAAGTTTCTAGATGACTCTCTGGGATGGTTGGATGTGTCTCTTAAATGCCCAGATGTTTCTACTGGTCGCCAAAGTCTCATTTGTAACTCATTAAACTCGTGAGCCTCCTAATAAGGCGAGCTGAGACTCCTCCGGTTTAAAAGTTGAATAACTTCTTCATATAAGCTCCGTTTGAGCTGATTCCACTTCGGCATGATTCAATGATAAGTTGAGTCTCCAAAAAGTTTGATTTACAACTTGGTTCCTCCTGGTTCGGCCGTAATCCTCCAATTAATGCATGTATATCGGACTTGGGTAAGTTCGGCATCACCCGTTTTGCAAGTTGGATAACTTTGTCATATGAACTCGGCTTGATCTCATTCAACTTGGGCGTGTGTCTCTGATGAGTCAACGTTCTGGAATAACTTGACTTGTTGCTTGGTTCATCATGGATTGGCCGGAATGACTCGATGAGTGAATGTAGGTCTACATCGGGTCCAATGGAGATTGGAATGAGTTTAAAACATGTGAACCAATTTGCCTCGTTAAAACCTTTCCTGGAAAACCCATTGGGATAAAACTAAAGAAAAGGAAAAAGAGTACAAATGGTCACAACCCATTTGTAAGTCTCGGCTTGACGTTTGGATCTAAGCTCGGCAACTGGTTCCACCTCGGGTGCAAGCTTGTTTAGCTCCGGATTGGCTCTAATGCTGCTTCTCTCCTCCGGTACGGTTGGAGTGGTACTGATGTTTACATCATACCCGCTCTTATCCGACCTTTTTTATTATGGGTATACTTTAGATAATAGTTTTCGATACCCAAATTATCCTTACCGGCTATTATCAGACCATATATCCTTAATGTCCAAGCCTACTATTTACATTCATATAAATCTCAATATTATCATAATTTTTAACTTTATAAATTTATCCTATTTTTATCTATATATCTTTCACTAATTACATCTCCTTTTTATTTGTTTTCAATTTTTGTATATTTTTGTATATTTTTGTATCTTTTCTTATAATTTTCTGTTTTTGGTATTCAATCTTATTTGTCTCTATTGTTTTCAGCTTTTTCGATATAATTTTTTATATAATTTATTATATATTCCATTGTTTATTGAATACTTTTTGTGTCTTATGGTCTTATAGTTTGTATTTTTTTTTCTTCACTTGCATTAAAAAAATATTATTCTTGTTTATTTTAAAATGACGATTAAATCAATCAAAAAATAAATTAGAAAGATATATACAATATATACTTTTTATTATGATTTTAAATTAAAGATCAATTTAATTTACTTTATATTTATGTTCGAATAATTTTTTTTATTTACATTGAAATTAAATTGTTTTTATATATAATTAAGTTGTACACATGTTAATTTATTATTTGTTTAAAACTGATGACATGTCAACGATAGACCAATAAGGGGGCTGATATGTCGTCGCTAGCTCTCTTTCATCTTTTATATAATAGATTTACTTATAAAATATTTGTTTATTGAATTTGAGTTGTTTTAAACATTTTTTATATGATTTAGATATTTAATATTTCATTACATATGTATGCTATATATATATACATAACGTATATATATAATATATATGTATACATTTCCAAAATGTTTTCATTCTTATATTTTTCAAAAACGACGTTTTCATGTTTCAAAACGTTCCGTTTCCGTATACCCATTTTTGTTTCCATGCAACATAGATAATAACCCTAATAAAAGGAGGTATAAAAACTTTAAATTATTAATAGTAACCCCAACAGAAGAAGGTAAAAAAGAGTTTTAATCTCAGATGCCCCTCCATCAGAAACTCAAATCTGAAATATCCCCCTTCTAATTTTATTTTGTTTTCATTTAATTTTAATTCANCCCCCCCCCCTAGTATGATTTATGTCGGACTTTACTTAGCTACCTGATATTGAAGCAAAATCAATTAAAATTCATTTCAATTCCAAGACTAACAAACTTATAAGTCTCTCTTGGAGAGTTAAATTGAAAATGTTACCTGCTTGTTGCTTTCTTCTTTCAATGTTTTTAAACATACGAGTAACACAATAATCAACAATAGACAAATAAAGCAGTTGTAGAGATTTTTGTTTCGAGTTTCAAGAGTTTTTTTTATTTTTCCTAGACAAATAAAGCAGTTCCATTTCTTTCATGTATATCTATTTGTTCTTCTTTTTCATCTGTTAATAGGAATCCATTACTTGAAAGTATACACAGATAAGTTTGAAGAAATGTAGGATTGAACAATCTATGATTTGTCAAACTTAAATCCGTAAAAAAAAAAAAAAATTAAACCCGTAAATCTTTCAAAAGTGAAAGCCAACATTTTCTCTCTTTATTGTTTCTTGCCAAAATAAATTTTAATCTACAATCTTTGAAGGTGTAACAACAGGTAAATCTTTCATGGAAAACCTTTACCTACTAAAACTTGAGCAACCACATCTGACATCTCTACCTTTTCTCTTAAACCGTCAGTACCTAAAACAACCATTTTCATCTTAAAATAAAAGAGTGGATTTTGTATCAGAATTTCATTTTAAAGGAATCTCCATAAATAAAATCAAGAGGAGATTGAACTCTTGTACGTACCTACAATCATTAGCATGTTTTGTGGTTTGATTAAGTTCTTTGGTTGGAAAGAAACGTACAAAGTTCTAACTGTACTCACAAACTGAAAAAAGGAAAAAACAAAAAAACACCAAGGAAAAATCTAATTTGCCCATAACCACTTAAACCTATTTCAGCAATTTCTCGGAAACTTGAGAAATAGAGAAAAATAAATATATAGCAGAACCAAAGATGCACCTATCTCGCATGCAGCAGAAGCACTTAGACTACAAAGTGCAATAGGCAACAATGAAACACCACGGCGAAGTCCCACAAACTCATATCTGGAGAACCTAATATATATAGATAGAGATAAATTAACTTGGTTTATTAATTACAAAAGAGAAACTAAAAGGTCCGAAGATCTTTAATCGTGGAAGAGGACAGAGGAAGATGATGAGTTTTTTTTTTTAGAGTACACATGTTAATTTCTCCAGCGCTGACGTGACAGTCAGCTGGAGAGAGTTGACCATCTTTTATATAAGAAATTGTAAATTTAGTTTTTTTCGTCAAATTGTTTGTATTCAATTTCATTTAATTCTTTCTTCTTTAGTAATTAGTATCTTATTGCGAAGTAAAAAGACTTAAAAAGATTCGGTTCATACACTCATGACATTTCCTAGACATTTCATTGATTGGTTCAGTTAATTTTCCAATCATGAACACGTAGTTTCATGAAACGTATACTTTCACTCCCTCCGTTTCATAAAAAAATATCATTTTAAAGTTAAAATTTTTATTTTACAAAGAGTGTCAATATATATTTGCAATGCAAGATTTGAATAAAATTTTAGTTTTAACATAATAATTATAATGTATTAATTAGAAAGAGATATTTATTTATGATATTAATAAGGGTATAATGGATTTTTTATATTTTTAATATATGTGCAAAAGTGTAAAATGATACTTTTTCTTTTTGTGAAACATAAAGAGTATTAATTTGCTAGAAAGTAGAAACTAAGTCAAGATGGGCGACTCTAGGGTTTTGAGAACAGGCGACCAAGATGAGACGATGATGGATATTGGGGATAAGGCGCAGCCACCAGGAGATCCACCGGACGTGAGAGAATCGTGGGCGAGTAAGGTGATGAGTACGAACGCAGGGGGCATGCCGAATCCGGGAGACCTACTAGATGACGAGTTCGTGGAAACCAGATTGAGGGTGGAGTTTCCTCAAGGGGAGGATGGAGAACCTGAGATAACGATCAGAAGTGAGGTGCTTGAAAGGATGAATGGGATGTGGAAGAATTGTATGATAGTGAAAGTTTTGGGCCGGAATATTGCCATACCTGCCTTGTACCGGAAACTTCGGGAGCTATGGCAACCGAAAGGGTCAATGCACGTGGTGGATTTGCCACGCCAATTCTTTATTGTACGTTTTGGTTTGGAGGACGAGTATTTGGCGGATTTGACTGGAGGACCGTGGAAGGCTTTTGGGAGTTATTTGATGGTTCAAGCGTGGTCCCCGGAGTTTGATCCACTGAGGGATGATATCGTGACAAAGCCGCTTTGGGTGAGATTAACAAACATTCCGGTGAATTTTTACCACAAAGCCATCTTTATGGGAATAGCTCGAGATTTGGGGAAACCGGTTAAAGTGGATCTCACTACCCTGAGGTTCAAAAGGGCCAGGTTCGCTAGAGTGTGTGTTGAGGTGAACCTTGCGAAACCTTTGAAAGGTATAGTGCTCATCAATGGTGAGAGGTACTTTGTGTCCTATGAAGGCCTTACAAACATTTGCTCAAATTGTGGATTTACGGGCATCTGGTCCACGTATGTCCGAGTTTATGTCAGGAGAAAGCTCTGGCGGTGGTAGAGCCGACGAGACCCGAAGAGGGGAAAAACATGTCGCAAGGAAGAGATGGTTTTACATCGGTCACGCGACCTGCAAGGAGGGTAGACTTGGTGGCAAAATCGGGAACAACTGCGGCGGTAACCACCGTAGCAGAATTGAGACGCAATTTGCGGGAGATCCCGGGAAATCATGTTCGGAAAAATATTGAAGTTTCAAATAGATTTGAGAATCTGGAGGAAGATACGGAACAACTAAACTCAAGGGATGTCGTATACTCGGGAGAGGCAAATAAGGAGAATGGAATATTTGTGTTCAAATTAGGTAAAGAGAAGAGTGGAGTGCAAGTTGGTGAGAATTCACGCGGGGGAAATGTGTTGAAATCGAGCAATGGGGTGAAAGGTGGGCCCATAGATAAGCGGGCTGGAAAGAAGCCCATTATAAATACTCGAAGCCAAACCAAGAAGACTTCGAATAGGCCCATGAGAGGCTTAATATTCGGCCCAACGAGAAGAGAAATTAATTTATCTGAGTCGGAAAAAAGGCTCAGAGTTGAACGGGGAAATCAGGGGCGAGCTGGTGGTGGATTCGCGAATGCACCGGAGGGTCAAACGGAGGAGTCTGTGTGAATTCAGGGGCAGGGGGATGGGATAGAGAGTGAGCTTAACCTCCAAAAAGAAGATGACATGCATGAATGTCCGAATATGCAGAAGGGAACCTCAGAAGAAGGGAGGGTTCTGTCAGAGGCATGATATGAAGCCCCGACGTTTCAGTGGTCACTTAAGCATCGATTCATCATGAATTGTCTATTGTGGAACTGTCGTGGGGGGGGGGGGGAATAAACCTAACTTTCGTAGATCAATTAGATATATGTTGAAGAAGTTTAAATCGGAGGTGTTGGCCGTGTTCGAAACACATGCGGGAGGCGAAAGAGCAGCTAGTATTTGCCGAGGGTTAGGGTTTGAGAACTCTTTCAGAGTTGACTCGGTGGGTCAGAGTGGGGGTCTGTGGCTCTTGTGGCGGTCGGAAGTGGGAGAGGTCACGATTGTGGAGTCAGCAGAGAAATATATTTATGCAAGGTTGGGGAATGGTGAAGATAGTACATACCTGATAGTAGTGTACGCGGCTCCAACAGTCAGTCGGAGAAGCGGATTGTGGGGGCAGTTGCGTCGGATAATTCAAAGTGTGGATGGTCCACTCATCGTGGGAGGAGATTTTAATACCATATTCAGGATAGACGAGAGGACCGGAAGGAATGGGCGCTTATTGCCGGACTCACTGGCGTTTGGGGATTGGATCAATGATCTCTCGTTGATTGATATGGGATTTAAAGGGAATAAGTATACATGGAAGAGGGGTCGGAATGAGAGCAATTATGTTGCTAAGCGACTCGATAGAGTCTTCTGTTGTGCACAGACGAGACTAAGATGGCAGGAAGCGGTAGTTAGCCATCTACCTTTTTTGGCATCGGATCACACACCAGTGTATATCCAATTGGAATATGATGGGAGGGGAAATCCAAGGAGACGGCCGTTTCGATTTGAGGCAGCCTGGTTGAAGCATGCAGGATTCAAAGAACTCCTTGAAACATCTTGGAATGGGGAGATGACAACGCCCTTTGCTCTGAATATGTTAAAGGAGAAACTCTAGAACTGGAATAGAGAGGTGTTTGGGTTAGTTCAAAAACTAAAGGAGGAGGTTATGAAAGAAATACGAGTAGTACATGAGTCACTAGAAAGGAGTCAAACAGACGAGTTACTTAATAGAGAGAGATTACTATGTCAGGCTTTTGATGAAATCTTGGAACAAGAAGAGGTTTTGTGGTTCCAGAAATCTCGGGAGAAATAGGTAGTACTTGGGGATCGGAATACTAAGTACTACCACACATCTACCATTGTGCGGAGAAGAAGAAATAGGATTGAAACGCTAAAAGGTGAAGACGGTAGATGGGTTAAAGAACCGAAAGAACTGGAGAAAATGGCCATAGATTACTATAGGCGGCTATACTCATTGGATGATATCGATCAAGTAGTGGAAAAACTGTCAGCAGAAGGTTTTGCAGAACTCACACGGGAGGAGTTGGTGGCTCTGAATAAGCCTTTCTCGGCTGTGGAGGTGGAGGGCTCTGTTAGAAGCATGGGGAAATATAAAGCGCCTGGACCGGATGGTTTTCAACCAGTGTTTTATCAGGAGGACTGGGATATTGTAGGAGAGTCAGTAGTCCGTTTTGCTTTGGACTTCGTCATTACGGGAAATCTTCCAGACGGGACGAATGATGCTTTGGTGGTCCTAATTGCAAAAGTCTTAAAGCCTGAGAGGATTAAGCAATTCCGACCAATTAGCTTATGTAATGTGCTGTTCAAAACTATTACCAAAGCTATGGTGATGAGGCTGAAGAGAGTTATGCCGAACCCAATAGGACCAGCTCAAGCGAGCTTCATACCGGGAAGGCTAAGTACGGATAATATTGTGGTGGTACAGGAAGTTGTTCATTCAATGCGACGCAAGAAAGGAATGAAAGGCTGGATGCTCCTTAAGCTGGATCTCGAGAAAACATATGATAGAGTACGCTGGGATTTCCTTGAAGACACGCTTCGAGCAGCCAGGCTTCCGGAGAGATGGATTGAGTGGATTATGCAGGGGGTAGCTAGACCTTCAATGAGTGTACTGTGGAACGGGGAAGTCACAGAAGCTTTCAACCCAAAGCGTGGTTTACGTCAGGGGGACCCCCTCTCACCATATTTACTCGTGTTGTAAATTGAAAGATTATGTCATCTCATAGAGGGATCGATAGGCTCTAAGGAGTGGAAACCAATAAGCATCTCCCGTGGTGGACCAAAGTTGTGTCATATATGCTTCGCGGATGACCTGATTCTATTTTCTGAAGCCTCGGTGGGCCAAATACGGGTAATAAGGAAGGTTCTGGAGCGGTTTTGTGTAGCCTCAGGACAGAAAGTAAGCTTGGAAAAATCCAAAATTTTCTTTTCCAGGAATGTGACTCGTGAATTGGGAGTTTTGATAAGCGCAGAAAGTGGAATTCGGTCAACACGAAATTTGGGTAAGTACTTGGGAATGCCGATCTTGCAGAAGCGAGTAAATAAGGAGACTTTTGGAGATATTCTTGAGAGGGTTTCCTCACGTCTGGCGGGATGGAAAGGCAGACGATTGAGTATGGCGGAGAGCATCACTCTTACGAAAGCAGTTCTTGCATCAATGCCGGTACCTACGATGAGTACGATGGCGCTGCCAAAATCAACTCTGGCTAGACTTGATAAAGTATCAAGATCCTTTGTATGGAATGATACCATGGAACAAAAGAAACAACACCTTATGTCCTGGAAGAGGGTGTGTAGACCAAGGCACGAAGGAGGTTTACGGATACGACAAGCAAAGGATATGAATACAGCTTTGCTAGCTAAATTGAGCTGGCGACTACTGCATGATAAGTCAAGCCTTTGGGCCAGAGTGCTCCGGAGTAAGTACAAGGTAACAGAGATTCGGGATCCAGCGTGGACTATCAAGAAATTGGTCTGCAACATGGAGGAGTGTGGTGATAGGTATGAAAGAGGTGGTGATCCCGGGTACGCGGTGGATCCTTGGGGATGGACGTCACATCCGTTTCTTGAAAGATGTGTGGCTGCTCAAAGTGCCATTACTAGATATGGTAGAGAGCGTGGTACCCGCGGAACTGGTGGAAAGCAGAGTACGAGATGTATGGAGGAATGGAGTGTGATGGATTCTTCCACAAATAGCGCCGTACATCTCTCCTAATGTAATAATGCAATTGATGGCAGTGGTTTTAGATGACGTGACGGGAGCAAGGGACATAATATCTTGGGGAGGAAGTCAGGAGTTGATCCCTAAGACGACGTCTAGGAGTTTGCAAGTAGTCTCAAAGTCGATGCTTTTGTCTCATTAGGGTCACACAAGCACAAAGCGAAAACATAAGGATATAGATAAGGATATAATCTAAGAAAGACACTGTACCTTGGACTAGGTATTATGGACAAAGTTTCATGGACAAAAAAAATTTGCATCTTCTAGAAGCTTACTTGTAAGAACTGTGGGCAAAGAGTCGTGGAAAATAGAGCTGTGAACAAAGAGCCGTGGACAAAGAGAGCTGCTGGACAAAAGAACTGTGGACAAAAAAAGTGAACTAAAAAGCATCCATTGATTCGTGCTCCCATGTTTACAACTATGTATATATAATTGATTTGTAGCAACGTAAACTAACGATTCACAAATAATTTAACTCAACCAAGACTTCGCTAACTCTATACTCCCATAAATCCGTTACTTGTAAGCAATACTTATACAAACCTCCCAATACTGATAATTCTGAAGTTACAAATTCTAATTTTTCTCTTCTTTGGTGGGCACCCTCCAAATCATGTTACAAATTCTCTTATAATGATGAAGATTGAACCCTTATCCCAGAATTTCTACTCATCTCATTTATCGGGAGGGTAAATGTGATGACATGGTGGTAAGTAGATCGTAGAGGAGTAGTAGCAAAATAAATAAACAGAGATAGCATGCGCTATGGGTAGAGTTTTATGGAAAATTGGTGTTGGACGAAGGTGAGCCATGTAAGTTTAAAACCGAGGAAGCTGAATTTTATAAGAAGCCTTGCCATAGTTTTAGAGATTCATTCAATATCCCTCTGGTTTTGTTTTTCTTAGCTATTTATAATGTTTATATATGTGCATAATTTAGTTGCGATGGATTGAAGGTGGGCCGATAACACATCCAAGGTAAAAGACTTTGATCAGAGCTTCATGGAGAATAATGGATCATCTGAGGTACAATAAATCTCTGTCCATGAACGCATTTACCATGTCCTATTATCCATATGACTAAAGAATTTGTAAAATATATTTGGTCAAGAAGTTCTGGTGCATGGTATGAGTTGACAATACTTGGAGGTGTGGACAGGTTGTCGTGGATAAGTTATAGTGGGTATTATATATTGATGTTATTGTGGACATGTTTCTTTGAAGTGCAAACTATTGGGGCTTTCGGTGGACATACATGAAGAAAGTTGACATAAGTACATAAGTGTTGACAAAAGTGCACAAGAGTAGGGAGAAAAATTTATGAACAATAGTAAGTACATAGTTTAGCCAAGTGGAACGTGGATAAGCAGGAATTCTGAATTTTGGCAAGCTCGGGAGTTCCGCTTAGTGTATTGTGGACAAAAATGAGAGTCTAGTTTAGATTTCGACTAGGAGCCAGAGAAGCTTGACATCACGGACATAGAGCATCATAGATTAGTTTGTATACAATCCGTCGAACATCTTGGAGCTTCGTTGCTCTTGTAGAAACAGTGAAAGAATCTGTATACAGAGAACGGCGACTTCAATAGTTGAAACATTGCTCAATGTTAAATCAGGGAAGCAAATCTCAGCTCCATCTTTGGGTAGCTGAAGATCACACCATAGAACAGCATCTGCCAACACTTGTAAGCATTGCGAAATGGTAAGCAAAAAACCCTGAAACCAACGGCCGATCTTGGCCAGCCTTAGGCATAATTACCGATGGTAATTATGGGATTCGAGCATCGGTAATCATCGGTAACCAACGGCCAATCTTGGCCAGCCTTGGACATATTTTCAACCGGAAACCATAATTTCTTCAAACAGGAATCGGTAAAAACTTTGGTTAGCGCGTTTGGCAATTTGACGTAATCTTCCAAAAATAATGTCACAATCTCTGATGGATTTGCTGTCAAGAACAAGAATATCTCATCGTCAGCGAATGTGTATACCGCCCGATTCTAAATATGACAACATACAAATCATTCCGAAAAGTTACATGTTAGAATACTTTATCTTCCAAAAATCGCCGAGAAACATTAGCATGAATATTTTAGCTAAACAAAAAACATCAATAATTTACCATCTCGTTTAAGTTTTACGTTTATGTTTACAAGGTCCACATGTAAAATAAAAGCACTAAAAAATTATTTATTCTAATTTCTAAACACAATATTAAAAGGGATAATAATATTGAGAATGCAAAAAAAAAACCCTATCAAACTCCAAAGCAACTCTATTTATATTCTTTCGACCAAAAAAAAAAGAAGTCAACTCTATTTATATTCTAAACCGGCCTCGGTTTTCAAACTGAAAGTAAACTCAGTCTTTTCAAACATTTTATTTTGCTGAAAAATCGATTTGGTTTTACTTGGTTTAATTTTTGGTTAGTGAAATCTAGAGATTGAACTTACAAAATCGGTGAACTCAAAGCATTTTTCGTCAAAGGAATGGCACAACCATACGTCCAGGGGCAAACGTACGTTGGTCGTAACAGGGTCACGTGCCCCCAACTAAATTTTTATTTTCTTTTAAGTAATTCCATAATAATACCTTCAACTAACTCATATCCTATGATAATGCCCCCAAGTAACTCAAATTCTATGATAATGCCCCCGAGTAAAATGTCTTCTAGATCCGCCACTGCATACGTCTCCTTCGTAATCGTACGTATCCAACATCAACGCTCGAACATCACTCTGAACCAAAAAGTACATAACATTTACATTAAGAAATATATTCTAATTAATTAATCAATTATTAAATAAGTAATGAGAACGTACATTGAGTTGTTGGGTTATAGTATCTTCTTGGGTTGCCATATGAAACGGTTTTTTTTCAATGGCATATGAATTGTGGGTCATCAAGAATGCGTATTTCCAACGTTTCTGATATTTCGGAGGTTTTGAGGCTTTGACGTTTCTAACGTTTTTGATCATCAATCTTAGAGGTAACACGTCAATTATTCTCTTTAATGTTGGCCTATAACTATAAACATAACCATTATTCGCCATCAAATATCAACATATAAAGTATTATAATAAAATAATATTAAAGGCAATAAAAACCTTAAACTTTTCTTTATTTTTTCTTTATTTTCCATTCTCTTTGTTAAATCGTTTTTCTGTATAAGACATGTCAATAGAATAAAAAATCACAGAGAAGATATTATGATTTGACATGGGAAAGACGATGACCGCAATTTTATTTTGTATTGTCCATACCAGCGAGCATTATCATCACATTGACAAACAAATCAACGTACCTTTCAAATCATTTATGTTACTGTATTTATAAAGTATAATGGTTTCACCGTTAATTTTTCTACAATCATATATGATTACCCCATAACGGCCAAGTAATTTAGCATATTTTATACATGGGCCACGATAAATTTCAAACACATCCCAACCTTCAAATTCAAATACGTACAAATGTTGCACAAACTGGATGGATACGTAGACGAACTAAGATCTCTTCCAATGTGTTGTATCTAAATATGACACTATTGAAAACCAATATGAAGATCCCGTTAATGGCTCCCATCATTGCTAAATTGGCAGAAAATTTGACAGGGAAGTTGAAAGAGAGTATGTCAGAATCTATCGCAGATGAAATCGCAGTGATTTGCGTGGGTCTGATGCGTTTTCGTTTAATTGAGAAAAAAAAACCGATAAAACCTTTTCAACTACCTGCTTCAGATCTTCTAATGGTCTTTTGGTCGACATCAGAGTTTCAAAACCAGAACCAGAAGAAATCAGTGGTGAAAGTATTAGAAATGTCATTGGTGATATTCGAGATCATGACGAACATGATCTATGTTGGACATACGTCCTAACAGATCTGGTAAGTGCATTAAGAATATTGCATGTATGGGATGAGAAATTCACTCCTTTATGCACTATGTTTCTCTGTCAAAATGTGGATGCAAAGGAGTATCAAAGACATATTCCCGCACCTGAAGATCATCGTTGCTTTGAGTGTAATTTGATTATGCGATTAGCTTATATTCAGAAATTTGGAATACCGAGAGAAGAAAAGGGCAATGAATTTTTTGACTGTAGAGATATACATCTTCGTTACAAAGAAGATCAACTCTTTAAAGTTAAAACCATTTTCAAATTTGATACTCTAGAGGAAGCACTCGTTCGGCGCAGAACTCACCTTGTCGAGGCAACATTGTATTGTTTTGAGGGTTGGGATGGGAACGATATATATCGTGGGCCATGTAAACCAGGAGCTAAACTAGAAGCTCTTCACGGGGTAATCATGTCGGATTACAAAATGATGAATGGTGAACCCGTGATAATCTATAAAAGCAGTAGCGGAAAAGATATAGGTCTTGAGGGATATAAAAGATTCATCCTGGTGTCTGCCGCAGTGATGATCATGATAACCACTATTAAAAGGATAAAGAACAATAACGGTCATCGAAATTTTTCTAACTACAAACATAACCATTAATCGCTATCAAATATCAACATAAAAAAGTATTATAATAAAATAATATTAAATGCAATACGAACCTTAAACTTTTCTTTATTATTTTTTTTTTTCATTTTCTTTGTTAAATCGTTTTTCTTTATAAGGCATGTCAATATAATAAAAATCACAGAGTATGTATTATGATTTGACATGGAAAAGACGATGACCATAATTAATTTTGTATTGTCCATACCAGCGAGCATTATCATCACATTGACAAACAAATCAACGTTCCTTTCAAATCATTTAAAACCGAAATCATTTATGTTACTGTATTTATAAAGTATAATGGTTTTACCATTAATTTTTCTACAATCATATATGATTACCCCATAACGGCCAAGTAATTTAACATATATTATACATGGGCCATGATAAATTTCAAACCCATCCCAACCTTCAAATTCAAATCCGTACAAATGTTGCACCAACTGGATGGATACGTAGACAAACTAACATCTCTTCCAATGTGTTGTATCTAATTATGGCACTATTGAAAATCAATATGAAGATCCCGTTAATGGCTCCCATCATTGCTAAATTGCCAGAAAATTTGACAGGGAAGTTGAAAGAGAGTATGTCAGAATCTATCTCAGATGAAATCGCAGTGATTTGCGGGGGTCCGATGTGCTTTCCTTTAATTGAGAAAATAAAACCGACAAAACTTTTATAACTACATGCTTCAGATCTTCTAATGGTCTTTTGATCGACATCAGAGTTTCCAAAACCAAAACCAGAAAAAACCAGTGGTGAAAGTATTAGAAATGTCATTGGTGATATTCGAGATCAAGACGAACATGATCTATGTTGGACATACATCCTAACAGATCTAGTAAGTGCATCAAGAGTATGCATGGATGGGATGAATAGTTTACTCCTATAAATTTTTTTCATAAAATTTAGTTTAATGTTTTTGATAATATTTGGTAATTATTTTGAAAAATATAAGTAATGCATTTCTATATTTTGGTTTAAATTTATAATTTTAAATATTTGGTTATTTCAAATATAAATATAACTAATATTTTTTTGTATTGGATATCTATTCGGTTTGTGATTTGGTTCTAATTCGGTTCGAACACCCGAAATATCTTTAATAAATGATTATTTAGATATTTATGACTATCGAGTTTGATTTGGTTCGGTCTCGGTTTGGTGTTTTGATTCATGATAATTTGTCCACACCTACCGGCAATATCAATTGGTTTCGTTGAAATGTTATCATTTAAATATATCATTAGGTGCTTGGTCCATGAAACCAAACCAAATATATTAATGCAAATGGCCAAAGGCAGAGGTCACAATTCACATTTGTGGCGGAATATTTGAAGCAGAGTTTCGAGTTTTGTTAATAATTTAATATCAATACAGCATGTATGGATCATAAGAGAAAAAGTAATATTCGAGGGTGATAACAAAATAGTGTTTGATCTTACAAATAGTGGCGGATCTACGAGAATTTTTAGCTAGGAACATTATCATGGGATTTGAGTTAGTCGGAAAGTATTATCATGGAATTACTTATAAAATACAAAATTTAGTCATAATGTAGCTCCGCCCCTGCTTACAAATGGACAGTCATGAAGAATTTTAGAGTGCATAATTGGATTAGGGTCATTCACACTTGCACGGTGCACTCCACATTATCGTCGGTGCTAATGTATGTTTGTGCAGACAGGAAAATGTAGAACAAGGCTAATGGTATTTGCCTACCTTGTTTATGGTGGAATGTCAGCTGAAGAAGCTCTTGAGATGTATGCAAGCAGAAAAACCACAAAAAATAATGGAGTAAGTCCCTTTTAATTTATCTACTAGCTAATAGAGGATTAAGAAAATCAACCAAATTGTTGAAATTTCTTGATTCATTCGTTGACAGGTCTCAATACCAAGCCAGCGTCGTTATGTGAAGTACTGGTCTGATTTACTTTCGTTTCGTAAAGGAATTGGAAAGGGACCTCCAGAGGTTAAATTACCTCAAGATCATAGCAGAGAGCTGCTGAGAATTAGACTTTACGATACAGCAAACGTTGATTCCGTTTTCTTTGTTGTCTTATAACTTCAGGAGGTAATATAATATATAACACTTTGATACATCACAGACTCTGTTTCTGCTTGATATGTACATTTTGACTCTGTTTCTGTTTGATATGTATACATTTTGATGCAATGCACACTCTGTTTCCTGTTAGATATATAGAGACTTTGACGCACTAGAGACTTTGTTTCTGCGTGATATTATATACACTTTGATGCATTGAAAACTGTTTATACTTAATATTGTATATACATTTTCATGTGTTGCAGACTGTTTCTTCTTTATATATATACATTTTGATGAATTGTAGACTCTGTTTCAGCTTGATATTATATACACTTTGATGCAATGAAGACTCTGTATCTGATGCATTGTAGAACCTGTTTCTGCTTGGCATATACACTTTGATGCAATGAAGACTCTGTTTCTTCCTGCTTTATACACTTTAATGTGTTGCAGTCTCTGTTTCTTCTTGCTTTATAGACTCTGATGCCATGTAGAATCTGCTTCTGCTTGATATATACAATTTGATGCATTGAAGACTCTGTTTCTGGTTGATATATGTAAAATTTGAGGAATTGTAGACTCTGTTTCGGCTTGATATTATGTACAGTTTGATGCAATTCAGACTCTGTTTCTCATGTCAGGTTCCAAATGAGATGTATCGACCATCTGTAGAGCTTGCGAGAGGTTAATGTAGACAATTCAAGAAAGGGTATTGTAGAAGCTCGAGTCCACGGTATTATATATCTCATGTGAATGATTCAGAGGAAGATGAGGTGCTAACATATGGAGAAAAGCCGCGTCTTGTTGTTCAAATGGATACAGAGAGTTCCATCATCGACGAGAAAACATGTCTTGATTTCTACTTTGACAAACGATGATTACCGATGCTCGAAGCAAAAAAAGTCCCATAATTACCGATGCTCGAATCTGGAAACAATCCGGAAAACCCACCACGAGCAATTACACGAGGAGAATCACCTGGCAAGCAAAAAAAAAGGTAATCAAACAAGTGATTTATTAGATTAAAAGAGAGAAAAGTAATTATGGGACTTCTATCTATATTTAAAAACAGCTCTTTAATAGCTAAAATTTCCCAAACCAGAGTTGAGTTTGCCATAACTGTTATTATGAGAACTTAAATCCCCAAATGGGGAAATCCAAGTTAAATTACTACCATCTGTAATCATCCCAAAGTGTACTACAAATCTGGATGATTAATTTCTTGGAAAACAATGAGGAGAGAAAGTGAGAGCACTCACCAGTGAGCGTCTGCCATGGACTTTTAGATCCTTGAGCATCGATTTGAGCAGCAAGCAGCTGAATCAGAACAACACCGCAGAGTAGAAGCGACGAAGCTCTCAACCCTCGCATTGTCGGATTACCTCGCCGGAAATTCATCGCAACTTGTCGTTCTCCTCCCACCGGCATCTGTAAGGCAAAGGTGGAGATTTTGTCGCAACCATTGAAGAGATCTCAATCCTGGATTTTCTTGGAACACATGAAAAATTGAAATTTGCAAAAGAAGAGATTGCGAATTTCGATCAAGAATTTGAAGTCGCAGATTCCGTTTCGGTACAAGGAGAGTCGGTAAATCGTCGGTGGAAGCAAATGTTTGTTGCCGACTAACATCTGTGGAAGTAATGTGCAAGTAAATAACTCTAAGGGTAAGAAAGACCATTCACATCCCCAAAGTGTGGGGGTTACAAAAAGTGTCTACAATGGAGATTTAGACCAAGTACATTGGTTTTTAAATTCAACACCCTCCACCTCAATTTTTAACACTCCACATCATCTTTTCTCTCTTCCACCTAATCATTCAACACCAAATTCAATTTTAACCTCTCCAATAGTTCTATTTAATAAAATTCAACACTTTACCCCACCATTTTTACTTTTTTATTCTTATTTCTTTATATAATTTTATAAATACACACTCATAATAATAATTAAAATCAATTTAAATTAAAAGTTATAGAAATCAAATTGTTTTTTTTAAAAAATTGGATTTTTTCTATTTTAGATTTCTAACTAATATTTTTATATAACATAAATAAAACAAAATTATTAAAACAAATCAAATTATAAAAACCTCATATAGATCGTGACTCAAACAACTTAAAAATCACGTTTACTTCCCAAATAGTTTGTGACTTAACTTGACAACCACTAATTTCCAAATAGATCGTGACAACTTTTCAAACAACTTTTTGCTCTGATCATCGAGATGCTCCTTTTCATTTAGCTTCATAAACATTTTCATCTTCTTAGCTTCAGTCTTTTCTTTCATCAGCTTGTTTGTCTCCTCTTGCCTCTTTGCTATTTTTTCCAATTGTTCCAACTCTTGCTCTTTCAATTGTTTGAAATTACTCCACTCTTCATTGGCAGCTTCCAAGACTGCACCCCTACCTATCTTTTTACTTTTCTTTTTAGCTGCTTCCCTCCCTATTGGACGAACACTAGATCCTACAGAGTTTGAGTCACTTGCATCACTCTCGTGAACTCTCTTAGATCCACTACTTCCTGAGCCAGTATTTCCTCCTACTTGACTAGCGTAACGTGGTTGATCACGGACAGCAAACCATTCTGACATTAAATTAAAATGTCCATTCTTACCACTTGAATATATTTCATGTGCTTTCGCCAATACATCATTCTCCGACCACCCGCTTTGTTGCATACGCTTAGCGTTATTGTAAGCGCCTATCCATTTACCCAATTTTTGGTTCATGTAGTTGAAATGATTTCTGCACAAAACTCTATCACGCGGAGGATCAAAAGAGCAATGCTCATTACAATACTCAGCAATTTTTCCCCAATATGCCTCGCTCTTTTGGTTTCGGCCAACAATGCTGTATGTTCCATATTTAATCCATCCACTCAATAGCACCAAATTTTGCTCCGTCGTCCATTTGGGGCTTTTCCAGCGAGTAGAGGTTGAATCTTCCGCATTTGGAGTGGCTTCATTAGCATCGCTCATTCCTCCAAGAGTCACTTGTGTAGAAAATCCGGGAAAATCAATTGCTCTAACCTCTGAAACATTTTCATTACCCGTTGGAGTAGAAAAATAGGGAGGTGGTTGAGATGAATATGGCATCATCGATCCATAGTTTCGATTATAGTTTGGAAAAGATGAAGGGATGGGGAAAATTTGGTGGAAAGCCATAATTTGGCATATTTTGGGGTTGGTTGAAATAAGGATTTTGATAATTGTTGGGATTTGGGAAAGGAAAAGGATAATTAGTAGAATTTTGGGTAGGATTGTTGTTGGGATCCATTTGAAAAAAAAAATTTAGAAATAAATAAGAGTTTATGAGAGAATAATTAGGGAATTATAGTATAAATCACGTTTTTTTCTGTGTCCAAATAAAATGAACCAAGTCTTTATTTATAGAGTTTGAAAAATGATGAATTTTGATATAAAAATTATTTTGTTTTACAATCGTTTGCTATATAATAATTGATGTTAAAAAGATATAGTGAAAACAAATCTTCAAAATCTCAATAGCCAATAAGAAAATAACACTTATCTCTTTCTCCCAAAATTTATCTTTTTCTTAAGAAAAAAAAAGAACACACGCGCGTGCGCGTGCGAGAAGGAACCTTTGGCCATGTAAAATGCTGACACGTGTTCTCTGTGGGTCCAAAAAATTGAAATTCAACTGAGTTTAATACACGTAAGTTTTTTTCTTTTTCAACACCTTCACTGTGGGTATTCAACAGTTTAATAAATGATTCAACAACTCCATTGTACATGGTCTTAGTGTGGGGAAATGGACATTTAAATCCTCAATTTTCAAATTTGAACCATTCAAAGCCACATCTTTCACATGATCCATTTAAATAACAAACTTTTTTGTTGACCGAGGTTTAAATCACGAACTTTTGTTGACTCGACCACATTAGACACGACGTTAACTTCACTAGCGGATCAACTAAACGCCGTCTAATCCTCGTTTGGTAGAGAAATTAACGTTGTGCCTAATATGGTCAAGTCAACGTAAGATCATGATTTAAACAATAGTCAACGTAAAAGTTTGTTATTTAAACCGTCCATGCGAAACATGGTGCTTTTAATGGCCAAAATATAAAAGTTTGACATTTAAATGACATTTTTCCGTCTAACCAATATTTTTAATTTCTTCGGATACGTAATATTACTTGATTGCTAATCAAAGTAACCAAAACTAAAATTAGAAGATATTTAAACATAAACTAATTTATGAAACAGAATTTTTAATTTCTTCAGATTACATAGTATTACGTGATTGCTAATGAAAGTAACCAAAACTAAATTTAGAATATATTTAAACATAAACTAATTTTACGAAATAGAATTTTTAATTTCTTCGGATTACGTAATATTACGTGATTGCTAATCAAAGTAACCAGAACTGATTTTAGAAGATATTTAAACATAAACTAATTTTACAAAATAGAAGTTATCCGTCTATAGAAAAATGTCATTTAAATGCCGAACTTTCAAATTTTAGATATTCTAAACACCACGATTTCTGATGAATGAGTATCTCAAAGCTTCTGTTTCTGATGAAAGAGTATCTCAAACTCAAGATTTTACAATGTGAAAGATTAAGGATCTCAAGCTTTTTGTGGCCTATGATTAGAAATAAAACTCATATATTGCTGATGAAAGAGCATCTTAAACTCAACATATTGAGGTTCTTGAGGTAATACACGATTTGTTTAGCAATGTAAATTTTCAAACAAAATCCAAATACTCAAGCTCGTGAGAGTGATATTGGTCAAATTTACCCTAAGCAACTCTCTCAAATTAAGAGATCAGTTGTAGTACTTAGGGATCGAATCCACAGAGAAGGGATAGTCACACAGCAGTTTTCTAAATTCGAATTAAGCTAGGTGAGAATGTAAAACTAAAAACAGAAAGCAATTTAAAACTTAGTAAGTTCATGAGACGAAACGCTAGGTTCAGGGAAATTCTCAGGTGATTTAAATTGCAGGTCTAGGCAGGATGTTAGGAAATATTAAGATCCGTTCTTGAACTCGAAACACTAATGTAAAATCAACCAACTCTCGCTGCGAAGATTATCTATGCCTAAATTGAAGAAAACAAAATCTCTTTGCGAATTCAAACAATTCAGACAAGCATTAATATCAGGTTCAATTGTTCACAAAATCCTAAACCAAATCTCTTTGCGAATAGGTATTTTGCTCATCTAACACTAGTTCAGGCAATCAATAACACTCTCGTGTCTACCAATTAACCTAAGATCAGATTCTAGGTCATGAAGCTAAAATCAGCATTAAACACAAATCAGATGAAGAACTCTAATGATTTTATCCTAACAATTTAATTTGACCTAACAATTCATAATCACCTTTGAAAAACCCTAAACCTAACTAGCAAACTACTCAGACATGGTGAATGAAGCAAACATCATGAATAAAGCAGAATGCATAAGAGAAATCAATAGATAAATAAAGGAGTTCCAAATTTGCTCTAAAGGAGACAAATTCTTCTCTCCAAAAACTCTCTATAAATCTCTTTCTAAATAATGGTAAAATAAAGTGTAGCCTAAACAATGGCTGATAAACTATATTTATAGGAGAGGATTTTCGTCAAGGGGCAATCTTGTAATTCTTCAAGCTTGGGCAATTTCCTTTTTCTGATGGAATTGGGAAACTTTGGCCGTCCTTGTCTGGTGTCGATCGACACAGATGGTGTCGATCGACACCTTGTGCGTAATTCTTCTCTTCTGATTTCATCACTTCGCAGCTTCTTGCAGAATGCTCCAAAAAGCTTCAGAATCTCTAATTATGCTCCAAACGTAGTCCAACCTATAAAGACTCAGAAACGACTGGAAAACTAACAAAAGACTCTATAAATACACTTATATCATGGCCTAAAAGTGGGTAAAAACCATGATATATCAACTCCCCCAGACTTAGCCTTTGCTTGCCCTCAAGCAAAACAGAAACTTAGACTGAAGTAGAAGTTTGAAAACAGGAACTTCCGAGTACTTCAACAGAAACTTAGACTGAAGTAGAAGTTTGAAAACAGGAACTTCCGAGTACTTTTTTAAAATGCCACAGTGATTAACACTTCTTGAATCCACATGATATTAGCGCCAACCTTAGGAAATGTTCAATGTACTTACCACAAGCTTAGCAATCTCCCAGTTCAAATCCAGATCCTTTCCTTGATATAAATTTCGAACTCTAACATTGGTAATGCCATAGAACTTTTCTGATTCTTTTCCCTTCCTTAGTACCTGTAAAAGACATTCTCATACAGCTCCCCTATTTTCTCTTCCCTTAGTCAACTTCTGCCCATTTTCAGGGTGTTCTAAGATCTTTTCATTGACTCTTCTTATTCTTTTTGGGATCTCTGGAATAGTGCTACTCTCTACTTGTGTTCCTTGTGAGGAGACAGGTTCAAGAGCATCACTAATATTGTTCCTTGTGAGGAGACAGGCTCATGACAAAGGCACTATTCCAGACTTAGACTATTTTTTTCCTTTCTTTTCTTTTCTCTTAAGGGAAGATCAAGGAGAGACTGCAATTTCCTATCTGTTCGGGCTGAAAGAAGAATCAAGTTCTGCGCATACCTAGTTCTTATAAGGGGATCTGAACTCGCTCTGTTAGACTGATTCCACTTGCAGCTTTCTACTTAGTAAGTCCCGAAATCAACTCTCATATCAATGGTTCTTCAAGTGTCAACTTCCTGTGGTTAGTTCCTAGAAAAACCGAAAATTCCAACTGATTTTGACTCAATAAAACAAATTTTGAAAACTTTTGACTCAAGACTTAAAACAAAACACAAAGTCAGTAATCACCTCCCCCAGACTTAAACAACACTGTCCCCAGTGTTATCAAGCCCGAAGTTAGCTAAAAAGAAAGATTAGAAACAACATAAAAGACCAGATAGAAGACTTAACTTCGTCTGCGTGTGGTGTCGATCGACAGCTAGTAGTGTCGATCGACACTGGTCAAGGTCGAGTCCAATGTCTCCTTTTTCAACTGACTGAAACTAGGACTTAAGTAAAACCAAAACTAAATAAAAAGAAAAACGTACCTAACAGTGGGTTGCCTCCCACTCAGCGCTCGTTTACAGTCATTAGCTTGACTGTGTCGGGGTTCAGACGTCTGGTGGATCAGAGGGTGGCAGTGAATGCTTCCCAGACGAATGTCTTCTCATCCATTGCGGTGTATAAGCAGTAAGTGCATGAAAGCGACCAAGGAAATGAGGAACAGCAGCAGGGTGGGACTTGACTTCGGGTGGTACACTTCGTTTTCCTGCAGCATCATCAAAAGAAACAGCAAGCCCTCTACGAGAATCTTGTGGCTTGTATAAGTGCGCAGCAGCCTTTGAAACCTTAAAGCTTTTATTGACAAGATCAGGAGGTTTGGAATTGATTCCAGGGAATGCATACCTTTGCTTCATTCGAGGTTTGTGGCGTGAAGGATGTGGAAGCATCTGTTTGACCACTTGTGATGGAGTTGCAGCATTGGAGACAGCTTCTGGTATGATCCGCGAAGGGTGTCGATCGACACAGGTGGTGTCGATCGACACTCTTTCTGCAGCTCGAATCTCTGCACTTTTTCTGCAACTCAGCTCTGCAATCCTTGCTTCTATGGTGATGACGTCTTCCTCCATCAACTTAGCACTGGTTAGACTTTCAATTTCGCTCAAAGTACTGAAGATATGACTGTTCCCACTCCAATCTTCAAGCTCCACAACTTCCTTAGAGTTTTCAGCCAATGCCTCTTGAACAACCAGTTTGTGCACTTGCTCTTTAGAATCCAGCTCCTTGTCACACCCAACAGTAGAGTCATCTGAAAGCTCCTTGATTGGGTCTTGATCCATAGACAATTCTACTGAAAAAGATTGACCATCAATGGTGGAAGGTCCTCTTAACTTGTCCATGTCAAAATTCATGACAACATCACCCAAATCAAGCTCTATCTTCCCTCTTCTCACATCAATGATGGAACCAGCTGAAGCCAAGAATGATCTTCCCAGGATAAGAGGGTCTGGAGGTTCTTCATCATACTTCAAAACCACAAAGTCTGTGGGAATTATGCAGCCTTCAATCTTCAGGGGAACATCTTCTAGAACACTGATATACACATATATTTCGCATATCTATCATGCATTTAGAATAAATTTTCATCCATATTTCATTAATAGGTAAGTATAATCATAGTATTTGATCATTTATAGGATTTAGAACATTTGCATTAGCATTTGCATTTTCTTTTGTATATATGCATCATTTCAGGTTATTCTATGCATTTGGAGACAATGTGGAAGCTGGAAACATAAGATGATGAGCTAGGAACAAGCAGAGAGCAAATTGATGTCATATGACTTGCTGTACCGAGATGTTGCAAACAATTCAAATCCATGCCACCTAAAGCGACTTAAAGATCAGACTTTACAAAGACTTTCCATTCCGATTCAGCCTCCGCAATCTTCATAAAACTCATAGAAAATTGAGTTATCTTTCGTTCAGAGTTTATTTCAAGTCATTATGGTCAGTGGTTCAGAAGATACGGCTATTTAAGTAACAACATGTCCGTCTGGAAGTTTCGCGAACAATTTCGTTAACTGAACGATCAGCTCGGATGAAGGGTTTTTCATTGTGATTTAGCCTCGGCAGTCTTCATAAGAGTTTTAGTAAATTGAGTTAGCTTTAATTTGGTGGTGATTTCAAGTCAAACGGTGCAGTAGTTCAAAAGATACAGATCGATCAATCCATGAATCTGAACCAAAAGATACCACTTGCAAAGTGCTCCAAAAAAGTGTTTATGCTTTAGTAAAAGTGGGATTAGAGAGGTCTCTTGTCCCTTGCCCCTTGTCTCTTGCCCCTTGACCCCTCTTTTAAGGCCAAGAGCCATGTTTAAAACTCTATATAAGGAGTGTGTGTGTGCTTGTAATAATCATTCAGTTTTTCACTAAGTTTATCATCTAGTTTTTAATTCAGTTTTCATTCAAGTTATAAATCAAGTCTTATATTCTCTCTTTCAAAGTCTTCTTTAAGTTCTAGTAAGCTTTCCTTTGTTCTTCAAGTGTTCTTGAGTTCTATNGAATTAATTCTAGGCGCTCCATCTCACGCAATCTTTCACGCGGTTTTAAAACCGCGTTAAAATTCGTCACTCCCATATATTTCCCCTATTTATAACTAACCACCTTCCTCTCCTCTCTCAGTTTTCTCGATTTTCGAAATCTTCTCTCTCTCTCTACTCTCTATACTCTCTCTCTCTCTCAACAATCTCTCTCTGTTGCAATGTCGAAGAACGGCGCTAGAAACTGCTTAGGCTCAATGGAAAATATCCGAAAAGTATTCCAACGGTTCGACAAAAACGGCGACGGGAAAATCTCGATCGAGGAGCTCAAAGACGTGATCGGAGCTCTCAGCCCGACGACGGCGTCGCCGGAAGAAACGGCGTAGATGATGAAAGAGTTCGATCTCGACGGCAACGGATTCATCGACATGGACGAGTTCGTCGCTCTATTCCAAATCGGAGACGAGATCAACGGAGACGGAAGAAACAGCAGTAGCGACATCAGGGATCTCAAGGAAGCGTTTGATCTGTACGATCTGGATCGTAACGGACGGATCTCGGCGAAGGAGCTTCACTCGGTGATGAAGAATCTCGGCGAGAAGTGCTCGATCCAGGATTGTAAGAGGATGATTAGCAATGTTGATGCCGACGGTGACGGTTGCGTCGATTTCGAAGAGTTTAAGAAGATGATGATTAACGGCGGATCTTGAACGCGATTCGAAATCTCGCCGTCGAATCGACGGTTAGAAATAGTTATTTTCTTCGTAGTTTTTTTTTTTTTTTTTGTAAATAGATGAATTAGAAGTTTCTAGCATTGTTATCGATTAAAAACTCTCTCTAATGGCTATGGATTAATTAGGGGAAGATTAATGTACTAATTCGAAAGGGTTTAATCGATTTTTTTTTTAAATAAAAGGATATATATTACCTTTTTGATTGATGATTAATCAAATATGGTTGCATTGTAAAAGATGGTTTGGTCATGTGCATCTTGTGTTGTGTGGATTAGTTACACTTCACGATCCCATGTGATCTTTAAACTTTCTCCACGTATCTCGCTGGTGCATTAATAACAAGTTACGTACGATACGATTCTCTGGTTATCATTATTAGCAATAAATCCCAAAAGTTTTTTTTTTTTTTTAATCGTCTAGAATTTTTACACAACCGGTGGAAATGGATAAAATCACAGAAATAAAGCCAGTAAAATATAAAATTTTCTCGAAGACAAAATCGTATGAGAGGAAAGCATATGAAACTATATAAAATTACAATGCAGAAAATCTAAATACCGCAAGGGATTAAAATCTGTAACTAAAACAGATTTGATGGAAATATCGATGGCTGATCAATCAATCGTTCTCCATGATGGTTTTCCGTTTTCGTGCTCCCAATATGAATACATGAGATGAATGAACATTGCGATAAGCATATCATAACATGAATATATGATCATACCCGAAAAAACTTTTGGCTATCTTTCTCATGGTTTTGAGTCTAGCTAAATTTTATGGACTTTCCCGTGGAAGGGGTTACTTATGATTTGTTCTTGACCATCGAGGCTTATTAAGCCGTTAACATTATGTGAAGAGTACTCTATGTGCTCAGGTTTTGGGAACGGGCACATGTCAAACGTGATAGTAAAGACGTTGATGAGGAAGACAAGAGAAGAAAGTACCAATTTTGGCGTCTTCTTTGTCTATCTAAATCACTGAAAGAGATCAGAAGAGGAGACTGCGACGAAGACCCAAACGAGAAAGATTTGATGAAATATCGACTGCGGATGATCGTTGCCCATAACTTGGACACTGTGAGAAACGTAGTTACGGATTTTGCAGGCAGTGTCCCAATAATCTCGATCACTAAGTCGAGAGTGATTTGATCAAAGTTGTTTTTCTCTTCCGAAGTTTGTGGATTTGATGTTCACGGTTTTGGTCTTTTTGCTGCGTGTTCTCATGATCCCATCGCTCTTGTTTTGAAACCCTATTCTCTCTCTACTCATAAATTTTGAGTGCCTCGTTTAAAAAGGCCCGTAATATAAACCCATGGGCTTCACCTACGTACCCGACTGGTAAAGTGGATATAATAGGTAACCGGGTCGGGTCTTCATTGATACGCATTTTTTTGCGGGATTGGGCTGTCGAAAAAAAAAAACGTATACTCATATTGTTTTTAAACAGCGCAATAAGCAGTATTGAACAACGACAAAGGTTAAGACGAGACATGCGGCTAGAAACAGTTTTGAGATTTATAAAAAAACACACAACTACAAAATTAGGATTTTCAATTAATAAAAAACATTTCAAATCACTATTTTTTAAAAAGTAAATCTTAAATAAAAATCTCTAACTGAACTAAAATATAAATTGTAGAGCATTCCGGATAGATCCGAGCCCGGTTGGGCATAAGTCAATAAACCCATTAGCCCAAATGGGCTTGACCCGAAATGCCCAATTTTTTTTGAGCTTATATATGTAGGCTCGAACCCGATATTTTTAAGGGCCGGACGAGGCCGAGCTTCGGGTTCTGGCCCTAATTAACACCCCTATACCCTCAGAAACAAAAGAGTTGTGTCGTGACAACGAAACAATTAGGGCATTCTCATTATGTCGAGCCATTTCGTCCAAAGAAGAGAAATGGATTGCTGGAAACTTTAGTGGTAGTTGATGGTCGAATTATCAAACCAGAGTTTGATTAATTTTTTTTGAACATACCATGTTGCTTGTTTTCAGAGGCTTGATGCTCTGTTGCGAAATTTGAGCGAAGAGAAGATCGATTGATTTTGAGAATTGGTGTTTGCCAGACAAGCAAGGTTAGGCTTTTCTTTTCTTTCGAACCTTGAAGATTCTTTATGACCAAATGTCGTTAGCTCGACTGGTAAAGAACCCTAGGCAAAGTTTAGAGGTCACATGATCGAGAGACGCTTGAGACGATACTAATAATATTACATGCTGTGGTTTCGGACCTGTGGGGATGTACGGGCTTCGGTCCAGAACCTCTTGGTAATTCAAAAAAAAAAAAAAAGATTCTTTATGGTTGAGAGATTTAGATCTTGAAAAATATATGTTAATTTGTCAAATTATATTTTATACTTTTTTGAATGTGTGTTTTAAAAAATGGATCAGTCCGGGAATGTAACGGTGGTTATTACCCTTCTTGCTCTGATTTTTTTTTTTTTTTGATGTATGGTATATATGTACAATGCATTGAACAATTAATTTCTAAGTGCTAGTTTGTTACTTTATAGGGAAATTAGGTGAGATAACCATATAAAAACTAAAAATAGATAGAGTAACCATAACAAAAGTATGGCTAAAGTATTTTCTATATATTCTACAATATATGCGAAACTACCCTGCATTTGAAACGGAAGTGAGAGAAAGTGATGACATCATACCCTAGCTTAATGAATCGTAATATTGACTCTCCATCCTGAATGGTCAGTCAATGAGATCATTCTGGTATAGTACAGTTTGCAATTGTCTCTATGTTGTCGACTTTCAAATCTATATTATTACACATATATTAGACTATACTATTTTATTATTGTGTCAATTTTTCAAGTGAAAGGTTCTCTCTTTTAATTTTGATTTATCTATTTAAATCAAATTTTTAGTTTATACTATTACACATTTATTAAACACTTAATATTTCTTACATATTCATAGGTTTGATCGCCTAAGTCCACATAACAACAAAACCCATAAAAAGTCAACACAAAACCATATCATATAGAATGGAAAACTATTTATACATATGAGTATTTATAGTATAACCATCCAAAACAAAGCTCATTACTCAACACCATACTATGTTGGTAAAGACATTCCATAACGCCCACATCATATAGTGTGAAAAACCATTTCTACAATTCAGTATTTATAGTTAAACCATCCAAAACAAAGTCCGTTACTCATACTTAGAAAGTTTATGAACCTAAATTCGATATCTCATGACTGACACATAAGGTTGAAAATTATATAGTATAAACAATACACTGAATATTTTAATTCTTCCAGTGATTATAACATTCCATTATAAATAAAATTTTGCATACTATTCCATATAATGAGATAAACTATGCATCATCAACCGACTATCCAAATTAAACACCATCAAGAACGCAATAATATACGGAATCAAACCCATCATCTATTTTTCATAACACCACCAAAGACTATTTTAGTGAATAGAAAACTTGTACTATATCGTTCTGTACTATTACTTGGAAAAATAGAATAAGAGTAATAGATGATCCCTTACCCATCGGAGTTCTACGTGTAAAGTGTATGACGTCAGCCAAATTTTTTTCTCTTTAATTTTTCGCGTAAACGAAGAGGTCAGTTTCGACATTATACAGTGGACCATGGTTATAAGTTTTATTATTCAAACACTATGGTTATATTTTTTATTTTGATATCCACTATGGTTATTCAATAAATTAATCATACTTTATATTCACGGGTTCATTATTTTTCTGATCTTTTTTTTTCTCCATCTAAATGTTTTGTTTTTTCGCTTTTATAATAGTATGGTCTTGGACTAGTCATGAATTTGTGGGATGAATTAAATATGTTAAATGTATTACATGATACATTTCTCAAGAAAATATGTTACTCCCTCTGTTTCACAAAGAGTGTCATTTTGACATTTTTCACACAAATTAAGAAAAACTTGTAAATCTCTTTTATGCCCTTTATTAATACAATAAATCAGTTTCTCTCTCTAATTAATAGGTTAAAATAGTAGGGATAAAACTGAGATTTAGTTTAAAAAATTGCATTGAAAACATAAAGTGACACTTTTTGTGAAACAAAAACCAAGAGTCAAAATGACACTCTTTGTGAAACGGAAAAAATACTAAATAACTTTTACCATATGAAAAATTGATCATTTAGAGAAAATTTGGTTTAGCCGAATACTCAAGCGTTGGAAAATGGGATGGGAATCAAGGGTATGCAAATACCAACCAAAAACTCAGGAGTTAAAGCGCGCAGCAGAAGCGTTGGAATAAGCCACAATCAGATAACAAAGAGAAATATGCTTTAGAGTTTGGTTGGAAAAGTGGAGGAGAAGCTAAGTTAACTAAATTAGGATTAAAGCTTAATTAAATTCATTATATCCAGCCCGTTCTTTAAAATCCCTTAAACCTAAGCTTCCCCCTTCTTATTTAAGGAGCTCGTGGTTATGGAAAAGCTTAGCTTGTGGTATAATGAATCTCTACTCGGGATTTAACACTAATAGACTGGATTTAACTAAGCTTTAATCCTAATTTAATTAACCTAAGCTTGAAAAGAAAAACTGGCCCAAAAACCTACTATTGAGATGTCACATACTTCGTTTTGTGTAAAAAGCTTGTCTGACGTTTTGTGTAAAAGCTTGTCTGAACAAGTTTGTAGGCTGTGTAGACATACACCTTTGGTCGTAAAAACAAACGAGAAGATCTTCGAGAACTGACTCATGAGCATGTTTTGACGCTCATGGAGAAAGCACCAAATTAGTTGACAAGTGATTGGAGATGGACNGATTGAACTTTCGTGGCAAATTCGTTGCGACTGTCAATTTACGACGAATTTGCCACGAATTCGGCCCTCGTAAAAAGTATGTTTTTTTGTAGTGATTGTCTCCTTCATATGGGACGTCTGTCAAAGCGGCATCCATACCTGCAAAATCAAAGCGAGGGAAAATTTAATGCGTCTTATGGTTATCATATTACAAGGAAAACAATAGTGTACTATGTTCGATATATAGTACAGTTGACCCTTCCATAAATTAGTTTGACATTATTAATTACTATAAACAGTATATAATATTTGTAGTAGTATACATACCATCGTAATTACCTGTCTCGAAAACCGGCGGTGCATCTTTATCAAATAAAGCAGGATTTGTTGTAAAGTCGGAGAGTAAATGGTGTAGAGCCTCCTCAAATTATCCTCAATGAGTGTACAAAGGAAAATCTTCACCGTCTGCATCCCGATCCATTAGACTTGCTTCCTCATGTCCACTGTCAGAGTGACTCGCCTTACCTTCATATGGATCATCAAATAGCCTACATCTCACACTAGCCACTGATCGGGCACCTCTACTCGGGACATGGCGTCTGATACCACCATCGTGTAGGCCCTCCTCTTCGTCATGACTCTCGGAAAAGCTTTCCTATGGGGCAGCAATACATTTTCTTTTATTGTTAGCCAGCTGAGTAGGGCTCTTTAGGCGGATGGTGTCAGCCACCTCCTGTATTGTTATTCCAATTGAGCATAGTCGGCAAGGATGTTGACGTCATGAAACTCCAACAGTCTGTGGTGCCTTAGTCTGCTAGGGGACAGTCAACAGTCTGTAAGAATCTAAGATTTATGGAGCCCGCGCATATCACGGACGAAAGTACGTCAATTGAGATTTATTTCTGACAAAACCAAGTAGGGGTAAATGTAGTCCATGAAAAATTGGCTTGGTTACGTGTTTAGTTAAAATTTTGCAATGGTTATATTCTTTAACTCGAGGCCAAATATGGATAGTGAGCAAATATTTTTTTTATTTCTTTTATGATTTTGATTTTTTTTTATGGGATCAACAATTTTTTTTGATGTAGTCATAAATAATTTTAACAGAAGAACACATATAATTTATTTAAATAAGTGAGGTCAGCCGACTCCACTTTCATCTTACTGCCTCCGCCCATGTGTGCTTGTACGTAACTAGAGTAATCCATGAAAGTAAATAAAATAAAATTGAGAATAAACGATTATTTACCAATAAAGAAACTTAACTGAGTAAAACTTATTATTTTTTATTTTTACTTTTAATTTATATTTATATATTATTTATTTTTTAATTAAAATTTATCACATGTTTTCAAATATTTAATTTTTTATTCCTATTTTAGTTTGATTTAAGTTTTTATTATTAAGCTACTTATATACTAATTTATTTGACAGATTGATTCATATATTTCTAGTTAAATTAGTTTTTTTAATCATCTTTGAATTTTCTTTTTTCCCCAGAATTGACATAAGTAAATACAAATTTTGTTTCTTCATTTTTTCTTATTGCGCATATATATAATTTTTTTAAGACTTGAAAAATTGATTCTTATACTTCTATTTAAAGTAATTAGGTTTAGTATTTTAACCCTATTTTAATTTTTTTTTTCTGAATTAACATAAAGAAAAATTAATTAAGTCTCCTGTGTACGAGAGATTTATAATTTACTATTTTACAACTCGTTATAAAATCAAAAACAAAAAAGTAGAAAACAAAATTAATAAGGAAAACCCATATTATTATTTAATCATATTTTATTTTACTTTTCAATTGACATAAAGAAAAACTAATTATTTTCTGTTTTTTTATCAAATTAGATAATGTTTTTACACGTGCCAAAGTCTGATCGATACACTTGACACATGTCGCGATCATCTTGATTATGAATTTTGAAACATCAAACTTTATATAATAAGATAACTAATCTACCAATTATATATATACTGCATATAAAATAAATTAAGAAAAGAAAATAATTAATTAGAGATAAAAAATGTCTACACATTAGAGATGTTTTTCCACTAAAAAAAATAAGGTGTACAATGTCATTTATTTTATTTATTAATATCATTATTTGATTGACGCAAATTCAGTTGCATCATTTATATAAGTGACTCTTGAAGTGGTGCTTATAATAATTTATGTCAATATTATCGATTGATGCAACTGTTTTCATCATTTTTATTAATTGATATTAATATATATCACTTAAAATAAATGATGTTAACATTTGCATCAGTTAATATAATTGAAGTAAATATTTGCATCAATTAATATAAATGATGTTAATAGTTGTCTATGTTATAACAATTGATGTTATATATCTATATCATATATTTTAGTTGATACTATTATTATATAAATTATAGATAAGTGATATTAAAATTCATGTAAATTTTAAATTTTGGTTTAGTTTTTTTTTTTGTTGCTAAAGGGTCTAATTTTGTGTTAGTTTTCAATATATTATCAATTTAAGATAACTAATCATTTTATTTTGTATTTATTATTTTAAGGAATATATGTAAAGTGATGTAAATTAATATTTCTTCATTATTAATCTTCATATATTTGTGTTGCTTTTTAAAAGTGATGTAAATTAATATTGCTTTGTATCAAGTTTTGTTTAATTGTTGTTAATCAAGTTAGTGTTAATATCAATTATTTTAACTGATGTAAAATCATATATTTAGTGTCAATTTTTAATAAGTGATTCTAAATAAAATCAGTTATTTTTTAGACACTTTATAAGTGATGCTACCTAACTTATTTTTTGTAGTGATGCTATATATACAATTTAAAAAATTCTCACTTCCTAGTAGTTTAGAGTGACAATTGTACATTCAATGAAGGGGGATGTAGATCGGGCTTTTCATAAACAGAATCATACCTTTTTGGTTTAAAATTTAAAAGTTAACCTACTGCTAAATAAGAAACTGTACAGAGGAATTATTCGTTTGAGGCTTTCTTACAAACAAATCTATTTAAAATTAAATGAAGAAAGAGCATAAGGAGTCAAGAGGAAGAATCATAACCTATTGTGAATATAATTTAGAATTCTTCGAGCAAATCATATAACCGAAATTTCCAACTCCAAAAAACAATTTTGATGTTTACTTCAAAACATATATATATAATTTTGGGTCAAGAAATCATTGCTAACATAAAAAGAAAGCTACTACTTTATCTAAATTCTTCCGATATCATATCAGTCTCGTTCAATTGAAATTTCCATGATGTTCGGTTGAAAAGAAGTGTCAGAAAAAATACAAAAAGGTATAATAATATCCTATCATTTTGAACGGGAAAACAATTATTGTGTATGATTGATGATTACCTTCGTGGGATGAATCCAAAGTGAAAATCTTGAGAGAGATCAACAAGGGACACAAAAATGGGGATCTTTTATATATAGACGACTTGACACCTTACAGCTTTTATGAGTTCTGACTCATTTGGAAATTTGTATGTGGACGATAAGCACGTTCTACAAAAAAAGAGAAACAAACAAGTCTTAGTATTTTTTTTTTGAAAAAGAACATGTCTTAGTATTTCCTTCAAAAACATGCTATAAAGGATCAAACTTATCATCAGCTATAGTATCTTATAAAGTAACGCATTATTTAGCTTTAGCAAAAAAAAAACGTATATTTTAGAAAAATAGTTGGTATGTTTTGTATCTCTGGTTATTTGTTTAAAACCATCGTGAACTTTTAACCAGTTACCTCCAAAGTTCTCTACCTAATAAAAAAGGTTAAAATCCTTTATTTAATTAACGAAAACAATAAGATTCTTAGTGCATAGACGCGTAAATCAAATACTTTACAGAAGTAGTAATTTTATTTTAACGTATACGTTATTAGGGATACATTACACGGGAACGTTGAGAGTGACACAAACGATGTCCAGACAAAAAAAAGTTATTGAACTGTCTACATATTATTACCATCTCCATTGACAGTCCATTCTCAGAGACACAAAACATTTGTTTCTATCTCTTTTTTGATTTTTTGTCAAAAGTCTCTCTCTCTCTCTTTCTTGTGAAAGGAGGATATCCCATTATTATGTGCCAAAGGAATACACAATACATAATGGTAAGCAAAAACGTAGAGGTCTACTCTGTCAGTTTCAAAAAAGTGTCATTTTGATACATTTCACACAAATTAAGAAAACTATTAAAAGTTATGTTTTGCTCTTTGTTCACATATTAAATAAAATCATCTCTCTAATTACTATATTAAATTAGTAGGGTCAAAACTGAATTTTTATTTAAAATTCTGCATTGAAAATGTAAAACGACACTCTTTGTGAAACAAAAATAAATCCTAAAATGACACTCTTTATGAAATAGAGGGAGTAGTTACTATGAAACATTTTTATAAGTCACCATTCTATCTATATCAAAAAGAGACAAGTGTGGTTTTCACTTCCGTTATCACGAAACACACAAACTCGGAGGTCTTCTGTGGTGCTGGTTTAACAGTCGTGGTTATAGTTAAATGATGTTTATTTTTCATATTTAAAAGTCAATATTTTCTTCAATTATTTGAAAATGACATTTTTTTTGTTTGTTAAATAAATATATTTAACATTTCACCCAACAAAAAAGAATCAACTGCTATTTACGTTTTTCAATATTTTTAAAGAAAAAAATAATAATTTACTAACATTATTATGAAGGAATCTTTTTATCCTCCTCGACATTGTAATGATTAGGGAGTGTGAAGCCTTCAAAGTTGAAATATAGAGCAAAACTGTATTGCATTGCACAGATTTATTCCTCATGCTATATATGGTAAAATATCAACGATTTCGAGAAACACACAAAAACAAAATGCATACTAATTAAAATAATATTTGGATACCACATAAAAAGGTTTGTGGTTCGCATAGTCAACAAATTCTATTCTTATGGTACATATTTTTTCCAAAGAAGTTGGATTTTTGAAAATAAAGTTGCTTGCATGGAAAAATTACTTCACAAGTGATCAAAAGATGACATCAGTTAGACGACAACAGTTTTCAGTGTTTTAGCGGAGACGCAACACTTATGTCGCAAAATGTCTTGTTGAAAACAATATATAGGACTCTCTCTCTCTTAAAATATTTACTAAAGTGAAAAACAAAATCGTATTTAATTTACAAAACAACTACACATACTTTTTTTTGGGTTAATTGGTCAAACATATTCCAAAAAGTATCAAATTTTAAGAGGACGGTTTAGCTCTAACGCTCACAAATTGAAGAATTGGTCAAACATATTCCAAAAAGTATCAAAAGGATTTGATTGTAGATAACAAAATACTCACTTTATTTTGATTGCTGTCCTTTTGGAAGACACGAGATTTATAGTAAATTACGAACGTAACAAGAGTCTTACACTTACAAGTTACATTGCCTGACCAAAATCCACAAAAACCACAATTTTTATTTTATTTTTGGTTTTAAACGAACCCACGACTTTGGTTTTCACCTTAAATCTTATCTACCTAGTTTACCAATAGACATATTCTTGGGTTGAAACTTTCTTCTGCTTTTGATTTATTTTTATTTAATGGTTATTGAGTTATATTGTAAATTCGTAACAAACCTTGTCACCTTTGATTAAAACTCCTGAAAAAACTTTATTTTGCCATTGTATAAAAAATTTCAAAAAAAAAAATTCCAATTTTTCAAAATACAAATTTTGTTTTCTATCTTTTTCTTTTGTAAAATATAAACGCAATCAAAAACATAAACTGATTTATTTAGAAATAATACACACTAAACACAAAATTAAGCGCACACACAAACACAAACAGACAGTCGAAACACACTATTCAAGGTCCAAATTCTCTCCATCCAACAGGGTCCAAAGTTTCTCAACATCAAACGCAGAAGTTGGCCCTTTTTCTGTCGCCGCAGCTCCTGGAACGAGCGCATCTGGCTCTTGGCTATCCTCTAGCAAACTCTCCCACCACATATTCTCTCCATTCATTAAATTATTCACAAGCTCATAATTCTCCTCATCTTTGTTACATGTGATGCTATTTTCACAAACATTATTAATGTTGTTGTGTCCAAGGCATGGAGGAATAACGTCAGCTTCTGGCAGACCATTGAGATGGCTGCAGCCGTTGTTAACCGTGAAGGATCGAGGTCGAGGTTTGAAAACGTCGATTTTTTTTGGGGGTGTGGGAGGAGAGCAAGGAATGTTTCTCTTTTTCATCTTGGTCTTACAACATGGTTCATGTTTCTTACTCAAATGGGTGTTCCAGTAATTCTTGACATCATTAGCGGTCCGACCGGGTAATCTACCAGCAATCAGTGACCACCTAAGGATGCATTTGAACAATTTGAATATTATTTAGTATTGGATCATTACATTTAAAAAATATATATATTTGTGTCGTGAGAATATAGACCTGTTTCCTAGAAGCTTATGAAGGCGAAGAAGAAGATCAACTTCATCAGTGCTAAGTTTTCCTCTTTTGATACTTGGCTTCAGATAGTTCAACCATCTTAGTCTACAACTCTTCCTGCACCGATTTAGCCCTACAAAACCAATAATTTATTGACATTAACTCTAATAAATGAACGTACTAAGACTGCTTTCTTGTTTCTTAAATTTTTTATAATGAAGAATCTATGCACACCAATAGAAATGATGTACTATTTCACAAAAATACACGTGTTCGATCAGAAATTTTCACTGAAATCATTTACTAGAGGACAAACCAATAAAAGAGTTGGCTGCTTTTTCGTTTTGTCAACATGAAGCTAGCAATATGCAACGTAAACAATAGTATCTTTTTTTTTTTTTTTTTATCTTTAGTCTTAGATACAGATCTACTTATAAGTTTAGTACATAAATATGAACATATATAAATGATTTTTAGTGAACAACCTTAAAAATCATGAATCAATGATTTTTGCACGTTGTTGATCAATTTGCAGAATACTAGATAGAGAGAAAGAAAATATTCGTAGTGATTAACTATGACATAATATATATACATATATATATATATATGTGTGTGTGTGTGTGTGTGTGTGTGTGTATTAATAACATACCAGCTCTTAAAGGAACTTGATGCCATTTTCCTTCTCCATACTTATCAATGCATTGCCTCAAGAGACTATCTTCTTCAGCAGTCCATGCACCTTTTCTCAAACCTTTGGAAGGACCCTCCATGGACCAAGAAACTAATATTGTAATTATACGTAAAGAACCGATCGAGGAAGAGGCTTTATATTGTGGCTTCACAAGTCCTTGGAGGACTTTATTTATACACGTGAAGGGAATAGGGAAGTGACGTGCGTGGTTGATATCCACATTTCATGATTTTACTGTCGTGCTTAATTTGCTAAGTTAGTTAGTTATGTTCTGCTACTGATTTTAGACTAGAGAAAAGGTTCATAGCACCTAGGTAGTCTCTTCATCTTTTTTTTTCCAGTACTTTAAAGAAAGAAACATGCATGTCTCTTAACAAAATTAGGAGAAAGGACGATTACTGATTGGTGGCAGATAGTTCATGCACCAGAATTAGAGCATAATAAAGAGTCAGGGTGGATGTATAAACAATAAGCTCTATATATTCGGTAGTATTAACTTTTTCATATTTGTTTTGATACAAGGCTAACATTAGTTTTGGATTGTTGTTTTACACCGCAGATCTAACATGCCTTTTAATTCTTATCCTTAATTTAAATATTCGTCTAAATTTTCTATTTAGCAGAATTAACCTTCTCTATTCTAGTCTTCGCCTTTTGTTGCTTTACCCTAATTCAGCTACAATTTGTTACATAGAGTACACAAAATTGTTGACAAAAAAAGAGTACACTATTTTTGCGAACATATCTAATATTAAAATCTTCATCCGTACTTTAAAGTGTCACATTGTTGATTATATATATATATATATATATATATATACTGTTGGCAGAGTTTTAAAAATAAATTATTTGGAACTTTTTTTATGACTATGAGATTTGAGGTGGAAATCCATACATCCCCAACGCCTAGAACCAGAACATATAATATGATCTCATCTGCAGTACCAATCGGTCCTATGATCTCTAGATTTTTTTTCTTTGGTGATTTTCCAGTTGATTTAACAATATTTGGTAGTTTACTTGAACTTTTATTTGATATTTAAAATCTCTCTCTCTCTCTCTCTCTCTCTCTCTCTCTCTCTCTCTCTCTCTCTCTCTCAACACACACACAAGTTAATGGAGTCATTGAAGGTATGAGTTCAGATATTGTTATTCAAGAGGTAAAGAAAGGGGGTGGATTTGGATAAAGTTATTGGATGAGCATCGTTCAATAATATTAAAAAAACTGAACATGTCTGCATTAGTTTCACATGTATTATTATGTTAATCTAAAAGAATTATGACATGATGAAACAACCCATCTGCAAAGTTTCTGCCTTAAATCGCATAAAGTATATTGATCTTCTGTTCACAGCGTTCAAACCATTTGCACTTTGAGATGAAACACCACAACGGCCCTCAGTCCTCACCGTCAAGTTTTACGGGAAAACACAAGGTTACCTCTACTCATGCATGTTATTTTTTTTTTGCTACGGGAATTGTTTTTTTTTTTTTTTGCTAAAGAAAATGGTAGATGCTTGTAAATGAAAAAATCAAAAAAAATTTTGCTAATTCAAAGCCCAATTCAAAATACAAAAAATCAGTCTAACCCATCATATTTATAATGCAAAATTTCTCAACAAGTAAAAATAATATGTAATATATGAAACTCATATCTATGTAAATATCGTTTAACGTGAGTGTGAAAAAGATAAGAGTTAATGGGTTTGTTCAAGAGATCTCTTGAGTGAAAATAGCCGGAGCTTTGAGAGGTATATTAAGAGTTCCGATTGTCGGAATAAAAAAGCCGGTTACAAAGGTCTTAGAGAGAAAAGAACTCTTCCTCTCTTTGTTTGAGTCCCTCCTCTATTTATACAAAACACCTCATAAAATGGGTGGTCCTCCTCAATTCGATCCAAGGGCTCATATTTAAAGATATGAGCCTTAATATATTAAATAAGCTGAGTGGGGACTGAGCGCTGATTGAGTGGAGTCTGAGCGCTGATTGAGTGGAGACTCTGACGGATCGTGCCATAAGACTGAGTGGAGACTCTGACGGATCGTGCCATACCGCCAGGTCGGTCAGCTTTGAATGTCTTGAAGTCGGCCTTCGATGGAAACTTCCCATTTGGAGGAGTTTCTCGAGAGGTGGCCGACCACGAGTCTTCCCAGTTTGTTCAGAGATGGCCGGCCTCGTGGTTTCTCTATTTTCCATAGCCGACCTAAAGTTGCGATTGCCAACAATAGGGTTTTTAATTGGGCCGATCTGAATATCATCGGGCGTTTTAGAGGGGATATGAATCCCGACTCTAACAGTTAGTCCCTCCCAGTTCGGCAAACGGAAGTGTTTACCGAATTTAGAAAGAAACGGTTCGACGTGAAAATGAGGTCGGCCCTGTTAAAAGTTAGCATAAAATTGAATAAAATTTATACCTCTCAATTGTCTGATCGGATGTATATAAGGGAAACCCTAACATCGGCGCTTGAAATCCGGATCTAGCTTCGTAGGTCTGATCGTTTAGAGAATTTGATTAAAACAAAAATCTTCACACTGCACTGATATATAGAGTGTCTAAACTTTTTTTAAATAGATCTTTACTTTTTACTTTTTTTTTTGCCATGATAGGAGCCTATTAAATATGCATTTATAATATAAATATAATTGTTATATTGAGCTCATAAGATGTTATAAATGAAATTTAGAATAACATAAATAATGCAAAGTAAACTATAAGGGATGTATTGGATTAAAAAACATGGAAAATTTTGATTTAAAAAAAAATATTGTTATTGGATTTGATGATTTTTTAAATATCTTTCCAAATCTCGCGTTATTGGAAAATTAACAATTTGTTTGAGGCTAAACTTATGAAATGATTATGAAACTTCGTAAAAACATTTAGTTAGAAATGTGGACAGAAAACCCCAAGACAAGTCAACCTTTGATTTTCTTTATGACCATTTTTTATACGTGCTATTTATTGTTATATACATCTATGTATAAAATATTTTTAACAGTATAATCAATAAAATAACTAGCTATATTAATATTTAATTTTATCCGTACATTTTTTTCATTTACTAAAACAACTTAGCACCATTTAGCATCAAATGTATTTAGAAAAGCATACGTTTTGTTTATTGGCTTTCACACACAAAAAAAATTGTTTATTTGGTTTAACAATTTTTCGCCGGACGGTCCAACTATGTTTCGCCGGACGGTCCAACTAACCTTAAAGGTGAAAACTCAAACTGAAGCTTAAGTGACGAAGTTACTTACACGCGGTGTTTGTACACACTGAAATTGAACACAAGGTTTCAAAGAGTTACTCTCTTTGAATACTCAAGTTTATAGAAAAATGATAGTATATATATATATGACTTATATACTATATATATATAAAGAATTTGATTTGATTACATTTTTTGGATTGGGCCGAAACCCGTAATCATTTTAGTCCCGAAATAAGTAATGTTATTCCAGTTCCAAGTATCACTCAATACTATGACTTATATACTATATGACATACGATTTGCCTAAACTATTTTTTCAGTTTATATATATGCTTAATACCTTGATATCAAACACAGTTTTATTTATTATCTTTTTTTTTTTGACCATACTTGTTTCATACAAAAAAGATATTTTTTAATCATAATCAATCATTTGAATTCTTTTTGATAAGAGCGTGTATAATCAGTTTTATATATTTCAAATTTTATAATATTTTGGTTTAAATAACGCCGCACATGTCAATACTGTAATATTTAATTATTGTTCCTGACAGAAATAGTCAGAGTGTTTTTTTTTTTGATTTTTTTGGTAGAAAAATGGAAAGGGACGTGCATATAAAAATAGGAAAACCTCCCCACAAATAATTTTCCAAATCAGACATAGTCTCATAAAAGCGGTAAGGTGTTAAGTCATTATCATATAACAGGCCACACTTTGTGTCTCTGTCCATTTCTTTCAAGATTTTCAAGAAAAACAATCATACACGATATTATGTTTTTTTTTTAAAATGATAGAAATTTATTCTACTTTATATACTTTTTTTCAGATATTTCTGTTAAACCGAACGTTTCTTCTAAAAAAAGAGCACCTATTTATGCTAACAGTGTTTTCTTCACTCAAATTTTATATTTTTTTTGGTAAACACACTCAAGATTATATAATTTTATTCACTCAAAATTATATATTTTTTCTCAAGCATGCATCATTGTGAGTTTGCGTTGTAGAATCTGCTCGAAGAATTCTAAATAATACTCACAACATATTTATGACAACTAACCAGTACTCTTTGGTAGAAGCTTTAAAAATTGTATATATTTTGCAAAGAATGAAAAACATCTCTTATATATGTGTTACTCTTATATATTTTAGTTTTTTTTTCAGACTCTTATATATTTTAGTTAATATAATATATATGCAATATATGTTATTTTAGGTTAGTCAAACCTTGTTCTTCTCACGTCGAGTGAAAAGTGCTCCAGGTACATAATTCATTAAACTTATTTAATTGCAAATGTTTAAGTAATTAACATATCCCAACTTGTTACTACTTTTCAAAAAAAAAGTATTTAATTATATATGGTTTTAATAAAGAGGAAAATGTTAAAATGATTGCAAACCAATAATAATAAACTGTTTGCTTAATAAATCATCCATTTTTGTCTAAGGGTCAAGTAATCTGTTTAACTCTTAATTACTTAACCTAAAAAGTACATAATTTTCTATTTACATTTTCAAAACTATTTATCTACAAATACTTTGAAATTAAAATATTAAAATTTGGTGATAATATCCGCAAATAGAACTGCAGCATTATATCTGAAAATTATTCCAAAAGAAACCTTCTAAATTATAATTATAATGACAAAAAAACTTTTAAGAAGAGAAATGAACAAATATATAAAAATGGCAAAAGTCTCCATGTATTCTTGTCTATTTTTTTTTTTTTAACAAATGTATTCTTGTCTTTGTCCCTGCATTTATAGGTTGTCTCTTTATACTATGCAAGGTGCTTCAACTCGAAGAAAATAGAGATTATATTTGCAGTAGAAGTTAGAACATTGTTACAGGAAATACATACAAATAACTTTAGTTTTTTCTTTATAAATAAAAAACTAAAACAACTTGCGATATATGTCATAACAAATTATTTTCCAAAATCTCCTATCCAAAATAGTTACATATTTATTTCCGATATTTTCGTATACAAAACTAGAGTTGCATAATATGATTACTAAAAAATGAAAGATACTTCACAAATGACCAGAAGATGACATGACATCCTAATAATATGATTACTGAAAATTGAAAGATACTTACATTTTATGTTGAGTGACGACAACAGCTTGCATGATATCATTCGATCTCTACAAAAGACGATTATGATTAGGGGCTGGGCGAATTATTTGTTAGATTTTATTCGATTTGGTATTTGATTCGATTCGATCCAAAAAAATCCGGATATCCATAATGATTTAAAGCAAATCAACTACAAAATCATAGTATTCATCTAAAACAAAGAAAATCACAAATACTAAATTTAGAAAAGCCAAATATCCACTCCGATCTGTAGATTATATACATAATATATCATAAATTTATAATGTTTATACAATTTATTTATATTTTTAATAAATATAAATTGTTAAAAAGAATATGCATGATAAAAATATATATAACAACTCTATATTATTTAAGAAATATTAAAAAAACATTAGAAAAGCTTATACTAGAGTTTTAAGTAGTTAATATTATTTTTTTAAATACGACACTGTTTCTCCTTTTCACCATCTTATATTTTCATCTGTTTATTTTTAATATTTTTTTTTCTAACATAAAGATAGTTTATTTATTTATTTTTCACTTGATAGTTCATATTAAATTATTTTGTTTTTCCATAAAAAGTATGTATTTTTAGTTTTCGTTTGTATTAAACGGAGCAAACTGGATATTCACAAATAGTCGTAAATTTTTCGGATATCTGTATATTTTCGGGGAAAAACAAATTATAAAATACATATCCGGTAAAAACGTAGCAAATCATAAATACTGATGTTTTTCAGAATATCCGCTATGCGTACATGTCTAATAGTGATGCAAACGTTAAAAAGTGGCACATGAGCTCGTGAAGACGAAAATCTGTGAATACGAGGAGAAGAAATCCATAGTTCTTGTTTTCCGATGTTGATTTAGACTATCTAATATAGGGCTGGACATTTTACTCGAATCTAAAAATCTGATCCAGTATCGATCCTAAAATATTTAATCCGAGCCGGTTTCAGATCCTGCAGAATATCCTATAGGGAGCATTGTTTTGTGGAGTTAGGGTACCGGATATTATCCGATCCGATTCGAGATCCGAACAAGTAACCGATTAACCCGATTCAAAAATTGAAATTCTCTAACCCCACTTACCCGATTTCGGGTGTTGCTTTTTTTCTTTCCCAATTTTCACATTTAAAAACATAGAAAGTTACCAATCCCAAATTTAAAAATCGGGAATCCCTAAACCGTGACAATTTAAAGTTGGAACTTGAATGTTTAATTTGCTTTATACTCAATTACTTTTGGTTTTATGTAATAGAATATTTCTTTAGATATTCGGTTACTTTCAAATAGTTTTGGTTACTTTTAGTTACTTCTGATTATTTTTGGTTATTTTTTGAATAAAAGTACTCGAATCCGAACCAAATACGAAAAAATCGGATTCAAAAATTATATCCGAACCGATCCGAACCCGAAGAGTACCGAACCGAATCGATCAAAATTTTTATAATATCCGATCGATATCAAATGGTATAGTCCCAAAATACGAAATACCCGAACCCGAACCAGCTGATCCCGTAACCCGAATCGAGTTGTATTATACACGCACATACTTACAAAATATAATACGATTTCAACGGTTATAGAACAAGTTGGCATGCCATGCCAAAATGATAGATACGTTTCCGTATGTTATATCTCTATTGCTTCATTGATAACACAATACACGTATACTTCATATTTAAATTGATATATGACAGCACCAATGGTCCATAATTTGGAAGAACAATAACGACAAGAGGTTCTTTTAAGAGGAGCGATGAAGAACGATTCAAAAACATGGCGAAACTTTGCGTGCATTTTTGTTTATGTCCCATGCAATTCTCGTTATATCTACAGCGCATGCCATGACTTGTTTGAAAAATCTAGAATAATTTTTTTTTTTTGCTATAGTAATTTTGGAATGTATATGTGACCATCATTACATATAGTTAAAATTTAATTACAAGCAAATTGGTTGTAAATTAAATTTTGATCCTAAATATTAAACTATGAAATGATTCTAGCTAGTATTACTGTTATATTTTATAATGAAGGCTAAAACTTGTTTAGGGAGTGTGAAGCCTTGAAATATAGAGCAAAACTGTATTGCACATATATTTATTCCTCATGCCATATATGGTAAAATATCAACGACTTCGAGAAACACACAAAAAGCAAAATGCAGACTAATTAAAATAATATTTGGATACCACATAAAAAGGTTCGTGGTTCGCATAGTCAACAAATTCTATTCTTATGGTACATATTTTTTCCAAAGAAGTTGGATTTTTGAAAATAAAGTTGCTTGCATGGAAAAATTACTTCACAAGTGATCAGAAGATNACAAATTCTATTCTTATGGTACATATTTTTTCCAAAGAAGTTGGATTTTTGAAAATAAAGTTGCTTGCATGGAAAAATTACTTCACAAGTGATCAAAAGATGACATCAGTTAGACGACAAGAGCTTTCAGTGTTTTAGCGGAGACGCAACACTTTTGTCCCAATGTCTTGTTGAAAACAATAGGACTCGACACTTCTCTTTTAAAATATTTACTAAAGTGAAAAACAAAATCGTATTTAATTTTCAAAGCAACTATACATACTTTTTTTTTGTTAATTGGTCAAACATATTCCAAAAAGTAACAAATTTAAAGAGGATGTTTTAGCTCTAACGCTGACAAATTGAAGAATTGCAAAGAAAGTATCAAAAGGATTTGATTGTAGATAACAAAATACTCACTTATTCAAATTTAATTCACCTATTTTGATTGCTGTCCTTTTGGAAGACACGAGAATTATAGTAAATTACGAACGTAACAAGAGTCTTACAGTTAGAAGTTACACTGTCCAGTGGCTTAGTGATAGTACAAGTGGGTTGATTCTCTTGTGCACTGCGTTCAAACCACATTTGGAACGGATGTATATTCTTTAAATCGAAATATTGAAAGGGTTAACTCCGGGTACTGAAAGAGATTACGGGACAAAGGCCCATAACTTCCACATTTAATTAAAAAAAAAAGTTACACAGCCCAGCATACAATAAAACCTATATAAATTATTAATATTGGAACTTTAAATTTGTATTATTTTATATAGTTATTAATTAATCAGTAAATTAATAATTATCAATTTATCGATTAATTAATAATTTATTAATTTATAAAGATATTTTTGGTTTGAACTCTTGATGTTCACCAAGAGACATTAAAAAATTATTTTTGTGACTGAAATATTCGTTCAAAATATGTCGTATCAATGAATTTGGAAGATAAGTCAAACAACATTCGTAAACTTGAAACAATAATATAGTCTTATTTTACTAATTTACCTTAATTATATATATTTAGATTTATAATTCTTCATTTATGTTACTATTAAGACCATATATTCACATAAGAATTTCAAAAAAATATTATCTTATTATCTTATCGAATTTTGCTAATTTTTACATTTATCTGACTATGAATCGGTAAAATTTATTAATTTATAAAGATTAATATTAATTTATAGAAGTTTTACAGTAATCGTTTAGCAATACAAATACCTACATAACCTAGGTTTCAATTGTTTTGAACAACAATTTTAACATAAGGGATAGAAAAGGTTCAAAAAATATATATATATAAGGGATATAATACATTAGCATTATCCTTCCGCCTAACGAAGCCACAACTTTTCTTTGGTTAAAGAAACCAATATTTGAATTATATTTTTGGTTTTAAACGAACCCACGACTTTGGTTTTCACCTTAAATCTTATCTACCTAGTTTACCAATAGACATATTCTTGGGTTGAAACTTTCTTCTGCTTATGATTTATTTTTATTTAATGGTTATTGAGTTATATTGTAAATTCGTAACAAACCTTGTCACCTTTGATTAAAACTCCTGAAAAAACTTTATTTTGCCATTGTATAAAAATTTTCAAAAAAAAATTCCAATTTTTCAAAATACAAATTTTGTTTTCTATCTTTTTCTTTTGCAAAATATAAACGCAATCAAAAACATAAACTAGTTGGTTTATTTAGAAATAATACACACTAAACACAAAAATTAAGCGCATACACAAACACAAACAGACAGTCGAAACACACTATTCAAGGTACAAATTCTCTCCATCCAACAGAGTCCAAAGTTTCTCAACATCAAACGCAGAGGTTGGCCCTTTTTCTGTCGCCGCAGCTCCTGGAACGAGCGCATCTGGCTCTTGGCTATCCTCTAGCAAACTCTCCCACCACATATTCTCTCCATTCATTAAATTACATGTGATGCTATTTTCACAAACATTATTAATGTGGTTGAGTCCAAGGTATGGAGGAATAACATCAACTTCTGGCAGGCCGTTGAGATGGCTGCAGCCTTTGTTAATTCTTTGTTAATTTTATTTTAACGTATACGTTATTAGGGATACATTACACGGGAACGTTGAGAGTGACACAAACGATGTCCAGACAAAAAAAAGTTATTGAACTGTCTACATATTATTACCATCTCCATTGACAGTCCATTCTCAGAGACACAAAACATTTGTTTCTATCTCTTTTTTGATTTTTTGTCAAAAGTCTCTCTCTCTCTCTTTCTTGTGAAAGGAGGATATCCCATTATTATGTGCCAAAGGAATACACAATACATAATGGTAAGCAAAAACGTAGAGGTCTACTCTGTCAGTTTCAAAAAAGTGTCATTTTGATACATTTCACACAAATTAAGAAAACTATTAAAAGTTATGTTTTGCTCTTTGTTCACATATTAAATAAAATCATCTCTCTAATTACTATATTAAATTAGTAGGGTCAAAACTGAATTTTTATTTAAAATTCTGCATTGAAAATGTAAAACGACACTCTTTGTGAAACAAAAATAAATCCTAAAATGACACTCTTTATGAAATAGAGGGAGTAGTTACTATGAAACATTTTTATAAGTCACCATTCTATCTATATCAAAAAGAGACAAGTGTGGTTTTCACTTCCGTTATCACGAAACACACAAACTCGGAGGTCTTCTGTGGTGCTGGTTTAACAGTCGTGGTTATAGTTAAATGATGTTTATTTTTCATATTTAAAAGTCAATATTTTCTTCAATTATTTGAAAATGACATTTTTTTTGTTTGTTAAATAAATATATTTAACATTTCACCCAACAAAAAAGAATCAATTGCTATTTACGTTTTTCAATATTTTTAAAGAAAAAAATAATAATTTACTAACATTATTATGAAGGAATCTTTTTATCCTCCTCGACATTGTAATGATTAGGGAGTGTGAAGCCTTCAAAGTTGAAATATAGAGCAAAACTGTATTGCATTGCACAGATTTATTCCTCATGCTATATATGGTAAAATATCAACGATTTCGAGAAACACACAAAAACAAAATGCATACTAATTAAAATAATATTTGGATACCACATAAAAAGGTTTGTGGTTCGCATAGTCAACAAATTCTATTCTTATGGTACATATTTTTTCCAAAGAAGTTGGATTTTTGAAAATAAAGTTGCTTGCATGGAAAAATTACTTCACAAGTGATCAAAAGATGACATCAGTTAGACGACAACAGTTTTCAGTGTTTTAGCGGAGACGCAACACTTATGTCGCAAAATGTCTTGTTGAAAACAATATATAGGACTCTCTCTCTCTTAAAATATTTACTAAAGTGAAAAACAAAATCGTATTTAATTTACAAAACAACTACACATACTTTTTTTTGGGTTAATTGGTCAAACATATTCCAAAAAGTATCAAATTTTAAGAGGACGGTTTAGCTCTAACGCTCACAAATTGAAGAATTGGTCAAACATATTCCAAAAAGTATCAAAAGGATTTGATTGTAGATAACAAAATACTCACTTTATTTTGATTGCTGTCCTTTTGGAAGACACGAGATTTATAGTAAATTACGAACGTAACAAGAGTCTTACACTTACAAGTTACATTGCCTGACCAAAATCCACAAAAACCACAATTTTTATTTTATTTTTGGTTTTAAACGAACCCACGACTTTGGTTTTCACCTTAAATCTTATCTACCTAGTTTACCAATAGACATATTCTTGGGTTGAAACTTTCTTCTGCTTTTGATTTATTTTTATTTAATGGTTATTGAGTTATATTGTAAATTCGTAACAAACCTTGTCACCTTTGATTAAAACTCCTGAAAAAACTTTATTTTGCCATTGTATAAAAAATTTCAAAAAAAAAAATTCCAATTTTTCAAAATACAAATTTTGTTTTCTATCTTTTTCTTTTGTAAAATATAAACGCAATCAAAAACATAAACTGATTTATTTAGAAATAATACACACTAAACACAAAATTAAGCGCACACACAAACACAAACAGACAGTCGAAACACACTATTCAAGGTCCAAATTCTCTCCATCCAACAGGGTCCAAAGTTTCTCAACATCAAACGCAGAAGTTGGCCCTTTTTCTGTCGCCGCAGCTCCTGGAACGAGCGCATCTGGCTCTTGGCTATCCTCTAGCAAACTCTCCCACCACATATTCTCTCCATTCATTAAATTATTCACAAGCTCATAATTCTCCTCATCTTTGTTACATGTGATGCTATTTTCACAAACATTATTAATGTTGTTGTGTCCAAGGCATGGAGGAATAACGTCAGCTTCTGGCAGACCATTGAGATGGCTGCAGCCGTTGTTAACCGTGAAGGATCGAGGTCGAGGTTTGAAAACGTCGATTTTTTTTGGGGGTGTGGGAGGAGAGCAAGGAATGTTTCTCTTTTTCATCTTGGTCTTACAACATGGTTCATGTTTCTTACTCAAATGGGTGTTCCAGTAATTCTTGACATCATTAGCGGTCCGACCGGGTAATCTACCAGCAATCAGTGACCACCTAAGGATGCATTTGAACGAATTGAATATTACTTAGTATTAGATCGATACATTAAAAGAATTAGATTTGTGTCATGAGAATATAAACCTGTTTCCTAGAAGCTTATGAAGGCGGAGAAGAAGATCAACTTCATCAGTGCTAATTTTTCCTCTTTTGATACTTGGCTTCAAATAGTTCAACCATCTTAGTCTACAACTCTTCCTGCACCGATTAAGCCCTACAAAACCAATAATTGACATTAACTCTATTAAATGAACGTACTAACTACTAAGACTGCTTTCTTGTTTCTTAAAATTTTATCATGAAGAATCTATGCACACCAATAGAAATGATGTACTATTTTACACACAAATACACGTGTTCGAACAGAAATTTTCACTGAGTTCATTTACTAGAGGACAAACCAATAAAAGAGTTGGCTGCTTTTTCGTTTTGTCAACATGAAGCTAGCAATATGCAACGTAAACAATTGTATCTTCTTATAAATTTGTACATAAATATGAACATATATAAATGATTTTTAGTGAGCAACCTTTGATCAATTTTCAGAATACTAGATAGAGAGAAAGAAATTTGTAACATCCCGACCGTCCCTACCAATGAGGCCCCTTACTTCTTACAGGTTGTGGGCCCCCGTTCTGTCCGACGGTCGGTGCATTATTTTTTTTCGTGACCCGATCGACTGATTACTTGTTCCTGCAATCACCACATGACCTTTCCCCGTGTTTTGGCCTCACTCACATGGTTTTGCAGAAAAATTTCCGGAAGGTCACCCATCCTAGTACAACTCCAGCATAAGCACGCTTAACTCTGGAGTTCTCTCAGGGTAAGTGACCTGAAGGTAAGTGCACTTTGATGACATAGGTAGTCAAATCAATTCATTTAAACTTATTCAAATGGATCTGGCCCGGGTCGTTACAATTTTTCCCCACTTAACGAAAATTCGTCCCCGAAATCTGATCCCGCCAGTGTGAACTCTAACCCCCAAACCACAAGATTGTCTTCTGGGACAGAACCAGTTTGACTTCCCTTGACTCTGATACCACTTGTAACACCCCGACCACTCCTACTAGCGAGGCCCCACACCTCTCACGAGCTGTGGGACCCCGCCCCTGTCCGACGTTCGGTGCATTATTTTTGTCTGTGGCTCGACCGACTGATTTATTTGTCCCTGCAATTACCACATGACGTTTCCCGTGTTTTGGCCTCACTCATACGGTTCCGCAGAGAACTTCCCGAAAGGTCACCCATCCTAGTAATACTCCACCATAAGCACGCTTAACTCTGGAGTTCTCTCAGGGTAAGTGACCAAAAAAGGTAAGTGCACTTTGATGACATAGGTAGGCAAATCAATTCATTTAAACTTATTCAAATGGGCCGGATCCGGATCGTTACAAAATTATTCGTAGTGATTAATATATATATGTGTGTATGTATTAATAACATATCAGCTCTTAAAGGAACTTGTTGCCATTTGCCATCTCCATACTTATCAATGCATTGCCACAAGAGACTATCTTCTTCAGCAGTCCATCACCTTTTCTCAAACCTTTGGAAGGACCCTCCATGGACCAACAAACTAATATTATAAGTATCTAACCAAATTGTTATAAAAATTTATAATTATACATAAAGAACCGATCGAGGAAAAGGATTTATATTGTGGTTTCACAAGTCCTTGGAGGACTTTATTTATACACGTGACGGGATTAGGGAAGTGACGTGCATGTTTGATATCCACATTTCATTTTTTTACAGTCGTGCTTAATTTGCTAAGTTAGTTAGTTATGTTCTGCTACAGATTTTAGACTATAGAAAAGGTTCATAGCACCTAGCTAGTCCTTTCATCTTTTCTTTTTCAGTACTTTAAAGAAAGAAACATGTCTCTTAAGTCTTAACAAAATTAGGAGAAAGGACGATTAATGATTGGTGGCAGATAGTTCATATGATTACAAGAGGGAGTACTTTCATGCACAGAATTAGAGCATAATAGAGAGTCAGGGTGGATGTATAAACAATAAGCTCTATATATATATATATTTTTTTTTTTTTAAATGAATGTTAAATTTATTCAAAACAAAAAAACTGTTTTAATTTACATCTAGTGTAACTTTGTTTGGAAAAACATTTAAAAACTTAGCAAAAGACTAGTAATACAATCTACGAGTAACCACAAACCGCGAACCAGGTGACGAGGCCTTCTTCGTATCTTGTATCCAGTCTTCGAATCGATGTTAACTTTTACATATTTGTTTTGATACAAGGCTAACATTAGTTTTGGATTGTTGTTTTTCACCGCTGATCTAACAAGCCTTTGAATTTGTATCCTTAGTTTAGATATTCGTCTAAATTTTCCATTTAGCAGAATTGAACTTCTCTACTCAAGTCTTCACCATTTCATTGTTGTTTTACCCTAATTCAGCTACAATTTGTTACATAGAGGGTCCAAATGGTAACATGTAAATTTTGCTGAATGTGGAATCTGGCTGAATTTTTGTGTGCTTTTTGGCAGAATTTGGCTGAATAACTATGAATTCAAATGGTAACCGAGAAATCTGGCTGAATAATTGAAAATATTTATAAACTAAATGGTTTAAATGGTTACGAAATAAATAAAATATATTACCAAGAGTTTAATATTTTCACTTCAGTGTTTACTTATCATGTTATAAATTTCAATTTAAAATTTATAAACTTATAGGTGTTTTATTTTTAAAATAACAAAAAGTGATTTATTTAAAATTAACATTTTATTTTCGAATCCTTAAAGATTCTTTAAATGTTAACAGATTAAGTCACTTGAATTTATTAAGTCAAATTTTTTCTTGAACTGGATTTGATAAAACTATATAGATAATTGTTTTATTTTAGATAAATATATTTGCTTTTTATGTATTTTTATTTTATATATTTCTTTTATTGCGGAATAGCTGAAAAAATATATTTTAAAATAACTAAAAATATGAATTAAGTGTATAAATAGATAAAAAAATAATTTTTAATGTATTAAACAACATAAAAAGACAAAAAATAAAATAAAAAACTATCAAAGGTAATAAAATAAAAATACATTTATTCATAGATATATTAATACACTAATGATATCTAACCAATAATAATTGTTTGATTTTTTTCGTATAGTATGCATATGTGCTCCATCTGTTGTTCATTCTTGTTCTTATAAGAAACTTGGTTCAATACTTTCTCCATCTTACTCATTATAAAACTTATTAAAATTATTAAATTGAATATAATTAACATGTCTAAAGTTGTCACAAAAAATTAACACGTTTAAAATGTCTATTAGTAACTAATCTTATTTTACTTTAAATATAACAAAGTACGTTTTTTTAATAAGAAACTTGATTTACCAATTTTCCCATCTTTTCTATTATTACCAAAAAAAAATTATAAATTTTCTTTGTTTTGTAATACTTTAATTTTTTTATTTTTACACAAAAATTAATCATATTAACAAAATAGTTACTATGAAATATAATTAAAAACATACATAAAGTTTGATTTACAATATTAATATATTAAATATAAAATGAAAATATAACATTCAAACCTTAATATGGTGATCGAATAAAGGATATTATTCTACACGTAAAACTAATTATTTAAATAGTATTTTTTGTCATCTAGTGGTGATTCCACAATTATTCATCAATTCCACAATTATTCATCAATTCCACAACTTCCATTCAACTGGTGACATGTAAAAAATATTCAGCTGAAATTCTTCTAATTCCACAATTCTTCATTTACCGGTTAAGGCCATAGTAACTTTTTTAGGGCTAATTAGGTAGTAAGGTTAATTCTATTGCAAAAGGCAAAAAGTTTACAGATGATTGTTTTGTGATTAGAAAAAAAAAAAACTTAAAATGAATTCTAGATGAGAATAGATAAAAGGATTGAGCAGTAGTTGATTAGCTCTAAGTAGTGTGAATGCGTATGTAATTGTAAAGGAGCGTAAATATATATAATTTGTGTGGTCTGTTTATTAAAAAAAATGGTAGATGCTTGAAAATGAAACATACGAAAAACCCAATTCAAAGCCCAATTCAAAACACAAAAATCACCCTAACCCATCATATTCGAATACTACATATAATAGATGCAAAATTTCTCAAGAAGTAAAAAAAAAATGAAATATTTGAAACTCATATCTATGTAAATATCGTTTAACGTAAGTGTGAACAGAAATATACATTTATAAATATTTGGAAGATGTATATGATACACAGTGTATCCAATATATTTGTATATTTATTTTTACTGCTCTTACATAATTGTTTTTTCTTATAAAAACGTTCACTTAATTATTTAAAAAGAAACGGAAGAAATGTTAACTCTGCGGAAGATCAAAACGTCTATTTTTGCATGTATCATTCTTTGTGTGTGTGTGTGTGTGCGCGACTTATGTCGAATTTAGAGAATTTGTAAGAACCTCTTTGTGTGCTTTGCTTGATCGAGGTTGACTAGTCATGATTGTGACATTAATTACATAAAGTGAGCGTAGTATCGATGTTGATCGTTTGGAGTTGGTTCAAGTTGCCCAAAATTTCGTGACCCTCTAGTGTTATTTTATACACTAATAGAGTCTTAAACTATTTTCTTAAAATAGATCGTTATTGTTTTTTTTTTTTGTCATTCTATGATACTATTAAATATGTATTATTAATGTAATTATATTTGTTATATTAAGCTCATAAGATGGTTGGTATAAATGAAACTTATAATAACATAATTAATGCAGTGTACACTAAAAGGACTGTATTGGATGTGAGAATTTTGGAATGATTTGATTTTTACTTTTTAAAAAAAATCTTATTATTGGATTTGATGATTTTTAATTTAAACGTCTTCCCAAATCTGGCGTTATTGGAAAATTAACAGTTTTTTTGGGGGATAAACGTATGAATGATTGTGAAACTTCATACAAACTTTTAGTTAGAAATGTTGACAGAAAACTCCATAGTATTGGACTCAAGTCAACCTTTGATTTTCTTTTTGACCATCGTTCAGGTTCATACGTGCTATATATTGTTCTATATATCTACAAAAGTATTGTATAAAATATTTTTAACAGTATAATCAATAAAAACTAGCTAAATTTGATATTAAATTTTACCTGCACTGTTTTGTCATTATTAATAACAACTTAACACCATTTAGCATACAATGTTTTCGGAAAACATATGTTTTGTTTATAGAATTTAGCATCAGATATTATAGTTTCGTTGGAAAAGTTACCACAAGTAAAAAACTCACACTGAAGCTTAAGTTACCAAGTATGAAGTAACTTACGCGCGGCGTTTGTACACAGTGAAATCGAACGCAAGGCTCCCATTTGAATACTCTGGTACATAGACTATAAATAATTGATTTAATGACAATATAATTATAGTGCACTTAGAGAACTTCACACTTAAGCGTGATAAAGCTGATTTTTTTTTGAAGATGGATGATTTGCTGGTAAGTCACTTCTATTACTGTGTGAATGAGAACACAGCATGAAAAAATCTTATACCAAAAAAATAAAAACAACATGACAAAGATCTCACGGTAATTTATCGAACCAGTCAACAAGTTTTCTAAACCGTTAAAATAGCAAACCATTCAGTCGAACTTAAATAAACCACAAAGACCAAAAAAGAACATGGGAACTCACGAAGAGTAGTGGTGGAAACGCTACACACCCTTGGTTCTTAAGCTAAAACTAGTGTGCCCCCCAAGACGGGTTGAATATAGTAGGCTACTACTATTGGTAAACATATTGCTAAAAAAGACTTTGAAGTCATATATGATACATACAAAATTTAATGATTCAATTTAAATCCGATCCATATGCTAAATATATTACTACTTAATACCTTGATATAAAAACACAGTTTTCTTTATGATCTTATTTCTTTTATCATACTTGCTTCCTACAAAAATATAATTTTTAATCATAATGAATTCAAATTCAAATTCTTTTTGATAATAGCGTATATAATCAATTTTATGCATTCCAGATTTTATAATATTTTGGTTTTGATTTAAAAACGCCGCACATGTTAAATATGTAATATTTAATTATTATTTTTGTGAAATTGGCTAGCACAGTTGGTTGATAAGCTGATATTTTCTATCAGGTTCCTGACAGAAATAATAAGAGTGTTTTTTTTTGTTAAGGAAAATGCAAATAAAAATAGAAAAAAACCCCACCAATAATTTTTCCAAATCAGACATATTCTCATAAAAGCGGTAAAATCTTAAAAAATCAGACATTATCATATAACAGGCCACACTTTGTGTCCCTGTCCATTTTCTTTCAAGATTTTCAAGAAAAATAATCATACACAATATCGAAAAAAAAAATTAAATAAATAAATAATCATACGCAATAAATATTTTTTATTTATTTAAATGATAGAGATTTATTCTACTTTTATATACCTTTTCAGACATTTCTGTTAAACCGGACGTTTCTTCTAAGAAAACAGCATCTATTTATGCTAGCAGTGTTTTTTTCACTCAAAACTATATATAAATTTTCTGATGCAAGCATCGTATTTTAGTTGGAGGTTTGCGTTGTAGAATCTGCTCGAAGAATTCTAAAATAATATATATTTACAACATATTTATGACAACTACTCTTTGGTAGAAACTTTAAAGAGATTTTCTTTTTGACCATCTCTTATGTGTTACTGTTAATTTAGTTAATATATTATATATACAATATGTGTAATGTGTTTTTGTCAAAAAAAAATATGTGTAATGTGTTATTTTAGGTTAGTCAAAAACCTTGTTCTTCTCACGTCGAGTGAAAAGTGCTCCAGGTACATAATTCATTAAACTTACTTAATTGCAAATGTTTATAATTAACATATCCCAACTTAATACTTACAAAAAAAACATATTCCAACTTACTAGTATTTAATTATATATGGTTTAAAGAAAGAGGAAAATGTTAAAATGATTGCAAACCAATAATAGTTGGGGTGATTTTAATATATATACATGGTTGACCATGTATTTAGTTGATTGGTAATAAATAATTCATAATTAGTTAGTTAACATAGATAATTTTTTAAGCCCAAAAATCCTTTTTATTTAATCTAATTACACAATTGTTATTGGTCACTTAAAATTTAGTTGTCGACGTCACTATTCATCCGGAAACACTGTTTACTACAACCCGATGATACTGTTCACCCCGATTAAACTGTTTCCCGGCACTGTTATTGTACAATTAACATGTTAAATCAGTTAGTATATTATGAAAAATATCAGGTCAAATCAGTTATCATAACAAATATTCATATTACACCAATTATCATATAATAGAAAATATGACTTATTATTTAACTAACTTTGTTATCTTAACAAAGTTATGTGAATTATAACGAAAACCACTTAAGATAATTTTGTTATAGACATTGTCGATTTCATTAGTGTTATCACCATCGCCACCAACGTTGTCGTTAACATCGTTGTCGTTACCATCATCATTCGAAATGCATCAAGAAAGAGAAAGAGGTATATTTGTAATTAAAAAATGATAACAAGGATATAAAGAGTTTTTGCTAGTTGATATACCATATTAAATAGTATAGCATGAGAGAGATTTAATTTTGATGTTATTGGTTGCTATGAGTTGCAATTACTCTATAGTAAACTGTTTGCTTAATAAATCATACACTTTTATATAAGGTCAGGTCATGTGTTTAACTCTTAATTACTTAACCTAAAAAGTACATAATTCTCTATTTTCATTTTCAAAACTATTTATCTACAAATTATATTTTAAAAATCTTTTAAAAATACTTTGAAATTAAAATATTAAAATTTGGCAATAATAGCCGCAACTACAACTGCAGCATCATCTCTGAAAATTGTTCCAAAATAAAACTTATAATTAGAGGTGGGCAAACAAAAATTTGGGACGGACTTTGTGGGAACGAGAATGAGACAAGAATATAGAAATAAAAATAATTATCTCATATATGTTCTATTTAAAATTTGGGACGGGATGGAAATGGTATGGAACAGGACGGAAATGGTATGGGACAAGACTACGGGAATTCCCACAAAAATTCAAAACATGATAATCATAAAATTAAAAACATATTCATCAAGCATTCATTTCTTAATAACACATCATATATAAGTCAGATGTGAAACAAATGAAAACAATCTTCAAAAACTTTAAAATTAAAGAAATACTAACATAGTTCATTATGATATATATCCAATTATATATAATATTGTATGTAGTTGATATATTATTTGTCCCAACAACAATATCGGGAATTCCCGTTTTCATCATGTCCCATTTCCAAATGGGAATCAATAGCTAGTACCATATGTGAACATATTTCCATATGAAACATAAATTTAGGATTGAAAACGGAACATGATGGGACAGGATGGGACGGGAATTATGCCCACCCTTACTTATAATTATAATGACAAAAACTTATAATTATAATGACAAAAACTTTTAAGAGGAGAAATGAACAAAGATACAAAAATGGCAAAAGTCTCCATGTATTCTTGTCTTTGTCCCTGCATTTATATTTGTCTCTTATACTATACAAGGTGCTTCAACTCAAAGAAAATGGATATTGGTTTTGCGTTAGAAGTTAGAACATTGTTACAGGAAATACATACAAGTTATTTTAGTTTTTTTCTTTATAAATAATAAAAACTAAAAACAACTTGCGATATATGTCATCACTTATTTATTTTTGATAATCTCCACCCGAAAATAGTTACAAATTTATTTTCGATAATTTCCAATACAAAACTAGAGTTGCATAACAACTAAAAATGATCAGAAGATGACATGACATTCTAATACATATGATTACTGAAAATTGAAAGATACTTCACATTTTATGTTGAGTGATGACAGCAGCTTGCATGATATCATCCGATCTCTACAAAAGACGATGGTGATTTGAGCTGGGCAAATTATCCGTTAGATTTGATTCCATTTAGTATTTGATTCGATTCGGTTTGAAAAATGATTCAAAACAAATTAATACTAAAATATAGTATCGTCTAAAACAAAGAAAATCACAAATACTAGATCTAGAAAAGCCGAATATCTGCTCTGATCCATAGATTTTTTATATATATACATATTATATCATAAATTTATAATATTTATATACAATTTATTTATATTTTAATAAATAGAAATTTTCTAAAAAGAATATGCATGATAAAATACATATAACAACTCTATATTAGTTAATAATTATTAACTAAAATATTAGATTAGCTTATACTAGAGTTTTACTAAAATATTAGAAAAGCTTATAATAGAGTTTTAAGTAGTTAATGTTATTTTTTAAAATACGACACCATTTCTCCTTCTCACCATCTTAATTTTTTATCGGTTTATTTTTTATATTCTTTTTCTAACATAAACTTGGTGTTTTAATTTATTTTCACTTGATAGTTCATATTAGATAAAAAAAATATTTTTCATAAAAATCTATGTATTTTCTTTTTTTGTTTGTATTAAATGGAGAAAACCGGATATTCACAAATATCCATTGGATATCCAGATTTTCAGATATCCGTATATTTCCGGAGAAAAATAAATCATAAAATTAGATATCCGTTAAAAACGTAGCAAATCACAAATACTGATTTTTCGGATATCCGCTATGCTCCATGCCTAAGGTGTTGTACGTATATGTTAAAAAGTGGTGCAGGAGCTGGTGAAAACAAAATTTGTGAATACTAGTAGAAGAAACCCATAGTTCTTGCTTCCCAATGTTGCTTTAGACTATCTTATATATGAATCCAAGATTAGTTTTACTATATATGAGTTTTAATGGATATATGATAAATTCGAAGTGAATCTGGAGAGATCTCAAGGGCTGAGATAGATATTCGGCTAAATTTGGACCCGCCTAGCTTATTGAGGATGATGCATCCATGTAGGTGTATTGCATAAGTTGGCTATTAAGGGTATACTAGATGAGTACCCACACAAATGTGTGGGGATTTCTTTTTAATATCTTGTCTAATATTTAAAATTTAAAAGTAGTTTTTTTTAAGTTCACTTTGAACTTTATTTTTTTTGAATGGTCATCATATGTAGAGAAAAAAATTGTTTGTTTTCTTAGGGTGATTTTTTTTGGTTAGTTTTTCTATTGACTTTTTGTCTTCAATGAAACTCATCACACAATTACAGTACTAAAAACAATTAAGTTCTTCAGTTAGAGCTATAACCTGGTAATCTAGAGCATCGTAAATAAATCTAGATAAAAGAATCCACAAATACTATATAGTATACTAAATATTATGATTTAGAATTCAATACTCATATTCTCTAAATAAATATATAAACTTATTATAACCAATTTTTCTATTCTCATTGAGACGTTCACAATTTATATTGAAATTAAAAGCTTAAGTAAATGAATATTTCAACCATATACCAACCAAATAAAAAAGTAAAAATCAGTTCTATAATACCATAATATACAATAATTTGTTCATAGCATGAAGATACACAAAAATTTATGAGATACAAGAACAAATCATTAGTGTATCTTATTTTTATGTAAAACTTACTTAAGTATACTAAATTAATGTTTGTTAGTTTTTTTTTAACATACCAATCTATAATACCATAATACACAATAATTTGTATATAACATAAAGATACACAATAATTTGTGAGGTAGAAGACTAACCATTAGCGAATCTTATTTTAAAGTAAAACTTACTCAAGTATACTAAATTAATATATGTTAGTTTTTTTTAACCAACCTATCAACAAATATTCAACTTTAAAAAAAAATAAAAAAATAGGAGGTATCAAAAATAAAAGTCAAAAAACCATCTTGATAAATAAATCAGAGAATGGGAGAAATAAACATTTAAAAAAAAGATTTATTTAGCTTTAATTTAAATTTGACCACAAAAAAGCTTTAATTGAGTTTTGACCAAGAGAAAAAAACTTTAATTGAGTTTTATATTTTTTAAATAATAAATAAATTAGATGATGTGTCATGAAGAGGGGTGCTTAGGTGTCAATCCCTTGTGAGACACACAAAAAAAATTTACATCAACAAGTAAGAAAATATTTCCAATTGACATTTTTATTGTTTCCATCAAATTTTTATTTTCACAAAACCAACCAATTTAAAATGAAACACTTTATTAAACACAATTAACTTAGTTAAACAGAAACTTGATAATATATTATTTAACACTGATTTAATATTTTAATAATAAAATGAAGTCTGTAACTAAAATCTTCAAATTTTAAAAAACGGGATGATTAAAACATTTTTTACAGAAATATAACTGATTTGTGTTCAAAATCTTATTATTAAAATAAAAAAACCTTGCTAGTTGTAACAAATTAAAGCTACCACTTTTTAGTTAAATTTTATGTTGTATACCCTTGTACGAAACTAATACTCTCCTTTACGATTATGTAAAAAAAAATTCAAATGCTAAAAACTAATAGTTCACTTAGAATATATTCGAACATAAATTCAGATTTTATAGTTCATTATGAATTTTCCAGTACTTAAAATGGTTGATAACTTGATACTGATACTGACAGTTAAATTTGTATTGACATTATACTGACAGTTAAATTTGTATTGACATTATACCTGAAATTAAGGGATTTCTAGGAGTAGCAAATGAAAAGAATTCAAACTTTATATATAAGAACATCTTTATTGAAAGTGTCTCAAAGAGTATTATACCATTAAAATATTGAAAAAAGAAAAAAGAGGAATTCTCAAAAATACCACAAAAATAAGTTTTTGTTCCAAAAATACTATAATTCCCAAAAACAAATACCACTAAAATGATATTTTTCCAAAAGTAACACAAAACTAAAACTAAATCCTACTCCCTCAAAACTAAATCCTAAACTCTAAAAAGTAAACCATAAACCCTAAAAACTATACCCTAAACTCAAAATACTAAACCCAAACTTAACTATTTAAATTGTAAACCCTTAATTAAAAATCATTTTTTGGTGTTTGTGGTATTTGAAAAAAAATTATTTTAGTGGTATTTTTGAAATTATGATATGTTTGGAACAATAACTTAGTTTAATGATATTTTAGGGTATTTCTCAAGGAGGACAAGAAAATATGTGAGAGAGGTGAAAATTAGTTCTCATTTGAGAGAAATCCATAAGAAAATGTTGGGACACTTGTCTGTTTATGAGTGGTTCCAATGTTTTAAAAAAATTAAAATTTAATTATATACTTAAATTATATATAAAATATTAATATTTTATTGTTTAATGACTCATTTTGAGTTTCTCACCTATGAATATGCTCTAATCGAACCCAAAATTACAACGTACGGGTCTCAACATACTTGATTATCTTCAAACAGATTTACAGTTAATTATGAACTTATCAAGAGTGAAGTGTTTACACGTTCATGTTACACTCGGCCCATGTATCTAATACAGAGCTTATAGTAAAAGAACAAATACTTAAACACATATAACCAAATGAAAACCGACATGATCCTTGAGTAATACAAAGCACGTACATAACTTACCACAATTTAATGTTCAGAAAAAAACAAAACTTACCAAAAATTTTGTTTTGCACTTTTGTTATAAGAACAGAAAAGAACAAAATATCCAGGTTTTAAAAATACGAAAAGAAATAATACATATTTTATGTTTGCAAAGCGTACACTCAAACAAAAAGTAAAAATATTTTATTTAAAATGCAACAGATTCTTTTGTGAAACTAGAAAACAAAAGGTACATATGCAAAAACAAGTGCACACACAAACGTAAACAAATAATCAAAGCACTAAACAAGTTCCACAGCCTCTTCATCGAACAGACTCCAAAGTTGCTCAATATCAAATACCGACGTTGGCCCCTTTTCTGTTGCCGTAGCTTCTACCTCTTGGCTCTCCTCTAGTAAACTCTCCCACCACAGATTTTCTCCATTTATTAGATTATTTACAAGCTCATCTTTGTTACATGTGATACTATTTTCACAAACATTATTGTTGTAATTGAGTGCAGGGCATGGAGGAATAACGTCAACTTCTGGCAGGCCATTGAGACGGCTGCAATCATTGTTAAGGGAGAAGGATCGAAGTCGAGGCTTTAAAACTTCCAATTTTTCCGCAAATGTGGTAGGAGAGCAAGTAATATTTCTCTTTTTCATCTTGGTCTTACAACATGGTTCATTCTTCTTACTCAAATGCGTGTTCCAGTAATTCTTGACATCATTTGCGGTCCGACCGGGTAATCTACCAGCAATCAAGGACCACCTAAGCATTGCCAAACAATATACATATATATGAGTTATTAGTATTGAACTTATGGCACCCGAAATAATTAGCATCGAGTACGTAAACAGTACCTGTTTCCAAGAAGCTTATGAAGGCGAAGAACAAGATCAACTTCATCCTGTCTCTTATACACACCTAGATGTGTATAAGAGACTTCATCAGAGCTAAGTTTTCCTCTCTTGATAGTTGGCTTCAAATAGTTCAACCATCTTAGTCTACAACTCTTCCTGCATCGATTTAATCCTACAAAACTAACAATTAGCATTAAGTAACCTACTAAAACTTCTTTTGGTTTCGTTCAATATTTGTTTATCATGAAGAAATATAGTATTGTTTGTTGATTTATAATTAGTATGTACTGCTAAGAACGGTTTAGGGCTTATAAGGCTGTCTATAGGGTTTGTAATTCCTTCACTCGTACTCGGTTAATGAAAATAAACCTTAGACGCTTCAATTGTTTTCTCTCTATAATCTTACGTTTTATGAGTTCATCAAAAGTTCATCAATGAATTCATAACAACTATTCACACACAAACACTTTTTTGTACATCAATTTTCATTGAGTTCATATACCAAAAGAATTTACAAATGATCATGTCATCTTTTTTTTTTTTTTTTGGGTCAAGAAGAAGCAAGGCAATGTGGAACGTAATAAAAATAGTATCAAGTAAAAATCTTCGTTTATGTTCAACGTATATATGAACATCATAAAGGAGTTTTTATGAACAACCTAAAAGTATGAAACAATGATAAAACAAAAAGACTTGTGTTAATTAAAAAAAAAAACAATCGTAGTGATTAATTATACAAATATTTGTGTGTAAAATAACATACCAGCTCTTAAAGGAACTAGGTGCCATTTGCCTTCACCATACTTATCAATGCATTGCCTCAAGAGACTATCTTCTTCAGCAGTCCATGTACCTTTTGTCAACCTTTTGGATGAAGCGTCCATGGACCAAAGATATATATTAACAGTATGCAAAGAGTCGAGAGGAACTGGGATTTATTGTGACCTCACAAATCCTTGGAGGATTTATAGAGAGTTTTAATCTGTGAGCGAACATATACACGTGACGGGCATAGGGAAATGACGTGCATGTCGGATATCCACATTTAACTCATGTTATACAGTTCTGCTACAGATTTGGGCTAGACAAAAGGTTCATAGCACCTATCTAGTTTCTTAACAACTTTAAAAAAATGATGGTTAATGATTACAATAGAGAAAAGGTTTGATGGATTTGATGCAGGGCCTCCCTCTGATGTCGTTTATGGGGTTGTTTTTAGAAACAATTTGGGAAAATATCTAAAAAGGAGATTACAATTTGAAAACTATACCATTATTAATATTTTTAGAAAATTATATTTATTTATATATAAAAGGGCCCTATATAATATTACTAAATTAACCTAATTTTGAGTTTATAATAATTTATAAAATAAATATTTTCAAACCAAATGATATCCAATTTTGATTTTTTTTTTAAATGATAAAATATTAATTTTATACTAATCTAAATAATATTTTATTAAAAATATTTTGTTATTATTTTTGGCAGACAAAAATAATGAAAACCAAAAAACATTACGATAATTCATTTTATTCTACATCTTTCTTCAATCATTTCTCTCTCCCCTCTTCACCACTATCTTTTTAATTTAACAACCATTGCAGTGATCATGCTCTTAAGGTTGCATGGAGTCAGAGGCGTAGACCCTAGGTCATTAGTATATCTTTACTACTCAAAATCACACTTGTATGCTGCATATTCCAGGTGTATTATACCCGTTGATGAGCTTTTGGAATTGAGCCAAATACCTTCTGATATTGTTGGTCAGATATGTCCACCTCAGGATGTTCGAAGAAAGCCAAAAAAACTTATAAAAAGAAGATATCAATGTTTTGGAGAAAAAGAAACGAGGAAAAAATGAAAAAACTTTTACTCAAAATGTCATCGTTCGGGACACAATCGTGTAAATTTATGGCTTGATTTTACTCACTTTGGAATTTGATTTTTTCTTTTGTTTTAAATTTATGGCTTTTCAAAACTTCTTCATCATTGCAATTTTTTTTTTTTTTTTAATTTGCATTTGAGGACATGGACACAATTGTGGAACTTTGATTTCGAATTTGATGTTTTTCTTTGTTTTAAATTTCTGGCTTTTCTCTGGTTCTAATCATTATAGAACTCAGATTCCAAAACTTATGGCATTAGTTTGCAGATTTGGTGGGATGAGTTTCACTTGTAGACCATCGAGAATAGGTCATACATCTCGTGATCTCTGCAACTCTGCTGCATCTGGTAAGTGAGTTTTTGGCTGCAAAGAAAATTAAGCACCAAAAAAAGATTTTTGGTTCTGTATGAGCAACGAGGAAATAAACTTTAGCACCAAAAGGGTTTTTTGCACTGTACGTCGGAGAGAGAACCAGAAGAAAAAATCAGAGATACATTGTGCCAATCTCTTACTTGCAGAAGTCTTTGTTTCAAATTCTTCTCGGTATAGCCGAGGAATATTATTCTCATGGCCAAAAAAAAGATCACATGTAGTCTTTTACCAAACTATAATACACGACCAAACCAAAACACTCATGAACTAAACGAACACAACGTGATTCATGTATTAAACCTGAGAAAGGAAGAGAAAAAAAACTTCAAAATAGAATACAAAATGAAGAAAAATCATTTGAAGAATTTTTTTTGATTTTAATTTTTATTTACTAAAACATATATTTTCTAATTAAAATCTGGTCTAACCAGTTTTTTTACAAATTAAAAAGTATAATTATCAAAATATTAGAAAACCAGTGTATTTTTCAAAATCTAAATCTTAACTAAGGTAATTTGCCAATTATTTTTTATGTTATCCATTTATATGCTTTCGATAATGTTGGTTTTGTTTTTTGTTTTTATTTCTAAATTAATTTGGATTGAGATAAACTCTCCCACTACAGCTAGGATTCGATTCTTGATAGAAATAGCTAGGGTTTAATCGTTTTTTAATATATAAAATTAGAATAGTATCCGCATATATGCGGATTTTTAAGAAGATATTTAAATCCGTAAAATAAATTGAAAAAAAATCAGATAATTTGCAAAGAAAAAAAAAATTATTAGTATTTCCAAATATATATGTTTTAATACTCATATATGAATTAGATTTATTTCTAATGCTTTATATATATATATATATATTTATTCTAAAATTTTGACGAATTAATCATCCTACTTTATCATAATTAGATTTATCATAATTAAAATGTAGAATAGGATCTGCATATACGCAGATTTATAATAATAAAATTTAAAACTTGTTAAAATAATTTAAAAATAAATTGGATCACTACTGAAAAATATATATAACACACAAAATCGAAACCTAAGAGTTATTTATGTTTTTTTAATTCTCATTTATTTTTAATTAAAATATTCAAAACACAGAATCTGTTGCGGGTCTTAAGCAACATTAACCCACTTCTCATATAGTTCACACACTTTATCAACTATCTTTTTCCTGTTTCGCTGCGTTAAAAACTGGGGAATTTGAGTTCTTCGAGTATGTTAACGATTTTTCCATTAACTCTCGCGTCCTAAGCAACATTAACCACTTTTCATATAGTTCACACACTTTATCAACTATCTTTTTATATTTCGCTACGTTAAAAACTTGAGAATTTGAGTCTTTCGAGTATGTTAACGATCTTCCCATTAACTCTCTTCAAGCAACCAAAGTCTCTCTTTCTCTTCACATTCATCTCCCGTATATGATCTCTCTGCTCTCTAAAGAAGCTATGATTCTCAAGACTCGCATCAAAAGCCTCTCTACATGATTCTTGCTATCCTCGGCCTAGTTCATCATCGTCTAATGTCATACCATCAACATCTGGAGATTTTTTTTTTACTGAAATATATCTTAGTTAATTTAATTTACTTTTTTTAAAAAACTTGAAATAAATTCTTTTGTTTGATTTTTTTCTTTCTTAAATTGAAATATATCCTAGTCCATATCTAGAGGTCACATGTTCGATCCACGCTCACCGCACCAGTTGTTACCGAGACACATGTCAAAATCTATATCGATAAACTTGATACGTGTCGAAATATTATTGATTAACTTGCCACATGTCACAATCATCTTAATTACGAACTTTGACGTTTATTTTTTATTTTTAGTAAAATTGGAGGTTGCATGTTCGATCCACGCTCACCGCACCAGTTGTTACCGACACACATCTAAATCGATAAACTTGATACGTGTCGAAATTTTATTGATTAACTTGCAACGTTTATTTTTTTTTTTAGTAAAATTAAAATATCTTATTTACTTTTGTTTTTATTTTCTTTTTCTTAATTGAAATAAATACTTTTTGTTTTTCGTTTTTTTTTTTTTTTTATTTATCTTTAAAAGATTGTAGTATTTTCCTTTTTTCTTTTAGGATTAATATATTTTTTATTTAGTAATATTTTTTTAAAAAATTAAAACATGTGTCGAAATCTTATCGATTAACTTGTCATGTGTCGTAAAAAAAATTAAAACACGTGTCGTAATCTTATCGATTAACTTGACACGTGTCACGATCATATTAATTAGCAACTTTGACGCATGCAATTTTATATAATAAGATCGTCTCTTGTTGTTTTTTTCTACAGTTTTATAAATAAAAATAGCAGTTTGGGATCTCGATTCTCAGACGAAACCCCACACTTAATCCTCAGACACTTATCGATAAACCACTTACTAGTAAATTTGTTTGTATAGCCATGGATTATCAAGAAAAATTTGTGGCTATTTAAAAAAAAAATACAAAAAGCCACAGAAAAGCTACAAAAAGTCACAAAAAGTTTATATAGCCACGATAAAAAAAATCACAATTCTAAAGGCACGAAAAAATATTTGTGGCCTTTTCCGTGGCTATAGGTTTTTTTTTGTTTTTTCCATGACTAATCTCTATGCCGATACAAATAATTTTTAATAATTATACTCTCATATTGTCAAACGTAAACGCCTCATTAGTCCACGTGACTCTCCTTACATCGTTCGATATAAATCTAGAATACATGTCTCTCAGAAAATCCATTTGCTTATCATTTGAATTTTTTTTTTATTGTCAGGAGGCTTTGGACCGCTGAAACTTGTAAGAGCATTTCCATTAGCGTTTTTAACAGTTTTCTTAAAGAATTACTAAAGAAAAAATAATTAATAGGTTATTAAGTTAGCAAACTCATCTTAGCCAAGAGTTTTTAGAAAATATTAAAAAGCCTTACGTGTCAATGATTTGTTGGATGGGTATAAAGAATAAAAAAGCAAAAAAAAATTTGTTCTTTCTTTCTTTCTCATTAATTATAGATTTAATTATTTTCCTCCAATCTGATATTTTCATGTTCTTTTTGTATAATTCTGATTTCTCTTGATGGTTTTGCAGTATCAACTCCAGAAAGCTTCCATAGCCGAGGACGATGCCTTTGCTTTTCTTGGGGCAAACAATCACAGTGATTCACTAACCTACCCTAACTAGGTATTCTTCTGTCTTCACCTTTTACTTTATCATTGATGAATGGTTTACAAAGTGGTAGATTATGTAGTATGGTTGTGGTGTTATAAATGCTTGTTAGTTAAAGAGCAGAACGAGACTGGTTTTAGTTTGGTTAGTTTGGTTTTGCTAATGAAATTGTGATAAATGGTGATCATAATATGATCGATCTTAACTCCAACCCTCAAAGAGTACATGAGCCTGGATCAGATCACCAAGTAGGTGTATCTAGATGAACATAATCATGGCTCAATACTTATTTCGGTGTTTCAAGACTATTTGTTTTTCTCAAGGAGCAGGGTATCGATGTAAATAACGCAAACAACCACGATCCTGCTGGTGTTGTACCCGTTGGACAGTTTAAAAGAGATATTGAAAAGTAATCACAGCTACACTAGATGAAGCAAGAGCCTTGTAAGCATGCAAGAACATGGGAAATTTCTTGTGCATTCTCTTTTAGTTTTGAAGAAATTAGTTTAAAGGGCCTCAGGATCGTTAAGATCTGAAACAAATAAGTCATTTTCTGGATCTCTTCTCCTTTTTGTTTCTTTTGTGAATTGATCAATTATATACAAAAACCTTGGAAGAGATTGTGTATAATAAACGATTCTTCGTAGTTATATCTTTAATAGAAGTATGAAAATCTCTCTCAAGGAAATGATCACATTCAGACAAAGCTTTGGTAGAAAGTAGTAGAATCTTGATAATAGCTTCAGTTTTTGCTATGTCTGAATGTGATCATTTCCTTTAGTAGAAAGTAGTAGAATCTTGATAATAGATTCAGTTTTTGCTATGTCTGAATGTTCTCTTAACGAATATGCCTTGTTGGCTCGGGTTAAGAGATCATCGTGAGCCATTGCTATGTTTTTTTTTTAAGAAACCCCTAATGGGTTCTACCAATGGACCATCAACAAAAATGAAAATCAAATTAAGAGTTCTTAGAAAAAGAAATAAGTAAAATTTATATTAAAAAATATTTTAGATACCTATATGGGTCTCTACGGAGATGGTTTAAGAGCATGTGCAATGGTTAAAACTTAAGAATTGGTTCTTAGTTAATATTTAATTATAAAAAGAAGGAGAGAGAGAGAATGGCAAAAGAGAAAATGGAAGAAAGCAACTAAGAATTGACTCTTAATTAAGAATCAAGTCTTCACTATTCATTCAATTTTAATCTTTTTTTATTCTAAGAACCCACTTAAAAACCACAATTGCACATGGTCTAATCCCCTTATGTTTAAAAGTTAAAACCACAGCATGTAATAACCCTCGATCCAATGTCGGTCATACGCTCAACTCAACCGCCGCACACAACGTAACCACCGCCGCGCTTCGAGATATCTCCGCTGTATTAATATTGTACGGTGTTATATTTGGTGGAATTTTACATTATTTATTGGCTTAGTTTAAGTATGTTATTTCCTTAGTTTAATTTTTTTTTGTACGTCGTTTCATATAATTTCAACTTAATTATTTGGTCAACATTTTATTCAATTTTCCTTAACCATGAAGTCCTAACCCTAGAGTGGATAATACTGTGGCAGATTCGATTGCCAAACAAGCCTTGAGAAGCTTGGTTGTAACTTGTAAGGACAATTTAATGGTTTAATGAAGTAGTTGTTGAAGAAAAAAAAAGAAGTCCTAACCCTAGAAACGCAACTATCAAGAATTTTCGTTTTATTAACTAATTTAAACGACACATTGTATCAATTATCATAGAGAGCCCTTACAAGTTAACCTAATTTGCTTCTCGAGCTTGATCAGAATAAATTGTGTCTTATGAATCTTTGAGATGTATGTTCCTAAACAGAGCTAGTTCTTGTTTCACAAGCAATCTCCATAATATATACATATGTCTAATATATGAAGTGTAGATGATATGCCCACAGAAGATTAAAACTTATCATATAACTTAACTTCAGATAAAATAATCTGGGTTTTCTTGAACAAAAGATAGAAACAAAAGTAAAAAATTGTGGAAAGAAAGTTTACAGAGATTAAACACAAACCATACGAGCAAAGCACGTATCAAATCATCAGTTAAATGCAATTTGGCACATCGATGAAGCTTGGGTAGATAGCGACAACTCCTTGATCATCTCAGGTTTTGGAACATCACATTCCACAGACGAGATTGTTAAAGTCTTTAAGCGACAAGCATTTTTCAAGATATAAACCGCAAAATTTTTCTCTTCTGGTTCTCCTGAGTATCCCCACCATTTAAAAGTTTGTAGACTTGAGCACATTCAGGAAGAGTACTTGGTTGATTCCAGAGAAACATACCAGTGTGGTCATGATCCTAAGATCAAGCAAAAAAGTTTGATTAGAACCTCCAATATTAAGCAATAAAAATAGATTTTCAAAGTAACTTACCTCCATTAGGGAGAGATCTAGTACTCGTAAGTTAGGAGAATCTTTAAGAAACCGGATAATGATATTCGATGAATACTCATTGCATAGACATATCTTCAGATGTTCAAGTTAGTTGAAGACAAAACCCTCACTGTACACAGCCTGTTAACAATATATATTAGTTAAAATTATTAACAAAAGATTGTATAATTGATTTGGTTAATGGAAATAGATTATAATTACCTTTGGCGAACATATTGTAAGACGCTTGATATATGTCATTGATTCGATAAGACTCTTGGCATCAAGGAATTCAACATCTACGTGTGCCTTCCTCAGCTTAGGCATATTCTCAATCAAACAGTAGTGATTCCTTTCATTATAATCCTTAAGTTTGAAATGTTTCAAATGGGGAGTTTCTATTACAAACCCATCAAAATCACCATGGTTAGGCATATAGAGCGACAAACTCTGTAAAGATATAACGGTGAGCTTTTCAATATTGACGAAGTTAGCAGCACGAAGATCCAACAACAAAGCTTCAAGAACAGGGTAAATAGATAGAAGCCGTTGAAGAGATTCTTCATTGAAGTATATCACACTTTGAAGCTGCAAAGTTTTCAGAGAAGGAAGACAAACTATCAGAGGAACATCCAAGATAATCTTGCCTTTGAGTTTCAAGATCACAAGCGATCCGCGGGTAAAAAAGCTACTTGGCAATATGTATGAAGTAACCTGATAAGGAGAATAAGAAATCTTCAACTCGCGTACGTAGTGAGAAACTGCAATTACAACCCACCGTTTGATATCCTCAGACTTCAACTTTAAAATGTAGATTACTAAATCTACGTAATGGTAGATTTCTGTCAAGAAAACACCATAACCTCTTGCACTCGGACTCTGAATAATAACTATCGTCGTACTTAAGTTTTGTGACGCTCCCATCGTTTCCACAAAATGCTAGTGGACACAGCAACTTTTGTTGGAAGAAACAATAATACCTTCACTAACAATTCATCATCTTGTCCATAACTTCTCAAATCGTGAGCGTAAAGACCATTTGGTTGGCTTTTGTCTGAGCGATACAAAAGAAAAAATGGCTAGCAAAAATAGAGAAATAAAATAGGAAAATAGAAAAACTGGAGAAAACACTAGAAAATGCTCGAGTTATAAAGGTAGCGGTGGAGGATGAGCCTTTACAAATTATTAGTTTTCATCTTTACCAGGGGATATTCCGGGCTACGCCCGGGTTTATTTATAAATTTTTTTATTTGTTTATGGTAATTATATATTTTGTATCTGAGTATATATATACTGAGTACATATTTTAAAATGCTCATAAAACAAACTCAAAATTGTTAAAAAGTAAAACGGAATGATTTCTTAAAGTCTAAAAACTTTCAGTAACACATAAATATAGGTCCTACAGTTGAGAGTTATGGGAGTCTACGTGATGACGTGAACATACATTTTTTTTCTCTTCTCGCTCCTCCGGTTTCGTTTCGTTTTGCTAAACCCTTAAACTCTTTGTCACCGTCTCATCACTATTACAATAGTACTTCAGACGTGGTTATATTATTCATGGCCATGTATTCTTTTATTAGTCACTTTAGTTAACTCATAACTTTCTTAATAATGTAGTAATTAATTAAGAAAAGTTGTGAAGATGATAGTTTCAAGCAAAAAATACAAATAATAGAAAGAAAATTAGATCCTAAGTTAGATTCCCAAGTAGCATATTACTTGGTTAAAAAAAGGATATTACGAAAATAAATTGATATCAAAATCTTGTACATTCCTTGTAGTAGCATGTAGGTTCAACAAAAGTGTTTTCAACCCATATCCTTTTTGCTCAAGTTCACGATGGCTTTCTTCTAATGCAACATTACAGGCTTTACACACTTTTCGGTAGGTTAAATTTGTCTTTGTTAGTGTTATTGACTATGAATCTTGCACAACTTTTTTTGGAAATTAGACTGCATGCATATATGCTATTCCCTTTTAGGAAGACAAAATGATAGAGTGGAAATAAGAAAACCATTGTTCATTTTTTTATATTACAACATAACGACTTTGAATGCATCTTCTCTAGCTTTTGGACATGAATCATACCAGCTTTTTCTTTACCTGCTTTCTTTTCCTGCATGGTTTAACTTAAGCCTCCGAATGTTAGTGCGAAGTAACTAAACTCTCATTGAGAATTATCACATAGACTCAACTGGAAAACACAATTTTAAAATGTCTCTTTCAATGAGTTGTGAGTCGAACAACACAACATGTCCGTTCTTTTGATTCGATCCGGCGTTCATGACTATCAAACTATGTACTTAAAATTTGAAATCAAGTTTATATGAATCGCTATGGTTTTTCATCCTTAGCGGTGGAGGCTGGCTTCCAGTTGCCATGTTTGTATGAATCGCTATGGTTTTTAAAATTACTATTTAACCTGTTGGATCCATTTTATTGTTTTTACTATGTCACATATTTATTATTTTTAAGCATTTTTAATGATAAAAGTATTTTTGGCACAACTCTGTATGTAGGTCGGCACGGTTCAGAAGCTGTTAAAGTTGTCACGGTAATTAAATAATAGAGAAAATTTGGGAAACTACCTCAAAACTATATTTTAATTTGAAAACTACACCACTAATGAATTCTTAAAAAATATATATTCAATTATATATAAAATGACTAAATTAACCTTATTTTGAGTTTATAATTTTTTAAAAATAATTTAATAAAAATAAACCTTTTTAAACTGAATAATATCTATAATGATTTTATTTTGATTTTATTTTATTTTGATTTAATAATAATTTTAACTTTTGTACATGTTACTTTTATATAATATTAATAAAATTTAAAAAACTAATTTTGTTTTTGTAAAAATAAATTCTCAAATATGAAGATTTATCTAATCATAAAATTTTAAAATAAAACAATTATATATCTTTATATTCAATTAAAATTAAATTTTTTAGGATTTTCGTTTTTTTTATTCAAAATTATTTTTCTTTTCTAAAATATTTATTTTCTAATTAAAATCTGGTCAAAATAGTCTTTTTACATATCAATAAGTGTAATTATCTACAAACTAAAAAACTAGTGTATTTTTCAAAATCCAAAACTTAATTGAGGTATTTTGCCAATTCCCCCTAAATAATATTAGCACTTGAAAATTTTTTATTGTTGGAGAGTATGTTAATCCCCAACTATTGCAATTGATGTGAACCAAAACAAAAAAAAAAACTTTATATGAGAAAATTAATCTCTATAGCTTACATGAACTTGATAAAATTTTCATTCCTCTATCTAACTTAATATTGGTTTTTTTCACCATCTAATCTTGATGAGATTTAGTCTTATATCTTTAAGACTCTTTTTAAAATAGAAAATGTATTTATACATTGTAGATTAGTTAATAACTATAAGGGTATTTTCCCAATTTCTGACAACACCTCAAGTTTTTCCTTCAATTATATCGTAAATTGGTCATCGTGCGATCCAAAGGAAAAACTTGAACAATAATACTTCATGGATGAATAATTTATTTATGAGTTTAACTTGGAACACTTATTTATCGATTCTTGTTTGTCTGTTTGGTATATCACTCTTAAAATCAGCTGTTGAATTCAAAGATAAGTTTTAAGTTTGATTTTTTCTTAATTTTTTATTTAAAACAAAATATAAAGAATACACCAAAATACTTAGGAATCTTTTTTTTTTTTTAATCACATATATATTAAATGGGCCTAAATGAGTCAAAGTAATTATGGCGGATCTAAACGAAACGGGCCTTAACGTATAAGTTAGAATGAAAGGGGCCTAAACAAATCCAGCTAACCCGTTTAAACATCCATCCTTAGACTGACAACACCTCAAGTTCTTTTGCTGGGATGTCTTGGACGCGAACAATGTTAATGCATAAATAAGTATTTTGACATTTGTTATTCGCTGCATGTAACAAATAATTTTATCGTTGAGAACTTTTCTATCGACATGCATGTCTTGACTAAACTAGATTGTCAGTGATGTAGCATGATATAATCAAAAGATTCTAGTCAACCAAACCACATCAAAAGTTGCAAAACTTAGCCATTTGCAAGTGACTGGTTAAAGGGATAAAAACACATAATTGATTAGGTTTCTTCTCAACATAGCATATAGCCTTTTGCTTTTTTTTTTTGTTTTTTTTTAATTTGGTTAACATCCCCGTTATGGAGCGTAAGGTGCCTGCCCTGACTTTTATAAGGCCGCAAGCTCCAAAAAATAATGTGTCATTTTGGTTTATTGCAAAAACATCAAAAAACTAGAAAATAATTTGTTGCATATCGAACTCGGGATAGTTAAGCATAAAAACGCTTTAATTTACCACCATACCAAAGACATATTTTAGTATTTGGGGGCCGAAATTTTCTATATAAAAGAGGACCGCAAGCATCGTCAGGGCCGAGCCTGCTTAGCCTCCTTAGAGCATCCTCGTCAGTAAAAGCATTTCCATCGGAATCTCTAACATAAGTCTTTCAAAATAAAAAAATGAAAAATAATGGAAAAGTAAGAGAGAGGTAGAGGTCTCTACAAAAAACTATGAGAAACATATCTCACCAAATTGTCATTATATGATGGATTCAATCTTTTTACAAATAAAATTTAATCATAATTAAATTATATTAATAAAATATTTGTAAGAAACGCTTGGAACCGTATCTCCCGTTGGAGATGCTATAAGAGCATCCACAACGGTGAGACGTCTCTTTACTTTTTTTTATTATTATTATTTTTTTTTTACAAACTGATTTAACAAAAAAAAAAAAAAAAAAAAAATCAACCAATAGAAGCTCGAGAAGTGTCGAACTTCATTCAGAAACGTTTCTTAAGTCTCTCCCCCGAGAGACGATTCAAGCAAAATTTCTGACACAATATTTTTTTATTATTTTTTTTCTTACACTGTTTGGTTAAGAGCTTTTGAAAAGCTTACCATTGTTGATGCTCTAAAGATCGCAAAAGACAAAGAGGTTCTTAACATTAAATTGTATTATTTTAATATGAATTAATATATATAATTAAATTTTAATATTTAAAAAAAATTGAACCAATTAAAAAAAGATAAGTGTCCTAGTGGTATCTAATAAATTGAGAACCGGTTCTCAAATGAGAGCATCTTCATTTGTGAGATACCCAAAGAAGTTCTTAAACAAACAAAAAATATTACTCCCTCTGTTTCTAAATAAAGGTTGTTTTGAAAAAAAAATTTGTTTCAAAATGTTAGTTGTTTTCAATTTTCTAGATGTATTTATTGTCATTTTTTACTTAATTTACCCTTTATAACATTTATTGTTTAAAAAAAAACTTAAGTAACAACTAATTAAACAAGGTCATAAAAGTCTTTGTTTAAGTTTTTTTAATATGTGTAAAAAACTTAAAACAACCTTCTTTAAAAAACAGAGGGAGTACTATTTTAATATAATTTAAATTTATAATTAAATCCCCTATATATTAATTGAGAAATATTTTTAAAGAGTAATCTTAATTTTGTATATTATTTACAATGGTGCCATTTTACTGATGTGCATCACCATAATCATTCTCAATAAACATACAAAAATGGACTTATGTTACTAGATTAATTACATGTTATGTCACTTACATTGATTTGGTTAGACAATAGTTTATTTCATTTATTTATACATACATCATTTAATTTATGAAGATATTCTCTTTTTTCTATTTCTTACCAAAAATATATCATACTAATTATTATTTTAAACACTATATTTCTTCTCTTATTTTTGTTTAAATTGAGTTTTGTAAGAAAAAAAACCATCACAACATCCATATAGTAAAAAATATATAGATTTTTTTATACATGTGTTATAATTCGAATTTTTTAAAATGAATATAAATTACTCAAATGATAAATAAATATGAGTATGTTTTAAAAAGTTCCACATTGGAAATGAGGATGTGTAGATGGTTCAAAAATCATTATAAAAGAACATAAATGATTAAAAAAAAAACTGTACAAGAAAAAACTTGATTTAATAGTCATCCATATTTATAAATATTTTTTTGGTTTAATATGGTTTGTTAATAGAACCATATAAATTAACAAAATAATATAAATATTTAAACTTGATAACAAGTTAAAATATTATATCAAAAAGTCGAAATATTAAAAATAGTTTAATATGGTAAAAACAAATAATATTATAAATATTTTCTTTCTTTATGAAGAAAACAACATTTAATTTATGAAGATATTCTCTTTCTTTCTATTTCTTATCAAAAATCTATCATATTTGTTAAAAAGTCCCACATTAGAAATGAGGATGTGTAGATGGTTCAAAAAATCATTATAAAAAGAATATAAATGATAAAAAACTGTAAAAGCAAAAAGTTTGATTTAATAGCTTTCCATACATATTATTCATATATATATATATATAATTGATTAAATTATTTTTATTTTAAAAAATTTCAAAATTATTTTTATTAAAATTATTTATAGAATTCTATCATGCGCAGAGCGCAGATTATCACCTAGTTTTAAGTTAAAAATGAAACTTAAATCAATGAGTAGAATACAAGTGTGATTTGGGGTTCTCACTTCTCTCTTATGGGCATCTCAAATGAGAACCCTATCTCACTTTTATTTTCTACTTTTTATTTTCTTACAATATTTTAATCATGAGAACTTCATTGAGATACCTTCAATCTCAATCGGATGCTACGAAAACCTTTTTCACTTTCTTTTTTATTTTTTGAATTTGTTTTTTAATGGTGAGAGATTTTGGTGAGAAACCCCAAATGGGATGCTCTTATTAGGGTCTCATAACTAATATACTTACCAAAAAACATCCTATAATAAAAAAATCGATCTAGGAATGTCCTCATCCTCTCCTATACACTCAGAAGGCCCGAGACATCGATCCACTCAAGCTGAAGCTCGACCTCCCCGCGCTCAACGTTCTGAAGCCTAAGGAACATATTCTGTAAAATCTTTCCTTTGTGCCACACGATCTTGCTCTCTTCTGATAAACAGTTCTGCCTGCTTGCTTGTATCTTCATTATAACGGTCCCATCGGGGAGTCCTCCGAGCTGGTTTTGGATTCTGATGGCTTCAAGGAACGGATCAATGTGGAAAACCGCATCTCCCATCTTATCATCCCTTGAGAACCAGTCCCTATCGTAAACCATCTGTATCATCACAACAGCAAATATGTTATGTTCTGTTTCAAACTTATTGATCGAAAGAGCAAGTTGTTGTAATGTAGGAATCACTTGTCACTTACGATCTTGACAGGAAGAATTGGATCAGTAATAGAAAGTGTCAAGTCTTCGTTCCATTCTGGATTCAAGTTCTTTTTCATCACACGGGTTCGTAGCTTCTGGATCAAACAAGAATAAGCATAACACCAAATAATAAGATTCAGGTGTAAAATTTATACACGAAAATAAAATAAAATAAAACCATGTTAGATGGTTGTGACAAAGGTCAGAAACCATAACTAATATTTTGAATGATAAATCAAATCCTATGAGCTTTTCATTTGCCTTATTAAAACACCTAAGAACTCGCGTTGCACCAAACCTATAATTGAACTTTTCCTACGTTCTGTTTCATTTTAACACATATATAAAAATCTGAGACCCTGATGATTATAATGGAGATGTTCAAACACAAAAAAAAAAAAAAAATTAACATTCACTTACTAAATTTCAGAGCAATAAACTTATTTTATTAAAATTGATTCTCTCATTAGACATCAGTATCTATAAGAAGCATAATTAACCAGATTCATGACCAAAAAGGTCCATATCTAAAACGAGACTACCTTGAATATTTAGTGATTAAACGAACCCATTAAACAATTACTTGAGAAACTCGAAAATGAAGGCTAAAAATGATGAAATTTTGAAAATCTGGGATTTACCTGTTGGCCCATACGAACAATGACGTAAGGATCGCTACTTGAGGAATCTCTAATTGCGAGATTGACACCTCTAAGCACATGAAGTCTTAGAAGACCTAACATATTCTCCATTTTTTTCTCTGTCTCTCTCTCTCTCTGTTTCTTCAGATCAAGAACTTTGTTTTCTTCCGAGTAAAAAGCTTTGGTCTTTAGGTTAGATTAAAAAGAATTTGGTGTGTCCGACAAATTTGGGATGGACTGATCATCGTAACCTCTGAAGTGCATGTGGTTCGCTTTTTTTATAAGCACCTCAAATTCAGTCAAAACCAAAGAAAAAGTCTCGTGTTTTTTCTTTTTCTTTTTCCTAGAAATTTCATATGTTTACGAAAATGTAAAATTATATTACATTTCTTTTTTGACCCCAAAAAAAATAATATTCCATTTCTACGTAAATTTCTTTCCTTGTATGGTGGGGAGTAAGAAGACTCTAGACGATCCAATTAATACAATATATTCAGTTTACTTGGTTAACGTTGATAATTATAATATGCCAAAAAAAAAATACCAAAGAAAACGTATTTCCTTCATTTGTCTTCTGTCCTCGAAGCTTTTATCATAACGCGTGTTCGACGCGTCATTAGTTCATAGGGATATTTAATTATGGGGGAAGAAAACTTATTAAGACAAATATATCATGAGATTCAATGAATGCTTAAAACCAAAAAAAAAAAAAACAATAACAAAAACATTAGAAAAATACTGTTGTTATTCAGATAAAAATCTATTTACGCGCATTAACAAGCAAGATCATGTGGTTTTAATTTCTCTATATTTAAAATCCTACACATACGTTTATGTCAGTTTTTCTATGCACACCTCATTTAACTATTCATCACTTCATCATGTTCATTGCTCATCTCGTCATCACTGTATTCATGTTCACTTCCTTCTTCTTCTCCTTCCATGTCTGTCTCGATTTTCGATCTTTTGGGTGATTTCTCAACTGGCTGAAACAAGAAAAACAAGAAATGAATAAGTAAATTGTCAAAAAGCTGCACTCATAGACCTGAAAAAAGTCATGAGAACTAAGGAAAACAATAAGAGAAACTTACTGATGTATTAAAGAGCTCCTCCAAAACATCGTAGTTGATTAACCCACTAAGTCTCTGTAAAGAGTCCACACTAAAGTCAGAAAGAAGAAGAAAAAACGAACTCTAAAAAGGTTTTCTTCAAAGCTAATTTTGACAAAGAGCAATGTTTTTATAGAGATAAGGAAATATACATTAGAGATAAAGACATATAACATATTTGATATGATCTATTATAGATATTTTACCTTATGAACAGCCAACCAGCGTACTGTAAAAATTGGATAGGTCCTATCTATAGTCATTGGGTCCTCCTAAAAAGATCTACTAAATTCGTCGAGTTGTTCCAAAGGATCAAAACGGCCTGTTATTAATGGAATGCCTTGTCGGCTCTCAAAATACCCTTAGGTTTAGGATCTACATATTTGTATAAATACCTTATGAATACAATAATACACAACACTTTTCCATTCATATCATGGTATCAGAGCTTTCGATTCTTCGGGATCAAAGTTAACGCTTTTGCATTAAAGTCTTTGTGATCATGATGATCATTGGAGAAGAGACGAACAAAGAAGATGGCGGAGACGATCCGGATGATGACGTGAAGCACAAAATCTGACCTAACTTTTATCTCCTAAAATTTCTACAACTTTGTCGTTGGTGATTTTGATTTTTTTTGCAAGTTACTTTTTCTACTACTATTTCTAGTTCTATTTACTGTGATTTGTCTCACGACAATCACATATGTCTGGCGAAGATCCTCTACTCAATACTCCACCTCTTTACAAGTTTTTGATCTCTTTGATCAACTCAATGATCTCTTGTTACCGCTGCTGCTTCTGTTCAAGCCATTGATTAAAGCTACATGAAGCTCGATTTCTACTTCTACAACTATTTTCAACAAGACCGAGAGTTTGACTTTGCAATCGCAAGTCTTTGATTATTTCTCGCAGGAATCAGCAATCTATTTTGAAGATTGAAGATTGAAGTCTATGCTTCCGCTTACTACTTACGATCTCGACTTTCGTTGCCTCGAAATCATGTCGATAAGTTCTACTACTCTTTCTACCGTGGTTGACAGCTCTTCATCGGATTCTCCTTACCTCTGCATCCTTCAGGTAATCCTAGAGTTTTAATCACATCAATTCTAGGACCATGATCTACTGAGACTTCTACTACTTCTAGCTCTACAACTACCATCAACGAGAGTTCGGCTTCTACTAATTCTATTGATGGCGTGATTCTAGCTTTCCAAGTTTGGGTTTCAAGATCTTCACCTCCAACTTGAGGAGGGGTATAGAGATAAGGAAATATACATTAGAGATAAAGACATATAACATATTTGATATGATCTATTATAGATATTTACCTTATTCCCTTAGGTTTAGGATCTACATATTTGTATAAATACCTACCTTATGAATCAATAATACACAACAGTTTTCCATTCATATCAGTTTTATAGATATGTTCTTGACTAACATCACAATACTCCGCTTTTAAGTGTTAAAAGGCATCAAAGAAGATAACCTTTTTCTCAAGCGTTCTGCAAACAGCTTCCATGGCTGTGGCTGGGGGAGGAGCGTTCTTCGCTTCCTCAGCCCGTTTTTGTTGCTTTTCCTATATAAAGAGAGAAGATAGAACAAGAGTTTGATTCATAAACCATATGGGTCATCGATATAAAAGCATGAACATTATTGCAAAAGTTCAAGTCGAGTCACCACCTTTCTAGCTTTTTTCACAGCTTCTACAAGCTTCTTTGCATAGTCTGGGGAATTAGCATTGCTTGCGTTTGAAGCCATGAAAGCCTTAGCTGCTTGCTTCTACTAAAACAATATTAAATTCTGTAAGATTTTTCTTATGTATGTAAACAACTCAGAAGGACTCTCCAAGAGAGTCTAAATTAAAGCGTCTACGCGAGCTTTTCTTCCTCGGTGAGAAAAATGTCATCCACCTAAGAAACAGTGACAATATTATGACCAACGATCAAAATGTAAACAAGTGAAACTGTATAGTAAGGACAAAAGACCCGAGACAGACTGAAAGAGAATTTCTCCATTTCATGTTTCCATATTTAAAGTTAAAACATTCGACTTAGCCATCTTAATACAACACAAGAAAGCAAAATTATTGCCCCACCTCAGAATCATCGACGTCAGAAAGGTTGCCTGATTCGTCCGAAGCTTCAGTATAATGTCCATCATCCCCATCTTTTTCTCCTTCGCCTTTCTCTGAGACACAGCACAAAGATTCTCAAGAGCTCAGATGATAGCAAAAACAAAACTTTAATCTGATTAGACAGCAATTACACTCACCCGAACAACGTTTTTCTCTTTTGCTTACACCGGAATAGTCTGGATCTCTCTCGGACTGCCAGAAGTTGGACAGTAAAGATTTGAAGCATAAGATTCCACCAAATCAAAATTGAAAAGCTTCCTATACCAGTGCTTTGAGCAGGAAAAAAAAGCTAAAAAGCAATTGCTTACAGAGCACTCCTTCTCTGTCAGAATTTGGTGTCGGGGTAAGAGATCTCTTATGCAATACCCTTTCTCTTTCAGTGAGCTCATCAACCTAGCCACACATGTACAGCCATTGAAAAAGAATGAACATAATCTACAAGTAATATGAGGCAAAAAAGTTTGTGCCCATGTTGCATATGACAACTAATAGCGGAGTACACAATATTATAACTATACTAAGACGGCGAAACCAGATACTCAATCTTAACCCGGTATCAATCCTGTGTGATGGTGGTATGTCCAGTTAGAGAATAATTCTACAACTAGAAACTCTTAGCTGTAACATATCCTGCAAATGAAATAACTCACATTAAAACTTGCAGCCTCGGTATGTCCAAACTCAATCAATCTTTTGGTTAGAGTTGCTTCGCATATATGCACAATTTTAACCTGAAATATTTAGAAAACACATCAAAAATCTGCACTAAGTTACTGAAACAAAGGGGTCAAAACACTATTCGAAACATCTTTGCTCTCATTTATAACAATATTCTTTAAAAGCTAATAATCATATTCTTACATTATCTGTCTTAGAGCACTTGATACCATGACAGAGGGCAGCTACGTAAAGTGCTGCTCCACATATTCCACTTGGTTTCCGGCCGGTCTGCAAGTCAATAGATGGCCAACATTAATACAAGCCATAATATATAAATAACTCTAAGACAAAGAACACGTAGGAAACTATCCTTTTAACAATAAAGCAAGAGGAGTCACACTGCATCAAATCTCTCTTCATACTAGCTATAATGTCTCTAGCCGTCTTCACGACAGCTTTATCGTGTGTACCTTTCAATAAGCCTGCAAGTGTATGATGAAACGGGCAAGCTGGGTCAAGTATTTGATATAACTAAGAAAATAGAATACAAAAGACAACATACTTACTTACTGTTTGAGGATCGAGGAATGAAATTTGAAGGATCAACAAGCTTTTCGTAGTTTCTGTTTTCCACAATGTACATCACTTCACAGAGTTTCAAGTATACATAACCTAACTCATAACTGCACAAAATTTCATGAAACCAAAAACAGCAATACCTGCTTTACTCAGACTCTGCAGTAGACTTAACAGGTAATAAGGCTATCAAATCGAAAGAGAAAAAGTATGGGAATGAAAAAAACTCATCTTACATGCTAACTCGATGGTAGCTTGAAAAATCAATAAGAAGAAACGAAATGTTCTTTTCCCTACAGATCAGGAAAAGTTTTGGTCAACAACACATCACTCGTAACATAACTCAGCATGATATATAAGAATCTAACCTGCAAGTCAAGTAGAGAAAGGAAGACTGTACTAGTTCAGTTTGTAGGAACCGCAAAATGGAATTATGAATACAGGCGGAGATCCTTATATAGGCGGAGAAGGGTGGGTTTTTTAATCCAAAGAATTTTTTCAAGGCTGGCCACGAGCCCACGAGCTCACGTTACTCAAAAAGAGATTGGCCGACAAGGTGGAAAAAATTATTTCCAACTTTTGACTACTTTGCACATGGAGCGTTTGGCCACGAGTTCGTCTATGCGTTTGGCAAATCATTGGCCCAACCCGAAGGCCCATTTGCGTTTGGGAAATTAATTCGATTGGCCCATTTAACAGTCCAAAAATTACAATTTCCCCTACGGTCTGAAGACCCATTCCGCAAACCCGGGAACCGCAAACTGATCCGGTCCCCTTCATTCTCATTTAAATACACTTGGGCCAAAGTCCATTTCTTTTCACTCTTTCCAATATTTTCGAAAGCCCATTGACTTTTAAAATTTGAATCCAACAATCCCCCATATGAATATAAATTACTCTAAACAAGTGACGACTCTACTGAGTCTACTAATTCTATGACTACACAAACAGATTTTTCGAGAGTTTTAACGAAAATTCACTGTTTTCGAGTTAGTAGCATTTTTCAGCTTTGAACTACTCATTTTTATATATGTCGGGTTTACTTGGCCAGAAGGTGAACTTGATGTCTTGAACCACCCGGATTTTAATGTAAACTAAGACCACAAGTATAATACAGCTTCATTTCTCGTAGAACTGAGTTCTTTATTGTGTTCATTTTGGCCTTGAACTTACTTGGTTATTCGTGAGTGAACTTTGATAATATAGCCTCACTTTTTTCTCCTAGAAACGGCCGTATTTCACACTCACTAGGTGATCTTCCAATAACTTATTCAGAAGTATCCTGTCATACTCCACTATTACAAAGTTATGGAATCATTAGAAACTAACGCTTAACCTTATCACGTACAGGTTTATAGCACTGTTTATCATCCTGGGAACTGGGTAGAGATACAAGTCTCACAGTACTTTTTACAGATTTTGTTTGATTTAGTTTTCCCTTTGAACCTAGATCTTGGGATCTCCAGTCACATAGGTAGGGTTTCCATCAAACTGCGTCTTAATTCATAGGATTTAAACCCATTCCTCTTGATGATTTTTCAACTTGATCTCGTGACAAACCTTTAGTAAATGGATCCGCTAGGTTGTCAGCCGATTTGATATAATCAATCGTGATTACACCACTTGAGATCAAATGTCTAATGGTTTTATGTCGTCTTTTAATATGACGAGATTTACCATTGTAGAGATTATTCAATGCTCGAGCTATAGCCGATTGACTATCGCAATTTACACGTAATGCTGGCACTGGTTTCTCCCACATCGAAATGTCTTCCAAAAAATTTCGAAGCCACTCTGCTTCCTCTGCGGCTTTATCTAGCGCTATAAACTCAGAATCCATGGTTGATCTGGCTAACAGAGTTTGTTTGGAAGATTTCCAGGACACCGCTCCACCTCCAAGCGTAAAGACATATCCACTCGTGGATTTTGAGTTCTTAGAATCGGAAATTCAGTTTGCATCACTGTATCCTTCTAAAACTGCGGGTTCTTTACCGTAGTGAAGACCATAATTTTTGGTATAGCGTAAGTAGTTTAATACTCTAGTTATAGCTTTCCAATGTTTATGTCCTGGATTTCTTGTGTAGCGACTTAGTACATTTACTGCATGCGCTAGATCGGGTCTAGTACAATTTGTTAAGTACATCAGACTTCCGATCACTCTTGCATACTACAATTGTGACACCGCTTCACCCGAGTTTATTGTAAGGTGAAGTTGTGAATCTACTGGAGTTTTTGCTGTCCCACTTGAGTAGTTTTTAAACCTCTCAAGTATCTTTTCAGCATAATGACCTTGAGACAGGATGTTCTGTTAGAATTTCTAGTGTTTTCAATCCCTAGAATTACATCTATGAATCCTATATCTTTCATATCAAACTTGCTTTTTAGCAATTATTTAGTTTGATTGATTAAATCTTTTGTGCTTCCGAGAATGAGCATGTCATCTACGTACAAGCATAATAGAATGTATCCTTGTGGAGTACATTTTATGTAGATGCACCTGTCACATTCATTAATGATGAAACCATTTGACATCATTACATAGTCAAATTTTTCGTGCCATTGTGTCGGAGTTTGTTTAAGTCCATAAAACGACTTCACAAGTCGACATACTTTATGTTCTTGTCTTGGGACGACAAAACATTATAGTTGTTTCATATAAATCTCTTCATCTAATTCTCCGTTTAGAAAAGCAGTTTTAACATCCATTTGATGGATTTCTAGATCTCTTAAATCAGCAATGCTTGTTAGCGTTCTTATAGAGGTTATTCTCGTTACCGGAGAATATGTGTCAAAGAAATCCAAGCCTTCTTTTTGTCGGAATCCTTGCACTACAAGCCTAGCCTTGTACTTTTCTACTGAGCCATCGGTTTTCAACTTAATGGTTTACAACCTTGCGGTAGGTCTGTTATCTCATATGTATGATTTTGCATAATAGAGTCGAACTCGTTATTAACGGCTTCCTTCCATGAAGGTGCGTATGGTGTGGACATGGCTTCGGCGAAAGTTCTTGGTTCATTCTCTGTAAGAAAGACCATTAAGAAATCGTCACCGTAAGATTTTTCCTTACGAGCCCTTTTGCTATGTCTAGGTTCATCTTCGACGTCTTCTGCATCATCAAACGATGTGCAGTGATTGCCTCGTTTATGGAGGTGATCGCTTCTCTTTTTTTACGAGTTCGTTTTGGATTTTGTTTAACCTTGCATGGAAAAATGTGTTCAAAGAAAGACGCGTTTCTTGATTCCATGGTTGTATTTATGTGAATATCCGGTACATCTGATTGATGAACCAGAAATCGATAAGCACTACTGTTGTGTGCATATCCAATGAAAATACAATCCACCATTTTTGGTCCGATTGTGACCTTTTTCGGAGGTGACACTGCAACTTTTGCTAGACACCCCCACACTTTTAAGTATTTATACGATGGCGGAGTACCTTTCCAAAGTTCGTAAGGAGTTTTTCACGTGACTTTGTGTGGTATTTTATTGAGGATATCATTTGTGGTAAGCAATGCTTCCCCCCACATGTCCTAGGCTAACCCATATTCCTGCAACATCGCATTCATCATTTCTTTAAGAGTTCGGTTTTTTATTTCTGCAACTCCTTTAGACTCCAGTGAGTAAGGAGCAATCGTTTGATGGATAATCTCATGTTCTTGAAAAAAGGAATTAAATGGTCCATCATATTCACCTCATCTATCACTTCTAACTATTTTAATAGTTTTTTTTAGTTGATTTTCAACTTCGCGCTTAAATTCCTTGAATTTTTCCAAGGGTTCATCTATGTTACGTAACAAATATACGTAACAAAATACCTTTTACCGCCTCTAGTTGGTGCGTATTTTAAATCACACAAATATGTATGTATTAAACCTAGAGGTTTGTTGGTTCTTTCAACTTGAGGTGATGCCGTTTTTGTGAGTTTGGCATGTACGCATACTTCACATTTTTCTTTGCTTGTTTTGCATTTAGGGATTAGGTTCATGTTCAATAATCTTTTTATAGATTTGTAATTCACATGTTCTAATCTTTCATGCCAAATATTAAATGACTCAAGCAATTAAGCAACGAGGTTTTTCTCATTGAGTGAAATCTTCGAAACAGATTCAACAACATTCTTAGAGCTAGAAGCGTCATTGTTGTGGAGGACTGTCGTGACACACATCTTCATCAGCCCGTTCTTCTCATAACCCCTGCCAACAAACACTCCAAATTTCCTCAGCACAAGCTTGCCTGCCTCAAGATTAGCAGCAAATCCGGCCTTGCTCATCAGAGTGTCATAAATCAGGTTCTTCCTCATGTTACAGACGTGTTTGACATTCTGAAGAGTGAGTTCCTTCCCCGAGGTCATCTTCAGCTCAACTTTTCCACGACCATATATCTTGGAGAATGCAGAGTTCCCTATGAACAGCTGTTCGGTTGATGTACTTTTTTGGTATGTGCTGAACATTGCACGTTCAGCGCAAATGTGAGTGGTTGCACCAGTGTCGTACCACCACTCTTTCGGGTTATCTTCCACCATGTTGACTTCTGAGACCACATCACACATGTCTTCTTCTGTCAAATTGCCTTGAGCTTTCCCGTTGTCTTTGGGCTTGCTGCGACACACGTCACTTTTGTGACCAATCTTGTTACATTTGTGCCATTTCCCTTTGAACTTCGTTTCAGCGTTGTTGCGCTTTTTAAAGTTCGTGGAGGACCTTGGTTTGAAAGGAGATGCCGTGTTCACAGCCATACCCTTGTACTTTCCTTTGCCCTTGTGGGTTGCTACATTGACGTTTTGCTCCTGGAATTGTAGACCGTTTGCCTTACGGTTTCTGTTTTCCATTTGCAGCCTGGTGATGACTTCTTCGAGAGTCATCGCCTTCCGTTTATGCTTGAGGTAGTTCTTGAAATCCACCCAACTCGGAGGTAACTTCTCGATGAAGCTATTCACGGTGAAAATCTCGCAGATTGACATTCCTTCAGCAGCTATGTCATGACAAATCAATTGGAGTGCTTCCACTTGATCCATGATGGGTTTGGAATCCACCATTTTGAAGTTGAAAATTTTGCAATCGCATATTTCTGACATCCAGTGTCTTCTGATTTGTACTTATTCTCTAGAGCCATCCATAATGATCAGGAGGATTTTTCCATACTGTAAATAAGGTACATCTGGTCATTGAGGCGGCCCAAGATCCAGCCTCTGCATACAAAATCCCCATGGATCTAGGCTTCAACGCTTGCGAGCGTGTAGGCACACGTGTTTCCTTCTGGAAGAACTGGTGCGTCCTGCTTAAGAAACTTATCGAACTTCATGTTCGTCAAGAAGAAATGCCTCTTCAGTTGCCATGTTTTGAAACCTTTTCTGTCAAAATGATCCAGCATGAGTCCATGAATCGCAGTTACAGGGATTGACGAAATCATAGGGTGGACAAGATTGGGTGTTGTAGCCGTTGGTTAATCATCACCAAACAGGATTCGGCGTGTCGGCTCATCGACATCATTTGCACCCACTGGTCCAAACACTTTAGGTGTTTGATATAATACGTTTGAGGTACTGGTAGCCATCTGTTCACAAGTAAACAAATGAATCAGTAACCACTCGATTTGAACCAAAGTTCAATAAAAGATATATGTACAATAAATTGAAAATAGCGGATCTAGTTAACAATCGTAGATCGCTAATGACTGTTTAGCAAACTCGCTTTGAAGCGTTCTATGAAACTTTAGAATCGGTTAAAGCTTTTTTGCAAACTCGCTTTTTATAGCGTTCACAGAAACATATACCGTTTTTTTTAGAACGATTCGCGGATACGCAGAAGAGCGGACCACAAAACCGTTTTCCTTTAAGACCAAAACCGTTTTATAAATAGTTTTTTTTAAAGTTACCGCAAAAAAAACTTAATCTGATTGTAGCGATATGCTATAAGCGGATTTATTGAGTTACGATTATAGGAACTGCAAAACGAAATTAAGAAATACGAAGAATAAGAAACGATTTTTACGAAACACAAAATTTCGAAAAACAGGTTTATACGAAACTTTGAAAGAACAAGATATAGATTTTCGAAAAACGGTTATCGGAGGCGAGAATATCTCTTTCTGTAACTCAATAAATCGTCCGTAGTGTGACGGAAAAACACGATTTTTGAATCCCAAGATACAACCGATACGAGACCGTTTTGCAACACTCGAAAACGGAATCTATGAACTGATATGCTCTCAAATTTACCCTAGAGCTACTCTCTCAAATTAAGAGATCAGTCGTAGTACTTAGGGATCGAATCCACAGGGAAGGGATAGTCACACAGCAAACTTCTAATTTCAAATTAAGCTAAGAAGAAATAATTAAAAGTAAAAACAGAAAGCAATTAAAAGCGATGTAAGTTCAAGAGACGAAACGCTAGGTTCATGGAAATTCTCAGGTGAATCCTAATTGCAGGTCTAGACAGAATGTTAGGAATTATTAAGCACCGTTCTTGAACTCAAAACACTAATGTAAAATCAAACAACTCTCGCTGCGAAGATTATCTATGTCTAAACCCTAGAATTCCAAATCTCTTTGCAAATCCTATCAATTCAAACAAGCATTAATAACAGGTTCAATTGTTCACAAAATCCTAAACCAAATCTCTTTGCGAATAGGTATTTTGCTCATCTAACATTAGTTCAGGCAATTAATAATACTCTCGCATCTATTAATCAACCTAAGATCAGATTCTAGGTCACGAAGCTAGAATAAGCATTAAACACAAATCCAGATGAAGAACTCTAATGATTTTATCCTAACAATTTAATTTGACCTAACAATTCATTAATCACCTTTGAAAAACCCTAAACCTAACTAACAAACTACTCAGACATGATCAATGAAACAGAAATCATAATTTGAATAGAAAGCATAAAAGAAATCAATAGAAGAAAATAAAGGAGTTCCAAATCAGCTCTAAAGGAGTCTGATTTTTCTCTCCAAAAACCCTAAACTTCTATGATTCTTAAAGTATGAGATTATGCCTAAACAATGGCTTTGACAACTATATTTATAGGCCTAGGTTCGCATCTTCAATTCCTTGGAAGATTAGGAAAAGTCTTGGAGATTTCCTTTTCTTCAAAAACTGGAAACTTCTCGATTCTGGAAATTGCAAAACCTGGTGTCGATCGACACTACATGGTGTCGATCGACACCTTGCGTGTAATTCCAGTCTTGACTTCATCACTTCGTGACTTCATTCCATTAAGCTCCAAAATGTATCCAAATCTCCAATTTATCTCCAATTGTACCTGAACCTGTAAAGACTCTATATAGACTCGAAAATAGCCAAAAGACTCTATAAAAACACTTATATCATGGTCTAAAAATGGGTAAAAACCATGATATATCAACTCCCCCAGACTTAGCTTTTGCTTGCCCTCAAGCAAAACAGAAACTTAGAATGAAGTAGAAGTTTGAAAACAGAAACTTTCGAGTACCTCTTCAGAACGCCACATTGATTAACACTTCTTGAATCCACATGATATAGAGCCAACCTTAGGAAATGTTCAGTGTACTTACCACAAGCTTAGCAATCTCCCAGTTCAAATCCAGATCCTTTCCTTGGTAAAAGATTCGAACTCTAACATTGGTAATGCCATAGAACTTTTCTGATTCTTTCCCTTCCTTAGTGCCTGAACAAGACATTCTCATACAGCTCCCCTATTTTCTCTTCCCTTAGTCAACTTCTGCCCATTTTCAGGGTGTTCTAAGATCTTTTCATTGACTCTTCTTATTCTTTTGGGGTCTCTGGAAATAGTGCTACTCTCTACTTGTGTTCCTTGTGAGGAGACGTGTTCAAGAGCATCACTAATATTGTTCCTTGTGAGGAGACAGGCTCATGACAAAGGCACTATTCCCAGACTTAGACTCTTTTTTCTTTCTTTTCTATTCTCAAGGGAAGATCAAGGAGAGACTGCAATTGCCTATCTATTCGGACTGAAAGAGGAATCAAGTTCTGCGCATACCTAGTTCTTATAAGGGGATCTGAACTCGCCCTGTTAGACTGATTCCACTTGCAGCTTTCTACTTAGTAAGTCCTGCAATCAACTCTTATAGCAATGGTTCTTCAAGTGTCAACTTCCTGTGGTTAGTTCCTAGAAAAACTGAAAGTTCCAACTGATTTTGACTCAATAAAACAAATTTTTGAAAACTTTTGACTCAAGACTAAAAAAAAAACACAAAGTCAGTAATCACCTCCCCCAGACTTAAACAACACTGTCCCCAGTGTTATCAAGCCCGAAGTTAGCTAAAAGAAAGATTAGAAACAACTTAAAAGACCAGATAGAAGACTTACCTTCGTCTGCGCGTGGTGTCGATCGACACCTAGTAGTGTCGATCGACACTGGTCAAGGTCGAGTCCAATGTCTCCTTTTTCAACTGACTGAAACTAGGACTTAAGTAAAACCAAAACAAAATAAAAAGAAAAACGTACCTAACAGTGGGTTGCCTCCCACTCAGCGCTCGTTTTCAGTCATTAGCTTGACTGTGTCGGGGTTCAGACGTCTGGTGGATCAGAGGGTGGCATTGAATGCTTCCCAGACGAATGTCTTCTCATCCATGGTGGTGTATAAGCATTAGGTGCATGAGAGCGACCAAGGAAATGAGGAACAGCAGCAGGGTGGGACTTGAGTTCGGGTGGGACACTTCGTTTTCCTGCAGCAACATCAAAAGAAACACCAAGCCTTCTACGAGAATGTCGTTGCTTGCATAAGTGTGAAGCAGCTTTTGAACTTTTAATGTTCTTATTGAGAAGATCAGGAGGTTTGGAATTGAATCCAGGGAGTGCGTACCTTTGCTTCCTTCTAGGTTTATGGCATGTAGGATGTGGAGGCATCTGTTGGATCAAAGATGATGGAATTGCAGCATTGGAAGCGACTTCTGGTGTGATCCGTGTGGTGTGTCGATCGACACTAGTGGTGTCGATCGACACCAAGCTTGCAGCTCGAGTTTCTGTGCTTTTTCTGCAACTCAGCTCTGCAATCCTTGCTTCCATGATGAACACGTCTTCCTCCATCAACTTGTCATTGATTTGAACATCCTTGCTGCTCATAGTCCTGAAGATATGATCATTTCCACCCCAGTCTTCAAGCTCCACAACTTCCTCAAAATTTCCATCCAATGCCTCTGGAACAGCCTCTTTGTTCACTTGCTCTTTAGAATCCAGCTCCTTGTCATTTCTAGCGGCAATGTCATCTGAATCCTCTTTGATTGGATCTTCTTCCACGGACATCTCTACTGAAAAAGCTTGACCATCAATGGTGGATGGTCCTCTTAACTTGTCCATGTCAAAATTCATGACAACATCACCCAAGTCAAGCTCTATTTTCCCTTTCCTCACATCAATAATGGCACCAGCTGAAGCCAAGAATGATCTTCCCAAAATAAGAGGATCTGCAGGTTCTTCATCATACTTCAAAACCACAAAATCTGTAGGAATCATGCAGCCTTCAATCTTCAGGGGAACATCTTCTAGAACACCTTCTGGGATTCTCTTTGATCGATCAGCTAGGACAAGGGAGATTCTGGTTGGCTTGAAAACAGTCATTCCAAGTCGAACAGCAACTGAGTATGGTATCAAGTTGATGCTTGAACCTAGATCGCAGAGAGAGCGAGGAAACCTTCCTGTTGAGATTGAGCAATCTAGCACAAAGTTCCCTGGATCTGGTAACTTCTCTGGAATCCTCCTCTGAATCACAGCACTGACTTGTTCAGAAACCCACACCTTCTTCTTCTTCCTTGGAACTATGTTCAAGAGAATTGCAGTCACTTCTCTGGTAAGCAATGCTCCTTCCTCAGGACTAATGCCATTGACAACCATTCTCTTGACATATCTTCTTAATGCAGGTGAAAGTCGGACTGCATCAACTAGGGGTAGCTCAACCATCAGCTTACTCATCATCTCCTTGCATCTAGCTTCTTCTCTCTCCTGTTTAGATCTTCTGGGAGGCAGGGGGTAGGGTATCTTAGGTTTATACACCCTTTCCTCTTCGAGTTTTGAAGGTTCAGCGCGATTTGGTGAAGTCTGGGCATGGTGTCGATCGACACCAGCATTGTGTCGATCGACACACGGGCTCGAGCTTTGGACTTCGCGAAGTTCTTCAGGTGTCGATCGACACTCTGCTGTGTCGATCGACACTGGATCTGCAGGGGCGTCCGGAGCTTCTTTTTCAATTTCCTCCAACTCCACAAGGTCTTCAGCACTTAGATTCTCCTTCTCCTCTGGTTCCATCTTGCTTCTGCTCCTTGTCGTGATTGCATTCACATGGCGTCTGGGATTTGTATCAGTCTTCCCAGGAAGAAATCCTTCTTGCCTATGAACAGCTTCTGCGGTTTGAGCAACTTGAACATCCAATTTCTTGACATGGTTGTTCAGAGATTCGAATTTCCCATTCAAGTCTTGGTACATGGCGTCCATCTTTCCAGTCACATCTTGATATAATGTGTCAATCTTCCCATTAAAGGCCACTGTCATCTTCTGTTGCCCTTCTAGAAGCTGTTCTATCATAGATTCCATCTTGTTGTCTTGTGCAGGAGGCTTCTGGTAAGAAGAAGAACCATAGCTTCTCTGGAAGTTGTTGTTCTGAAAAGGCTTCTGGTAAGAAGAACCATAGCCTTGCTGATTGCTGAACCTTTGACCTTGAAATCCAGCACCATTGATGAAGTTAACCTCTTCTTGTTCTGGCTCAAAGGTCTCCACTTCTGCAGCAAACTGAACTTGCCTCTTTCCCACCAAGAGATTGTGTACGTTGTCCAGCTTCCTGTTGACTTCAGCGATATGGGCTCCTCCATTCACTCCAGCGTGTTGTCTTCTTTCGAAGTCTGCGTTCTTGGTGCTGTTACTAGAGGCCAAATTCTCTATAAGCTCTACCGCACCTTCTGGAAATCTTGTGTTGAAGTTGCCATTGCTCGCAGCATCTAGGGCCATCTGGTACCTCCAATCGATCCCTCGGTAAAAGATACCGATAAGCTGCGGCTCGCTGAATCCATGATGTGGACAGTCCCTCTGGTAAGATCTGAACCTCACCCAAGAAGCTTTGAATGCTTCAGTGGGTCCTTGAGAGAATGTAGTGATCTTCATCCTCAGCTCCTCGGATCTCGCATCATCAAAGAAATTGCAAAGGAATGCATTCTTTGTATCTTCCCATGTAGTCAAGGATCCTGGTGGCAGCTGCTTCAGCCAGTATGATGCATCTCCAGCAAGCGAGTAAGGGAAAAGCTTGCAGAAGAGATAATCATATGTAACTCCATTAGCCTTGATGCTTGAGGCTAAGTCCTCGAATCTCTCAACGTGGTCCATAGGGTGTTCATTAGGAAGACCATGGAAGGGATGCTGAGCCACTAAAGTGTAGTAAGCAGGCTTCAGCTCGAAGTCATTCCTCTGAAATGCAGGAGGACGGATCGCAGCTCTATTAGCATAGAACTGGTCTGGGCGGTTGTACTCGCCAAGTGTTCTTCCACGTCCAGCTTCTGCACCGGCGATTTGTATCGCCGGTTCGACTATGACGGCGCCAGCCTCATCAAGTCTATGTCCTTGGGCGTTCCTTCTGTTGCCCTGTAGGTCAACAAAGTCGCCAGCCTCGTTGCGCATTAGGATCAGTGGTTCTGCCATCTCAGTCTGCGTCTGGTGTCGATCGATACAAGCGGTGTCGGTCGACACTAAGGTATGGTGTCGATCGATGCTCTCTGTGTCGATCGACGCTCGAGCAGATGCTCGGTTTGTGCGTTCGAGATGACCGAGCTCCTGGTTCAATGGGACTAGTTCCTCTTCCTTGTTGCTTCTGGTACTGGGCATGCACCTGAAACCAAAGATGAGAAACTAAATCAGTAACAAAAACAAAAATAAAAACCTAGACAAAATCCTAATACTAGAAATCTGTAGGCAACTAATCTCCTTCCCCGGCAACGGCGCCAAAATTTGATATGGGTCAAATTTACCCTAAGCAACTCTCTCAAATTAAGAGATCAGTTGTAGTACTTAGGGATCGAATCCACAGAGAAGGGATAGTCACACAGCAGTTTTCTAAATTCGAATTAAGCTAGGAAGAAAGATGGAATTTAAAACACAGAAAGCAATTAAAAACGGTGTAAGTTCAGGAGACGAAACGCTAGGTTCAGGGAAATTCTCAGGTGATCTAAATTGCAGGTCTAGACAGGATGTTAGGAATTATGAAGATCTGTTCTCGAACTCGAATCACTAATGTAAAATCAACCAACTCTCGCTGCGAAGATTATCTATGTCTAAACCCTAGAATTCCAAATCTCTTTGCAAATTCTAACAATTCAAACAAGCATTAAAGTTCAGGTTCGATTGTTCACAAAACCCTAAACCAAATCTCTTTGCGAATAGGTATTTTGCTCATCTAACATTAGTTCAGGCAATCAATAATACTCTCGCATCTATTAATTAACCTAAGATCAGATTCTAGGTCGCGAAGCTAGAATAAGCATTAAACACAAATCCAGATGAAGAACTGTAATGATTTTATCCTAACAATTTAATTTGACCTAACAATTCATTAATCACCCTTGAAAAACCCTAAACCTAACAAGCAAACTACTCAGACATGATCAATGAAACAGAAATCATTATTTGAATAGAAAGCATAATAGAAATCAATAGAAGAAAATAAAGGAGTTCCAAAATCAGCTCTAAAGGAGTCTGATTTTTCTCTCTAAAAAAACCCTAAACTTCTATGATTCTTAAAGTATGAGATATCGCCAAAACAATGGCTTTGACAACTATATTTATAGGCCTAGTTTGCATCTTCAATTCCTTGGAAGATTAGGAAAAGTCTTGGAGATTTCCTTTTCTTCAAAAATTGGAAACTTCTCGCTTCTGGAAATTGGAAATCCTGGTGTCGATCGACACTCATCGTGTTTCTTCAATCCGACTTCATTCCACTAAGCTCCAAAATGTATCCAAATCTCCAATTTATCTCCAATTGTACCTGAACCTGTAAAGACTCTATATAGACTCGAAAATAGCCAAAAGACTCTATAAAAACACTTATATCATGGTCTAAAAATGGGTAAAAACCATGATATATCATGAACCCAAAAAAACTCTACGCAAAATTCTCGAGACTCGGAAGGTAAGAACTCTAAAGAACGCGAAACTTGTAACGCGAAACTTCTAAAGACTCACTTGGGATGAAGAGGAGGATTGAAGGTTTGAGAGAGTTAGGTATGTAAGAGAGTGTGTCTTAAGAGTGAGAGAGTGAAATCCTTATATAGGCGGAGAAGGGTGGGTTTTTTAATCCAAAGAATTTTTGCAAGGCTGGCCACAAGCTCACGTTACTCAAAAAGAGATTCGCCGACAAGGTGGAAAAAATTATTTCCAACTTTTGACTACTTTGCACATGGAGCGTTTGGCCACGAGTTCGTCTATGCGTTTGGCAAATCATTGGCCCAACCCGAAGGCCCATTTGCGTTTGGGAAATTAATTCGATTAGCCCATTTAACAGTCCAAAAAATATAATTTCCCCTACGGTCCAAAGACCCATTCCGCAAACGCAAACCGCGAATCGGCCCAGCGTCCTTCATTCTCATTTAAACACACTTGGGCCAAAGACCATTTATTTTTACTCTTTCCAATATTTTCGAAAATCCATTGTCTTTAAAATTTGGATCCAACACAGTTCTGCGCCCTTTGGTGAAGTTTTGCTGAACTGAAGATAAATTTAGTTAAATAGGTGTAAAAAATCCTGACAAGTTAAATATTCAGAAGATATGAGCTAAACATACTGTAAAGAATCGAGCAGCCATGTCAATCACATCATCTCTCTCATCACCAATTCCCAAGGCATCTCTCAAATTCTTAAACTCATCTCTAGCTGCAACAAAAAAAAAAAAGGTAAGGATCACAATTGCACAAACGTAATGAGTCTAAAAATGCAATGATCAAAACGAAAGCTGAAGACTAGTTCATGTATCAGTTGCACTATTTAGCCAAATAGTTAACAGAAATTTGTACACCAAAAAAAAAGACAAACCTATTCTAATTCTTTTTGCACGTGAGCTTGAAATCCCACTCTGAACACTCGTCACTATGTTACCTGACGCTTGGCTCTGGAGGCAAATAGATATAAATGGAAGTTAAAGATCAAGTTAAAAGGCACTACGAGTATACCTAATTTGCTCACTGACACTACAAAACATCTAAGCAGAGATTTGACAGATAATTTCAAATTATCACATATCCCTCGAATCTTCTTGCATCCTATTGATCACATCTCAATAAATGGAGGTAAGGATCAAGTTAAAAGGCACAAGTATACCTAATTTACTCAGTGACATTATAACCCATGCTAACTTGTCGCATACAACCACTACAGAACATCAAAGCAGAGATTTGACAGATAATTTCAAACTATCTCACATCCCTCTAATCTTTTTGCATCTTATTGATTACATCTCAATAAAAATTTCGAAATCAATTTCTAGCTCTGAAAGCAGAGATAGAGATTCAAAAGAAGAGGTTACAATATACTTGTCCAGCCGCATTCTTGACGAATGTAACATCAGTAGAAAAGTTGTAATTTTCCAATATCCTCCCACATAAATTAAATGTCCAGCAGAAAAAAACCAAGGTAGGTGAAATTCATAATTCGGATTTTAGAAACCATAAATCGGTTTTAACAAAATTCCAAAACACTTACAATGCACCTGAGACAGCAATATTAGAGGTAATGATCCAGTCTAGGGATCCACTAAGGACCCGAAGATAGGATGATCGTAGAGACTAGAAGATGATCTAAGAGAAAGAGTGATCACCTTGAAGAACTATGGACTTGTACAGATATGGCGACTCATATAACAAAGAGAGGATAAAGAAGATAATACTTTTCTCATTCGGTTTTCCAAAATGGCTAAGAGCCTTACATAAAGGTTGCCAAGGACATACCCAAGGACAAACCGGCATTCTTTAATTAATGGTTCAAACAAACCCAAACGAAATATCATAACCGTAACATAATAGAAAAGATAGATATGTGATTTCCTATCACAAGAGCCATCCTTCTTTTTTACAAAGACAATTGGGGAAGCATATGGGTTTGTGCTATGCGGGATTATACCTTGAGTGAGCATGTCTTTGACCATGGTGTCAATGATATCCTTTTGAAGTGTGGAGTATCGATATGGCCTCTGGCTGATGGGTTTTTGCCAGTCTCAATAGGGATTTGATGGTTGAAGCCCTCACAGAAAGGAGGTAGCCCCTCTCGACAAATCAGCAAATGAATTCAAAAGAGGTTGAAGAGGGGATTCATTGGCGGAAATGGTTCCACTGGCCGTAATATGAGAAAACATTGCTTCCGACGGCATCACCGAAGTATCATCATCACTTTCGATCTCTCGTACTTGGAGCAAGGCAATTTGGGGCTCTTGTAGGAGTAACTTGTTAAGGTTGTATCCTCTTAGAACCTTTCAACCTCCTTTAGTAACTCCAGGTAGTACATGTTTGACACCGTTGAGCTTGAATCCATCATGAGATTCAAGAAATCCCACAAGATGGGTCCAAGTGTGCTTAGCCATTGAACACCCAAAACTAAGTCGCAACTGTCCAAGGGTAAGGTACGGATCTCAGTAGTAAACTCATAACCTTGTAGGCGCCAAGAGAAAGCAGTGCATTTGTAAGTTGTAGGTATCTTGTGCCCATAAGCAGAACCAATAGTCATGGGTTTTGTAGGTTCCAGCAAATAACCAATTTTCTTTGGCACGTTCAAATCCAGGAAATTGTGAGTATTGCCATTGTCAATGAGGATGTGTAACTTCCTCTTGTTGTACTGACCAATCACCCTCATACAATTGAAAGCAGAGGAGCCGCTAAGAGCGTTGATGGAGATTTGTGGAGATTCAACAGAACGATCCTCAACCGTCTCTTCTACTGTTATCTCAGTGTGCTCCTCACCCTCAGAAACTTCATCATCATCACAATCAAACACATATATTTGTGTCTTCTTGTGCTTCATTTGGTGCCCAGGGGTGTAAACCTCATCGGAAAACATGCACAATCCCTTACTACGTCTGTCTTGCATCTCCTCATAAGTGTACTTTCTGGGAGGGCTCTCCATATTAGTTTTGGGGATGAAGTTTGGCTTTTAGTGGGATGGTTTAGTTGTCTATGTTGGTTTTGGAAGAGGCAAGAGAGGTGCTGTATTTTGGTTTCCTGAGTAGGCAGGGTTTTTTTGCCCTCGGGGAAGGACTAAAGGAAGCTCGGTACTGTTTGGGTGGTGAGTGCAATAGGATGTCTCATGTAGCTTTGCCAATCTGGCCGCCTATGTAATCATTGGAGCCTCAAACTGGGGAACGTGCAGAGCAAGATGTGGATTCAGATTTGTGAGGAAGATACTGAGAGCGTGTGCCATTGGGAGTGATGTCCTGGCTCGAGCGACCTAAAACTTCTTCAGAAAAACTTCTATTGAGTCGCTCGATTGCGTCAGGCTAACCAGTTCATATAGAGGATCATCTAATAAGCCACCAAATCAATTCGAGATACCTATGACGTACTCAGTCCAGGTGGGGTACATGTTGAAACGATCTTGGATATTGTTTTGGTGGCACTAAAAAGCTTTCCCTTGCTAGTGTATAGAGGCTAATCGTACCTTTGAGTCAGATGCAGTGTTATCTACCTCGAAGAACTGGTCGCATTGAGAGATCCATTCAAGCAAAAGAGAGCCATCAAAGGTAGAAAACCCGATCTTCGTCAACCTTGAGCTCAGACCTTGTGTGCATGTTGAATCTCTGTTACCAATCGCCAGACCCTTCCCTTTTGATGACAGATCGGGAGGTTCGAGATGGTTGTGATGACCCCGACGAGGTAAGAATGCCTGCCGACGACGCCGTTTCGTGATCCTGAATTCGAGTCCGAGCGGTTCCATGAGAGAGAACTTTCAACATCGCTGCTTCGGTCTCTGATCGGAGGTCTGTCACCAACATCTTTGTGTCGGAACGAAGATCTGATATCAAAGCCTAAGTGCGCTGGTATCGCTCATCGGTTTGTGTACGCAGCTGTTTGAACTGGTCAGTGAGGGTTTGCAGTCTTGTCTCCATCACCATTTGTTAAGCCCCAAAGAAGATCGGAACACTCTGATACCAATGAGACAGCAGTATTAGTGGTAATTATCGAGTCTAGGAATCCACCAAGGACTCAAAAATAGGATGATCGTAGAGACTAGAAGATGATCTAAGAGAAAGAGTGATCACCTTGAAGAACTATGGACTTGTACGGATATGGCGACTCAGATAACAAAGAGAGGATAAAGAAGATAATACTTTTCTCATTCGGTTTTCCGAAATGGCTAAGAGCCTTACATAAAGGTTGTCAAGGACAGACCCAAGGACAAACCGGCATTCTTTAATTAATGGTTTAAACAAACCCAAACCAAAATATCATAACCGAAACATAATAAAAAATAGATATGTGATTTCCTATCACAAGAGCCATCCTTCTTTTTTTACCAAGGCAATTGGGGAAGCATATGGGCTTGTGCTATGCTGGGTTATACCTTGAGTGTGCATGTCTTTCACCATGGTGTCAATGATATCCTTTTGAAGTGTTGAGTATCGATATGGCCTCTGGTTGATGGGGTTTGCACCAGTCTCAATAGGGATATGATGGTTGAATCCTTCGCGAAAAGGAGGTAGCCCCTCTGGTTAAGCGAACAGATCAGCAAATGAATCCAAAAAGGTTGAAGGGGGGGTTCATTGGCAGAAATGGTTCCACTGACCAAAATATGAGAAAACATTGCTTCTGACGGCATCACCGAAGTATTATCATCACTGTTGATTTCTCGTACTTGGAGCAAGGCAATTTCATGTAGGAGTAACTTGTTCAAGCTGTTTCCTTCGATAACCTTGCAACCTCTTTTAGTAACTCCACGCAGTACATGTTTGAGACCGTTGAGCTTGAATTCCATCCTGAGATTCAAGAAATCCCATAAGATGGGTCCAAGTGTGCTGAGCCATTGAACACCCAAAATTAAGTCGCAGCTGTCCAAGGGTAAGGTACGGATCTCAGTAGTAAACTCATAACCTTGTAGGCGCCAAGAGAAAGCAGTACATTTGTAAGTTGTAGGTATCTTGTGCCCATAAGCAGAACCAATAGTCATGGGTTTTGTAGGTTCCAACAAACAACCAATCTCCTTTGCCACGTTCAAATCCAAGAAATTGTGAGTACTGCCATTGTTAATGAGGATGTGTAACTTCCTCTTGTTGTACTGAACAATCACCCTCATACAATTGAAAGCAGAGGAGCCGTTAAGAGCGTTGATGGAGATTTGTGGAGATTTAACAGAATGATCCTCAACCGTTTCTTCTACTTTTATCTCAATGTGCTCCTCACCGTTAGAAACTTCATCGTCATCACATTCAAACACATATATTTGTGCCTTCTTGTGCTTCATTTGGTGCCCAGGGGTGTAAACCTCATCGCAAAACATGAACAATCCCTTACTACGTCTGTCTTGCATATCCTTATAAGTGTACTTTCCAGGAGGGCGTTCTATATTAGTTTTGGGGATGAAGTTTGGCTTGTAGTGGGATGGTTTAGCTGTCTCTGCCGGTTTTGGAAGAGGCAAGAGAGGTGTTGTGTTTTGGTTTTGCAAGTAGGCAGGGTTGCTTGCTCTCGGGGAAGACTAAAGGGAGTTCGGTACTGTTTGGGTGGTGAGTGCAACATGTATGTCTCATGTAGCTTCGCTAATCTGGTCGGCTCTGTAATCGTTGGAGCCTCAAACTGGAGAACGTGCATAGCAAGATGCGGATTCAGATTTGTGAGGAAGATATTGAGAGCGTGTGCCATTGGGAGGGATGTCCTGGCTCGAGCGACCTCAAACTTCTCCAGAAAAACTTCTACTGAGTTGCTCGATTGTATCAGGCTAACCAGTTCAGCTAGAGGATCATCGAATAAGCCACCAAATCGTTTCGAGATATCTATGACGTACTCAGTCCAGGTGGGGTACATGTTGAAACGATCTTGGATATAATTTTGGTGCCACTGAAAAGATTTCCCTTGCAAGTGTATATAAGCTAACCGTACCTTTGAGTCAGATGCAGTGTTATCTACCTCGAAGAACTGGACGCATCGAGAAATCCATTCACGCAAGAGAGACCCATCAAAGGTAGGAAACCCGATCTTCGTCAACCTCGAGCTCAGACCTTGTGTGGGTGTTGAATCTCTGTTACCAATCGCAAAACCCTTCCCTTTTGATGACAGAACGGGAGGTTCGGGAGGTTGTGATGACCCCGGCGAGGTAAGAATACCTACCGACGACGCCGTTCCGTGCTCCTGGATTCGAGTCTGAACGGCTCCATGAGAGAGAACTTTCAACTTCGCTGCTTCGATCTCTGATCGGAGGTCCGTCACCAACATCTTCATGTTGGAACGAAGATATGATATCAAAGCCTCAATGCACTGGTATTGCTCCTCGGTTTGCGTACGCAGCTGTTCGAACTAGTCAGTGAGGTTTTGTAGTCTTGTCTCCATCACCATTTGTTATGCCCCAAAGAAGATCGGAACGCTCTGATAACAATGAGACAGCAGTATTAGTGGTAATGATCCAGTCTAGAAATCCACCAAGGACCAAAAGATAGGATGATCGTAGAGACTAAAAATGATCTAAGAGAAAGAGTGATCAGCTTGAAGAACTATGGACCTGTACGGATATGGCAGCTCAGATAACGAAGAGATGATATAGAAGATAATACTTTTCTCATTCGGTTTCCCGAAATGGCTAAGAGCCTTACATAAAGGTTGTCAAAGACAGACCCAATGACAAACCGACATTTTTAATTAATGGTTTAAACAAACCCAAACTAAAATGTCGTAACCGAAACATAATGAAAGATAGATACGTGATTTCCTATCACATCACCATCATAAGGGCGTATTCCGGAAACGTTCTTTCCACAATGGTTACACCACACCAAAGCTCCGTAATTCAAGAAAGCTCACAGCTTTGATAACAGTAACGATCCAAAACTCAGAGATGAAGCTTCAATCGATTCGAATCGACAGCTTCCGCGATTGTACGCGAGGAAGTGAGAAAGCAATTAGGGTTTGACGGAAATTCGGTTAATTCCGGTAGTTTTTAGTTCGGTTCGTTCGGTACTAGATGTATTTAAATGGGTCAAGATCAATGGAGCAATTTTGTAAATATATTTGATTCTTTTTACGTCTTTTACGTTTATAAATATTAGCGAAAAACAAATACATCAAATAAACAAAAACAATGTCGTTGCGTAACATACTTTAACTTTAGTTGTTTTTGTTTACAGGATCATGGTTTTAATTTCTCTATAATTATTCTACACATACGTTTATGTATCAGTAAAGTATGTTTTCCAGGCGTTATAAACTCAAGATCAGGAAACTTAATCTCACCGATTAAAGAACACCTCATGAACTTCTTCTTTGTCCTTGATTGTGGTAATCAGGTTTGACTGAATAGTTACACAACTTGGTATAGAACCAGCTATAGCCATCTAGTTTCATGAAGACACAACTTGGATGGTTTTATAAGATTAATTGAATATCGTCGGGGACGATGATATTTTAGTACATCTCTGCTTCCCCATTTTTTGGAATTCGAAATTGATATAGTGATTATCATACAACATAGGGTCTTAAAACGCATTTGAAAATTTCTCGCCGAAAGTGCCGAAATAGTTGGTATACAATAATAACTCCACTCCCTCGAATTAAAACTGGAACCAATGGTTTTTGCAAGACATAGTTTTAACAAAAGACAAAAAAAAAACAAGAAGTTTAGGCAAATGAATTACCTACTTCTTGTAAACAAGATTAATCAATTATTAAAAGGTTGTTTCTGTTTAGTTATAAACAATGTTACTGGATAAAGCTTTTTCTTTGTTTTTTTTTCTCTTCTTATTCTGTTGCTTACGAATCCTCCTTATTTATTACATATAAACAATTTTGTACACAATGTTATCGTGTCGAAGATACACAATGTTATCGTGTCGAAGATATACATACATCATATTACAAATTTATCCCACAACAACAATCTCTCAACTTTCAGCTGCTTAAAAATGTTAGGTGAAGAAGAGGAGATTGTTAGTCAAAAATTTACACCACACATGAAGAACACATGTTCTTTGATGGTGGGTAATTGAAGTCTAAATTGGAGACTCATTGTGTTAATAATCTTATGCCACCAACCCCTCATCATTCCTATAAATAGGTGGAGGAAGAGCACAAACAAATCATCCCAAAATCAAAAAGAAAGAAAGAAGGGGAAGAGAAGCAAGAGAGAACGTGAGAAAGAAAAGAAAAAAAAAATTTATTTTTTCTTTGTAAGAAATTTCTCGGGTATTATCGGGTTTGGGTGTGTGGTTGAGTATTGTAATATTTCTTCCCGGTTAATAAGAAACGATCTGTAGCAGGTCCGGAGACGTAGGCAAAATTGGCCGAACTCCGTTAACAAATTGTGTGCGTTTTTTATCGTTTTCACAATTTTGATTTATCAAAAATTGTCATTATTTCCTTTCCACAGTTCCAACATTCAGTAGGCTGTTTGAATCTGGACTGACTCCTTCCATTCTTCGACTTTGATCTGCCTCTGCTCCGGTTGTTTCTGTCTTGATTTATGCCTCTATTTTCCAGGTTAAAAGCAGAGCTCGTTGATGTTTCGCCAGAGTCTATCCTACGAACTTCCTCAGCAAGGATACGATCTAGAACATCATTGAATTTTAGCTTCTGAGGGCCGACAGAATTACTAACCGCTGTCCTCATTGGCTCCCAGCTATTTGGCAGAGATGCTAGCAAAATTAGTGCTCGCACTTCATCATCAAACTCGATTTCAACGGATGACAATTGGTTGACAATCGTGTTGAACTCGTTCACATGTGTTGCAACATGGCCACCTTCTTCCATCTTCAAGTGGAAGAGTTTCTTCATGAGAAACACCTTGTTATTGGCTGAAGGTTTTTCATACATATCCGAGAGAACTTTCATTAGCCCTTCCGTGGTCTTCTCCTTCGCAACGTTGTGAGCAATGTTTTTCGATAGTGTTAACCTGATAACACCCAGAACCTGCCTGTCAAGGAGATCCCACTCTTCCTGAGCCATCTTCTCAGGCTTCTTGCTTAGTGGTTGAAGAAGCTTCTTTCCGTACAGATAATCTTCGATTTGCATTCTCCAAAATGCATAATCTGTACCGTCAAATTTC